>JARBWK010000016.1:29250594-29837980 GCA_030556195.1 Anolis apletophallus
GGAGCACTTTAAATTCAGCATGGATATTGCCTCAGATTGGATTTTGTGAGCTTCTATTACAAGGCCAATCTTTTCACTCCCCGATTCATTTCCTAATGAGTTTGCACTTGTTGCTTTTAACAAGTCCTTGCAGCAGCTGGAGGATAATCTATACTCCGAATGTTTACAGTTGTGGTGTCTAAGAATGGCTTTAGCTGGAGATGCCAAGACAGCGCCAGCCTCCGGAGAACTGCCATTGTTGGGTGCCGGACAAAATGCCGCTCCTTTCCCCAGCTCTTGAACTTCCAGTTCTTTGCCAACTTTGTCGTTGTGTCTCGCCTTCTCTCATCCAAGTATCTAAGAAGCAACATGTTCATTTCCCTCTAGTTCTGAGTCTTCATCACACTAGAGCAGTGTTTCCCAACCTTTTTTGAGCCGTGGCACACTTTTTACATTTGCAAAATCCTGGGGCACACCACCAACCAAAATGACACAAAATGACACTCTAACACGGTAATACATATAGTTAATATGTTTTTAAAATGTATTTATACACTCAGTGTGAAACCTAGGCCTGTTTCAATGAACTCAACATAGATATCCTGGCAGGAATGGCAGAAAGACACAAACTTCCCGCACAGAACTCCCATAACCAAGAGAACATGCTATAAGAGTTTGGTGGGACCTTGAGATGGCGGGGACAGGGAGGGAGCCGGAGGGAGGCCGAGAGCAGTTTCGCACACACCTGGGGAGGAGGGTGAGGGAGCGGGGCCGGTGCTGGACTGAACCATCCGGCATTAGGCACGGGGGGGAGGCAAGAGGAGGTCTCTACTTGGGGAAAGGGAGGCGGGCCTTCCCAATGCATGGAGAGGTAGACAACGGGTGGGGAGGGGCGGTGTTTGTAATTTTGTGCCTTTATCGAGGTAGGTTTCTTAGTGTTTTTATACTTCAACACACTAGATTCTCCCCCCTCCCCTCCTGTAGGTTCCAATTTCCCAAGGCACACCTGATGATCGGTCACGGCACACTAGTGTGCGCCGGCACACTGGTTGGGAAACACTGCACTAGAGAATGAATCCACTTAAAATCCAGTTTCTGCCTCCTGCAGAATTATTGAGTTTGTAGTTTAGTTAAGCTGTTAAAGGCTGCTCCCTAAACTACAAAATTCTGCGGGAGGTAGCAACTGGATTTTAAGTGGATTCATTCACTAGTGTGATGAGGTCCCTGGCAATGTAGATTGAAGATGGTAAGCAAATGCTCAATCCCAAAAATGGCCCCACAAGATATCCAAGAACTCCTAAATCGGGAATATGATGTTGGGGTGGAGAAATCAGTCTACATGCCCCCAAATCACTCCACAGCCTTTCAGGGCAGAAACTGTATTCAGACATTGCTTTCCCTTTTGATCCTTTTGGGATATGGGAATCTCCAAAACCTTTCGAAGATTTCAAGATCTTTGGAAAGGCATGATCTTGTTAGACGTGATAGCTTTTGAAAATCGATGCCATCACCTTTTGGGAAAATACGTAACATCCATGCAAGGCAATTAGGTTTCTCAGCTGTTAAACTGATATCCTAAATATCTCTTTGAACTGTTGGGGACAAAGATATGCCAATGCAACACACACACACACACACACACACACACGTGTGTACATGGGAGTTTCAGAAGTGTTCTTTTAGTTGCCCCAAAACATCTATTCTCCCTTAAAACATATTTGCCTTTAAATCATCCTCTCAAGAGACAAAAATAAGCAGACTTCTTTAAAAGCAACATAATTGGTTTACTCACAAACTTCATGTAATCAGCATACAGGTAATCAACCCATTACAAATAGATTAGAAATAGTTTCTCTGTGTAGGTAACACAGGGCATCAACAATCCTGTGTTGGACAGGGTTACACTCCCCCTGAAGACGCAGGTTCACAGTCTGGGTGTGATCCTGGACTCATCGCTGAGCCTGGGACCCCAGGTTTCGGCGGTGACCAGAGGAGCATTAGCACAGTTAAAACTTGTGCGCCAGCTGTGCCTGTACCTTGGGAAGTCTGACTTGGCCACGGTAGTCCACGCTCTGGTTACATCCCGTATAGATTACTGCAACGCTCTCTATGTGGGGCTGCCTTTGAAGACGGACAGCAGCCAGGTTGATAACAGGAGCAGCACTCAGGGAGTGCACAACCCCTCTGTTGTGCCAGCTCCACTGGCTGCCAGTTTGCTACCGGGCACAATTCAAACTGCTGGCTTTAGCCTTTAAAGCCCTAAACGGTTCTGGTCCAGCTCATCTGTCTGAACGCATCTCTCCCTATGAACCATCTAGATGTTTAAGATAATCTGGAGAGGCCCTGCTCTTGGTCCCGCCTTCTTCGCTGACTCGATTGGTGGGGATGAGAGACAGGGCCTTCTCAGCAGTGGCCCCTCGGCTATGGAACGCCCTTCCTAGGAACATTAGATCGGCCCCCTCCCTTTTAACATTTCGAAAGAACGTTAAGACTTGGCTGTTCGAGCAGGCATTTGCAGATGAAGTGTAATTAATTAAATGAGACCTACGGAATGATATGACGATGCAACGGAAACCGATTTTAATAATGAGATGCTGAGATTGGTATTTTATATTTTTAATTGCTAATTGTATTGTTTTATATGGTTGTTTACTAATTGTTTTTAATGTGTTTTATCTTGTGGGCATTCATTGCCATTGTACACCGCCTCGAGTCGTCTTCGGGTTGAGAGGAGTGGTATAAAAGTATAGTAAATAAATAAATTAATAGTCAAAAGCATCTCTCTGTTCTGAGAATCCAATAGTCTCTGTCTAGTCTGAAAGTCCAATGGAGTCTAATAGTTTCTGTACAGCATTCTGTTCCTACTGACGTCTAAAAGTATATGTCTGTTTCCATTGAAGTCTCTAAGCATACTGTTCTAAAGTGGAGTCTGAGTCCTGAACACTCCCAGATCCAATCACATGGACAACAAAGAGTTAAGGTGAAATTGCATACTAATACACACATATCTCTCTGGCATTATTTCGCAAATGAAGATACTTAGGAAGGACTCATCTCACGCTTTCTACAAGCGCATTGATGCTTTTTTGGAGGTTGGATGTGTCCTTCGTGCCTGTGCAATGGATTTTTCTGGTGGAGCGCAGCGTGCACAGAACTGGCCTCACCCTTTAAACCAAAGGTTCGTCTGCCAGGGCCTAGCAAGCTTGGATGGTGGCAGCGAGGTCCTCAGGTCGTAGGTTTGATTTGAGTTTCCTTCTCTAGATGGTTGACCTTACAGCCCGAAAGACAGCTGCATCTGTCAAGTAGGAGATAAAGGTACCACATTAAGTGGGGAGGCAAATTTTGACTGCATTATGAGGCCATTAGAGAACTCAAAGAACGCTGAGAATGCGGAAGGAACAACAAGGGTCGCTGAGAACGCTGAGAGATGAGGAGTGTGTCAGCTCCCCCTGGTGGCCAGAGTTTGCCTCTGTTCGTCTATATGTTGTGTATGTGGAAACGGCAGGGATTGTCTGCTAAGTATGTGTACCTGTAATCCGCTCGGAGTCTCCTTCGGGGTGAGAAGAGCAGAATATAAATGAGGTGTATTATTAATATTATTACAGGGTTAGACGAGTACCATCTGCCCGGGTTTGAAATGAGAGTTTTCCTTCTCTTAGGATGGTTGCCAAAAGGCTAGAGAGCCCATCCTGCCTGTTGACGCTCTTTGTCAGACCCTTCGGTTGTGACCTGTCTGGCATGGGAGGCTCCACTCGTGGCTATTGTGCCACCGCCAACATAGCTCATAACTTCATTATGGTATGCTAGCCTCTCCCCCACGACAAGTGGATGCCAATGGAGAGGAATACACACATATAGAATACAGTAAACAATCGGAATTATATACATAACAAATAACTAGTGGAGGTTTGAAGAAGGTTCCTATTTCCAACAAATCTAACTTATCCATAAAATGATGAGTCTGAAGAAGAGACACTCCTATATGCATGGATTCTCTCGATGCCAACACAAATACTGACTTTTTTTCTTTGTGTTTACATTGTGAAGAATCTCCCCTAAGCTTCCTACCGTAGACGTGTCCCTTTCATATGAGAAAATAATGTCAGATTGGACCAGGGTAAAAATGGAAGACGTGGGAAATTTTGGTTCTGTCCAATCCTAGTTTCATCATAACGTTTTTATTGCCCATCCTGGTTGGACCGGATTGGACTTGCAGTTTCACACATTTAGTGGTCTTTGATCAGGGCAAACCTCTTGGCCTGATGGAGTGGTTGGAGCATTGAATTGTGAAATTGAAATTCAGATCTCTGCCCTGTCACTAGGACCAGCCGCATCCCCTTTTGCCTAAACTGCCTCTGAGCTCTTCGAAAGATGGCCAGTCCATAAATAATTCCTTTTTCATTTCCACCTTCTAAATCCTGTTTACTTTCTTGTCCTGGGTTAGATGAATTCATGGAGCCCCAAAGTCATTGGAAGAAGATTGGGCTGTAAATAAACCTGGGATTACTTTCTCTCTCCGGCCTCTGCCTATTTACTGTCTTAGAGCAGACAAAATGTAGATGGAATAAGGCTCTGGGCGGCAGCATTTTACTTCCAGTATATTATACACCAGATGCTGTAGGCTATATTTCAGAGGAAGGAATAACAAAACACCTCGGAATATGCCTTTCCTGAGAAAATGGGATTGCCTTAAGTCAACCGGTGACTGAAGGCGTGCACGCATATATCTCATGCACAGTGTGATGGGGAACATAAACTGCAGGTCGCTATTTGCTCTTGCATCCTGCTTGTTGGCTTACCCGAGGCATCTATTTAAGTGCTGCGAGGAGCAAGTTACAGGTTGCACATCCTTTATCTGGAATTCCAAAATTGCCCACATTGAGTGGCTGTAATAGTGACTTCTTTACTTTCTGACCATTCCATGTGTAGAAACTGTATTTCATGTGCAACATTTTTTATTTATTTATTTATACTTCAACGCGTTACCGCCACTCCCCAAATTTTTTAAAAGTTTGACTGCCCAACGGCAACAACAATTATGTGTATAAGGTGTCTATCCTTATTGCATAATGTTTTAAATTGAGTTTTACGGTTTTAATTGAAATTTTTATTGTATATGTCAGTGTTTCCCAACCAGTGTGCCGGGGCACACTAGTGTGCCGTGAGCGATCATCAGGTGTGCCATGGGAAATTGGAACCTCCAGGAAGGGAGGAGGGGAGTCTAGTGTGTTGAAGTATAAAAACCCTAGGAAACCTACCTTGATAAAGGCACAAAATTACAAACATCCCCTCCCCACCCGTTGTCTACTTGGTCTCTCCCTCTCCATGCATTGGGAAGGCCTGCCTCCCTTTCCCCAAGTAGAGACCTCCTCTTGCCTCCTGGGGGTTTTGTGTGGGAAGTTTGGCCCAGTTCTATCATTGGTGGGGTTCAGAATGCACTTTGATTGTAGGGGAACTATAAATCCCAGCAACTACAACTCCCAAATGTCAAGGTCTATTTCCCCTGAACTACATCTGCGTTCATATTTAGGCATATTGAGTATTCATGCCAAGTTTGGTCCTGATCCAACATTGTTTGAGTCCACAGTGCTCTCTGGATATAGGTGAACTACAACTCCAAAACTCAAGGACAATGCCCACCAAACTCTTATAGCATTTTCTCTTGGTTATGGGAGTTCTGTGTGGGAAGTTTGTGTCTTTCTGCCATTCCTGCCAGGATATCTATGTTGAGTTCATCGAAACAGGCCCAGGTTTCACACTGAGTGTATAAATACACTCAGCCGCCCTGAGCCACCGGGAGTGGCGGCATAGAAGCCCAAGAAATAAATAAATAAATACATTTAAAAACATATTAACTTTATGTATTACTGTGTTCGAGTGTCATTTTGGTTGGTGGTGTGCCCCAGGATTTTGCAAATGTAAAAAATGTGCCACGGCTCAAAAAAGGTTGGGAAACACTGGTATATGTGGATGGCATCATTGATGCATATGCGAGGCTGCCCTGATTCCCCTTTGTGGGGAGAAGGGCGGGGTAGAAATTAATTTCATATTTAGACTTGGATCTCATTCCCAAGGTTATGTACACGCAGTCCCGAAGTTACAAACAAGAGAGGTTCTGTAGGTTTGCAACAAGATGCATTCTGTAAGTTGAATTTGTTTGTGAGTTAGAACAAGTACATTTTTAAGTGTAACTTCAGCCTCTATCTGTCTGTCTGTCAATCAATCAATCTTTGGCGAACATAGGGAAAGGATGACATCCCTATCGTGTTTCTTTTGCTATCTATTCCCCTGTTCAGAATATTTCACCTCACTTTCTGTCCTTGTAAGAATTGGGTTTTGAAAAATTAGACTTGTGGAAACAAGGATTGATGATAAATTAATAAGAATATCATCCCTGGCCTTGCCTTACTCAATTGCTGAGTATGCCTGCCCTGTTTGGCACAATTCTGCCCACATCAAGCAGGCGAACCGAACCTGAATTGAACCAAAGATGCAGGATAATAACAGGATTTGTAAACCTACACCTGTTGATAGACTCTACAAGCTAACTAGCACCCCCCCCCCCCCAATGTGCAATGGGAAGTTGCTGCTAACTGGGAGAGAAATAAAGTTGAACACTGTGAAAGCCATCCATGGCTTTCATGGCTATCAGCCTCCTCCCAGTAGACTCAAATCAAGGGAAAGCTTCATGAGAACCACCACTCTTAACGTTCCCCTAGGAACAGCAAGAGTGTCCCTCTGGGCAGCTAAACCAGGACATTCCAATTGGATGGCACCCCACGGGGGTCTTCCTCCAGGGGCAAACCACGAATGATCAACTTGGAAACTCAGAAGTGGAGTGAGCAGATCAAAAGACAGCCTGACAAAATGGCACTACCTAGAACTGTGGAGCAGAACAAACAACTCCGCATCTGTATACTTGCCCTCAATGCCCTGCCTCATGCGCAGAGGAAGAATTGTTTAAAGCTACAGACAATGCAGTCGCTGTTGCCCATTTTTGGTCAAAAAATATTTAGCCACTTGTGCTCCGTCTATTTTTATCAGTTTTACACATATTTATGCAATGCTTTTGAAATGGATTACATAAATAAATGATAAAGCTTCAGTGGAGACACCTTTTTCCCCATGATAATAACTCTTCTAGGAGTGGCTTTTCCTTCCGAGGGACAGATTTCTTGCACTTCATGTTGTCTCACCCCTGCTCTTAACTATGAGTTGTTTGTAAGTTGGATGATTGCAACTCAGGGACCGCTTGTACCTATATGTCAATACAGATCTTCCACACCAAATTCCCAAACACTTCTTGAGGCCAAGCATTTTGGAAAAGGGATACTCAAATGGTACTGACTTACACGGGGGCTTCATCACACTAGACCAGGGGTCAGGAACCTCTTTGACTCAGAGAGCCATAAAAGCAAAATATTTGGAAATTTATTTCAGTGAGAGCCCCGGCCTCCTTTTTCTCATTGCTGGCGCTCTGCCCGGCAGGGCTTGCCTCTTCCTCCCTCAGCTCCCCTGCAGCCCTCTCCTTAGCAGGGTCCACTTTCCCGGGGGATACTGTGGAGACCCAAGTTGGGATCCCGGGGCCTCCATTTCTTGCAGGGAGGCCTTTCCCCCGCGTTTGCATGCCCCCCCTATCTGTCCCTGTGCCGGGCCTTTGCCGGCACAAGCTCACCTCCAGCAGGGGAGACCTCTCTGATGTTTTACCCTTCCCCCTCCCTCGCCGCGCCACCGGGCCCGACTGCTTCAGGTCGTGCAACGTTTTCCTGCGGCCCACCATGAGCCTCGGTGCCCGGTGATGCCTGTGCAGCAGGTTCGGGGTCCCCAGGCCTCTGGAGGGGAGGCCTCGCCAGGTGGGGAGGCCTTCTTTTCCGGTGGCGGAGGCCTTCGGTGCTACAGGACTCTGGCAGAACCCGCGACAGGCCTTCTTCCGCAGCTCTGCCGGCTTCAGGCCTCCCCCCCTTGCTTGGGCGTTTGTTTTGGGCTTGGCCCATATTTGCCTGCTGCCACGTTGTCCTGCTGGGGCCGCATGTGAGGGGAGGGGCACATGCGCACACACACGCAGCTCCTTTCCTCCTCCAAACACGAGCGGGAAACTGCCGGGAAACAGAGGAGCCTGCACCATCCAAATGTGCATGTGTGGAACCCGCGCCGTCCAAATGCGCATGCGCGGAACCAGCCTGGTGCAGCTAGCCCAGCCTCCGCCCTCAAGCCCGGTGTCCGTTCCCAGTTTGAAGGCGGAGACTGAACTAGCACCAGGCTGGCGGCAGCGGAGAGTCGAGCCAGATGCAGTTTTCAAAAGAGCCAGATATGGCTCACGAGCCATAGGTTCCCGACCCCTGCACTAGAGAATGAATCCACTTTAAATCTGGTTGCTCCCTGTGGAATTCTGGGGTTTGTAGTCTAGGAGGAGCTTTTAACAGCCTCACTAAACTTCAAGAGGCAGAAACTGGATTTATAGTGGATTCATTCTCTAGTGTGATGAAGTAGCAAGAGAGATGAACAAATCCCTCTTAAACTCAGACCCATGGAGGCAGTTGCCTTAAGAGCAGTGATGTTTTCCATTGCCCTTTCTATCCCTTTCACTTTGGCTCTCTCCTCCTTCCTTCTTCCTGTCTCATTTCCTCCATCTGCCCTGGAGACCTGTGGACAACATCGCAAAATGTTTTCAACACAACGCAAAAACGAATGCTTTGTTTCTTTTGTCTGAACCCTTTTCTTTGACAGTTCTGCTGCACATGTGAAGCTAGTTGACTAGATTACACCTTGCAGAAGCTGGTGAGGGAGTTGCTGTGTTTACAGGCACCGGGGCCTGGATCCACAGTAATTTCACTGCTGCCCCTGAGAGCTCCTATTTCATTTTCTTCTGCCATATTCTGTTGATTTGCCTCCATCCCTCCGGTGAGCGTAATTTGAGGTGAGGTATCCTCTCTGGCGATTTGTCCCAACGCATTAGACTGTCCTGATGTGATGAGAATTGCCTCAGAACTGCAAATAAAATCATCTTTCTTCTGATGACTCCTGTCTTCCTCCATCATGCGCCGGAGAGAGAGAGAGAGAGAGAGAGAGAGAGAGAGAGAGTGGAAATGTGCGACGGCATCACCTTTAGGCAGCAAGCTTCATAATAATGTTCGAGGCGACTGTGAACTGGAATGAACTGCTTTGAGGCTCTACTTCATTTGCTCGGGATGAACTTGTTTGAGCAGAGGCAATTTGGAAAGACTTCTGCCTGGTGCTTTATGCTGGAAACGGGCAGAAGGTGGATCCGGATCCACAGGTGATTTGCAGTTTGACTGGTAAGGATTACTAACGCTGAATTCTTTTGCTCACTAAAACAAATGCCACTAAAACAAAGAAAGCTAGGCATAACAGGAGTAGTTTTTTGTGCAGAAGGACCGTGAGCGGCATTCAGTTCCAGTAGCCAACATTGGGCTTGGAAAAGCTATTGCTTGAATGATAGCTTTTGCATCTGGACCTGGTTCTTGAAATTTGGAGGTCTAGTACAGTGTTTTTCAACCTTTTTTGAGCCGCGGCACACTTTTTACATTTACAAAATCCTGGGGCACACCACCAACCAAAATGACACAAAATGACACTCTAACACAGTAATACATATAGTTAATATGTTTTTTTAATGTATTTATACACTCAGTGTGAAACCCGGGCCTGTTTTGATGAACACAACTTAGCTATCCTGGCAGGAATGGCAGAAAGACACACACGAAGATCTTGCTCAACAGCTGTCAGTCTCTCTCTGTTTTTAGTTTTTATCGCAGTCAAGCTAGAGAAGCTCATCTCACACAGAAGGTCCAAGTTTGCCCATGCCAGCTTTTGACAGAGACCTCTTTCTCCCCCTTCCCCTTCGCGCTCTTTCTTACCCCTCCTGCCGAACACTTACCACTCGGGCTCCCTTCTTCCCAGCATCCCTCTGCTCACTTTGCCTCGCTTTGCTCACACTGCCACTTCTGCCGCCATTTTGATCCGAGGGGGCAGCGTGAGCGTGTTCAGGCGGGGAGGGGGAGGAAGGAAGATGTGGGGCAAGTCTGCACAGTAGCGCCCGCATGGGTAACGTCTTCCTCCCTCTCCCCTCCCCTCCTGAGCAAAGCGAGGCGGCAGCATGAGCAAAGCGAGGCAAAGCGAGCAGAGCGAGGCTGGGAAGAAGGGAGCCCGAGTGGAGAAGAAAAAGTGTTCGGCAGGAGGGGGAAGAAAGGGTATTGGAGTTTCCAATTTCCCACGGCACACCTGATGATCGCTCACGGCACACTAGTGTGCCCTGGCACACTGGTTGGGAAACACTGGTCTAGTAGAAATAAAATAAAAAATAGCTGACACCTCATTTTTTTGTGTCAGGGATGACTTTTGGTGTGAGAGAATTGGCTGTCTGTAAGGACGTCACCCAGGGGATGTTTTACCATCCTGTGGGAGGCTTCTCTCATGTCCCCGCATGGAAAGCTGGAGCTGACAGACAGGAGCTCACCCCACTCCCCGGATTCAAACCGCCGGCACAGTGGTTCTCAACCTTCCTACTGCCACAACCTCTTAATATAGTTCCCCAACCATAAAAATACTTTTGTTGCTACTTCATAACTGTAGTTTTGCTCCTAATATGAATCGTAATGTAAATATCTGATCTGCAGGATGTATTTTCATTTACTGGACCAAATTTGGCACATATACCCAATATGCCCACATTTGAATACTGGTGGGGTTGCACGGGGTGGGTTGATTTTGTCATTTGGGAGTTGTAGTTGCTGGAATTTATAGTTAACCTTCAGTCAGAGTATTCTGAACTCCGCCAGTGATAGAATTGTACCAAACTCCCAAACGACTGGTGTATGTGGATGTATGTTATACATGTTTTAATCAATAAAACCTTTAAAAAAAAGAAATTGTACCAAACTCGGCACACAGAACTCCCATAGACAACAAAAACATACTGGAAGGGTTTGGTGGGCATTGACCTTGAGTTTTGGAGTTGTAGTTCACCTACATCCAGAGAGCACTGTGGACTCAAACAAAGATAGATCTGGACCAAACTTGGCACGAATCCTCAATATGCCCAAATATGAACACTGGTGGAGTTTGGGGAAAATAGACTGTGACATTTGGGAGTTGTAGTTGCTGGGATTTATAGTTCACCTACACCCAGCCATCATCTGCAGTGCTTCTTATCCCAGCCTTCTCCTTCATACGGATTTTCTCATGTTTTATATTCCACCTACCATCAACTCTAGCCACTGTACCTAGGGATAATGGGAGATGTAGTTAAAACATTGGGAGGCTACTGGAGTGTGGGACACTACTTTATAGCTATCAGAAAAGTTTCCTCTTGGAAGTTTGGTTGTCTTTCAGCTGCATTCTTTGTTAATTGATTGTACCGATTCCGAGCCAACTGAAAAGCGCAGCGTCAGAGTCCCTCAAAGACATCTACAGCTTTTGATTTGTGGTTGTGCGTTTGTGTGCGGAACTGTTTGGAAACAATGGAGCCCTCACATTCGGTGGCTGTGCTTGGGCTCTCCACCTCCAGCAAAGAACACCTGCCAAAGGAAAGTGCCACGCAGTGAAGTCTAATCAAATATTTTCCTTTCCCTTTTCAGTCTGTGATCTCTGCTCCGAAAGCAAATAAGCGAGAAGAATTCATATGTTTTGTGAAGGCTCTAGTGCGGTTGTTGTGCTGCTAAGGAACTGGTTGCAAGTATGTCATCTTACGGTTGATATGGAAATCAGCTGAAGTAGATCTTTGTGCAAATCCACCGCTCCTCCCTGTTCCCAGCCAGGCAGTCACCCTGAAACAGCTATTATTCCCTTCTGTTAATGCGTTCAGCATTCACTCCAGGGCTGTTTTCTTCCACAGCTCCGTTCTTTCTCGTTATTTGCAATGCAATGTTCTCTAGGTGGCGATGGCCTTTGGAAAGTGTTCGGAAACTTCAGAAGATCCAAAAGTGCTGACTGAAAAAGTTTACAGTGAGCATAGAAATCTCGACTTCACAGGCTACTCATTCACTGCTCTGGGTATGACCCTTGAACTTTGTGCCAATTAGGTCCAGACTGTCTGAAAGGCAAACTCATCTTATATGAATCTGCCCGAAAGATAACATCCGTAGGGACTGTCCCTGACATATGGCTGGCTAACCGACGTCTCGTTAAATAGCTCTAGTGAAAGGAGAGGACACAACTTTCTGAGACTGTCTGTTATGGCAGTTTTTATTGTTTTGTGCCTTCACACTTTTTCTGACTTCGGGAGTCCTAAGTTAACCCTATCATAGGCTGTATTTGTTGTAATTTCTTCAGAAGAGGCTGGTCATTGCTTTCCTCTGAGGTTGAAGGAGTGTAATGGGCTCAAGGTCAGGTGCGACTTGAGAAACTGCAACTCGCTTCTGGTGTGAGAGAATTGGCCCTCTGCAAGGACATTGCCCAGGGAACACCCAGATGTTTTTTTGGGTGTTTTACTATCCTTGTGGGAGGCTTCTCTCGTGTCCCCACAATGGGAGCTAGAGCTGACATAGGGAGCTCATCTACACTCTCCCTGGATTCGAACTGGCAACCTTAAGGTCAGCAACCCAACCTTCAGGTCAACAGTCCTGTTGGCATAAGACCACTAACCTGAAGGCGGATGTTGCTGAAAAAGCAGAGAAAGGTTCCTCCCAGCAACCCATCGGTCACTCCCGACGTAGACGTGGCTGCAGAGTTGGGAGGAAGCGGAGGGGGCGTCAGTCTCTGAGCGCCACATCCGGCAACGACCAGAGAGTTTTGCAGGGGAAGGAGGACAGAGCGGCAGCCCCAGCAGCCCAGAATAGTAAATGAGCTGGTTCACGGGCGCCGGAAGTTGAATCTGAGGAGCATCTGAGACAGAGACTACCGATGCAAACTCCAGCATCGGCGGTTTGGCCCTAGAGTTTTCTGGGGTCTGATGGCTGGAAGCTGGAGCCGATCTGGAAGTTTAAACCCTCCTAAAGGAGCCCAGCATGGAGTGGCGAGGGCCTCCCATATCGCCATGGTTGAGACCCCTCCTTGCCATCTGCTGAGGTTACGGTATGGACCCTTAAAACCTGACTACAAGGCTGCTCGGTCCCTAATCTTACCAACGGCCCCTGAATTGACTATTGATCCCACCTGATATGCTACCCTCAGTTCACCCCACTTTTTTGTATTTATTTATTTAATGTTAGGTAATGTGTTGTTTTATATGTGTATTCTGTACTAGATTGTATTTATTTATTTATTTATTTATTTCGTTCGGCTTCTATGCCGCCACTCCCGGCGGGCTCGGGGCGGCTCACAACATCGAGAAACACATCAAAGAAACAGCACAGAATAAAAACAGGGCATAAAAACATCATTAAAATATCACTAAAATAGCATAATAAAACACAACAGTAAAAACAGCGACCTGGGGTATGAGTCTCTTATGCATACTGCTGTAAACCGCTCCGAGCCTTCGGGAAGTGGCGCTCTAAAAATGTAAAGCATAATAAATAAGGATATAATCCATTGCATCACCGGGGGCTCCCAGCAGCTCAAGGTCTTCTACCGTAGTAGGTTTCCATGGCCAAACATGGATTTGAACTCTAGTCTCTTATTACTATTTTGTGTCAAAAGGGTTGCATAAATATAAAACTGATAAAATAGAAGCACAGGCAGCTAAATAATTTTATACCAAAAGCAGGAAACAGTGACCACATTGTAGCTTTAAATAATTCTTTCTCTGTACATAGGGCAGGGCGTGTGAACAAGCATACAGATGTGGAGTTGTGTGTTCTGCTCCACAGTCACACAAGGTGGAGGATTCTTTTAGGTAATTCCATTTTACCAGGTTGTCTTTTGATCTGCCAACTCGCCTTCTGAGTCTGTTCAGGGACTTCCAAGTTGCCCATTCTTGGAGGAAGACCCCCGTGGGGGACCATCCAATTGGGATTTCCTGATTTAGCTGCCCAGAGGGATAGTCTTGCTGTTGCTGGGGGAACATTTAGAGGAGTGGTGCTTCTCATGAAGCTTTTCCTTGATTTGAGTCTACTGGGAGAAGGCTGATAGCCATGCAGTGGGTGGCTTTCATGGTGTTCAACCTTATTTCTCCCCCAATTAGCTGCAACTTCCCGGGAGGGGAGCAATGCCAGCTTGCTTTGTAGTTTTTATCAACAGGTGTAGGTTTGAGATATCCTGTGATTATTCTGCATGTTTCGTTCAGGGCTGTGTTTACCTGCTTCACGTGAACAGACTTATGCCAAAGATAAGTCGTATGCCAAGTCCCCTAATCCAATACTCAAACCATTTATGCCATCTACTCTTCTTGCCCTTCTTGCTCCACAGCAAACTAAGTACAACGGGGAAGGTTGCTGTAAAGCTACAGACAAATAGATGAACCAATATAGTATACACAAATATAATATTCACACAATTAATGTATTATGTTCAATAACTTTCAAATAAACATCACTATTGAACCTCAAATAATGTTCATATCTTGCCCGAAGTGGGCTCCTACCCGTCGCAGATTACGAGTCCAAGAGTCACCAATTATTATTATTATTATTATTAATCTCAAGCTTCTATACCGCCACTCCCCGAAGGCTCGGAGTGGTTTACAAGAATTGAGAAAAAACAATACATAGAATCACAAACAGTTAGGGAGGGTACGGGGAGGGAATGGGGGTCAGAAGAGGAGGTCAGGTCGGGGAGTCGAGGCCCCCATGGGGACCTTCGGGACGCCCACAGCTCCGAGTGTATTCTCAGTGCCCTCAAGGAACGGCATACTAGAGCAGCGGATGCCGTAACGGGACCACAGGCATTCACCCAACCCTGCAAAAGGGTAGTCTTCAAACGCACACACGGCACCCCTTCCGGCAGTCCAATTGGACAAGGTGGGCCAATCGTTAGGTCCTCGGTTGAAGTCTTGGCTATGGCAGGTGCCTTGATAGGTCTGCTATTCCTTCTTGCAGAAAAACCCGCCCCCCAAAAGGTCCTAGTCCTATAGCACCGTCTCCGCTGGCAGGGGCCTTGTTGGTCCTTACTCGGAGGCTTGGTGCCCTTTACGACAGTTTTTGAATCCCCCTCCACTGTGTCATTGTTGGGTGTCCGTGATCAGGTAAGTTCCCAATGTCAATAATTATAATGGTTGTAATCCAAAATAAATGTCTTTCCAAATCAAGGAAGGTAACCGCGTCCAGGTAGGTAAATCCACAGTGTTGAGGTCCAAGTGGGTACAAGCCGCAGAGTATGATCAGTAAATCCACAATGGTAGTGCAACAGAAAAACACAAGGGTGTAAACACACCAACTCATAACATACACCAAATGGTGGTAATAAGGTTGGCCGACGAGGAAGTCATTACAAAGGAATCCCCTCCCGTTTCGACCCCCACGGGGTCTTTTTCAAGGCCACCAATTTCAAGTTGTGTCTCTGTTGGTGTTGGTAGAGAAGTATATCAGCACGGCAGTCATAATCTCACAGCCAAAGTAACAGGCTACTATTCATGTGGTGAATAGGGCACATTTGAAAGTTATTGAACATAATACATTAATTGTGTGAATATTATATTTGTGTATACTATATTGGTTCATCTATTTGTCTGTAGCTTTACAGCAACCTTCCCCGTTGTACTTAGAAGAGCCATGCAGCAACATTCAAGCCTAGAAAACAGGTGGGCAACTACTTGGTTGCCCTTGTAACCCATGTGGAGGGTGCACTAAAATGATATAATATCACTTCTTGTCCTCATTTCTGCCTACTTTAGCTGGAATCCCCAGAATTTGTGGGGGTAGAGAGTGGATGCCTTTGATTTAGCACAATTGTTGGTGGTTTGGGTGCATTTTTGACCATTTGTTGGGGAATTGTTAGGGAATCAGAGCTGTTAGGCTCAAAAATAACCCTCAGTTCGGGTGATTCCACCATAAATATAGCAGGGTGCTAGAAACAAACTTCGTAACCTGCAAAACTTATGTGGTGAGCTGGGATAAGCTTCTATTCCTTAGGATGGATCAGGATTGCAGAGTCACTGTGCTGTCGCACCCGGTCTGTAAATACCCAGTGATGGGCAAGGACATGGTCTCTCTAAACCGGGGGATTGCTTTAGATGCTTGGGGCTCCCAAGGACCAAGCTGGACATTCTAGTTAACTCAAACAGGCTTTATTTGTTCATAACATGAGTTAACTTCACTCAGGGACTTTGCTTAGTTCTCTGAAAGGATAAAGGAAATATCTTACTTTACAGTCTCTCTGTAGCTTTAGTCCAGGAGGCTATAGCCGGATGGCTCTCCAAGTCCTCTCCTTCTCTATGGCTTCGAGGTAAGGACACTAGAAGCCCCAGCCAGATGGCCTATATTGAAGGCATGAAACCTTCCTCTGGATTGACTGCATTTTTGATTATAATTATTTTCAGTACAGTGGAAAATTTTTCATTCACGTCAATGGGGTCTCCATGGGACAAAGTTGCGCGCCCTCAGTGGCTAACCTGTATGTTGCATCCCTGGAGAAACACTTCATGCAGCCTGATCAACCTTTTTTTCATTATATTAAGTACTACGTTAGATACATAGACGACTGCTTCCTCCTCTTGCGCCAAGACACCCCACTACAAGAGTTTCAACAGTGGCTCAACACATGGGACACCCATATTCAATTCACATTCAGCTCCAGCAATACAGAGGTCCAATTCTTAGATACCACGGTCTACAAACGCACTCACAGCCTTGGGGTGCGCAATTTCATCAAACCTACTAGCAAGAACTCCACACTGCATTACAGCAGTTACCACTCTTTCCCCTTAAAAAACAGTCTCCCCTACAGCCAATTTCTACGCATTAAGCGTGCACCGACTACCCCAGAGGACTATGTTGCCTCTGCCAAGAGACTCACTCGGATTTCCTCACCAGAGGTTACCCGGCCCACATAATACATAGGGCAGAGCGTAGAGCAGCTTCACAACCCAGGGCCCCATTGTTAACACCCAAAAAGAAGGTCAACAGTGACAGGATCATTTGGCCTGTCACCCTTACCCCCCACACTAAACATATCGTGGGCATAGTCAAACGACATTGGAATATACTTCCTGATATGGAGCCCTTTAAAAAGTTCCCGGTGGTAGCTAACAAACGCACCCGTAGTCTCAAAGATGAGTTGGTGCACTCCACCCTCCGCCCGTCCCCCTCCCGGAGCATATTAAGCCCGGGGTGCAAGCCTTGTGGCCATTGTATTTGTTGCCCACAGGTCTATAGGGCCAGAACTCTAACCACCCCAGGCAGATCCAAACCCTATGAAATAAGGGTCCATTCCACCTGCGCCACTGAAAATTGCGTGTATGCACTAGTGTGCGATCCATGTGGTAAGGTGTACCTTGGCCAGACTTCGAGAGTCTTAAAATTAAGATTGGCTGAACACCGGTCCAGAATTAAGGCTAGGGCTGACAATTCGATACTATACAAACATTTCCTTGAAGTAACGCATCATCCTAGCTCCTTTAAGTTCACAGTGTTGGAAAAAGTGGAGCAGCATCCCCATGGCAACAATCACAACAATTTGATTAGGGCTGAAAGCAGACTAATTGCCTTACTCAAAACAGAATATCCAAATGGGTTAAACGATTCTCTCAGTCTTAACTCGTTACTAATTTGATGTTAATTGTGATCCGCCTTCCCCTTGTAATTACTTAAGCCTTCTATGCTGTGCTGCCATTTACCCTCGGGTCCATGGAATTACCTATGATGGGGCCATGATATCGCACGGTATGCTTTTACTTTGTGGATAGTGTTCTCCTTGTCTGTACTTTACTGCATTTTTGTAGACCATTATTGAAACATTTATGTTGTTACAGATTATATATTTCCATGAAACGCCTGTTCATATAGCACCTGGCCGCTTGATAAAGCCGTTTATCGGCGAAACGGACGGGCCCCCTGCAGCTGAAGCCGTTGCGGCGTGCCCGGCGTTTCTCTGGCACTTGGGACCACTGTTTGTTGTGAGTCTCCCCAGCGGAACCCCTCCCAGGACGACGTGAGGGGCTCGGGTTACCAGTCGCAGCGCATTGTGCGCTTTGCTCCGGGAAAACAGCCCTCGGTAGCAGGATTACCAGGCATTTGCCTTGGCCGCTTATTGTTGCCGGCTTGGATCACGCCAGGAATACTCCACCCGTTTACCTTATTGCCTTGATCCTCATCCTTTGCGTACTGTGTTTCCCCATTGAGCCACGTCACCTCAGCTCCTGGAACTCCGCCCGGTGACCACACCGCGCTCCATTGACTGGTATTTTCACCCTCTATATTGTTATTGCGAGCGCCAGGGGGCATTATTGTTACTGCCGCCTCACAGTTTGTACCTTGTGCTGTGTCATTCAATACAGATGATATTTTTGTTATCTTTGTTATTATGAAGTCTATACTTGTGTATTCCAGTTACCAGTGCGGTAAATTGATTGCGTGTGTATCACCTTCCTCTGGATGCCACCTGACTGGTTTGAAGGCGCTTGAGACTCCTCAGAGCTACCCAACCTTCCGGTATGCTGGACTTTCCGTTTGAGTCCCAAGGAAAGTCTGTCTGGTGTTGGAAGATAGCCTGACCAAGGCCTGGCCTGGCAAACTTTCAGTCACGTCCTCTCTGGAGAAATCCTGGTGGTTTAATAAATCTAAAAATGGCATTTTTTCCAGGAAAGGGGGTGGAACAAACCCAACTGGGATCTGTGAACAATGATTGGCAGGTACTACGGACCAATCAATGCAACCTCACCTTTAACAAACTGTGCAAGCTGCAAAACACATCTTAACAAAGCAAAACTTTACAAACCCAAGATCCTTTATGCAGGGGTACTTGCAGCACCGCCACAGTCATAACTTTAGGTTCAAAATATTTATTGAAGTACAAAGAAATCCATTCTAGATAGAAAAGGTCTTGGAGCTAACTAGCTCACTTAATCTCCTATTCTAAGAAGTAAAAGGGAAAAGGTCAAAAATATCCATGCAGTTACATTTTGCCTGGAGAGAGGCAAAATGCGTCCTCACTAGAAGGAAGGAAAGGAAGGAAAGGCAGAGAGAACAACAATGAAGAATGACCACATGGCTAAACTCAGGGCAATAAAAATACCTTTGAATAGGAAGTTGCCTCACACCTCACTGAGATTCCATTGCTACATCTTCAAAGGGGAAGGAGATACTTCTGGGAGAAGCTGCATAGGAATGTCGGGAGAGGAATCCCTCACTCTAAACTTATTTCTAGTCTAGCTACTCATTGATATCTGGAGTAATGATGACACAAGAGACTTCTGCAGTCCAGGGATGAAACCCAACAGGAATAAATTGGCAGTGGCATTATGTCAGGCCACAGGCCTCTGTGTCCCTAGAACCAAGGTGCAGCCATGCTGGGGTTAAAGTGCCAGCCAAGCCTGCTTCTATAATTCCTTCTCGCCAGCTACACAACAAGTTCCCAGTTCAGCCTTTGGTCAAGGCCGTTCCGCCAGGGAAAGCTGATAAGTTAAGGCGAGAGAACCGAAGAGATGGTACTGCTCCTTTTCTGCCCAGATGTCCAGGCTAATTGGGTTTACATACCTTGCTGCTGAGGAGAGCTAAACAGCAGCTGCAGTTCATCTTGTGAGAAGTGATGTCCGACGCAGACTACGTCGGAACTTCAAAGCCTTGGGGGACTATAAACGTTGGGCTTTAGAGTTCATTCCCATCTTTGCATCTTCAAGACCATGGATTCCTGAGTAGGCCCCTGGGCCTCTTTGCTTAAGAACTTTGCCTGTCAAGCTTGCTTGCTGCACTCTATGGATTTGGCCCGCTTGGGCACAGAGACTTTGTTTTGCTTTGGATCCTGATCACTAAGGACTATAATCAATTGCTGCTTATTGACATTGCTGCTATTTTGCGGGTGCTACTTTAAGTCAACATAGACTGTTTTCTAGCCTCTTTCCTTTAACCAGTTATTCTAAATAAACCATTGTACCTCAGCTGGACTCTTGTGGTTTATTAAGGGAGGTTCCAAGTGTCTTGGGCGCAACACATTATTTTAAAGGAAGGTGGGCCCAAAATGCTTTGGAAGGAAGGGGCTGAGCGATGATAAGACTCCCAGAAGAGCTGAGCCAAGAAGAAAGCTCTTGATCTTATGTTTTGTTCTGGAAGGTTAGTGCTTAAGTGCAGGGGAGGAGAGAAGCGCCAGCATCAAGCCATCTTAAAATAGATTTCTGCCTTCCATGGGAATACGATTAGATATTGAGGGGAGGAGGGCAGCAGGACTACTCTTCTCCCAGACCTTGGTAACAATGATAGTATAATTCAGGCTCTTCCCTCTGGTCTCCTCTCTGCCTGACCTAATGAATGGCCCGCTTGCCTCCCGGCCTGGCACATTCCCAAACCAACCTGCCAGGCCACTTGACTTTCGGCTTTTCCCTTGCTGTGGTTTCCTTCTGTGCTGCCTTGAGCGGGTTTAGAAGAAGCAGATGGCTGTTTTGAGTTGAAAACATATCCTTGTGGGCAACTTAAAAAAAATAGAAATACAAAATGAGCCTTAAAGCCTTTAGATTTCGAATTATTGGGACAGCAAATCAATAACTTCAAACACTTGTGCTGCAAATAAAGAGAACAGTCAGCCCAGATTCAACTGACTGCTGCAGAGCAGAAGTGGGGCAGAGGGGGAGGGAGGGGGAGGGAGGGGGGGAAGAGAGGCCTGTGTGGCTTCCCAGTGCAATTCAGAGGGTTACCGGTACATCTCTCTGTTGGAAGCCATCTGAATCAGAGTGTCTTGTATGGGAATCTGATGCAAACTCTGAGCTTGGGGAATATATTTTTTGAGCCACATTCCCAGAATTACTTGCAAGTGCTTTGTAGAGTGATTGGTGATGGTTTCTCATTCACATCTTCAAATTCTGTCAACCAAGTATGGTGTTGCACTCCAGGCTGGAAAAGCCCTCTGACTTTAAACACCACAGAGCTGCGTAGAAATGCAAGCAGTTTATTGAAGATATTTTAAAAGCAGTAGCAGTAAAAAAATGACTTCATAAAAATAGGTAAATCCAATTAGGTAGAAAGATAAGCAGGAACAAATAGACGACTGGCCCTCTATCTGTCTAGGAATGATCTAGCTACGGTGATCCAGGCTACGGTCATCTCAAGATTAGACCACTGTAATGCCCTCTACATTGGCTTACCTCGGTCGGTGATCCGGAAGCTCAAGCTGGTGCAAAATGCTACGGCCCGACTTTTCGCAGGGGAACCGATGAGAAGTCCTATAACTCCAATTCTGCAGCAGCTACACTGGCTACCGATTGAGCACCGGATGGTTCTCACCTTCAAGGCCTTATATGGTTCAGGGCCAGCATACTTGAGGGACCACCTCACCCCCTACCAACCCCAGAGATCACTTCATTCGGAAGACCAAGATTTGTTGGAAATTCCCAGCTTTAAGGTCTTCCGTCTGACAGAAACTAGGCGTAGGGCCTTTACGATTGTGGCACCATCCTTATGGAACGCTTTGCCTTCAGAAGACCGGGCCCTACGGGATCTACCAACTTTCCGTAGGGCATGTAAAACACATCTTTTTTGGCAAGCATTTGAATCTTATTAATATGAGTTAATCTGGTTTTTAAATTGGTCTTATAGTCAATTGTACTGTTTTGTTGTGAACTGCCCCAAGCCTTTGGGGAGTGGCGGTATATAGGTTTGAATAATAAATACATAAATAAATAGTCCAGGAAATTAGTCCATCAGAGTTCATGAAAGAGAACTACAGAAACTTCCAAGGTAAAACTCCAAAACCTGAATCATGAATCAAAAAGGCACTTAACCTAAAAGACATGAACCTATCCAAGGCAAGGCTTCCAAGGATCAGGAAAGATGTCTTGACTCAATTCCAATGATGCTTCGTCTGAACTACAGATTCTGTACTTGGCACTTTTATCCCCCTAATCTACTCATTGTCCCAAGTGGCCAGGAATGGATTTTGTTTCAGCCTTGACTCTGTTATCAATCTCTCTCTGAGCCTGGAATAACACCTAAGAGATTGGGTTGTTTGTCTGTGCTGACTAAAATCATGCCTTCTATGTACTGGCTTATTAATTTCTGCATCATGGCCCAGGTGCCGAGCTATTCTCAAGCTCAAAGTCATGGGAATTCTCTGTTAGCAATTCAGGCCCTCTTCCAGGAACTATACCATCATCCCCAAACCCCTCAGGAACATTATCATCAGAAAAGACACTTTGAACAGGAATCCCATTGTCATTCTCTGCATCAGTAGCGACCTCATCATTAGAAACATCATTATTAGATACATGAACCTCATTGTCATTCCCAACATCCAGAGTACCCTGATCATTAGACACAACCACAGGCTGAACTCCAACATACGGGTTGAGAGTGGATAAAATGCAGAGGAGAACACAGGACGTACTTCTCTTTTGTGCTTTTTGCATCAATGTTTGTAGGAGAGGTTGATCGCAGTCCACTATTTCTTGGATGGGGCCGAATAATTGGATGAGGGTTGGAAAGTGATCACTATCGAATTTTGGCATAACTTCTGGGTATTTAACATGTGGTAAAAGATAATTAGAAATGCTGATCTAATCAATGGCACTCATTTTATATCCAGAGAGCTAGGTGAATTCCCTGGGTGGTTTCCTTCCAGAGCGCAATGTGGTGGTTTAGCCTGACAATTTTTTTGCGCCAGGCATAGTCTTACAAACTTCGATTTCTGATCCTTTGATTGTCGCGTAAGGAGGGACAGTTCATAATCAGGCTCGGGAGGGAGAATCTTGGGGCATCTATAAAGAGTAATGTCATTAGGGTCTATCCTTACGTTGAGTCTCTCCCCAAAATTACAGAACATAAGAACATAAGAAGAGCCATGCTGAATCGGACCTCAGCCCATCTAGTCCAGCATTCTGTATCACACAGTGGCCCACCAGTTGTACACGGGATCTCGAGCAGAAGGGAGGGTAAAACCCTGACCTGCTCCCGACCCCCACAACCAGTACCCAGGGAAATCCTGCCTACCTCAACCAACTCCGAGGTGGCACTTGAATGTCCTTTTCAGTAACTACTGATACACTTGGTATCCATGAATCTGTCTAATCCTGCCTTGAAGTTGTTCAGGCTGACAGCTGTCACAACCTCTTCTGGAAGTGAGTTCCATAACCCAATGACCCTCTGGGTGAAGAAATATTTCCCTTTATTAGTCCTAATTTTCCTACCTTGGAGCTTCAGGGAGTGCCCTCTAGTCCTAGTGTTTTGTGACAAAGAAAATAATTTTTCTTTATTCACCTTTTCTATCCCATGCATGATTTTATACACTTCGATCAAGTCACCTCTTAAACGCCGTCTTTCAAGGCTGAAAAGATCAAGGCGTTGCAAACTGATTTCATAAGGGAGCCGCTCCATCCCTTGGATCATTCTTGTTGCCCTTTTCTGTACCTTTTCCAGTTCCGTTATATCCTTCTTGAGGTGCGGAGACCAGAATTGTACACAGTACTCCAAATGTGGCCTTACCATAGATTTGTAGAGAGGTAATACGACGTTTGCTGACCTATTTTCGATTCCCTTCCTGATCATGCCAAGCATAGAATTTGCTTTTTCACTGCTGCTGCGCACTGGGTTGACATCTTCATTGAGCTGTCCACCAAAACCCCAAGATCCCTTTCCTGGTTTGTCTCGAAAGCTTTGACCCCATCAAGTGGTAGGTGTAGTTGGGGTTCTTAGCCCCGATGTGCATGACTTTACACTTGTTTAGGTTAAAATGCATTTGCCACTTTGTTGCCCATTCACTCAATTTCGAGAGATCTTTCTGGAGCTCTTTACAATCAGTTTCATTTTTAACTACCCTGAACAATTTAGTGTCGTCTGCAAACTTTGCTACCTCAGAATTCACTCCTACATCCAGATCATTAATGAATAAATTAAAGTAACGGACCCAAAACTGAGCCTTGGGGTACGCCACTTCTCACCTCTTTCCACCCAGAGAAATGTCCGTTTATTACCACCCTTTGTTTCCTACAGTTTAGCCAGGTTCCAATCCAGGACAAGACCTGTCCTCTGATTCCATGGCTGAAGAGCTTATTTAGGAGCCTTTGGTGAGGGACTTTGTCAAAAGCCTTTTTGAAAGTCAAGGTAAACAATATCAATTGGGTCCCCTTTATCTATGTGTTTATTTACACCCTCAAAGAATTCTAACAAGTTAGTAAGACATGATTTGCCTTTGCAGAAACCATGTTGATTTTCTTTCAGCAATGCCTGTTCTTCTATGTGCCTAGTAATATTTTCTTTAATAATGGTTTCCATCATTTTGCCTGGAACTGAGGTTAAACTGACTGGTCTATAATTTCCTGGATCACCTCTGGATCCTTTCTTGAAGATCGGTGTTACATTTGCCTCCCTCCAGTCCTCGGGTACAGTGCCTGATCTTAGAGAAAGGTTATATATCTTAGCTAGAAGTTCAGCAATTTCACACTTGAGTTCCTTAAGAACTCTGGGGTGGATGCCGTCTGGACCTGGTGATTTATTGACATTTAGTTTAGTAAGGCATATGAGAACATCCTCCTTGTTTATCTCTATCTGTTTTAATACTTTTAATTCCCTCCCTGAAAAAACTGACTCAGCTGCAGGCATATGTTGTCTGTCCTCCTGTGTGAAAACGGAGGCAAAGAAGTCATTTAGCCGCTCAGCAATCTCTTTGTCTTCGCTGATTTTCCCTTTCTGACCATTGTCGTCGAGTGGCCCAACTGCTTTTCTAGTTGGGTTCCTGCTTCTGATGTACTTAAAGAAGTTTTTGTTGTTTTTAATATTCTTTGCTATGTGTGCCTCAAAATCTCTCTTGGCTTTCCTGACTGTTGCTTTGCATTTAGTTTGCCAGAGCTTGTGTTCCTTTCTGTTCTCCTCGGTAGGAAGAGCCTTCCATTTCTTAAATGAGTTTTTCTTCTTTCCAATCACATCTTTTACTTCATTTGTAAGCCATACTGGTGTCCTTTTGGACTTTCCATGCCTCTTTCTTTTTATTGGAATGCATTTTAGTTCAGCCTGTTTTAAGGTATTTTTAAACAGTTTCCAAGCATTTTGGAGGGATTTGATTTTTACTGCTCCTTTTAGTTTGTTCTTTACAATTTTTCTCATTTTGGTGAAATTCCCTTTGTGAAAATTTAAGGTCTCTGTGTTAGTTTTCACTGACAGTTTGCTATCAAACTTAAGTTGAAGGTTATTGTGTTGTGGTCACTGGTACCTATGGGCTCAGTTACAAGGACATCTTGAACGAGATCTTGTTCATTAGTTAGCACCAAGTCCAGGATCCCCTTTTCCCTGGTTGGTTCCATGACCATCTGCTCAAGGGAATAATCAGCTAGCATGTCGAGGAACCTTGTCTCTCTTTCATGCGTAGAACAAGAATTTGGCCAATCTATTTGGGGATAGTTGAAGTCCCCCATTATGACTAATGTATTTCTTTTTGAGGCCTGTTTAACTTCATTTTCCAGATAGCAGTCCGCCTCTGGAGTTTGGTTGGGAGGGCGATAGCAGATCCCTAGTGCTAGATTAGTTTTTTGTCCTGGGATTTTTACCCACAATGTTTCTGTAGGTGAGTTTGAAATTTCTTGAAGTTCTAATTCATGAGATTCTAACTCTTCATTTATGTACAGGGCCACACCGCCACCATTTTTCCCTCTCCTGTCTTTCCTGTACAGTTTATAACCTGGAATCTTTGTGTCCCATTTGTTTTCCTCCGTCCACCAGGTTTCTGTTATGCCAATAATATCAATATTTTTTTTCCTTTGCCAAATATTCCAACTCCCCTATTTTTGTTCGAAGGCTTCTAGCGTTTGCGTACAGACATTTATATTTATTTCTCTGGTGCACTTTCAACTTTGGCTGTTTGTGAGAATTTGTAGAAGGCCTACCATGTCCTACCTCTCGACTACTACTATCTATCTTTTCTGTTGACTCAGCCGTTTGTGTGTGGATTTCGTCCTCCATACTTGGCATTTCACCCTCTCGGGGAAGCTGCCCAGCTCCTGTCGACTTTTCCCTAGGAATCAGTTTAAAAGCTGCTCTGAAATCTTTTTAATATTAGTCGCCAGCAGTCTGGTTCCATTTTCGTTCAAGTGTAACCCGTCCCTTTTGTACAGGTCTGGCTTTCCTGAAAATGTTCCCCAGTTCCTAACAAATCTAAAACCTTCCTCTCGACACCACTGCCTCATCCACGCATTGAAGCTCCTGAGCTCTGCCTGTCTGGCTGTCCCTGCGCGTGGAACAGGTAGCATTTCCGAGAATGCTACCTTTGAGGTCCTGGACCTTAATCTTCTACCTAGCAACCTAAATTTGGCTTCCAGGACCATCCGCTTAGCCTTCCCAATGTCATTGGTACCAACGTGTACCACGACCACTGGCTCCACCCCAGCACTATCTAAGCATTTGGGTTTTGCGTTATAAGATCAGCAACATACATTTCTAATTCAGACCACTGGGCTCTGATCCTCCCAGGCAGTAACCAGCCAATCTTTGAAGCTGCAAGGCCATTCAATGCTAATCAAGGTGGCCAGTTGCAACATTCACACTTGCCTCAAGGAGACAAGAGTTCTTTCTCCCACCCTGGGCATTATTCCACAGATATATAAACCACACTTGCCGAGTTTCCAACAGAGCTCACAATTTGTGAGGATGCCTGCCATACATGTGGGTGAAACGTCAGGAGAGAATGCTTCTGGAACATGGTCATACAGCCTGGAAAACTCAGAGCAACCCAGCCCTCTGGTTTATCTGGCATTTGTACAGGATGGCATATTTTGGAAAAACATTCCTGAAAAATTTCTGGACACTTCTGCCTGAGTTTTCTTTATTATGTGCTACACGAAGCCTGAGTTGAATGATCTCTTAGGTGCAGAGAGCGTGTTTCCTGCATCTCTTGCTGTTGCATCTCCCATATGCCTTCCCGACCATGCAGCTGCTGGTGATGGGATCTGACAGCTTGGGGGCATTGGGTGCCCTCTGATGCTCTCAGGCAACTCCCAGCGCTGGTTGGCCAGGGCACAATCTCATCCTAACGGTGTGTTGCTTCTCCAGGGTTCACTCAGGAGGATATTCAGCTGAATTGGCAAAAGGGGCAAAAGCACTCTTCAGAAAGCTCCCCTTTATTGTCCGAACCTCAGGGGCATGGAGGCTTGTTGCTTCTCAAACTAAAATATCAACTTGATATTTGGTTATTGGCACAGATTTGTTTGGTCTGATTTACTCTGGAGGTTTTGTTGGGCGTGTTGTTGTTGAACCAAGCCTGCGCCAAGCCATCTTTCATTTCTGATAATGTAATAAAATTTGGGGCGAAAGACTCAAATCCACCATAGCATTATGCACTTTACTTACTTAGGCGATCCCTCGTAGCTCGAGGATGATGGTCCTCCAAGTGCAGTGTCTTGGCAATGGGTTCGTAGGTGGCTGTGGAGCCCTATTCTTTTTTTTTAAAAAAAATTTCTTTATTCAACAAAGTCCATTTTCAGGGTATACATAAAAACAAGTCGTGAACAGTTGGGGAAAGCGGGTAGAAAAGTTGTATAGAATTAGGTATTGGGGAGACGTAGGTGGGGATAGGGAGTGTGGGTTTAGTTTGGGGATTAGGAAAAGAGGTGGGGGTAAGGTCTAGTTAGAGATTTAGGAAACGTGAGATAAAATTGACTTCCGATCGTCCTGTTGCTGAGGAGGTTCATCCTTTCCTTCGTTTCTTCTCTTCAGGTTTCGTCTTTGTATTCTTCTCTGTTTTATATCCTCCCTAAGGAGATGAGTCTTTAAAGTCTTCTACCTTGTATTTTCTGTCCTTTAGATAGTCCATTACTACTGTCCAGTCTGTCTCTCTTATAGGTGTTCCTCTATTTCTAGTCAGCAGAAAGGTGAGTCTGTCCATATTTCTTATCTCTAAGATCTTCATCAGCAATGTTTCTTCGTCGGGGATGGTCGGTTCTTTCCAACATCTCGCATAGCATAACCTTGCGGCTGTACTTGAGAGAAAAAGCAATTTATCGGTGTTATTATCCAATTTGTTTTCATGCATGCCTAACAGATAAATCTCCGGTTGTAAGGGTATTTTGATTTTTAACATTTTTTGTAGGGTCTCTTGGGTATTTTTCCAGTATGTCTTTGCTTTTTCACGACCACCACATGTGGAAATATGATCCCTCTACTTTACTACATTTCCAACAATTGGTATTCATGCTCCTATAGCTTCTGCCCAATTTTTTTGGCGTCATATACCACCTGTACGCCGTTTTGAACCAATTTTCCTTTAACCCCACAGCGTATGTATATTTCAGTTTGTTTCTCCAAATTTCTTCCCACCTACTTCTATCTATTGTCTTGCCTATATTTTCATTCCATCTTTTCATGTAATTTTTTTCCTCTTTTTTATCTTGGTCCCATTCCAGTAACTTCTTGTATATTTTTGTTATTATTTTTCTATCCGTCTTCATTATGATATCCCAGAAATTGCTCTGTTCTTGGAAACCTAATTTCGCGTCTTTTGTGAAGTATTCCTTCAACTGTCTGTACTGGAGCCAGGATATCTTGTTATTTATCTCCGCTATTTCTTCTTGACTCTTCAGTTTCATTTCACCATTCTCTTTCTTTATCCGTTCTTTATATTTTGGCCCATCCTGCCATCCTAGTGTTCTTAGCTGTGCGGCCTCCAGGGGATATCCACAGTGGCGTTTTTATTATACATCTTTGTTTTGTATTTTCTCCAAGTTTGCAGCAAGCCTGCTCTTACAAAGTGGTTTCCAAACCTTTTCTCGTTTTTTGCTCCCTCATACCACAAATATTTGTGCCAGCCTGATCTTAATTCGACTCCCTCCAAGATGAGTAATTTTTTCTTCTCCAACGTTGCCCAGTCCCTCATCCACACCAGGGCGCAGGCCTCTGCGTATAGTCTGAGGTCCGGGGTGGCTAGGCCTCCCTTGTTCTTACTTTCTGTCAAGATCTTTGCGTTTATTCTACCTTTTTTCCCTTGCCATATATACTTTAGGATGTCTCTGTTCCATTCCTTTAGTGATTTTTGTCCTCGAATAATGGGAAGATTTTGGAAAAGGAACAGCATTTTTGGTAAGATTTTCATCTTCACACTGGCTATCCTTCCCAACAATGACAGTTTGTTTGTCTTCCAACTTTCCATCTCCTTCTTCAGGTCTTTCCACTTTGTTATGTAGTTATTCTGTAGTAGATTGATGTTTCTCGATGTTAGCACTATTCCGAGGTATTTAAGTCTGGTCACCATCTGTAATCCCCATTTTTCATGTATTTCTTCCACTTCCTTCTTTGGCATGTTCTTCGTGAGGGCTTTTGTCTTTTCCATATTTAACTTGAGCCCTGCTATCTCCCCGTACTTCTGAATCGTGTCTAGCCAGGCTTCCAGGTTCTCCTTCGGCTCTTCGATCACACAGATAATGTCATCAGCAAAGGCACGGAGTTTGAACTCCTGCCCTTGAATTCTCGTCCCTTTAATCTGGTGTCTTCTCTTATTTTTATTCAGTAACACCTCCAGGGTCATAATAAAGATGAGCGGCGATAAAGGGCACCCCTGACGGGTGCCCTTTGTTATTTCTATCTTCTCTGATTCTTGATTGTTGATCCATATTTTGGCCTCTTGTTTCTTGTAGATTGTGGATCCCTATTCTTGATTCACATGCCCTTCCGCAGTGAGGACATTGGATTCCGGGTGGAAGGTGGTCCCGGTCGGGATTGACTTGACATGCCTTCTTCCCCTTGGCACGTTTCTCCGTTTCGCGCTCCATTCATGCCTCTTCAAATTCTGCAGCACTGTTGGTTACAGCTGACCTCCAGTTAGAGCGCTCAAGGGCCAGGACTTCTCAATTTTCGGTGTCTATGCCACAGTTTTTATAGTTAGCTTTAAACCCATCTTTAAATGTATTTTCCTGTCCACCAACATATTTTTCCATTCTTGAGCTGGGAGTATAGTAACTGCTTTGGGAGACAGTGATGGGGCATTCAGACAGTGTGGCCAGTCCAGCAGAGTTGATGGCATAGTAGCATCGCTTCAGTGCTGGCAGTCTTTGCTTTTTCCCGCACGCGGACATTTGTCTGCCTGTCTTCCCAAGAGATGTGCAGGATTTTTCGGAGGCAATTCTGATGGAATGATAAGTGAATGGTCTCATTTATTATGTTGCCATAATTAATGCCTCCTTGGGCCTGGGTAAATTCCCATTTTGCCTTAAGCAGGCAGTGGTAAAACCTCTATTTAAAAAGACCTCCCTTGATCCGACGGTATGTAAGTACTACAGTCCAATTTCCAACCTTCCTTTTCTGGGCAAGGTCCTGGACCGGGTGGTCGCCTCGCAGCTCCAGGGATTCCTCAATGACACCAATTTTCTGGATCGTTCGTAGTCTGGCTTCAGGCCTGGACACAGTACCAAGACAGCTTTGGTTGCCTTGGTGGATGACCTCCGCAGGGAACTGGACAGGGGGAGTGTGACCCTGCTGGTTCTCTTGGACATCTCAGCGGTTTTCGATACCATCAACCATGGTATCCTTCTGGGAAACTGTCTGGGATGGGACTTAGGGGCACAGTTTTACTGTGACTCCGGTCCTTCCTGGAGAGTCGTTCCCAGTCGGTGAAGCTGGGGGACACCTGTTCGGACCCCTGGCCATTGACCCGTGGGGTCCCACAAGGATCTGTTTTGTTCCCCATGCTATTCAACACCTACATGGGACCGCTGGGAGGTAATCCGGAGTCTTGGAGTGCGGTACCACCTCTATATAGATGACACCCAACTCTACTACTCTTTTCCACCTGAATCCAAGGAAGCCCCTCGGATACTGGACCAGTGCCTGGCTGCTGTGTTGATCTGGATGAGGACGAACAAGCTGAAGATTAATCCTGACAAGACAGAGGTCCTCCAGGTCAGTTGCTCACCTGACCATGGTATTGGGTGGCAACCTGTGCTGGACGGGGTTGTACTCCCCTTGAAGTCACAGGTCCGCAGTTTTGGGGTCCTCCTGGACTCAGTGCTGATGCTTGATGCTCAGGTGTCGGCGGTGGCTGGGAGGGCCTTCGCACAATTATACTCGTGCACCAACTGCGACCATAGCTTGTGAAGTTGGACTTGACCACAGTGGTCTATCTATGTCTTAGTTACCTCTAGATTGGATTACTGCAATGCACTCCACGTGGGGCTACCCTTGAAGATGGCCCAGAAGCTACAACAAATTATAGGTAGTGGTCACTCCCCCCGTTTCAGGAGTTCCATTGGCTACCGTTTAGTTTCCGATCCCAATTCAAGGTACAGGTCATCACCGATAAAGTCCTTAACAGTTTGGTACCCACCTATCTTCGTGACCGTATCTCCCTCCATGAACCTGCCCGATCCCTCTGTTCCTCGGGGGAGGATCTCCTTTCACCCCTAGCATTAACTCAGGCCCGCCTTGTGGGAACAAAGGAGAGAGCCTTTTCCTCAGTGGCTCCCCGACTATGGAATACATTGCCCGATGAGATTAGGCGAGCCCCCACTTTATAAAGTTTTAAGAAGAATCTCAAAACCTGGCTCTTCTGCTGCACTTTTGGAGATTAACCATATAATCTTATATTGCCATTAACCCTCAATATTTGTTTTTAGTGCACACCTCCTCCCTCTCTGTGCGAAGGTCCCTAATTCAACCCCATCTTGGAAGAGTTCCTCCCTCACAAATAATCCGCTCCACGGCTGTCTCACCCCCCTGTTTTTACCTTTTAGTATTTTATTCTGTACTTGCGGCCCGCTCACTGTTCTGTGTTATGAATGATTTTATTGTAATTTTATATTGTTTGTTGTATTTTTATAGTGTATGTTTTATGTAATTGATTATGTGCTTATGTTTTGATTTCATTTATTGTATTGCGTTGTTGGGCTTGGCCTCATGTAAGCCGCCCCGAGTCCCCATTGGGGAGATGGTGGCAGGGTACAAATAATAATAATAATAATAAATATTATCTTCTTACTTTCACAAGCAGGGATGGGACTGGTCTTTGACCCTCCAGGGCACGCCCGATCCGTTTGGAAGGTGTGCAACATTTAGAAATAGAAAATCAATTTTGTTGCATTTGTGTTTCTTTATGGAAACAGGAAATGTTTGCCCTGAGGTTGGCAGGAGGACGGAAATTATGCCGCCTTGGAAATCGACATATGTATGAAGACTGCAGTGTGCCTCACAGAACAAAAATGTGCACAAAGCCATCGGTATTTTTAGTCTTTCCATTTTCCTCCCTGTGTTTGAAGAATGCCAGCAAAGAGACATTAGTCAAATGGAAAATGCATAAGGAAGTGTTAGCATTAGGAAGAAGGCACACAGTGTTATGTGCAGAAAAAATAGTCTTGCAATGTGCTGCTGAACTAGGACGGTTCTTTGGAAATAGGACTGCAGATTTGTATAGCTCTGTATGCATACCTTTGGGATCCTTTGAGGAAGGTTCTGTTAAAAACATAACAAAGAGGGCTGACCTTTAAACCCGGCTTATAGTTTTCTCCAGCTTGGCACCATTTAGCTTTATAGGACTACAACTCCTATAATTGTTTGGGAATCATAGCTTCCTGAGATCATGGAAATTGTAGCCAAACCATAAAGGTATATGTTTGTTTATGTGCAACATCAAGATATTAATATTGATATAGAAAATTCCGCCACTGACTGTAGTAGTATTTTGGTTTTAGAACAGCTTTTCTCAACCTGTGGGTTGGGACCCCGGGGTGTGTGTGTGTCAGTTGTTCATGGGAGTTCTGTGTGGGAAGTTTGGTCCAATTCTATCATTGGAGGGGTTCAGAATCCTCTTTGATTATAGGTGAACAGCAAATATAACTTCCAGATGTCAAAGTCTATTTTCCCCAAACTCAACCAGTGTTCACATTTGGGCATATTGAGTATCCATACCAAGTTTGGTCCAGATCTATCATTGTTTGAGTCCAAAATGCTCTCTGGGTGTAAGTGAACTACAACTCCAAAACTCAAGGTCAATGCCCACCAAACCCTTCCAGTATTTTCTGTTGGTCATGGGAGTTCTGTGTGCCAAGATTGGTTCAATTCCATCGTTGGTGGTGGTCAGAATTCTCTTTGATTATAGGTGAACTATAAATCCAAGCAACTACAACTTCCAAATGACAAAATAAATCCCCCCCAAAGCCCTCAGTATTCAGATTTGGGCATATTGGGTATTTGTGCCAAATTTGGTTCAGTGAATGAAAACACATCCTGCTTATCTGGTATTTACATTATGATTCATAACAGTAGCAAAATTACAGTTCTGAAGCAGCAACGAAAATAATGTTATGGTCCGTGGTCACGACAGCATCAGGAACCGTATTAAGGAGTCACGGCAATAGGAAGGTTGAGAAACACTGCTTTAGAAGCAAGGGATGACAAAGGAAAACATGCGGATTTTCAAAGCTTTGAAATTCAAACATACAAGTTAATTGGCTACGGTTGTTGGGAGTAACCTGGGAGTAAACTTTGTTGGGAGCCGAAAAGCATAATAGAAGCTGCTTAAGTATATGAATCCATAATATGTTTTCCCTTTGACTCTCCCCTATATTTTTATTTTTGTGTGTGATACAGGTTAGTGTTTACAGACTGTTTAGGTTGAGGTGTAGGATGGCTTTCCATCCTGTGAGAATCCTTTGCCATCAAACAACAGGCAGCATTGTCAGGCATGTGCCCATGTTTGGCATGCGTAGATGCACTGCCTCTGCATGCGGCACAATGGGCCTCTTCTCCCTTTCCGGCACTAAGCGTTTTGTGAGAGCTATGAGGAATCTGCTGAATGGAAGGGAATTAATTGGTTGGCCCCCTTTCTGCCTCATTGTGGAAGGATGTTGATGGAAGGAGATCATTTGCTTCTTGGCAGCCAAAGTAGGAAAATCTGGATTTGTAAATGCATCCCACCTTCCCTTGTTTGATCAGGAACATCAGTGAGATGGTTACAAATGGCTGTTGAGAGCCTGCAACTAGAGTTAGCCAATTGCATCCCTTCCAGGATTGGCAGGAGGAAAGGAAATCCATTAGAAATTTCCAGCTAAAAGTATACATGAAAATAATGGACCCTGTTGTGAAAAGTAGATGTAATAATAATAATAATTAATGATCATCATCAACATCATCATATTATTTATTTTTAACCTTCCCTCCCTCCCCGAAGTGATGGAAAGTAGTGGATGGAAAGTAGTGGAAGGAATGGCGATCCCCTCTGTGAAAGAAAGATAGAAAGATAGAAACTTATGAACATGGATATCAACAATTTCCAGGCCCTGAGGAAGTGAATATGAAACGGCCCAATCAGCTGATGTCGGAGAATCGCTAGCAGCCATCGGCAACTTTGTTGCACCCAGACGCGGTTTGAATTGCCGCCGCCCACCAAGTTGAGGCTTTTTTCCTATTGAGGAGTAGCGGTACTTTTCCCATCCAAGGACACTCTGACTCTTATAACTCTGGGAACCTTTTACAGTTGATCTTCCCATCTTTAACTATGAGTATTGGTGATTACCCCGTGTTTATATGTATGCTGTTTCAATATATTCAATGTATTATGCATTATTGATTTTGAATTTGATTGATGTTTAATTTCTGATCTTATAGTGCAGGGCTGTCCAACTTCTACGGGCCCAAGGGCCGGAATTCCGGTCACTGATCATCTGGGGGCCGAAGGGTCTGCCTCCGCCCCTGCCAACGGCTCCAATTTACTTACAATTGACCTTGAGTTGTGGAGTTGTAGTTCACCTCCATCCAGAGAGCACTGTGGACTCAAATAATGATGGATCTGGACCAAACTTGGCATGAATACTCAATATACCCAAATGGGAACGCTGGTGGATTTGGGGAAATGTTTCCTAATACCTTTGAGTTATTTGAGTCCACACTCAAATTGGGACACACCAAAAAAAACCCAAACACCTCAATGCCGTCGCAGGGCTTGATGGGGCCTCATTTCCCAGAGGCGGGTGGAGGAGGCCCAAAGAGCTCCCTCCCTCCCTGAAGGGAAAACAAGCCGCGGGGGCAGGCGCAAAGGAAGCCACATGCGCGCCCTGCACGTGGGAAGGCAGCACAACAGGGGAGGGGCGTGGAGGAGGGGAAGGAAGCGTCGCCAAGGAAACCGCCGCTGAGGGACCCCCCCCCCCCCCACCCAACATCCCACTGTTTTTAGATTGATTGATTCGAGCCAGGCCCTTCCTTACCCATACTGCGGGAGCCCTGCCACAGGGCCGAAGCGCCAACGCCGCTGCCGTCCCCGAAGAGCCCCGCTGGAGCCGAGGCCAAGCTCAGGCCGGGCGCGGCGGCTCTCCCATCCGCGGGGCGGGAAGTGAGGGCCCTCCACAGGAAGAGGACGGAGCCAGGAGGGGCTTTCCCTGCCTCACTCCCCTCCTCCCTCTCTCTGAGGGAATGGGGGCTGGCCTGGAAGCAGCCGCGAGGGAGGAGGAGGCGCGCGCCCAGGCCAGCCGCAAATCCCGCGGCAGCTATCGCGAGACTACCTCCCTCAAAATCCCGTCTGTGGCTGGCGTAGTCTCGCGATACTTGCATAAACCCGGAAGTAGGAATTTTTATTTTATTTTTTATTTTTTATTTGTATTTTATTAAAGCAAGTTAGGGGGCCGGAGGGAAGGGGCTCGGGGGCCGTGTACGGCCCCAGGGCCGCCTGTTGGACAGCCCTGTTATAGTGGGCTGATTTATAAGATTTATAAGATCACTACAATTATATGACTAAATCTTCTGACTGAAGTAAGACTTGAATATAGCTTTATATTGTTTGTATCTACCTGTTCTGGTTCTGTTTTTGGCTTGCTATCACGGTACAGAAGGAAGAGGAAGGGTGTCCTCCAAGCAGCGTCAAAGTAAAGTTCAAGCGGTTAGCTGCAACACTAAAAGTCTTCAAAGTATAAGTTTCCAATATAATATTTATTATCTTGAATAGTTCTGTGGCATGGAAAACATATATCTATTCCCAAATGGGGATGTGGAATCGAGGAAAACCTCTCTTCAAACAATTCATAAATTCTCAGAGTCCTTATATCCGAATTAAATCATAGGTAAATATCATCACATATATGTCGGATTAAGGAACTTCTGGGGGTCGACGGACTAAATATCAAAGGCCTTGCCGTTTTCGCCGAGAGACCCAGCTTCATCGGGACAAAATCATAATATTGTTTTGTATTCCACTTTTGGTCCGTGCATCTAAAACATAGAAATATATACAATAATATCATTAGGTACATATAATCAAAAAGCCCACCAATTGAACAGGACAACCCTTTTAGAAGGCTAACACATATAAATCACATATTACATACCATATTATCATTTTCATATATCTCAGAGTGGACGCAGCCACTGCTTCGCATAGTAGTCAGCGGACAACACCCAACGCTAGAGGTCTCCGTTACATACTCTCCTCCTCCGTTCCAGGTGCAACCTACTCCAAAATCTCACTGATTGTTAGGGAATCGTTATGCCCCAGGGGTAATTCGCTTTTAAGGGAATGAATCCAAAAAACCTCTCTTTGGTGTAATAATCTCTTATGATCCTGGTATGGTTTGGGTGTAATCGTTTCCAATACCAGGATTTTAAAATCATTGAAATCGTGATGGCGTCTATAATGGGTATATAATGGTGAGGATTCATTCTTAGTGCGAAATCTCGATTTATGTTCCTGGGCCTCGTCGTAAGTCCCGCCCACTTTCCCCACGTAATATTTATGACATGGACATATTAAACAATAAATGACATTTTACTCCCACATGTTGCCCCTCTTTTAAATTTGTAGGTGTGTTTGCCCTCAAGGTCTGTAATTGAGTCTTGGGAAGAGATGTGTTTGCATATTGTACAATGATAACATGGTTAGGTACACCTCTTTCCACTGGCCATGTGTTGGGGAATTCTATGATCGGCATGGATCAATAGTTGTTTGAGATTGGATGTTTTCTGTGGGCGACCATTGGGGGTTTGTTTAATCCTGGGATTGAGCTAACAATGGGCCAGTACTACGAACAATTTTAAGAATAGCTTGGGAGTGAGGGGTAACCGTTAAGGGCCATATAATACGATCATTGGGTGTTTTAGGACGGTTTTGAAGGAGGGTATTCCTGGGGATATTGCTGATTTTATTTAAAGCTTTATAGAGAATGGAGTTGGGGTATCCCCTCTCTTTCAGTTGAGTTATAAGGGCGCGGCTGACTGTTCAAAATCTACCTCTCTAGAGCAGTTCAGCTTAAGGCGGATTAGTTGGGAAAATGGCAAGTTATGTTTTAAAGAGTGAGTATGGTGTGACTCAAAATGTAAATACAATTTCTACTAGTGGGTTTGCAATAGTTTTTACTCTTACGGTGTTCTGTTCCCTAAAGATCGTGAGGTCTAAGAAAGTAATGGTTTGAGGACTGGTTTCAAACGTAAATTTAATCGATGGATTACATGTTTTGAAATACATCTTAATTTGCTCAATATCGCCTCTCCTGACCAGATAAAGAAAACGTCGTCTATGTAACGATAATACTGCCTAATGGGTGCTGTTATATCTGAATCGGGGTATAAAAATTGCATTTCAAGATCGGACATAAACAAATTAGCCACGCTGGGAGCTAGGGACAGGCCCATTGAAATTCCGCCATTTTGTAAATAAAAATCACCATCAAATGTAAAATAATTATAATCGAAGACTATGTCGATCAGTTCCATGAGGATATGAAGCGGATATTGCTTCATTGTATACAAATATAGATTTGAGGATAGCAAGGACTGTAATATATAAATTGTTGGATGCTCGCCCCTCCCCTCGCACCCCCCCAACATCGTTCCTCATGGAACTGATCGACATAGTCTTCGATTATAATTATTTTACATTTGATGGTGATTTTTATTTACAAATGGCGGAATTTCAATGGGCCTGTCCTCAGCTCCCAGCGTGGCTAATTTGTTTATGTCCCGATCTTGAAATGCAATTTTTATACTTCCGATTCAGATATAACAGCACCCATTAGGCAGTATTATCGTTACATAGACGACGTTTTTTTATCTGGTCAGGAGAGGGCGATATTGAGCAAATTAAGAGGTATTTCAACACATGGAATCCATCGATTAAATTTACGTTTGAAACCAGTCCTCAAACCATTACTTTCTTAGACCTCACGATCTTTGGGAACAGAACACCGTAAGAGTAAAAAACTATTGCAAACCCACTAGTAGAAATTGTATTTACATTTTGAGTCACACCATACTCACTCTTTAAAACATAACTTGCCATTTTCCCAACTAATCCGCCTCCTTTGCCGAACTGCTCTTAGAGAGGTAGATTTTGAACAGTCAGCCGCGGCCCTTATAACTCATCTGAAAGAGAGGGGATACCCCAACTCCATTCTCTATAAAGCTATAAAGAAAATCCGCACTATCCCCAGGACTGCCCTCCTTCGACACCGTCCTCAGTCACCCCGTGGTCGTATTATATGGCCCTTAACGTTTAATCCCTCACTCCCAAGCTATTCTTAAAATTGTTCGTAAGTACTGGCCCATTGTTAGCTCAATCCCAGATTAAACAAACCCCCAATGGTCGCCCACAGAAAAACATCCAATCTCAAACAACTATTGATCCATGCCGATCATAGACTTCCCCAACACATGGCAAGTGGAAAGAGGTGTACCCAACCATGTTATCATTGTACAATATAAACACATCTCTTCCCAAGACTCAATTACAGACCTTTGAGGGCAAACACACCTACAAATTTAAAAAGAGGGGCAACATGTGGGAGTAAAATGTCATTTATTGTTTAATATGTCCATGTCATAAATATTACGTGGGGGAAAGTGGGCGGGACTTACGACGAGGGGCGGAACATAAATCGAGATTTCACTAAGAATGAATCCTCACCATTATATACCCATTATAGACGTCATCACGATTTCAATGATTTTAAAATCCTGGTATTGGAAACGATTACACCCAAAACCATACCAGGATCATAAGAGATTATTACACCAAAGAGAGGTTTTTTGATTCATTCCCTTAAAAGCGAATTACCCCTGGGGCATAACGATTCCCTAACAATCAGTGAGATTTTGAGCAGGTTGCACTCTGGAACGGAGGAGGAGAGTATGTAACGGAGACCCTAGCGTTGGGTGTTGTCCGCTGACTACTATGCTAAGCAGTGGCTGCGCCCACTCTGAGATATATGAAAAATGATAATATGGTATGTAATATGTGATTTATATGTGTTAGCCTTCTAAAAAGGGTTGTCCTGTTCAATTGGTGGGCTTTTTTTTGATTATATGTACCTAATGATATTATTGTATATATTTCTATGTTTTAGATGCACGGACCAAAAGTGGAATACAAAACAATATTATGATTTTGGGTCCCGGCGAAGCTGGGTCTCCCGCTAAACGGCAAGGCCTTTGATATTTAGTCCGGCCGACTTCAGAAGTTCCTTAATCCGACATATATGTGATGATATTTTACCTATGATTTAATTCGGATATAAGGACTCTGAGAATTTATGAATTGTTTGAAGAGAGGTTTTCCTCGATTCCACATCCCCATTTGGGAATAGATATATGTTTTCCATGCCACAGAACTATTCAAGATAATAAATATTATATTGCTATCACGGTACAGCCCAGTGTTTTTTGTGTTAACCTTGGGGTATTGGTCAGACAAGAGATAATCAATATAAAACCTTACAGATCTCCCTGGTAGACTTTGTAAAATTGGATTTATTAAATGTTTACGAAGGTCACGGTAAAACAAAACGTACAACAAAACGTGCTCCACAGTTTCCACTGCCTCCACCTCACGGGGACATAAGCGTTCACTGTATGTTACTTTGTTATACCTTCACTCCAGTACAGCAGAAGGGAGTACATCACAAAAATACATGCAAGAAGGAATGGCTTATTTCACATAGACTCTGAGGTTTCCTGTTAGGTTTGCATGACACACCTACACAATGCAGCTGACACGCAAATGTGTCACGACGCACAGTTTGGAAAGATCTGATCTAAGGTCTGGAAGAGAGGAAAGTGCATTCCAGAAAGTGCACATCCCACACTCTTTCTGCAAAAAAAAAAAAAAAAAATTGAAAGTCACACAAATAGTCATTTGTCTTCTTGAGTCGAAATCTCTTTCAGGTATCTTTCTGGTACGGCATGCTTTTGGAACTGGAAGAGTGTGGCTTTCTGGACTCACTGCTGAGCCTGGAAACTCAGGTGTCAGTGGTGGCCAGGGGCTTGGACCTGCCCCCCTCAAGGCTGGAGCAGCTGCTGCTAGAGTTGAAGCCAGAGGGGGCGGAGCCAGACCGCACTAAGCCCCGCCCCTCCTCCTGCTCCGCCCTGCTTCTTGTACGCCAGTTGCACCCGTAGCTTGGGAAGTTAGACTTGGCCACAGTGGTCACAACTCTCTCTTTCCCTGGTTTTTTTATTTGCCATATTTATATACCGCCCTTCTCAGCCCGAAGGCGACTCAGGGCGGTTCACAGTTGGCACAATTTGATGCCAACTTGCATCCAATAGTCCATTACCAAATTGTTCATAGTCCAACTTGGTAATGGACTATGGACAAGCTTGATGGATTATCCGACTACAGAATTTGGCTAGATATGACCACAAAGCTGTTATATTTTAAGCATATTTTAATTGTATTGATTTTAATGTTTAATTGTATGTAATTATTGGTTTTTATGTACTCTAAGTCTATATGGAGGCATCAAATTGTTGCCTGCTAGAAGCCACTCTGAGTCCCCCCCACAGGGGTTGAGAAGGGCGGGATATAAATAGTTGAAATAAATAAATAATGCTGCAACAATGATAAATAATTAAAACTATCATAAAATACTGTTAAAAACATTAGCAAAATGTAAAAAAAAATATTTTAAAAGCCGCACAAAGGAATGTGGCTCAGCTGACTAAGTGTCAGCTGCATAAGATCTCTCTGACCAGTAGGTCATGAGTTTGAGGCCTGCCCGGGCCGAGGTAGGTACTCGACCTTTAAGTGTAGCCTGCTGTCGACCTTTGTAGCCCGAAAGACAGTTGCATCTGTCAAGTAGGAGATAAAGATACCACATTAAGTGGGGAGGCAAATTTTGACTGAATTATGAGGCCATTAATAATAATAATAATAATAATAACTTTATTTCTTGTGAGTCGCCCTCCACCAATGGTGCTCCGGGCGACTTACATCATTTAAAAAATACATCTAATTAAAAACACGGGTTCAAAGAATCACAAAGGGCCCAATCCCCAAGATTAGTCAATCCCCAAACGCCTGGCGGAAGAGCCAAGTTTTCAGCTCGGACAGGAATCTGGCTGGGGCCGATATGGCCCTAAGAGCAGGCGGAAGTGTATTCCAGATTACAGGAGCCACCACAGAGAAAGCTCTCCGTCGGGTCTTTGTCAGCCAGGCCTCTCTCACCCCTGGGATAACTATACAGTCACCATTTATTTCACGCGATGGTCTTTCACTGTGTTGGTCTATTAACCGGTCGCCCAGATAGGCTGGTCCGGTTCTTTGCCGTGCTTTGAAAGTTATCGCCATGAGTTTATAGACCACTCTGAACTCTGTAGGGAGCCAGTGAAGAGCTTTTAGGATTGGCGAGATATGGTTCCTAGCCGATGCCCCGGAGATGAGTCTGGCCGCTGCATTCTGGACAAGTCTCAGCCTCCGAGTCGTGGACAGCGGTAGACCCGCATACAGGGCATTGCAGTAGTCAAGACGGGAGACTACGGTGGCATGTATCACGGTCTTCAGCGCCTCTGATGGTAGGTAGGGGGCCAACCGTCGGGCCCTGCGGAGATGAAAAAAGGCGCCCTTGGCTGCAGCCTGGATCTGGGCTTCCATCGTCAGCCTCTCGTCCAGAATCACTCCCAGGCTCTTCACCGCCGGAGCCGGGGACAGGGGCTCGCCTTCAAAGAGTGGTAATGGTGAGTGAGGGTCGGGTCGACCGGGCCAGAGGATCTCCGTTTTTGCCGGATTGATTTTTAGTCTGTGTGCTCTAAGCCAGTTTGTCACCGCCCTTAGTCCCTGACTGAAGCTTTCAGGCACCGACGACATCCCTGGATCGAGCTTCAACAACAGCTGTGTGTCATCGGGCGTATTGGTAGCAGCTGAAACCATGGCTCCTAGCAATACTGGCCAGGGGCTGGACATAGATGTTAAAAGGGTGGGGGACAAGATAGCACCCTGAGGGACCCCACACTCCAACCCGCATTTCCTGGAGACCTGGCCCTGCCACTCGACCCGCTGCGAGCGGTCCCGAGGAACGATCCTAGCCAAGTCAGAGCCTTATCTTGGATCCCGGAAGCAGCCAGGCGGCGGAGTAGCAGATCATGGTCGACGGTGTCGAAAGCCGCGGTTAGATCTAAAAGGACCAGGACTGCCGAGCCCCCTCCGTCCAGCTGGCGGCGGATGTCATCCGCCGTCGCTACCAGGACGGATTCCACCGTGGCCCGCGCGGAATCCCGACTGGGACGGGTCCAGGCCCCGGATTGGTTTAAAAAGTCACGCAGCTGGCTTTCCACCGCTCGCTCTAGTAGCTACCCAGGAAGGGCAGATTGGCAACGGGCGGTAGCTCGCCGGTTCGTCGGGGTCGAGGTTCGCCTTTTTCAGGAGAGGGCGAACTCTGGCCTCCTTCAGGGACTCTGGGAAAGTGCCTGTATCCAGGGAAAGGTTCACCAGGTCCCTCAGAGCGTCCGATATGGTGTCAATGCAGGACTTGATTAAGTGCGATGGGCAGGGGTCCAAGGGGCAGGTCGTCGCTCTTGCCACGGACACCAGCTTTTTCACCTCTTCCGGCGTTAGTGGCCTGAATTCGGTGAGGCAATGCCCACTGGTCTGAGAATGACCCCGGTTTTCACACTCTCATCCTCTGGAACGGGCGGCAGGTCACGCCGAAGTGCCGTGATCTTCCCTATGAAATACTCTTGGAGATCTTCTGCTGTTACCCTAGAGTTTTGGGGTCACTCTGTGGAGATGCTAGAAGGCTCGGACTACTTTAAAGATCTGTGCTGTACGGGAGCCAGCAGCTGAGATCTGAGCGGCGTTGTAGGCCTTCTTAGCCTCTCTGGTTTCACGTTCATACAGCCTATGCAGTTCTCTATAGGCCGCTCGATTTGCCCCGCTGGGTTTTTTTTTTCTCCAAACACTCTCCAGTTGTTTCCTCCGGCGCTTCATCTGCTTTAGATTCGACGTGAACCACGGTGAGCGGATTTTCGGGGGGGCGAAGGGAGCGCCTAGGTGCCACCTGGTCGATGGCCCTCGAGAGGACGCTGTTCCACCTGGCAACCAGATCTGCCAGCGATCCTCCAGGGACCTCCAAAGGTTCCAGGGCAGCCATAAATGCCGCCGGAGTCATCAGACTCCTTTTGCGAACTAAGATGGTCTTTGGCCCGACCTTTCTGTGAGAAGAGTGTCGATGTCTGCCCTCACGGTCAGGTGGTCCGACCAAGGCACTGTTCTGGTTTCTCGGTGTTTTATGGCTAGACCATGGCTAAAGATCAGGTCCAGTGCGTGGCCAGCTTGGTGTGTGGGGCCCGTTTCGGTCCTGGGGAGATCTAGAGCATCCATGTGTTGGAGGAACTCCCTCGTGTTAGATGTGAGTGGATCTGTGTCCGGGTGGATGTTAAAATCACCCAGTACGATGAGCCGGGGGAATCTCAGAGCCCAGTCCGCAATCAGGTCCAGCAAGGTGGACGTGGCTCCTTTTGGGCCCCAGGGGCTCGGTAAACCACCAGAATCCCCGTCTTTTCTCCCATTCCTAGTGTTGCTCCCAGGCACTCTATGCCCGCCATCTCTGGTGTCTTGAGGACCGAGGTAGTAACAGTGTCTTTTACCACCAAAGAACTCCAGGAACACTGAGGAATGTGGAAGGAATAATAAGGGACGCTGGGGACGCTGAGAGATGAGGAGTGCGTCAGCTCCCCCTGGTGGCCAGAGTTTGCCTCTGTTCGTCTATATGTTCTGTATTGTGGGAACAGCAGGAATGGTCTGCTAAGTATGTGTACCTGTAATCCGCTTTGAGTCCCCTTTGGGGTGAGAAAAGCGGAATATAAATAAAGTGTATTATTATTATTATTAAAACATTGTCATGTGCGTCTCTTGTCGAGTCATTATTCAATTGCATCGTCAGGTCATTCCATGATGTCGTATAATTATGCTGCAATAGCGAAGGCCTGCTCAAAGAGCCAGGTTTTAACTTTTTTTCTCTAAAAGTCAGAAAGGAGGGGGTCGATCTTATATCCCTAGGCAGGGCATTCCACAGTCGAGGGGCCACCACTGAGAAGGCCCTGTCTCTCATTCCTGCCAAACACGTCTGCAAGGGGGGTGGGACTGAGAGCAGGGCCTCCCCAGAAGATCCCAGTGGTCCTCAAACTTTAGCCTTTTGGATCTCAACGCCCGGAAGCCCCAACCGTTTGGTCAACAATTCTGGGAGTTGAAATCCAAAAATACTGGGAAGGGAAATGTTTGGGGGATGCTGCCCAAAGGATCCAGCCTTGAGAAGTCCCAGTCTTCTTTCAACAAATGGCACCTAAGGACATGTGAGACTGCCACACACAAAGCTGAGATGGTCTTCATTTGTCAGAGCATTAGCACTTCAGTGGAAGGAATCTTTTTCTAGGTTAGACATCAATGGAAAAGTGAGAGGAGAAAAAAAACAACTTGGCAGTTTTGATGAGTTAAAGACTCTTCATTCCACCTGTCACAGGTATTCCCAGGGTTCTTTAGAGAAGTCACAACCGATATAAATTCATGCCTATGTATCCCGAATGCAAGAGGTGTATTTTGTGTTGTTTCGTGCATTCAAAGTGATATATACAGTCAAGCTTTTCTAAAATGAGAAACAGCCAATGTACAGATATTTCCGCAAAGCCCCACAGGGATTTTTCTGTACTTTTTTTCCCTTCAAAAGAGAGAATCGCAGACCTATTTGCCAATGTGTGCGTAAGCGCTTTGCCATTCAGGAGAACAATACAATGCCCTGTTGGGATAGCGTGGCTCCTAATAATGAAGAGGCGGAGAGAAGTCAATGAAAGACCATTTCAGAGGGAACGAGTCCCTTGATCCAAGTTCCCTGCCAGGAGCATCAAGTCTGTCCATCATGCCACTGCTCTGGACAAGTTGAGAGGAGAACACCTTTGAAGCGGTGGCCTCTCCATGTTCCAGGAGACAGGCTGTCAGGTTACATTCTGCCAGTGCAGACATGTACAAGAGCTAAAGGCAGAGCAGCCTTTTGGATTTCTTTAAAGGTGCCATTTTATATTTGGTGCCATCTGCTGTCCACCCCTTGAGTGAAACTCATTGTTGTGGATCACATGCTTGAAGCACTCAGACTTTTTGATCACCATGGATAACGGGGTATTGGAAAGTCCATAATCTATTGGAAATTCCAGTGCGCCATAACCTTATTTTGCAAAGGTAAAACGATGTCACCTCCATTTGGCAAATGTGAATCTCTATGAATATAGAGACCACCTGAAAACCACTAGTTAAAAGAATGGTGTGACCTTGTTAGAAGTCAAACCTTAAGACAAGTGATATTCATGAAGCATTAATGTAATAGCACACAGGTAGCTCAGCTGTTAGACTGAGGAACCATGTCTTTAAACAACCAAGGATAAAAACAGGTCACTATAAAAATATATCTGGTTAGCAGAGGATGGTTATTTGAAGTAGAATTTGCAGTTGTAATTGCTGTTGATATATATATATATATATATATATATATATATATATATATATATATATATATATATATATATATATACACACACACACACACAAATCTATCTATCATCTATCTATCTATGTATATAATAAAAGTCAGTGTTTGCGGGCGGTGGGTGGGTGGTACGACCGAGCGAATATGTGCCAGCATTTCGATTGGCTGCAACTGTGGGCTTATTTGCATAAATGGCTGTGACTGGCCAGCCTCCCAACATTCCACCACAGCACAGAGAGGAAAGGAAAGGGCCTGAGGCTGGAGTTGAAGTTAGCCAGTTGACAGTTTTTTCTGTTGGAAATGGAATGTTCAGTACCTTCACCCAATACACTTCTAAGGTGACTCAGAGGGAAAGCAAAAGGCCTCAGGCAGTCAGCCAATGCGGCCCACAGCAATGGCGGATCAGGACCAAACATGGCAAACAAGGGACCAATGGCCCACGTCACAACCTGGTGTGGTTTAGGGCATGAAGGGCCATGAATGATGGGATTTGCAGTACCTTCACCTCATTCACTTCCCAAACAACACTGCAGCCCCTATAAATCACAGACCAGGCCCAAAATTGACAACAAGGCTTCCTTAACTTGATTTTCCTATTTAGGCCTCAGCTCATGGGAGGCTTCCTCAACTTGATTTTCCTGACTAGGCCCCCAACAATGACAGAACAAGACCAAACTTGGCACACAGACCCCCAAGATGCACCCTACATCCTGGTGCAGTTTGAGGAAGGATGGACCATGGATGATGGGACTTGCAGTACTTTAATTCACTTCCTTAGAGCACTGTGGCCCACACCAATGACGAACTATGGCACACAATGCCTTCCTCAAATAACCCGGGCACCGCCAGGTCCCCAAGCTAGTATATATATATATATACACACACACCCTCCCTTAAAACCTCCCTTAAAACACAAATATATGTTTGATTTCAGAGTTCTCACTCCCACTATCTAAACATAAAACGGTTGTTGTTCTTTTTATGTTAATTTATAGCCCACTTTTCTCTCCACAATATATTATTTATTTATTTATTTATTTATTATTCGGGTTTCTATGCCGCCGACTCCCTGAGGCTCGCGGCGGCTCACAGGAACCGAAGGTACAATTACACACAAGCAATGCGATAAAACATCTAAGACAATTAAACAGTTAAAACAGCAAAATACAAAACCCCAGGTACAGTTCAGAAATTAGATAGCGTGACACCCCAGGACAGCGGCTAAAGCGGAACATGGGCAGGACCTACTCACCGAAGGCCTGCTTAAACAAATAAGTTTTGCAGGCGCGTCTAAAGCGGGAGCAGGTCCTTTATAGCCACGTGCCCAGCCGGAGGCGTTCCACAGCGTAGGAGCTATAACGGAGAACGCTCCGCAGTAGATGTCAGTTTTAGCCGATTTGCGAGGGTATCTCTAACAAATTAGCATCCTCGAGCGTAGTGATCTCGGGGACAGTGTGGGGTGAGTCGGTCCCTCAAGTACGCTGGCCCCAGGCCATGCAAGGCCTTAAAGGTGAAGATGGCGGCCTGCTGGGGTTCCAGACAGGAGCCGGGCGGGAGTGTTCTGCAATTCACTTTGAGCTTCCACTGTGGCCCACAGGAAGGCCAACGTATGGCGCGTTACAGTAATCCAGCCTTGAGATGACCGTAGCTTGGATCACCGCAGGTCATTCCGGGAGATATAGGGGGCCAGCCTCCTTGCCTATATAGATATATAAACACACTTGCTGATCCCGCGGAGACCTGGGCCTCCCATGGTCAAAGTCCAGATGGATAGGCTCTTTGATGGGCAGAGTTCCACACCCTCCAGGGTCGGAAGCTGGACATAACCACCGGTTGCCCCACCACAAGTTCGTCTTCGCCGGATTCACCTCAACCTTACTGGGGGATGGCCCCGGCCTTCCTCCATCCTCAGAATGAGCTGGGTGTATGCCTCTTAAGCATTTGAGAAAGGGGTGGTGGAGGAACTGTACAGAAAGCGATGGTATCATGGGAAACAAAGCATGATCGGGACTCACAGAGAGCCAAATTTGGCTCCAGGGCTGGAGGTTCCCATACCTGTTCTCCTTTGTCACCTGCGCTCTTGTAGCAATTGGAAGATCCTTAGCGAAGCCTCTCTGTTGCTGTTGGCATCTTCCTGGTGGAAGAAAGGAAGGAAGCAGATGGCAAGAGAGGCAGGCTGGCCCTCCACTGGGCCGCAGTGACCTTTGCTAAGCTGGCTTGGCAACTCTTCCAAGGATGAAAAGGTCAAAATTAGTAGTTGTAAATATCACTCCACTTCCTCTCTTTTGAGATTGTGCCCTGGTTTTGGGCCCACCTGCCACTTGATGATAAGCAGTAAAGGCAGATGCATGTTGTCTTATGGTTCATCAGCTCCGGAGGTGGGGAACGTGTGGCCTTTCAGTTGATGTTTGGGTGTAACTCTCATCAATACGACTCAGCAAGGGTAGAGCTGAGATTGTGGGAATGATAGTCCCAAACAACTGGAGCACTGTGATTCAATAGCCAGATGCTTCTTCAGAGTTACACAACACATTTACAAAGGTTATAGCAGTCCTTCCCAACCTTGGTTCGTGGACCACCAGCGGTCTGCAAGAATGAAAATATGGTCCGCGACCTCACCATTGCTACCCTGTTGCAAGGAGAGTGAATGGCCTCATGAAATGCTCCAGCATGGAGTTGTTAAATAATGGGAAGGAATGGTCACTTGTCAAACCAATTTATTTTAACATTGATTTTTTTTACATCAGAAATATTTATTGCCTTGAGATGCACCAATTTGCTGCTGTGCATGTTTTTAATGATATTTGATCATCTTATACGTGTTTTTAATGTGGAAATAAAGTTTTGTTTGGAAGATTGTCCTTGTTTGTTTTGATACCCAGGTCAAAACTTTGCTTATCCCAAAGAACTGAATTGTTTGAATGTTTTAATACTGTTTTTATATTGTTTTTATTTAATTTGTGTATTTATACTTTTTGTTGTTGGCACCATGGTGTGCCAGTTGTTAGCCACCCCGAGTCCCTCTGCGGAGGTTGAGATAGGGCGGGATATAAGTGTCTGAAATAAATAAATGAATAAATAGTGCAGAGGCTTATTAGATATGATTTTCGGTGGGTGAGAAGATTGTGACTACTGGATGGCATATGTTCTCTATCAGAAACTAGAGCTGATGTGGTCTATCCAATGCAATTTTCTGAATCAGGACCCCAAATATCTAAACCGAACCTAAAGTTGATCAAAAACTGATTCATAACCCTTTTGGTACTGATGTTGGAGAGTAGTCCCTGGTCAAAGTGGTCTCTGGCCAAGGTGGTCTCTGGCCAAGGTGGTCCCTGGTTAAGGTGGTCCCTGGCCAAGGAGGTCCCTGGCCAAAGTTGTCCCTGGTCAAAGTTGTCCCTGGCCAAGGTGGTCCCTGGCCAAAGTGGTCCCTGGCCAAAGTGGTCCCTGGCCAAGGTGGTCCCTGGTCAAAGTGGTCCCTGGCCAAGATGGTCCCTGGTCAAAGTGGTCTCTGGCCAAGGTGGTCCCTGGCCAAAGTGATCCCTGGCCAAGGTGGTCCTTGGTCAAAGTGGTCCCTGGCCAAGGTGGTCCCTGGTCAAGGTGGTCCCTGGCCAAAGTAGTTCCTGGGTCATAGCCTCCTACTCACATTTATATCCAGCAGTAGTTGTTTTCAGTTGTTCTCCATAGCAGTTGATGGGAAAGTCTGTGACCCTTGAGATGTTCTTGGGCTCAATTTCCCATCCACCTCATCCAGGATGATGGATGCACACTGGGGAAGTATGTGGCAAACTGGTGGCAGCTAGAGGCAGTCATGTTCCTTGTTTGTCCTCTAAAATAAATGAGATGTAGGAAATCTCAGGGAGTTGAAATCTTGGTCCTCTTACAAGCCGGAGTTTGAATCTAGATATGGTTTCTCATTGCTGCTTTATATAGGCTCAACAAGGTGGAAAAGTTCTGGTTCACTGTTTTTATTTCTTCCCAAATTGACTCATTGAACTGCCACTGTGATGGGAAGAACCAAGTGGGAAGGATTGGATCATGTTATTTGTAAGCATTAAGTCAACAGTGTGGCTTACTTTCCTTGTACAACAAATTGGTTGTGTGAGTGTATGTGTGGAAATATGAAACCCACACTTTTCCAAAAGCATTATCCTGTGAATTGGCACACAGCGGTGGATTTGCACTTGGACATGCAAAATGCTTAATCTCTCTAGAGGAGACCCTTGATTGCAGTTGCCAGGCATCATAGCAACCCATAATAATGTCATCAAAGTGCTAGCCAATCCACCAGATGCAGCCCCCATTTACCTTTGACATGTCTCATCCTCACAGATGGCAGCCAACAAGCTCTTGGGCAGCTGTTTGGGGAACTGCTCTGCTTTCCTCGTCTGTATTTCCCAGACCAAAGAGCTTCCTTCCTTCCTTCCTTCCTTCCTTCCTTCCTTCCTTCCTTCCTTCCTTCCTTCCTTCCTTCCTGACTTCCTTCCTTCCTTCCTTCCTTCCTTCCTTCCCTCTCTCTCTTTCTCTCTGGGACATTTGCTGAGTCTGGTCTTGCAGCACGTCTTGATGCTGGAAAAAGACAAGGCTCTGCTCAGCCGATCGGCTGCTTGGAGCCCGAGGGCTGCTCTCCAACAGCAGGCTTCTACTGTACTGACAAGTCCCTTCTGCAGTAGCAGAAAATCTCTGCTGCGAATGTGTGCAGGAGTGAGGGAGGCACATTGAGTTTCATTTTTGGCCAGCGGCAAACCTGTCGACTTGCGCCCATTGCTACGCCTGTGTCTGCAGATGGGACAAGGCCTTGGAATTGTAGGGGTTTCAAGCCCTGCCGCTCTGGAAATGCATTGACCCTTTCTCTCTGGAATATTGGTCTGATGGAAGAGTGAAAAGGGGATGCACAGATTGCCAGTTTCTGAAGTCAAGCAACGGAGCGCCTGGGCTCAACATGCATACATACATGTTTCCAGACAGAGCTCGAAAGCCAGGCTTAGCACAGCAGGCTAAACTGCTGTGCTGCAGAAAAATCCTGTCAATCAGAAGGTGGGCAGTTCGAGCCCGGGGTTGGGTGAGCACCTTCCATTAGCCCCAGCTCACCTGCCCACCTAGCATATCGAAAGCAGAAATGCAAGTAGATAAAATAGGGGAGGTAATAAAGGCACCCTTAAAGACAACTGCAGAGAATGAGATACTGAAAATCAATCTCAGGCAGACTTTTATGGGCTGTGTTCACATATTCTTGGTCACTTTGGCCCTGGCCTTGATTCCTTCAAGGGCTTGGTTTGCAGATAAGAAATGCATCACTGACTTTGTTGCAGTCCAGCTACCAACGACTTATAAGCTATGCTTGGTTGTGTTGTTTGGACACTGGATTGTGAGTTTTTGCTTCTTTGGGGTGTGTGAGTATTGTACTTTCGTATGTTTTGGTATGTATGCTTTGCTGGGTGCAATGCAGAATACTCAATTCATTCCATTAGACTATCCCATGTTGTCTGATTATGATGGCCTTCCAAGTGTAGTGTAGTGTGGAGTGCTATTCTTGACCTGCATGTTCTTCCACATCGGTTTAAAGGTGGAAGGCCAGTTTAACCCAGTTTGGATGCGGCTCTCACCCCAGGTCTGATGCGGGAAAGAAGGACATCCACATCCAAACTGGGTTAAACATGGCTCTCGCCCCAGTTCTGACGTGGGAGAGGACACCCGCATCCAAACTGGGTTAAACATGGCTCTTGACCCAGGACTAACGCAGGAGAGAAGGACACCCGCATCCAAACTGGGTTAAACACGGCTCTTGCCCGGGGTCTGACGTGAGAGAGGAGAACATCCACATCCAAACTGGGTTACATATGGCTCTTGCCCCAGGTCTGATGCGGGAGAGAAGGACATCTGCATCCAAACTGGGTTAAACATGGCTCTTGCCCGAGGTCTGATGTGAGAGAGAAGAACATCCGCATCCGAACTGGGTTAAATATGGCTCTCGCCCCAGGTCTGACGCGGGAGAGAAGGACACCCGCATCCAAACTGGGTTAAACACGGCTCTTGCCCAAGGTTTGACGTGAGAGAGAAGAACATCCACATCCAAACTGGGTTAAATGTGGCTCTAGCCCCAGGTCTGACTTGGGAGAGAAGGACATCCGCATTCAAACTGGGTTAAACACGACTCTCGCCCCAGGTCTGACATGGGAGAGAAGAACATCCACATCCAAACTGGGTGAAACATGGCTCTTGCCTGAGGTCTGATGCGGGAGAGAAGGACATCCGCATCCAAACTGGGTTAAACACGCTCTCGCCCCAGGTCTGATGTGGGAGGGAAAGGAAACGAAGGGAATCCATCCACACTGGTTTGAAAAGCTGAATCATTTCCGACTCACTTACTGATTCGTAAGAGAAATGGCGGAAAAAGCTTCAAAATGGCAAGGATACTTCCAGGTTCCCAAATCACTTTAAAATCGCTTCAAAAAGGAGTTTGATTCGAATTTATTCTGAATTACAAAGATTCCGACTGAACCTAACCATGCCTAGTATATACGTAGTTATCTGCCATCGCAGTCTCTGTCAGTTTGCAAGCAAGAGCTAGTGAACAGCAAGAATAAACAGGTGTGTTTTGGGGGGCGTGTTTTGTAGATGAACTGGAGAGGGAGAACGGGACAAAGGGACACGAGAACTAAGAGGTTTGCTGCTGTGATCTGACCTGCAAAATCCTTGCAGTGTTTGTTCTCCTGCCTCTGGACATCGAAGGCTATATTGGCAACAAGTGCATGCTGGGTTGCCCTGCTGGAGGCAAACATGCAACCCTGTAAGATCTACAGTATACTTCATGACTTTTTTTTTCCAGGCCAGGCTGATTCCAACTCTGTGATTTTACGATTCTGCAATTCTCTTGGAAGGATGCTTTGAAGAGTGTGATGCACAAAAGTGGAGTTATCAGGAAGCCTGCCATTGGAGTGACACGATTGATACCGTGTCTTATTCTTATTCCTGCAACTCTGGGAGAAATTAAAAGATTGGGCTTGGTGAATCCAGAATCCAACTTTATTTAAGGAAAGACACATTTTCTATTGCTCGCCCTGACAGACCAGAATCTGAAGGGAATGGGAATCCTGAGCCATAAGCTCGTTCATCTTAATACGGTTTGTCAGGCTTGGCAAGTTACTGTTGAGCAGCATGTGTGCTTGCGAAACTCCTCTAAGTTAACCAATGTGAGATCTAGGTGCCAGTTGGTCTTATGCAATGATCTTTAAGGTAAACAATTATTCCCCAATCTTGGCTACAGAAGCTCTCTCCTAGTCTCTTGGCATTATAGGGAAATGTGATAGAGAAGTTGTGGCTTCCTGCTATGACCGGGCTTGGATTTGCTGATCCTTGAGACCCAACTTTACGATTTTGTGTAGTTGTGCCACGGCACCAAAAGCCCCTATTGGTGCAATAGGATAAACCTTTGTGCTGGCAGGATTGAAGACTGACAGGTCGGAGGTTTGAATCCGGGGAGAGCGCGGATGAGCTCCCTCTGTCAGCTCTAGCTCCCCATGCGGGGGCATGACAGAAGCCTCTCACATCAAAATATCCGGGCATCCCCTGGGCAACGTCCTTGCAGACAGCACATTCTCTCACGCTAGAAGCGACTTGGAGTTTCTCAAGTCATTCCTGACATGAACCCCCAAAGAATAGCTACTCTTTCTGTATCTGGCTTTGAAGCTCAAACTCAAAGCAATCAATGAGGCCACAGTCGAGCGTGGAAAAGTGATATTTTCAAACTCCAAACTTGCTGATCTGGTGGTTCTGGGAACGTCAATCCAAGAGTTTCCTGTTCCTTAATAGTTGGATTTTGCCCCAGTTTTGAATTTTGTTTCTAGAGAAGAGCAAGCTTGCTGTTGCCATTCTAGTTCTCTTCAATGGCAGTGGGTCAAGCATCGTAACTATAACACAAGTCGATTGAGATGGGCTGAATATGTCAGTTGGATCTTTTGGATCAGCCAGGCTACTTTGTCGTGTCTTCGGTGGATCGCTTCATGTTCTATATGTTGCTGATGCCAAACATCAGCGTTCTTTCCCTGTCTTTCAGTAGGTGGGATAGTCTTCTGGAAGAGGTGACTGACAGGAGAAGGAATTGCTTTACCCAACTATGATTCTATGCAAACTGGGGCAAACACGGCTTCGTAGGGCACATAATATTCACTCACCAGCCTTGGCGAAAGTGCACACTCTGCTTCACTGCACCATCACGTAGAAGCCCTAGATTACATATGAGCTACAGATCACATCGGGTCATTATCTGCCTCATTACAGCTTTTGATATTAGCCAAGTCTTGGGGGAGTAAAGGCCAGATACAGAGATATTTGGGTGGTTTTCGGCTGCTGGAACAGTGTGCCTGAACTTGTATTGCCTGGGGGACTCTTCCCAGTGCTCCCAGTGCTCACCTTCTTTCTGATGTTCAGCACAAAACACGAATTGCTCATCTTCGATAACGCGGGACAGTCCTACGCTTGTGGGGGATGGAGAGAGCCCAGGTTGGAGGCTTCCCCCTTCCCCGCTCCTGGAAAGCTGAGCCTGAAACAGCTATTTATATCCATTTAATTAGCGCCACTAATAATCTGATCAAGGCGCCACCGTTGTAATTATATGTCTGCTTAGCATGTGCTCTCAGTGCTGCTTAAAAACCTGCATAATTTTGCCTGCCACCTTCCCTCCCATTAGCTTTATTGGTTGAATGCTATGGAAGGGAAGATTTGCCCTGATAGGTAGCTCAGCATTCGGTAGCAGTGGGATCAGAGTGGCCCTCCAGATGCAGGGTTGCAACTCCCATCAGTCCTGAGCAGCATAACAAGCAGTGAGAGTTCATTGGAGTTGTTGTCCAGTAACATCTGGAGCCCACAGTGGGTTAAACCCTTGTGGCAGCAGGACTGAAGACCGACAGGTCGGAGCTTCGAATCTGCGGAGAGCATGGATGAGCTCCCTCTGTCAGCTCTAGCTTCCCATGCGGGACATGAGAGAAGCCTCCCACAAGGATAGTAAAACATCAAAAACATCCGGGCATAATAAATAATAATAATAATAACACTTTATTTCTAACCCGCATCCATCTCCCCAAAGGGGACTCCTTGCAGACGGCCAATTCTCTCACACCAGAAGCAACTTCTAGTTGCTGAAGTCGCTCCTGACGTGAAAAAAAATTCTGGAAGTCTGCATGTTTTATTTATTTATTTACATCATTTATATTCCACCCTTCTCACCCCGCAGGGGACTCAGGGTGGATCACAATGCACTGTTGACCCACCGTTTAGCCGGCTCTGGGGTTGGGGGGACTGCCCTTAAATGGGTGGCCTCCTTCCTCCGGGGCCGGGGACAACGTGTGGAGGGGGGCGGGGGTCTCCAGGAGACTCCCACTTAATTGTGGGGTCCCCCAGGGGGCCATGCTCTCCCCCTTATTCAACGTTTACATGCACCCCCTGGCCCAGCTGGCCCGCGACTTTGGTCTGGAGTGTTATCAGTACGCTGATGACACCCAGCTTCTGCTGAGAATGGACGGCAGGCCAGACACCGTACCCGATTGGTTCCATCTTTGCCTTGAAGCCGTGACTGGTTGGCTGCGGGCCAGCCGGCTGAAGGTGAATCCGTCGAAGACGGAGATCTTGTGGCCCGGTCGGCCTGGGCTGGATGAGTGCCAGTTGCCTACCCTGGATGGCGAGCGACTCAGCCCGTCACCCGTTGTTAAGAGCCTGGGTGTCCAACTGGACCTCCTGCTGACCATGGAGACTCAGGTCTCCATGGCCAGCAGGACGTCGTTCTTTCACCTACGACAGGCTAGGCGACTGGCACCCTACCTGTCCAGGGACGACCTGGCCACGGTGATCCAAGCGACGGTCATCTCGAGGCTGGACTACTGTAACGCCCTCTACGTTGGCCTTCCCTTGTCGACAATCCGGAAACTCCAGCTAGTACAGAATGCCGCTGTTCGCTTGCTGGTGGGAGCACCAGTGAGGGAGCACATTACGCCCATCCTTCGGCAATTGCACTGGCTTCCCATTGAGTACCGAATTGCCTTCAAGGTGTTGGTTTTAACCTTTAAGGCCTTACACGGCCTAGGGCCTGCGTACCTGAGGGACCACCTTGCTCCGTATATTCCCCCGAGATCACTACGTTCAGAGGAACTGAATTTGCTTCTGGTGCCATCAATCCGCTCCTGCCATCTGTCCACAACCAGGCAAAGAGCCTTCTCTGTGGCAGCCCCGGTGTTATGGAACTCCCTCCCAGATGACACCCGAGCCATCCCAGAGCTCATCCCTTTCCGAAGGGCTTGCAAGACCGCCCTCTTCAGACTAGCCTTCAACTAGGCAAACCGGCCTAGTCCAATTGCCTTATGTAATGATACCTCTGGTTCAAGGAAATGCTACTGTATTTTATCTTGTACCTCGGGATGTGATGCGTGTTTTTTATGTTTTTATTGTATGGCCGCATGGTTGGTACATGCTGCCTATTTTACATGTTGTTATCCGCCCCGAGCCTGCAGGGAGGAGCGGAATACAAGACCGAACAATAAATAAATAAATAAATATATACAGGCAAACATTCAATGCCATTTGACATACAACATATAAGACAGACACAGAGGCAATTTAACATTCCAGCCACCAGGAGGAGCTGTCGCATTCCTTCATTCTTTTTGTGTGTATTTCCTGGAGATTTATGGTCTCGTAAATCAGTTAAATTTAGCCTCCCCACACAAGTGGTACCTCAATTTCCTACTTGACAGATGCAACTGTCTTGCGGGTTGCAAAGGTCAACAACGAGCTACACAGTTGGTCGAGAGCTCACCCAACCCCGATGTTTGCATGATTCAGGAATCATACAAAGCTGCCTTAGAGAGGGTCGCACTCTTTGAGTGTGTCTGCACTGTAGAATGAATACAGCTTTGGCACATCTTTAACTGGCATGGTTCAGTGCAATGGAATCCTGGGATTTCTAGTTTGTTGGAGCATCAGAACACTTGGCAGAGCAGGATTAGAATTAGAACTCCCATGATTGAGGTATAGGAGTCAAAGTGCTGTTGAATTGTGATAGTGCTACATTGGAGATACACCTTTTAATATATTGTCAAAGGCTTCACTGGGTTATTGTGAGTTTTCCGGGCCAACTAAACACAAGGGTACCTGTTCAAGGCAAACTACAAAAACACACAGCTGCACTATAAATGAACAATAAGCATAGTAATAGCATCAATGGTGAAACACATGGAATGAACCCAAACCAAACTGCTCTCCCCCACTCAGTCAGGCACCAAGAAAAAAGGGGATAGGGCGCGGAAAGCCACCCCAACAGGCCTAAGAGAAAATATCCCCAGGCCACCCCACCTCTAGGGCATGGGAAGGACACTCCAGTGATCTAAGAGTGTCCCGCATGGGCCTCACTCACAGGTAAGGCGTGCCCGGTGGCCCCCGCCCCCGGAAAACGGCAAGAAAAGCACACATCAAAATAATAACAGTAAGCAATATGAATGGTATAGCCACACAGTCCTTGGAAATCCTCCGATGATGTCCCCTGTTCGGGCCGCCGTGTTAGATGATGTTGGGAGGTACACCCTGGGGGGGTGTATGGGCTCCTCTCGCTAGAGCCGGGAGCCAGGCCCCAGCTCTGATGCCGGTTGTGCTCCTGGGCGTGTCTCTAATGCAAGGCTCCCGTGGCGCGGATCAGGAACCGGGGAGGATGGCCGTCCGCGTCCCCGTGTGGTCCAGTGGGCGTGGGCAGATGCAGTCTTGTGTTGCGTGTTGTGGGAAGAACACCACGATGCACAGTGTATAAAATATCAAATGAAGTTTATTAGGGCCACAGCGAAGCCGTGCGCCCCAGGCAGGACTGGATAGGCTGCCTGAACACCAATACGACAAGGCCAGTCAATGCTGATCACGTGACCCAGCAGGGGCTGGCGGCACCCTCTGCCGTGGCACCACGCCAACGGGTGATATTCTGGTATAGAGAAGGACCCTATATCCCGTTTCGCTGTTCACATTCCAGCCGTCAGGGCGTTTGTGATGGTACACATATACTCATGGCATTGGTGGTACAAATAATACAAAATCTGTAAGTGAATACAAATATGCTAAGTTACAGCAAACTGAATCAGGTAGAAGCAATATACACACATCATCAAATGCACTACTTGGTTTACATCGCCAAGTTTATACTCACCAGTAATCAGTGAACTATTAACATCAATAATAGTGGATGGATTCCACCCGGCGTGATTGACCCAAAGGTAGGTTTACAACAACCCCACAGGCTTAAATACTCTAAGCAGACAAGGCAAGGCAGGCAATTAAAGGGAGCAACGCACCCCCTCTGGTGGAGAAGGTATGTATAATTTTACTTTGAGTAGTCAATGTTGTTGTGTTGAAGACCTCATTGAGGCCAGTAGGAGCCACGCTCCCCCTCTAGTGGAGAAGGTATGTATAATTTCATCTTAGGTGATCAATGTCTGTATGTTCAAGGCCTCGTTCAGGCCAGCAGGTGCCTCGCTGGAGAGGAGGATTATCCACCTGGATTCTGCCCGGATGAGGGCAGAATGCATGTCCCCATGCTCACGTGTATGCACCTTCTCTAGGCCCATACACACAAAGGAGTCCCCCGATACCCCTAATTCCATGATAGGACAAATCAAACAGTATTGGAGATACATCGACGATGTCTTCATGATCCTGAGGGGTGACACGGATTTGCCGCTGTTTGCCAGTTGGCTTAACAGCTGGCATGCCTCTATACAATTTTCCTTTGAACCAAGTACCAGTTGTGTCCATTTTTTGGATGTTAATGTCTTTGTCCATAATAACAGGATAAAAGTTAGTACCTTTAAGAAATCCACGGACAGGAACTCCCTCCTACACTTCCAGAGCCACCACACGCATTCATTACGGAACAACCTGCCGTATTCTCAATTATTACGCATCAGCGTAATTCAAACAACAGGACTATGATTCTGCAGCCAACAGATTGGTGGCGGATCTGTCCGTGGGGGGCTATCCTGCAAGTGTACTGTCCCAGGCCCTTAGCAAGGTCAGCCAAGTCGAGGAAACTTTACTTAGGCCTAAAATCAAATCCACTAATGACAATAGGGTGGTATGGCCTTTAACATACACTTGCACACCACATTAACAACATTGTAAAACAGCATTGGCCCATTGTGGCAGGGATTCCAGGGTTAGAAAGCCCCCTTTGGTGGCATATAAGAAAACCAGATCCATCAGGGATATCCTGGTGCACTCCAACCACCAGAACAAACCACGTCCAATTAGCGCCTTCAAACCCGGCACAAAAATTTGTGGATCGTGCAGTATCTGCAAGCAAGTCAGTACTGCTCTGACGATTGAAAACAGAGTTAAAACAAAGAGATTTGACATCCGACATTTCTTCACATGTGCCTCCACCAATTTGATTTACGCCCTGATTTGCCCGTGTGGATACGTGTATGTGGGCCAGACTGGCCGACAACTTCGGACTAGAGTCATTGAGCACAGATCGAAAATAAGAAATGGAGCCTTGGACTCCATTCTCTACAAACATTTTGCGGATCTAAAACATGCGTGCGACTCCTTTGTGTGTATGGGCCTAGAGAAGGTGCATACACGTGAGCATGGGGACATGCATTCTGCCCTCATCCGGGCAGAATCCAGGTGGATAATCCTCCTCTCCAGCGAGGCACCTGCTGGCCTGAACGAGGCCTTGAACATACAGACATTGATCACCTAAGATGAAATTATACATACCTTCTCCACTAGAGGGGGAGCGTGGCTCCTACTGGCCTCAATGAGGTCTTCAACACAACAACATTGACTACTCAAAGTAAAATTATACATACCTTCTCCACCAGAGGGGGTGCGTTGCTCCTTTAATTGCCTGCCTTGCCTTGTCTGCTTAGAGTATTTAAGCCTGTGGGGTTGTTGTAAACCTACCTTTGGGTCGATCACGCTCGGGTGGAATCCATCCACTATTATTGATGTTAATAGTTCACTGATTACTGGTGAGTATAAACTTGGCGATGTAAACCAAGTAGTGCATTTGATGATGTGTGTATATTGCTTCTACCTGATTCAGTTTGCTGTAACTTAGCATATTTGTATTCACTTACAGATTTTGTATTATTTGTACCACCAATGCCATGAGTATATGTGTACCATCACAAACGCCCTGACGAAGCTGGAATGTGAACAGCGAAACGGGATATAGGGTCCTTCTCTATACCAGAATATCACCCGTTGGCGTGGGTGCCACGGCAGAGGGTGCCGCCAGCCCCCCTGCCGGGTCTACGTATCAGCATTGACTGGCCTTGTCGTATTGGTGTTCAGGCAGCCTATCCAGTCCTGCCTGGGGCGCACGGCTTCGCTGTGGCCCCAATAAACTTTATGTGATATTTTACATACTGTGCATCTTGGTGTTCTTCCCACAACACGCAACACAAGACTGCATCTGCCCCGTCCACTCGGGACCACACGGGGGACGCGGACGGCCATCCCTCCCGGTTCCTTGGATGGGGCTGCCCTCCGGGACCGGAAGACCACCTCCTGGCCATTTGGCCACTTGTTTATGTTTTACATCGGGGACGTTATCATTATTTGCAACATCATCGTGACGCCTGGTGTGTAGCCCTTTAAACGGGGCTTGCCTGCTGCTGCCTGGCCGGCTGCACACACTACTTCCGCATTCGTCAGCACGCCATACGGAGCCCCGCCCTACATCTCCCTGCAGCCGCGCGGATCGCCCACGTCATCACTGGGCGCTCTGTTTACTATCAACGTCATCCGCACAGAGCTAGGTTGGCGCCGTCACTATATCCGCGCCACGGGAGCCTTGCATTAGAGACACGCCCAGGAGCACAACCGGCATCAGAGCTGGGGCCTGGCTCCCGGCTCTAGCGAGAGGAGCCCATACACCCCCAGGGTGTACCTCCCAACATCATCTAACACGGCGGCCCGAACAGGGGACATCATCGGAGGATTTCCAAGGACTGTGTGGCTATACCATTCATATTGCTTACTGTTATTATTTTGATGTGTGCTTTTCTTGCCGTTTTCCGGGGGCGGGGGCCACCGGGCACGCCTTACCTGTGAGTGAGGCCCATGCGGGACACTCTTAGATCACTGGAGTGTCCTTCCCATGCCCTAGAGGTGGGGTGGCCTGGGGATATTTTCTCTTAGGCCTGTTGGGGTGGCTTTCCGCGCCCTATCCCCTTTTTTCTTGGTGCCTGACTGAGTGGGGGAGAGCAGTTTGGTTTGGGTTCATTCCATGTGTTTCACCATTGATGCTATTACTATGCTTATTGGTCATTTATAGTGCAGCTGAGTTTTCCGGGCCCACATCTATGGGAGGCATTCTCAGAGGTGGTGAGGTCACCACCTCTGAGGATGCCTGCCATAGATGCAGGTGAAACGTCAGGAGAGAATGCTTCTGGAACATGGCCATAGAGCCCGGGAAACTCACAACAACCTTTTGTTGGTGTAGTCCAGCCTTGTCTATTTTGATTGGGAGCAACTTCCAAAGAAAAAATATATTCTTTCCCATTATCTGGGCCTGAGAGAAGGCTTCGTGTTCACAGCCACGACCAAGTATTTATTTATTTATTTATTTATTTGTTCCATCTTGTATTCCGCCCCTCCCTGCAGGCTCGAGGCGGATAACATCATAAAATTCGGCAGGCATGTACATCCATGTCGCCATACAATAAAATGCAACATAAAACATACAATAAAACAAAATACAATAGGTCCCGAGATTAAAATTATGTGCATGCCATGGCATTCCCTGAACCAGGGTGCTGATTAGGAAGATGAGTACATTCGGCTTACTCGCCTAGCCGAAGGCCAGTCTGAACAGGGCGGTCTTACAAGCCCTGCGGAACGGGATGAGCTCCGTGGCAGCTCAGGCGTCGCCCGGGGAGAGAGTTCAGAGTACCGGAGCCGCCACAGAGAAAGCCCTTTGCCTGGTAGCAGACAGGTGACAGGCGCGGACCGATGGAATCAGGAGCAAATTCGACTCCTCAGAACGTAGTGATCTCGGGGAATGTATTGGGCAAGGCGGTCCCTCAGGTACACAGGCCCTAGGCCGTGTAGAGCCTTAAAGGTTCACACCAACACCTTGAAGGCAATTCGGTACTCAATAGGCAGCCAGTGCCGCTGCCGGAGGATGGGCGTGATGTGCTCCCTTACCGACGTTCCCGTCAGCAAGCGAGCAGCGGCATTCTGCACTAGCTTGAGTTTCCGAACTGTCGCCAAGGGAAGCCCAACGTAGAGGGCGTTACAGTAGTCTAATCTCGAGATGACCGTCGCTTGGATCACCGTGGCCAGTCGCCTAGCCTGTCGTAGGTGGAAAAATGACGCCCTGCTGGCCGCGGAGACCTGGGTCTCCATGGTCAGCAGGGGGTCCAGGTGGACACCTAGGCTCTTAACAACAGGCGACGGGCTAAGCCGTTCGCCGTCCAGGGTAGGCAACCGGCACTCATCCTGCCCAGGTCGACCAGGCCACAAGATCTCCGTCTTCGACGGGTTCACCTTCAGCCGGCTAGCCCGCAGCCAACCAGCTTGAGAATTCTGGGAGTTGTAGTCCTCTAAAAGTAACCTTTCCAAGACAGATTGTGCAGCTGCTCTGTTTTCTCTCTCTATCTCTCTATCTCAATGCAACAAGAATGAAAAATGTGGTGGAAATGGCAGGATTACAACAGGAGGAGGAGATCATGTCGAGCCTCCATAAAAATTCAGTGCATGATCCAGGGCCAGGGCAAGCTCTAAATCTAATCTGAAGCACACTGGTATTTTCTAAAAGAACAACAGTAATAACAACCAGCAGTGCTTTGGACTAAACCTGGGATCTCCTGCATACATACGAGCATGTGCTTTGCTCCTCAAGCAGAACAAACATTATAGCTCTATGCCAAAGGTGTGAAGCCAGGAGCAGAATTCAAAACAATCTTAGATTAGAGCAGGCCTGGGCAAACTTTGGCTCACCTGGAGGGCCAAAGTTTGCCCAGGCCTGGATTAGAGAGTTGATTGGCCAAAACTAACAAAATTAAGTTCATCAGGGACAAATGCAAGATTCTCCACTTAGGCAGAAAAAAGGAAATGCAAAGAGACAGAATGGGGGACGATGCCTGGCTCGAGAGCAGGACGTGTGAAAAAGGGGAACATGAGCCAACTATGTCACGTGGCCAGGACCGGATCTTACGTTATGCAAACTACGCGCCCGTGGGGGGCGCCACATATTGAGGGGCGCATCAGCCCCCAAGCACCCCTTCTCAATCTCTGGCCCCATGGAAGGCGGCACCAAATGCAGCGCGAGCAGGCCAGAGTCACCCACAGTGGCTCCACAAGGCCTCCACCCCCAGCCACCAAACCCTCCTCTTCAGTCTCCGGCCTCGTAGAGGGTGCACATGTGCACCCAGCGCACATGCACACCCTTCACAAGGCCTGAGAGCGAGAGGGCGGCAAAATAATGTTAGCTTAATAATAATTAATAATACACTTTATTTATATTCCGCTCTTCTCACCCCAAAGGGGACTCAGAGCAGATTACAGGTATACATACTTAGCAGACAATTCCTGCCGTTTCCACAATACAGACATATAGACGAACAGAGGCAAACTCTGGCCACCAGGGGGAGCTGACGCACTCCTCACCTCTCAGCGTTCCCAGCTTCCCTTGTTGTTCCTTCCACATTCCTCAGCTTTCCTGGAGTTCTTTAATGGCCTCATAATTCAGTCAAAATTTGCCTCCCCACTTAATGTGGTACCTTTTATCTCCTACTTGACAGATGCAACTGTCTTTCGGGCTGCAAAGGTCGACAGCAGGCTACAATTAAAGGTCGAGCACTCACCTCGATCCGGGCAGGACTCGAACTCATGACCTCTTGGTCAGAGAAACCTTATGCAGCTGACACTTAGCCAGCTGCGCCACATTCCCAGTGCAATTTTACCATTTTAAATTACTTTAGTCTGGCCCTGCATGTGGCAGATAAGAAAGCCAATGGGATTTTGGCCTTCACCAATAGAAGTCTAGTGTCTAGATCTAGGGAAGTCATGTGTGAGGACTCACCCATTTTATGCTAGGCCGAGACCAGCATAGCAGTTTGGCATCCATGGTAAACAGGATAGCCAGGAAAGGGGGAGTGGCTTGGATCCTTCTCAGGGAGAGAGAGAGAGAGAGAGAGAGAGAGAGAGAGAGAGAGCGAACTGCTTGGGAGTGGCTCAGAGCTGAGGGGAGGAGCTGAGCAGCTTAGGAGGGAAAAAGTGTAGCTTTTTCAGGGATCTCTTGTCAGAGCTGAGAGAGAGAGGAGTCTCTTGTCAGAGCTGAGAGAGAGAGAGAGAGCAGTCTCTTGACAGAGCTGAGAGTGAGCAGTCAGCAAGACAGGGTGTCTTAGAATAGCTGACAGGAAAAGTGCTGTGTGGAGCTGACAGGCTGTCAGACACAGGCTTTTGGATCTCTAGGGCTTAGAGATTAGCTCACATCTCTGGGGAAGCCAGCTTCAGGAAAACTCTAGGAGAGAGTTAATAGCTAGGGTGCTTCTGGAAGACTGAGTGTTAGCTCAGGGAACTAACTAGTTTAGTTAGTTGAGGACTACTCACTACTAGTCATAGGATTAGAGTGAGGAGGTTTAGATAGACAAGTTTTGAACTGTCTAGTTTTGTAACTAAGTTAATAAACCAATCTTCAGTAACCTATACTCTCTAGTACCATTATGTATAACTGTTATGCATCTGTGCTTTTAAGATCTGCCTGTTAAGTTAATAAAAGTTCTATCTGTTAACTTTTCAAAAGAAGCTTTCAGTGTGCCTCATTACAGCAGAGTGTGCCAGTTCTAGCCTTCCCACCGTCCCAGTCAAGGGGGATAGGTTTCACCTCAGTGATCCTCTCAGTTTATTTTTCAATGAGGAGCCTAGTTTATATATTATTTTAACAGAAATCCTAAAATATCATTTTTAGGTTGGTGGCAGTGTTCCTAGTGGTTTAAGCCTCCACTTAGTGACTTTCTGGTGGTTTAGGGTGGGATCTAAGACAGGAAGGTCCACCCTGCTCCAAGTTTTATAGCCCAGGTCGTCACATGCTACGCATTTATTCTATTCTGCCTTGGTCAGACCACACCTGGAATACTGTCTCCAATTCTGGGCACCACAATTGAAGAGAAATGTTGACAAGTTGGAACGTGTCCAGAGGAGGGCGACTAAAATGATCAAGGGTCTGGAGAACAAGCCCTATGAGGAGTGGCTCAAAGAGCTGGGCATGTTTAGACTGCAGAAGAGAAGGCTGAGAAGAGACATGATGTATAAATATGTGAGGGGAAGTCTTAGGGAGGAGGGAGCAAGCTTGTTTTCTGCTGCCCTGAAGACTAGGACACGGAGCAATGGCGTCAAACTATAGGAAATGAGATTCCACCTGAACATTAGGAAGAACTTCCTGACTGTGAGAGCTGTTCAGCAGTGGAAATCTCTGCCCCGGAGTGTGATGGAGGCTCCTTCTATGGAGATTTTTAAACAGAGGCTAGATGGCCGTCTGTTAGGAATGCTTTGAATGCGATTTTCCTGCTTCTTCCAACTCTATGATTGTATGCATGTGGCTTTTCAAATGCCATTATATTTCCTTCTTCTAATCCATGGGTTTCCTTGACAGAGAGTGCATTTGAGCTGTTGTCTCCCAAAGCCCAATTCCCCAACTGCTGCACAATGCTGGATCTCTGACCTTGTTGTCATATGCCTTCAAGTCATTTCTGATTTAGGGCGACTTTAATGCAGAACCATTATTGTGTGTCTATGTGAGACTGAGGTTGCACCTATACTTCCATATGTCCTAGAATCTCATCCCAGATTATCTGCTCTGAACATGATTATATGAGTCTTTACTGCCAGATAATCTGGGATAAGAAGATAATCTGGGATCTGATCCTGGGATAGATTTATCCTAGGTTTCAACCAAACTTTTGCCCAGATGCAGAAGTTTTATTGTAGAATGCCATCTGGTGGCCAGAGTTTCTGCGTGACTATTCTGGGTTTTTCTTTCTGGTTGCTGATATCTGTGCTGTTTAGATGCCTCTGGTGCTACATAGAAGCCTAGGCCCCTTCTACATTGCCATATAATCCAGATTATCTGCTTTGAACTGGATTATACAAGCATACACTGCCATATAATCTGGTTCAAAGCAGATAATCTGGATTTTATATGGTAGTGTAGAAGAGGCCCTAGACAGGGCCATATCCAGGATTTTGATTGGGGAGGGGTCTGAGTTTGATGGGGGGGGGGTCTGAGTCTGGGTGAGAAAGGGTCTACCCTAGCACACCTTTTGTATTGTTATCCCAATACCCCCATGCATATGGTATATATTGAGCATGGTGATCAGATCATGATATGAATAAACATAACAGTTTAAATAATGTACCAGTAAGGCCCTCTCATGGACCACCCTGAGAATTGGGGGGGGGGGGGGCTTCAGCCCCAAAGCTGCCCCCCCCCGGGTACATGCCTGGCCCTAGAGTTGGAAGACCACAAAAGCCATCCATTCCAACCCCATTCTGCCATGCAAGAAGACACAATCAAAGCACCCCCAACAGATGGCCTTCCAGCCTCTGCTCCAGATAAGAAGATTCTGCCACACTCCCAGGTAACATATTCCACTGCTCTGACCATCAGGATGTGTTTTTCTGATCTTTAGGTGAAATATCCCATATCCTCAATTGTGATACTAGAATCAGACATTGGGTTATTCCAGGTGAAAACAACAGTCAGCCACTAAAGTATACTAGAATGTACTCAATAGTGAAAGGTCATATCAAATATATTTATCAGCATCTAAGGGATAACTCCACAACTGTATAAGTCTAACAGAACATTTGAAACATTTGAAAGCCCCTGTAGGTTGAATGAGTCCTGAAAGCTCCAGACTAGTTAATGGAATTTCCCGAATCGTCTTCGCCGTGTCTCTGTTGATGTTAATGAGACTGGAGAAAACATCGCTTTCGAGAGTTGAAGATAGTTTGAAAGATACTTTGCTTCCAGTGTCTCCCTACTGTTCTTTTATTCCACTGTTCTTTTATTCCAGCATTGATCAAAATGGCTTTGGCAGGGTATTTTTAAAGTAATGCAAAACGTACAGAATCTGTGGCGCAAGGCCCGCAGGCCCCCTGCAGCATCCCCTCCTCTAAACGCCAGGATGTGTGAAATGAGAACAAAAGATTGGGCTCGTGTTCAGGGCTGGATTAAATGTCAGAGAAGGTCTTGGAGGCCTCCGATAATGTCCAAGGCCAAAGCTGAAAAGGTGGAACCTAGCAAATTTGAGCTCAAAATGCTTATTAAATATTATTAAATAGAGACATTTCAGCTTTTTTAGAATGAAAAGAAAAGTGCCACAATCAAGATCACCATGGAAAGACCACATGACTGTATTGGGAACCCATTGCTGCCATTGGTGTAGATCAGCCAGAGGCTGATGGTTTAACTCAGTGTTTCCCAACCGCTTGTCATGATGGACCTCCTGCTGTGCCGCGAGAAAAGCTCTCTGCCTCCCTTCCTCCTCCCCCCCCTCCTGTCGAACTCCTGCTGCTTGGGGGAGGAGGAGGAAGGGACGGGCGGCGGCGAAGAAAAAGAAGAAGGGGCCAGGGCACTGCCTACTTTGGCTGTTTCCCCAGCCAGCCTCCAATCCGCCATGACTCTCACCCCTCGCTTGTTGAAGCCGCGTGGAGGAGGAGCCCCGCCCACTGAAGCCCGTCCATTGCTCATGTTCCTCATCTGTGGGAGAGCTGAAGCCGGTGGGAGGGGGCAGGGCATGGTGCGGCCTGGCTCCGGCTCCTCCTCCTGGCTTCGGCACTCCCAGCAGCTGCTCCAGCTTTGAGTGGACAGTGCCAAGCCAGCATTGTGCTAGCTCTGCCACCACTGGCTTGGCACTTCCCCTTCAAGGCTGGAGCAGCTGCTGGGAGAGCTGAAGCCGGGGGAGGGGGCGGGACATGGCACGGCCTGGCTCCTCCCCCTCCCCCGGCTTCGGCAGTCCCAGCAGCTGCTCCCAGCAGGCCACCATCCCCCGTCTGTTCTTTACTGTGTTAGAGTGTCATTTTGTGTCATTTTGGTTGGTGGTGTGCCCCCGGATGTTTTTAATATTAAAAGTGTGTCGCGGCTCAAAAAAGGTTGGGAAACACTGGTTTAACTGATGATTTACTGAACTGAACTGAACTGAACTTTATTATTTATGAGTCGCCCTCCACGTTTGTGCTCCGAGAGGATTGTGAGATTTCCTGTTGCACAAAGTGATGGGCCGTCAAGTCTGGGAAATGAGGAAACTGGCTTGGAAAGTGCAGGTCCTCAAGGGCATTCAGAGGAGTCAGAAGTAGCAACCGCAGATAAGGAATCGAGTGAAGAGCTGAGTGATAAGGAGGGCTCCCAGGAGAAATAATAAATAATAATAATCTTTATTTGTACCCCGAGGTGCCACCATCTCCCCGAGAGGGACTCGGGGCGGCTTACATGAGGCCAAGCCCAGAAATACATATCAATACAATAACATGAAAACATAAAACAACATAGAATAAAACAATCGAATAAAATAAAAGAGCGGGCCACATGTGCAAAATACAATGATAAAAACTAAGTATGAGATAAGATTAAAAACATGTATATTTATAGGGGAGGTTCAAAGACAATGCTATGTGGGGACACCCATTTTAGGGGAGAATGACAAGGGACATGTGAGATCATTCTCCGAAAGCGCAACGGAAAAGCCACGCCTTGAGGTTTTTCTTAAAAGTTTCCAGGGTGGGGGCTAACCTAATCTCGCTAGGCAATGCGTTCCAAAGTCGGGGGGCCACAGAGGAGAAGACTCTCTCCCTCGATTCCACAAGTCTGGTCTGTGATAATGGAGGGGGCGAAAGGAGGGCCTCTCCCGAGGTACAGACCGGACAGGTTTGTGGGGGGAGAGGCGGTCACGAAGGTAGGTGGGTCCCAAGCCGTTTAGGGCTTTATAAGTGATGATCTGCACCTTGAATTGGGACCGGAAGATAAACAGCAGCCAATGAAGCTCCTTAAACAGCAACAAGAAAAACAACAATCTTTATTTGTACCATCTCCCCAAAGGGGACTCAAAGTGGCTTACATGAGGCCAAGCCTGACGATACATTACAGCAGTGGTTCCCAAAGTGGGCGGTACCACCCCCTGGTGGGTGGTGGGGCAATCCAAGGGGGCGCTGGGAGACTCAGGAGAATTTGGGGGGCACTGAACCCCTGCAAGGGGCCAGTGGCGTGAGCCAGGCTTGCTTGCCACTTGCGGTTTCCATGGCAATGCCTGCCCGGGGATTCCAACTTGCAGGGACACAGTTGCAAGCGCACGATTCCCGGGCAGGCGTTGCTGTGGACACTGCAGCACGCACCTTCTCGTCAACCCTGCCCATGGCGCAGTCCTGTGTATTGCCTCTTTCTTCCAATGGGGATGTCCTCGTAAGCGCACCTTGCTAGGCCCGGCGTGGGGTGGGGCGAGCGGGAAGCGCTTTTCAAGGTGGGCCTCGCTTGTCCAGCGCCAGCCCCTTCTTTGTTCAATGCCATAAAAACAACATGCAATTAAAATAACATTTAAATTAAAATTAAAACACATTAAAACATTTGATTTTACAAAAAAGGTAGAAACATTAATACACATATCTTTCTGTTTAATTGCTATTAATTTTTTTTTAAAAAAAAATTCCAGGGGGGCGGTGAGTACATTTTTTTCTGGAAAGAGGGCGGTAGGCCAAAAACATTTGGGAACCACTGCATTACAGCAAAATAAAACACAGATCAACAAGAAATAAAATCACAATAGAATAAATAAAACATTCAAATAAAATAAACAGTGCAAAGTAACATAATGAACAATCAAACACAGTGGGCAGGCCAAATGCACCACATAAAATGATAAAACTCTGAACCACCTGTTTACGGAGATCAACAAAAAGTTTTCATTTACAGTTCAGAGCAGAAAATATACTGCGTCATTTGGAGAGATTACATGTGGAGAAGTTGTGAAGAAAATTCATGGGAAATGGAATGATTTCATGGGTGTCTATTAAACTCCATGTTCCCCCCCAAAACACTATCCGAAAGGCATCCTATAGTTTCATCATTTCTCCTGTGCCAACTCACTCCACCAATGAAACCCAATTGAATTGTTTCTGTAGCCAATGGTTGCTTCCACTTATGAAGCTGTATTTTTATTAGGAGAGATTAGTTGTGGCTGGTTTGTTTTTTCCTTCTCCTTTTAGAGCTAATGAACAGTATTAACCAAAAGTCAGGCAGGAGCTCTCATGGTCCCATCAGTTGCTAACTAATCTCTCAAAGACTTTAATGCAAGAGATGAGATGCTGAGTCCAAGAAAGGTTCACTTCGGGGCAGGATGATAGCAAGGATCCAAGCTCCCCGTGGATTGGTGGTTTCCTTTGAAAGCAGCTGTGGCTGGTGCTTGAAATGGGCAATATCCCAGCATTCTAGAAATGCATGAATGATACATTTGCCTCATGCTAAATGTGTGTATTTAACTTCTGAATGGCTTCCTGTTGGCTACGAAAACACATTTTCTTAGTCATCAACATGTTTTTTTTGTTTCCTTCATTATTTTTTAGTTGTTAGCAAGTCTAGACAAATAAATGTATGAGTTCAGGCCCATTCACAAAATATATTTTAGGCTCGTTCCTACAGCAAAGATGGAGAGATGTATTGATCTATATTATATGTCTTGTCGAAGGCTTTCATGGCCGGAATCACTGGGTTACTGTGAGTTTTCCGGGCTGTATGACCATGCCCCAGAAGCATTCCCACCTGATGTTTCATACACATCTCTGGCAGGCATCCCCAGAGGTTGTGAGTCCTGTTGGAAACTAGGCAAGTGGGGTTTGTATAGCTGTGGAATGCCCCGTGTGGGAGAAAGAACTTTTTTCTGCTTGAGGCAAGTGTGAATGTTGCAATCGGCTACCTCGTTTAGCATTGAATAGCCATGTAGCTTCAAAGCTTGGTTGGTTGCTGCCTGGGGAGATCCTTTATTGGAAGGTGTTAGCTGGCCCTGATTGTTTCATGCCTGGAATTCCACTTTTTTCTTTATTTACTGTTCTGATTTTAGAGTTTTTAAAAAAAAATACTTGTAGCCAGATTTTTTTTATTTTCATGGACATATTATATGTCTATTGTTTCCAAAGTTTTGCCCCTCCAGATCTTTTGGACCTCAATGCTCAGAAATCTCAAGCAGTGGTTAGGAGCTATGGGAGTTTGCATTCAAAACATCAGGAAGGCTGAAGATTGAGAATTGCTAAAAAGTCCAGTTAACACGTTAACCTAGTGATTGAATTCATGCCATACAATGTTATGTTGACCAATGAGTGGCATACGTTCTATTGCAGGGGTCGGGAACCTTTTTGACTCAGAGAGCCATGAAAGCAAAATATTTGGAAATTTATTTCAGTGAGAGCCATGTAATATATTTTAAGACTGAATTCAACTAAATGTGAGTATATGCAAACATACTATGAGAAAAGGATTCCCCCGGCAGAATGAGGGGACACTTCAGACCTGGCTCTGCAAAAGGCATGCTCAGGACTCTGGGAAAGAAGAGAAGACGGAAGGAAGGAAGGGGGAAAGAAAGAAAGACAGAGGAAATAAAGAAGGGAGGGGGAGAGGAAGAAAGAAAAGAAGAACGAACTATGGAAAAGGAAGAAAAGAAAAGCAGGGGAGAGACAAGGAGGGGGAAAAAGAAGGAAATGGGAAGGGAGAAAAGGAAAGAAAGGAAAGGGTGGGGGAAAGAAAGGAAAGGGAGTGAGGAAAGTAAAATAATGAAGGGAAAAGAAGAAAAGAAAGAAGGAGAGAGAGAAGAAAGTGAAAAAGGAAGGGAGGAGAAGGAAATGAAGACTTGGGGGAAAAGAAGAGGAAGGAAGAAAGGAAGAGGGAGGGAGAATGGAAGATAGAAGGAAGGGGAGAGAGGGAGGGAAAAGGAAGGAGAGAAGGAAAAGAATGGAAAAGGAAGGAAGGAACGAAGAGGGAGGGAGGAAAGAAGGTAGGGAGAGAGGGAGGAAAAAGAATGAAAGAAAAAAGGGGGAAAGAAGAGGAAGGAAGGAAGGAAGGAAGGAAGGAAGGAAGGAAGGAAGGAAGGAAGGAGGAGGGTGTGGGGCCAAGGTGGACCTTGTTGTCGACATTGGCAAGGCAGTCCCACTGGAAGGCGTTGAAGAGGCAGCGGCTCTTAAGCTGCCCCATGATGAGGGCGATGACCTGGGCGTCCCCTGGGGGGGCAGCGAGGCCGGGCCAGGCCCGCCTCTCCCGCCTCCCCCGAGGCCCATGGCAGAGGACAAAGAGGAAGATGTAGACGAGGCATTGCCGCCGGGCTCTGCCATCCCCGGTGAAGAGGGTGCAGGGCCCTGAGAGCAGCGAGGGATGAGGAATAGGCGGCGATGGTGCCGCAGAAGCCGCAGTCGCAGCGCATTTGCATCACTCCTCCCCGCTGCATGCTGGGAAACCAAGGCCCGGGCTGCTCTGGAGAGCCAGAAGCAATCATGAAAAGAGCCACACCTGGCTCCCGAGCCATAGGTTCCTGACCCCTCTTCTATTGGGTCAGATTGCTGTATTCCAACAATCTATTCCCTGGGTATGATGGGAATTGCAATCCAACAGCACTTGTGGCTCTGATATTGGTGGAAAATCCATTAGAGAAGAACAACAAAGGAGCACAAGAGGAAAAGACTTGAAACTTTCACTAGCAGCCATTTGAAGCAACAATCCCATTCTAACCCGCTATAAGGCTAGCCTTGAATATTTTGCTCTTCTAGAGGGAAATTCCATTATCCCAAAAAGGTGGAGGCAGAAGAAACCATTCAGTTCTGATTATTAATGGTCTAAACCAGGAGGCCATCCTATTAAAATACCATTAAAAAGAAAATGATGACTATTTAGAAGACATAACGTACGGTTGAAATCCCATAGAGCTAGAAGGAAAAAAAAAGGCAGGAACGATGCCAAAAATAAATTTAAACATCTAGTGACAGTGCAGTGCCATAAAACCCATATTTTGCAGCTAAATTGTAACTCTAAAAATGTCACTCTTGGTTCTGAATAGTCAGGGGATGATTGATCTTTTCAAAGTTCTGCCTTCCTTTAGCGTGAATTTCTGGCAAATGCTCACAGCTGTGGCAGCAGCATTTCCTTTTATTTATTTCATTAGATTGCCCCCCTCCTTTTGCCTTTGGATGTAATTGCAGTTGTCATTCAATCTGCAACTGCTCAAAAATACCCTCTGAAGCTGTGGATATGTCTGTTACAGTGCTAAATATCCAACTGCAAGGCTTTGCTGGTTTGCAGTGGACGATCCGTAGGTGGATTTGGGGGGGGTGTCCTCAAGTTTTCCCATGCCTGATGCTTCTCCATTGATTATATGTATTTTTCCAACTCAGTTTGTCTTTGGGTGTAGAAGTAAGTGAGGTTGAATTTAGACCATGGATATGGAGGGCCTGTGCCTGGCGAGTATTATGCTAACAGCCCAAAGATCCAGATTAAAGAACTCACTCACCACATAAAGACAGCCACAGAGGTCTTAATTATGATCTAGCCAGAAAGGATACAAGTATGGCTGATGCCAAAAATGTACAAGCATAAACATGAATACAAAATACTTGGATTTTTAAGCAGTCCCGTTTTCGTTCAAGCTTCCTGCTCCCTCCCTGGATTGGCTGAGAGAAGGGGCCGGCCTGGGTCCACTCTCTAATTGGTTGAGCTCTGCTGATATCACTGGTTCCAGGTGAGGTTTCCTTCCCAACTGGATGTGGATGGCCGTGGTTGGTTTCTGATAGCCTAATGTTTATACTAGGATGGTTTTATGCTTCTCTTAATGTTTAAATTTAAAGTATGTCTTATGTTTAATGGTTATAATTGATTTTAAGTTTATAGTTGATTTTAAGTTTATAGTTACCGTGTTTCCCCGAAAGTAAGACAGCGTCTTACTTTCTTTCCCAAAAGTCCCCTACGTCTTACTTTCGGGTCGTCTTATATAACCCAAGACGCGTACCCGTCGCCACGCCGCCGCCATCGCCGCCGCCGCCGCCACGCCGCCGCAACCGGAGGTGTGCCGCGGCACACCTGCGGCACACCTCCGCGGCACACCTTCGCCAGGGCTCCAGGCAAGGGAGGGGGAAAGGAGCCAGGGGCGGGAGGAGCGGCGACGTCACTGTGGCTGCGATCCTCACACGCCCCTGGCTCCTTTCCCCCTCCCTTGCTTGAGGAAAGAAGGGAGAGGGAAAGGAGCCAGGGGCGTGGTGAGGATCGCTGGCGTCACAGTGACGCGTCGCCGCTGTCCCGCCCATGGCTCTCTTCTCCCACCCTTGGAAGGGAGGAGGAAGAGAGCCAGGGGCGGGAGAAGGGACGACGCGTCACTGACGCGTCATCGCTCGTCCGCCCATGGCTCTCTTCTCCCACCCTTGGAAGGGAGGAGGAAGGAGCCAGGGGCGGGAGAAGGGACGACGCGTCACTGACGCGTCATCGCTGTCCCGCCCATGGCTCTCTTCTCCCACCCTTGGAAGGGAGGAGGAAGGGAGCCAGGGGCGGGAGAAGAAGGACGACGCGTCACTGCCGCCGTCATCGCCGTCCCGCCCATGGCTCTCTTCTCCCACCCTTGGAAGGGAGGAGGAAGGGAGCCAGGGGCGGGGAGAAGGGACGACGCGTCAGTGTGCCGCGGAGGTGTGCCGCAGGTGTGCCGCAGGTGTGCCGCAGGTGTGCCGCGGAGGTGTGCCGCAGGTGTGCCGCGGCACACCTCCGGTGGCGGCGGCGGACGAGGTACGTCTTATATACGGGGTATGGCTTATATAAGCCGACCCCCCAGACACCCCCGATACGTCTTACAATCGGGGGTGTCTTACTTTCGGGGAAACACGGTATATGTAGTAATTAGTTATTATGATTTCTTTGTGTATTGAGAGCCCCCGATGGCACAGTGGGTTAAACCACCGAGCTGCTAAACTTGTTGACTGAAAGGTCACAGGTTGAAATCCGGGGAGCGGTGTGAGCTCTTGCAGTCAGCCCCAGCTTCTGCCAACCTGGCAGTTCGAAAACATGCAAATGTGAGTAGATCAATAGGTACCGCTCTGACGGGAAGTTAACAGCGCCCTGTGCAATCATGCTGGCCACATGACCTTGAGAAAAAAAGCAGTTCAATACATGGTAACATTATGTAGTAATTACTGTTTTTACTAATTTAGCACCAAAACATCGCAATGTATTGAAACAGCTGTGGATCCGTGCAGGAGGCTGACTGCATTGGATAATACAGAATGTTGAATGAGTGAAAGTTGGATAAGTGAGACTACTGTATATAAATACAGCACATAAATAAATAAATAAACAGTGAGCCATGGGGGATGACCTTCTGGGAAGGGATGACACCAGGAAGTTCCTGTGACCATATTTAGAGGGCTTAGGGGGCTTCTGATTAGCATCCAGCTTTGGGTGATAAAGATGGGGTTATGATAGTCAAGTGTCCGGGGTCCCTGAAACAAAGGGTGAGTCTTTGTCTTTCTGGTTGGTGATCTCATAGCCTCAAGAGGTTGATGATCTATATACACACACCTGGGGCTTATCTCTGATCGGTGCCAGGGAAGCGTCCATCCTTATTGTCCATGCACAATGGTGGGGCAATCTGCCAGGGTTGGACATTCCTGTGCTCATGTAGCCACCCACCAGGTCAGGCAGAGGTGACTACTCAGGATATATTTCCTATACTTTATATAGAATTGGCAGAGAGGCAAGGATATAAAGTAGACATAAAGAAATGTAATCTAGATACATTTTGTTAAGAGTTGAAGCAATATTCAAGGGGATCTGGAGCTGTTGAGAGTCGCCTGCTGGCATTTTTCTGGATTGATATAATGATATAGCGGCAAAGATGAAAAAATGTACAAAATTTCATATTAATGTCTTCTTGCCCTTGAGGAAATTAGAAATCACAAGTGGGGGTGTCATGTTCGACAACATAAGCACAACAGTAGAAAAGCAGGGTGCATTAGAGCAGTGTTTCCCAACCAGTGTGCCGCGACACACTAGCGTGCCGTGAGCGATCATCAGGTGTGCCGTAGGAAATTGGAACCTCTTGAGTCTTGAATAAGCCCTGCCCCTTTATTCCCCGCGGGCCAATCCCATCGTGGTGGCCTTGAACTCACCAAGATGGCGGAGGCGGTGGAACTGGAAGCGCCTTCCCTGAGGGGACGCCAGTGGAACGGAAGTGCCTCATCTGAGGTGATGCAGTGGTGGGTGTGCCTGGCGGTGCTGGGCTTAGCGGAGGGCCTGGCCCTGGCCGGCAGAGTCGCCTCCGCCTTCACGGGCTTCCTCTCCTACCCGCGGCTCTACTGCCTCTTCGCCCACTGCTGCCACGAGGTGGGGAACAATGGGGCCCGCCTCCGGGCAGGTACACAAGCGGCCTATCGGGCCTCAGAGACTATGACGTGATGTGGAAGGAGCCTCATGGGCTATATTATTATTATTATTATTATTATTATTATTATGAACTATGTATTAACATATTATTATTTTCCCTTAGTGTATGCTATTATATTGTTATATTATCAGTATTTGTCATAGTCATGGTGTATATCGTTATTGACTATGAGAGTAATGATAACAGTCAGGATTAACTCCTGTGCTTTACTATATATATTGTATTTACCTAGAATATTTATATTATTATAATGTAATACAAGATAACACTTTTAAAAATAATACAATATTGAAATTATATATTTTATATTCCTTGTAATAGTACTAAGAATATTACAGTATAATGGTATAGTACAATATAGTAAGTCAGAGTGTCATTTTGTGTCATTTTGGTTGGTGGTGTGCCCCAGGATTTTGTAAATGTAAAAAATGTGCCGCGGCTCAAAAAAGGTTGAAAAACACTGTTCTAGAATATGGCCATACAGCCCAAAAAAACCTACAACAGCCCTATGCTTGTTCCGAAGATGGCCCACACAAAGCTAACAACCTTGTACTCCTGGATTAGAGAACCAGGTATGGGGTGGCGGGTGCAGTATTTCCCCCGTCTTGTGGTTTGTTATAGTATCTCAGCACTTATTTCTCAAGGGGACCCAGTCATAGGTTGGGTTCTACAATGCAGCTGATTGTGGCAGACATGACATGGTTGCAAACTGTTATTTATTGGGTTTAATATTTTTTTAGTTTTTACTGCCAGGGAGAGAGTAGAGGTCATCAATTTTTCATTTTATTCTTCTCCATGGTATAAAATAATTTGGCTAGCCATGGTATGTATGTGAACATATGATGCCATTAGCAGCTCTGGATCAGGCAGCAAAACCCTTGCATCGTTTTTCCGTGAAACTGGGAAACATCATGCCATCCAGAACTTGTTGGAATCCAGGTCACAGCCAGCAACCGTCCCTCCCTTTTTTGTTGCAAGATGGCAGTTTGTAGTGCAATACAAAAAATCCCCTAGCGCCGTTCTGCTTTAGTAGGGAAAGCCTTTATATTGTACGTACAGATGCCTTGGTCACAGATGGCTTTTAAATTAATTGATTTGTTCCCGAGAAGATAATGCAGGAGAAAGATGTGTAGCAGAGCATACTTTCAAGAATATCGCAAGTGCTCTCTTTGGTGATAATATTTGTGTTATTTTGCAAGTCACTGTGCTCCAGTGTCTCTGTCTTGATGAAATTGTTGGCTTGGAATGTTTTTCACCTTTGTCCTTTGTGTGTTTGTTTGTCTAATGGTTCTCAACCTTCCTATTGCCGCGATCCCTTAATACAGTTCCTCATGTTTTTTCTGACCCCCCAAACAGGAAATTATTTTTGTTGCTACTTCATAACTGTCATTTTGCTACTGTTATGAATCGTAACATAAATATCTGATATGCAGGATGTATTTTCATTCACTGGACCAAATTTGGCACAAATACCCAATACGCCCAAATCTGAATACTGGTGGGGTTGGGGAGGATTGCTTTTGTCATTTGGAAGTTGTAGTTGCTTGGATTTATAGTTCACCTACAATCAAAAAGAATTCTGATCACCACCAACGATGGAATTGAACAAATCTTGGCACACAGATCTCCCATGACCAACAGTAAATACTGGAAGGGTTTGGTGGGCATTGACCTTGAGTTTTGGAGTTGTAGTTCACTTAGCTCAAGAGAGCACTTTGGACTCAAACAATGATGGATCTGGACTAAACTTGGCATGAATACTCAATATGCCCAAACATGAACACCGGTGGAGTTTGGGGAAAATAGACCTTGACATTTAGAGTTGTAGCTGCAGGGATTTATAGTTCACGTACAATCAAAGAGTATTCTGAACCCCACCAACAATAGAATTGGATCAAACTTCCCACACAGAACCCATATGACAAATAGAAAATACCGTGCTTTCTTATGGTCTTTGGCGACCCGTGACACTCCCTTCGCAATCCTTCCAGATTGAGAAATGTTGGTCTAAGGGTTTGTGTGTGTGTGTGTGTGTGTGTGTGTGGTGAGGTGGGATCCTTATTTCTTATTTATTTTGCTGCTGAAACACTTAAATTTTCATCGCCAATCTCCCAAGTTTTCCTAGTAGGTGCAAATGCCTTGAACTGGGAGGATGTAGCAGAATTTATTAATGGTCAGCAGAGATATCAATCCAGGCTTCTTTTCGAGATAGCTTTGCACACGATGCGCACACACACATTTGTAAAAGAAGATACACACACACACACAAAGTTTGTGGGAAACCCTTTAAATATTTCATTGACTTTACCCGCCAAGATGATTTTCACTTTCATTTCCCCAACAATTTCATCATTGCCTGGCTCCTTCCAGCTGTCTTATTCCTACCTTTGATTCCATACTCTCCCATTCGTTCTGTGCATTTTAAATTACACGGGTGCAAGTTTGATCTCTTTGGCTAAGTTTCCATGGTTTCTTTCTTTTTTTGTAATCTTATGACTTTGGAACCTCTGAACATTTTCAAGGCCCATTTAAATTAAAGATGGGGGAGATGGGGCAACTGTTGCCGTGACCTTTAATTCACCAACTTTGCAGTTTGCTTGGATTTTAAAACAAGTACTGTACATGTTTCTCAGGGAATATCTGTTTCCTGTGCATGCTATTTTACATTTTAAAGGCCTTGGCTTTCTAAGTCTAGATAATAGGAGAAATCACTGTGCTCAAAAGCCTGAGTCAATCTGTGTCCCTTGGCTGACCCTATAGCCGACCTGTCAATAGTGTGAGGTTATACCACATAAGTACAGGAGCCATCCTAGTCAGCGGTAGATGGCAATGGGGCTTGAGCCTGCATTGGAAGGGCCAGTTAGGAATATACAAGTAAAACACTCCCCCAAAAGGCCTATCCAACTCTGTTTAAAGTTTGGCAAACAAACTAGTCCAATGTGGGCTGGGCAAAACTACGGTTAGGCGGATCTGTAATTGGTTAAGTGAACAAACCCAGAAGGTGATGCTCCCCAATGCTTCCTCTTCATCCTGGAAAGAAGTCACGAGTGGAGTGCCATAAGCCAGTGTTTCCCAACCTTTTTTGAGCTGCGGTACAGTTTTAACATTAAAAAAATGCGGGGGCACACCACCAACCAAAATGACACAAAATGACACTCTAACACAGTAAAGAATGGCTGGGGGATGGTGGCCTGCTGGGAGCAGCTGCTGGGAGTGGCAAAGCCGGGGGAGGGGGAGGAGCCAGGCTGCACCATGCCCCGCCCCCCTCCCCTCAGCTTCAGCTCCTCCAGCAGCTTCTCCAGCCTTGAGGGGGCAATGCCAAGCCAGCGGTGGCAGAGCCAGCACAATGCTGGCTTGGCATTGCCCCTCAAGGCTGGAGCAGCTGCTGGGAGTGCCGAAGCCTGGGAGTGGCAAATGCCCCACCCCCTCCCCCCAGCTTTAGCTCTCCCACAGAGGAGGAGCATGAGTGGTGGATGGGCTTCAGTGGGCAGGGCTCCTCCTCCGGACAGTTTCAGCGAGCAAGGGGCGGGAGTCATGGCGGATTGGAGGCTGGCTGGGGAAACGGCCGAAGGACGCGGTGCCCCGGCCCCTTCTTTTTCTTCGCCGCTGCCCGGCCCTTCCTCATTCTCCCCCTCCTCCCCCAAGCAGCAGGAGTTCAGCAGGAGGAGGGGGGAAGGAAAGGGGGCAGAGAGCTTTTCCCGCGGCATAGCAGGTGGTCCGTCACGGCACACTAGTGTGCCACGTCACAGCGGTTGAGAAACACTGCCATAAGCGGTGCTCCATCCTGGGCCCAGTCCTGTCCAGAATCTTTGTTAATGATGAAGGGTTAGAAGGCATGATCACCAAGTTTGCAGATAGGACCAACCTGGGAGGGAGAGCCAGTATTCCAGAAGACAGGAGCAGAATTCAAAATAATCTTAACAGATTAGAGAGATGATTGGCCAAAACTGACAAACTGAAGTTCAATAGGGACAGATGCAATATGCTCCACATAGGCAGAAAAAATTGCAAAGATACAAATGGGGGACAATTGCGCCATCGCTCCCAGGCTATAAATGCCCAGTAAAGGGCCAGGACGTGGTCTCTCTATACCGGGGGATTGCTTCTTGCCTTCCTCTAAAGACTCGGGGCTCCCAAGAACCAAACTGGACTCCTAGATTAACTCAAAGGTTTTATTGTTCATTACATGAGCTATTAGCACTCAGGCACTCTGCTTGGTTCCCCAAAATGATGCAGGAAAGATCTTATTTTGCAGTTTCTTTGCAGCTTGATCCAAGAAGCTATAGCCGGATGGCTCTCCGAGTTCTTTCTCTGTCAATGGTGTTGAGGTGTGGACACTCGCAGCCCCAGTCAGGTGGCCAAAATTGAAAGCACAAAGCCCTCCTCTGGATGCCAAATGGCTGGTATGAAGGCGCTTGAGACTCCTCAGGGTCGCTCAGCCTTCTGATATGCTAAACATTCTGCTTGAGTCCGAAGGAAAACCAGTCTGGTATTGGAAGATGGCCTGACCAAGACTGGTCTGGCAAACCTTCAAACGCGTCCTTTTTAGAAGAATTCCTGGCAAGCTCTGAAATGTAAAAGGGCGTGACCCCCAGATCCCTGGGAAAGGGGGCGGAACAAACTAAACTGGGCTCTACAAACGATGATTGACAAGTGCCAGGGACCAATCAATGTATCCAAACCTCTTGCAAAACTGTGCAGGTGGCAAAAACACAATTCAACAATGTAAATCCTTTAGAACTCAAAAGTTTTCCATGCAGGTGGCGCTCACCGTGCCGTCACAACGATGCCTGGCTCAATAGCAGTACGTGTGACAAAGATCTTAGAGTCCTCATGGACAAGAAGGTGAACATGAGCCAACAATGTGATGTGGTGGTTTTAAAAGGCCATAGGATTTTGTCCTGCATCAATAGGCTAGATCCAAGGAAGTCATGCTACCCATTTTCTATCCTGCCTTGGTCAGATCACACCTGGAATCACACTGTGTCCAATTCTAGGCACCGCAATTGATGGGAAATGTTGACAAGCTGGATTGTGTCCAGAGGAGGGTGACTAAAATGATCAAGGGTCTGGAGAACAAGCCCTATGAAGAGCGGCTTAAAGTGCTGGGAATGTTTAGCTTGCAGAAGATAAGGCTGAGAGGAGATACAATGAGGGCCATGTATCAAGATGTGAGGGAGGAGACGTCATAGGAGCAGGCCTGTTTTCTGCTGCCCTGGTGACCTAGGACGTAATGGAACAATGGCTTCAAACTACAGAAAAGGAGATTCTCCCATGACCATCAGAAAATACTATGTTTTCTGGTTAGCGATTAGTAGGAGGGAATAGTGTTAGGGAGGGAAGGGAGGGATGGGGGAGGGGTTAGGGCAAGAAGGCAGAAAGATAGAGTAGTAGTGGTTAGCGAAAGGGGAGGGGAAAGGAAGAGGAATTAATAATAATAATAATACTGTTTATTTCTATTCCGCTCTTCTCACCCCGAAGGGGACTCAGTGCGGATTACAATACATATACGATAGACAATCCCTGTCGGAGACGTACAGTTTTACACATAGACAGTACAGGTTACACATAGACAGTACAGTGCAGTTTATAGAAGGGTTCTTTCTTGGCTGCGTCACAGGGTAACGGGACATGCAGGTGTGCGTCATACAGGGTCATCCAGGATGTCACTGCTCCAATTACGTCATTGTTGTTGTTATGCCTCTTTGCATCACCAGGGGGTGCTGTTGTTCCATCCTCATGACGGGAGCCTTCTGGTTTTTTCTCTCCCTCTTCCGCAATTCACCTTGCAGGCCAGCCGAAACTTTCAGATGTTGTAGGTCTATAAAAAGCCCTTCCCCATTATTTTATATAATGGTCCCCATTGGTGTTTGAACTGCTTGGGTGGGCAGTGGACTAGGCTCATATATTGTTATTAGCTGGTCATCCAAGCCAGCTCGGGGAATTGAACCAGCAACCTTCAGGTTGCAAGCACAGCTGTGTTACCACTGTGCAATCTCCCCGGCCCTGAAAGAGGGTGAGATAAAATACTATGTTTTCTGATGGTCTTCGGCGACCCATTTGACACCCCGTGGCGACCCCGTCTAGGGTTCCTGACCCCCAGGTTGAGAAATGCTTGCCTACAGTGTGTAATGGCCATGACAGCTAGGGAACTCTGGGAATTCTAACCCCCAAAGCAACATTCCCAACCAAGCTCTCCTTTGGATTAACTAAGCCAGCAGGATGCTTTCTGTTCTATTTGGGATGCATGGCAAGAGATAATAGCGTTTGTCTCTTCCATGTGATTAATTCTCTGTATGAGCTCACATTGACAGTCCTTTGGTCTTTCCGACAAGCCTGAACACTTTGTCAAGTTCTCCAGAACCTCCTGAGGGTTTTCCCTGGGACTTGGTGTTCCAGATCCTTCTTATCAAGTCTCAACAGCCTGCTCCTTTTTGTAGCTAATTTGGTTCTTGTTTTGTGTGTGTAATGGATTTATTTTCAAAACAACAACAAGGCAAACGCACACTTAAAAGTTACTGGTATGGCATTCCAAAACACCAAAGGAGACGGCATCTGTCTGGAGGGAAAGGAAGCCAGAGGTTCTTGTGATCCAAAGCACCACACTTTGGCTAATGAGATTCCGCTGAGCATCATTTCCCAAGAGCTTTCCTGGCCTTGGAGTGATGCCCAATAAACCAAAGGATGAGCAGATTTTAAGAGGTACATAATTGGTCCCCATGTGCTGCAGCCAGTCAGGCAGCCAGCGCTTTCCCTCTCAAGCTGATTGATGAAGCATTGCTTGCCCAGGAAACCCGCTTAACTGCCAAAGCTAGACAACTAGAGAGAAAGCTGTGCTCTTCTCTTCGGCTCCTCGCTCAGAGGTGCTCGAGTTGAGGTCTGCGGCAGAAATGATGCCTTTGCTGAATTTTGCCATTCCTTCAATTTGATTTCCTAAAAGAGCATTGCCGTTACCTGGAATTACCTGGTAACTGCCTTCACCGTTCCCTTTTGTCTACATCCATTATTGCTAACCTTAAAATATTAGGTAGGTAAAGGTTTTCCCCTGATGTGAAGTTCTCATCTCCATTTCTGAGCCAAAGAACTGGCATTGTCCATAGACAACTCCAAGATCATGTGGCCAGCATGACTGCATGGAGTGCCGTTACCTTCCCGCCAGAGCGATACCTATTGATCTAATTACATTTAAATGTTTTCGAACTGCTAGGTTGGCAGAAGCTGGGGCTGACTGCAGAAGCTCACGCCGCTCCCTGGATTCGAACCTGCGACATTTCAGTCAGCAAGTTCAGCAGATCACTGGTTTAACCCACTGCACCATCGTGGGCTCCCCTCATAAAACATTAGAAAGGATGAAATGGAGTTGGGAGCCCCTCCCCTCAGCACCAACTACTATTCTGGGTCCAGAGTGAAGAGACGGGGCCAGGAAGACACTTCCACCTTGTCTCCTGCACTGTACTTATAATATAATATAAATAATATAATATATTGTATACACATATAATTTTGATAATATTATAATGTAATACAATATAATACTACTACTAATAATATATGATAATTATATATATTTATATTACATGTAATATTACTAATAATATTACAGTATAATGGTATAGTTCAGTATAGTAATATATAATGCTAATATTGTGCTATGGTGATAATATAATATATTGTATTTACATATCACTTGTAAGTCCCCTTCGGTGTGAGAAGGGCGGCATATAAATGTCGTAAATAAGTAATGATCATTTTGGGTTGCTGTGAGTTTTCTGGGCCGTCTGGCCATGTTCCAGAAGCATTCTCTTCTGACGTTTCACCTGCATTAATGGCAGGCATGCTCAGAGGTTGTGAGATCTGTTGGAAACTAGGAAAATTAGGTTTTACACATCTCTGGAATGTCCAGGGTGGGAGAAAGAACTCTTGTCTATTGGAGGCAAGTGTGAATGTTGCAATTGCCCCCCCTTGATTAGCATTGAATAGCCTCGCAGCTTCAAAGCCTGGCTGCTTCCTGCCTAGGGAAATCCTTTGTTGAGAGGTGGTAGCTTGTTTCCTGTCTGAAATTCCCTCATTTTTTGAGTGTTCTTTATTTACTGTCCTGATTTTAGAGGGTTTAAAAAAAATAATACTGGTAGCCAGACTTTGTTTATTTTCATGGTTTCCCTTTTTCTGTTGAAATTGCCCACAGGCTTGTGGATTTCAGTGGCTTCTCGGTATAGTCCGATATGGTGGTTGTTAGAGTAGTCCAGTATTAATGTGTTCTTCAATAATACATTGTGTCCAGGTTGGTTCATCAGGTGCTCTGCTATGGCTAATGTCTCTGGTTGAATTATTCTCCAGTGCCTTTCCTGTTCCTTGATTCGTGTTTGGGCAATGCTGCGTTTGGTGGTCCCTCTGTAGACTTGGCCACAGCTGGATGGTATATGGTAGACTCCTGCAGAGGTGAGAGGATCCCTCTTGTCCCTTGCTGAACGTAGCATTGGTTGGGTTTTCTTAGTGGGTCTGTAGATAGTTTGTAGTTTGTGTTTCTTCATCGGCTTCCCTATGTGGTCAGTGGTTCCCTTGATGTATGGCTGTTCCTCTGGGTGGATCTTTGTCTTCACTCTCATAGCTAGCTCTTGGTCTTGCAGCTCTTCTGATGTCTGTGGTGTTCACTTTGTGTGCATTAAATTAAAAATACATCAGCCCATGCGCCAGATAATCACAAAAAATTGGGGGGGGGGGTTGCCTTATTTTGAGAGAAAAGAGACCACGGATTAGTAAACAAATGGGAGAAATTCTGGGCACCACAATTTTATTTATTTATTTATTTATTTATTTATTATTTGAGCTTATCAACCGCCGACTCCCGAGGGCTCGCGGCGGCTCACAAGAGCCAATGGCACAGCGCCATGGTTAAAACATAGAAAACATTTAAAAACACAGTTAAAACAATGCAGAGCAATTAAAACAATAGAGCAGCAACACAGATAACAGCCGGATGAAAATCCACATGGGCCTACTCACCGAAGGCCTGCCTAAACAAATAAGTTTTGCAGGCCCGTCTGAACGGGAGTAGGTCCCTCAGGGCTCTAACTCCAGCCGGAAGGGCGTTCCATAGCGTAGGGGCTATCACGGAGAACGCCCTCCGGCGGGTGGATGTTAAGTGGGCCAACCTTACAGATGGAACTGCTAGGAGATTGGCCTCTTCAGACCGCAGTGATCTTGTTGGGGAATATGGGGTAAGACGGTCCCTCAGGTACGCTGGCCCCAGGCCGTGAATGGCCTTGAAGGTAAGAACCAGCACTTTGAAGGCGACCCGGTGCTCAATAGGCAGCCAGTGCAGATCCTGCAAGATTGGTGTTATACGGCAACCTGCTGGGGCCCCAAACAGGAGCCGGGCGGCAGTGGTGGACCCCCCGGCTCTTCACTGACGGCGCTGGGTGCAGCGCCGCACCGTCCAGGGTCGGAAGCCGGCCACCCACCCCGCCCGGGCGACCCAGCCACAAGATCTCCGTCTTCGCCGGATTCACCCTCAACCTACTGGCTCGCAGCCATCCAGTAACGGCTTCGAGGCAATGTTGGAAATTATCGGGGATGGACTCCGGCCTGCCCTCCATCCTCAGAATGAGCTGGGTGTCATCAGCGTACTGGTGGCAGACCAGCCCATAACTCCGCACCAGCTGTGCAAGCGGCTGCATGTAGATGTTAAATAACAGAGGGAGAGAATGGCCCCCTGAGGGACTCCACACACTAATGAGGAGTCCTCGGAGACCACCCCACCCCTCCTCACACGCTGAGACCGCTGGCGGAGGAAGGAGGTCAGCCATTTAAGGACCGTCCCCCTCACTCCAGCCATGGCCAGGCGGTGGATCAAGAGATTGTGGTCGACCGTGTCAAACGCTGCCGTGAGGTCCAATAACACGAGCAGCGCAGACCCGCCTTGGTCGAGCTGGCAGCGGAGTTGGTCTGTGATGGAGACCAGGACCGTCTCCGTCCCATGCCCCGACGGAAGCCGGACTGGAAGGGGTCTAACCATGTTGTGTCATCTAAGAAGGACTGCAGCTGCTCCATTACTGCCCTCTCAACCACCTTGCCCAGGTACAAAAGGTTCGACACTGGGCGGTAGTTGGAGGGAACCGCAGGGTCCAATGATCGTTTCTTCAGCAATGGAGCCACCACCGCCTCTTTTAAGCACTCTGGAAAGACTCCTTGCTCAAGGGAGCTGTTAATGATATTCAACAGAGGCCCACGTAACCCCTTCAGGCAAGATCTAACAAGCCAGGAGGGGCACGGGTCGAGGGAGCAGGTGGTGGGGCGGGCTGCAGTCACTATCTTATCAACAGCATCTGCGTCCAGTGGCCGAAACCGGTCGAGGGTGGGCCCGGCGGAGGGCCACGGGTTCTCTAGCTCTCTTACTGTATCAACTGTGGCTGGAAGGTCCCGGCGGAGGCACAGTATCTTGTCTGTAAAAAAGCTCTGGAAAGCACCGGCAGTGAGGGCCTGATCACTATTTTTTGGGACGGTAAGGACCGTCGTCAGAGATCTAATTACCTTAAACAATTGAGCCGGGCGTGAGTTTGCAGACGCTATCAAGGCAGAGAAGTATTCGTTTTTGGCTGCCTTGACAGCATGCTCATAAGTCTCCTTAAATAGCTTATAAGCTGATACTGAGGCTTCGTCACGGAGTTTCCGCCACTCGCGCTCTAGCCGTCTCCTCTCCCGCTTCATGGTCCTGAGGTCCCCTGGTATACCAGGGGACCGATGATTGCGGGTCGGAGAGGGCGCCTGGGAGCAATCTCGTCGAGAGCTCTGGCCAATGAGATGTTCCAAGTTTGGACTAGCTCATCGACTGAGACGCTGATAGACTCCAGATCCCTCAGAGCATTCAGGAACCTTTCGGGTTCCATATGTCTCCTTGGGCGAACAAAAATCTGTTCGGCGCCCTTGCATGGGGGGGGCGGTTGCTCCACCCGGATACTTAGAGCACAGTGGTCCGACCATGGTACCTCTATTACAGAGGTTAGGTCCACTTGAACCCCTGCGCTGAACACCAAATCGAGGGTGTGTCCGGCCGAGTGTGTGGGTCCCGAGTTACATAAGGAGAGGCCCAATGTCGCCATGGTCGAGATTAGGTCCGCGGCTGCAGATGGAACAGAGGCTGCGTCGGCGTGGACATTGAAGTCACCCAGAACAATGAGTCTGGGAAACCTCAATGCCCACTCCGACACAGTCTCTAGCAGCCGTGCCAGGCTAGGCGCACGGTACACCAGCAGGATCGCCAGGCTCTCCGGGGACTCCCACACCAGGCCAACACTCTCCAACCCCGAGGTGACAAGCGCAGGGATCGCTCTAAGGTGTAATCCATCACGGGAGAGTATTGCCACCCCCCCCCCCCGTCCCTCATTCCTGTTCTGGTGCGTGGCCACGTAATCCGGGGGGACCACTTCATGGAGACAGGTGGAATCGCTCTCCTGGAGCCAGGTCTCGGTGATACCTTGAAGAGAGATATTGACAAGCTGGAATGTGTCCAGAGGAGGCTGCTAGGAATGGTGGGAGTTGGAGTCCAAAACACCTGGAAGGTCCAAGTTTGCCCATGCCAGCTTTCGATTCCGTCGCCACATCTATCTTCAGCCTCTGGCAGTTTGAATATATGTGATTATCTACGTGATTTTCTACCTTGTCGCTATGATTATGGTGCTGCTTCTTTATATTGTCCGCAAACTGACTGTGTTATTGTGCGGATTCCGGAACAGACGTTGGATAACATAGTGAGGATACCCTTTGTTTTTTGCACTCACTTCCATGATTTCATCCAATATCGCGAGTTTTCCATAGAGGAGCGCTCCGTGAACTCGCTACTTCCTGGTTCACAACTCCTCCGCTCTCTGTGGTGACCACAGCGAACTACCTTATGTAAGACTTTTGATTTGGATTGGGTACTTTGAATGTGTTTTTTGCGTATGATTATGTATGATTAATTGGGCATTTTGTACTGTGACGTAGTGGCGCTCCTTTAATAAGTAAGGGTATTGGAGGTTCCAATTTCCCACAGCACACCTGATGATCGCTCACGGCACACTAGTGTGCCCCGGCACACTGGTTGGGAAGCACTGGTCTATAGAACAAGCCCTATGAGGAGTGGCTTAAAGAGCTGGGCATGTTTAGCCTGAAGAAGATAAGTCTGAGAGGAGACATGATGAGGGCCATGGATAAATATGTGAGAGAAAGTCATTGTGAGGAGGGAGCAAGCTTGTTTTCTGCTGCTCTGGAAACTATGACATGGAACAATGGCTTCAAACTGCAGGAAAGGAGTTTCCATCAGAACATGAGGAAGAACTTCCTGAATGTAAGAGCTGTTCAGCAGTGGAACTCTCTGCCCCAAAGTGTGGTAGAGGCTCCTTCTTTGGAGACTTTGAAACAGAGGCTGGATGGCCATCTGTCAGGGGTGCTTTGAATGCGATTTTCCTGCTTCTTGGCAGGGAGTTGGACTGGATGGCCCACGAGGTCTCTTCCAACTCTATGATTCTATGAAACAGTTAGTTGACAAGCTGAAAATGTATAACCCCAATTTTGGTTATCTTGAAATCTGAGTCCATTACAAATCAGTGAGCCTGTCTTCTCATAGAAGCATCAGCACGACCACTTATCCACTTACCACATTATTGTAAACTCTGACGGGAAGTGGGTCTCCAGGGTCTGAAGCAGAGGTCTTTCTGTCAACTGTGGTTGATCTCTTGATCTGGAGATGGAGATGAGCCTGAGCCAGAGACCAAGCCTGGCACCTTTTGCATGCTGAGTCCTCCATTTCTGCACGGATGGTTGAGTCAAAGAGAAGTCTCAATGTAGCAAAGGCCGAACCCCTGAAGAGCTGCCAGATTGAAGAGCGGCAATCAATTGACTATATTACAGGCATGCAAAGACGGTCTAATTTATTTAATAGTCAATGCGCCATCTCAGCAGCCCATTGATGAGATTGTTCATTGATGAAAGCATCTATTCATCATCTTCAGCACCGGAGTGACAACAAGAGCGACATTTTGAATTTCATGTAGGCTCCTTCGGTCATTTCAAGTGGGGATATTGGGGTTAGGGGCGAATACAATCTGCAGGCTGTGTTTTCAATTGGTTTTTTTTTATTCTCTAGCATTTGCTACCACTTATATGGAGCCTTCCTGAGTCCATACTTATACAAAGGAATTTTGGATAGAATAGAGAACAAATGCGCTATTTTATTGATTGTGTCAGAAGCAAATTGAGAATATCTATATCTATCTATCTATATCTATCTATATACAGTATATAATAAAAGTCAATGTTTGCGATGGTGTGGTGGTGCGGATTGAGGAATAGGTGCCAGCATTTCAATTGGATGCCACTGTGGGATTATTTGCATAAAGGACTCTGATTGGCCAGCCTCAGAACTCCAACATTCTAAGGCACCAGACAGTGGGGATTGGTTGTCACTGAGGGAGTATTTGCATAAAGGACTCTGATTGGCCATCTACATTCCAACATTCTAAGAGGTGACGCAGAGGGAAAAGTAAAGGCCTCAGTCAGTCAGTCACTGCGGTCCACAGCAATAACGGATCAGGAACAAACTTGGCACACAGGGGCCCAATGGCCCACTTCACAACCTGGCGTGGTTTAGGGCAGGATGGGCCACAAACAATGGGATTTGCAGTACCTTCACCTGATTTACTTCTCAAAAACACTGTAGCCCCTATAAATCACAGACCAGGCCCAAAATTGACAGCAAGGCTTCCTTAACTTGATTTTCCTGACTACGCCTCAGGTCATGGGATATTGTTTAGGGCCTGAATTGACAGTAAGGCTTCCTCAACTTGATTTTCTTGACTAGGCCCCCAACAATGACAGAACAATACCAAACCTGCCACACAGATTCCCCAAGATCCACTCTACATCCTGGTGCTGTTTGAGGGAGGATGGACCATGGATGATGGGACTTGCAGTACCTTCACTCACTTCCTGAAAACAACACGACCCTCATCCAATGACCTATACAGACCAAAATTAGCACACAAAGCCCCCTTGACCCACTCTACACCCTGATGCTGTTTCAAGGAGGATGGACCACAGATGATGGGACTTTAAGTACCTTCACTCACCTTCCGAGACCGCTGCAACCCTCATCCAATGAATGATCAAGACCAACCATGACACACAGAGCCCCCATGACCCACACTATCTTCTACTGCAGTTTGGAGGAGGGTGGACCGTGGATGATGGGACTTGAATTACCAAAGACCAACCTTGGCACACAATGCCTTTCTCAAATAACCCGGGCACCGCCTGGTCCCCAAGCTAGTAATGTATAAAATCCAGAAACAAAGTTTAAAACTTGGCATTATGCTAAATTTCCTTTGACCAGAAGCTGGACAAGTGGAGTGCCTCTGGTGTTGCTATAAGAAGGTCCTCCATTGTGCATGTGGCAGGGCTCAGGCTGCATTGTTATAGGTGGTCTGTGGTTTGTTCTTCTCCACACTCACATGTCGTGGACTCCACTTGGTAGCCCCATTTCTTAAAGTTCGCTCTGCATCATGGGAACATACAGGGAACATACCACCCTCCTGTTGTGTCAGCTCCACTGGCTGCCTGTCCATCTCCAAGCCCAATTCAAAGTGCTGGTATTGACCTATAAAGCTCTATACGGTTCTGGCCCAGCTTATGTCTCCGAACGCATCTGCCTCTACGTCCCATCTCGCAGCCTAAGATCATCTGGGGAGGTCCTGCTTTCGCTCCTGCCAGCATCGCAAAAGCAGTTGGTAGGGACGAGACATAGGCCCTTCTCGGTGGTGGCCCCTTGCCCATGGAACGCACTCCCAAACGAGATAAGATCGACTCCATCTCTCTGGCTTTAAGAAAAAAAGTAAAAGTCATGGTTCTGGGATGCCCATGGCTTTGGGCAGCAGACATAACTTGGACTTTTGGACTTTTGGACATTGACTGGATTGGCGTAGCGGTAGATGACACTGTGTTTTGTTTTATGGCTTTAACTACTGATGTATATACTAATTTTAATGACTATGTAATGGTTTTAATGTTTATATGTGATGTGGATTATATTGTTGTATGGATTATATTTCTGTATTGTGGTGTAGCGGCCTGTAGTGCTGCAGTGTAAGCCGTGCTGAGTCCCCTTTCAGGGGTACAAATACCATAAATATAACTGTGTTGCCAGAGCACAGCCTGTTCAGCATCTTCCAAGTCGCCCAGTCTTTGAGTTTCTTATCTGGTCGCAGCCACTGATTGAAGTTCCGGGTTCCAGCCTGCCACTTTTGGACTCTCGCTTGCTGAGGTATTCCTGAAGTATCTCTGTAGATCTTAGAAAGCTGAGTTGTTGCAAGTTTTTTGAGCTGTATGGCCAAGTTCAATAAGCATTCTCTCCTGATGTTTTCCCTGCATCTATGGCAGGCATCCTCAGAGGTTGCTTGCCATAGACCTCACAACCTCTGAGGAGGTCAAAATGTCAGGAGGGAATGCTTCTGGGACATGGCCAGACAGCCTGAAAAAACTTACAGCAATTTTAGGAAGCTGTTTCTTGATTTAAGTTGTTGTCATGCTGGCTGATATTCGAATAGAGGATAGACCAGCGATGCCACTGCCTTGGTCCTTTCATTTCCTGACAGATGTCAGGTGGTGCAGTACCGGTTAAACAATATAATTTCTCCAGCAGTGTAGGGCGTAGACATCCTGTGATAATGCAGCATGTCTCATTAGGAGCCATATCTACTATTTTAATGTGGTGAGATGTCTTTCATACTGGGTGTGCGTATATTCAGCAGCAGAGTAGCAAACCACAATAGCAGATGTCTTCACGGTGTCTGGTTGTGATCCCCAGGTTGTGCCGGTCAGCTTTCGTATGATATTCTGCGGAACCTCTGTTACTATGCTTTGTGCTTATAACATCGAGAAGTTACATTCATGTCTTTTAAAAGCATTGTGTGGATATTGATCTTGACGCTAACTATTCCCAACACATTTCTGCACAGACAAGTAAATTGTGAGCAATTTTATTCCATATTCCACTGGCCTTTTTATACAGGAGCTTGTTGCGTCGGGCAAAATTGAATTGGGACTGTGGTCCTGTTGCTTTTTAAAAAACCAAAATTGAATGGGGGCTATGGACTTGTTGGTTTTTAAAAACATGTCCGACCCGTTACCAATATCCATCTTACCCACCCACTTGGCAGCTATTTAACTTGCTTGGGGGGGGGGGGGGGGATGTCGCCAATATGCTTTTTCTGCCAGCGGAACAAATATTTATTTATTTATTTATTTACTATATTTCTATACCGCCCCTCCATCGCGTCGTCATATCATTCCATAATCATTCCAATCACAATTAAACAGTTATACTGCATCTGCGAATGCCTGCGCAAATAGCCAGGTCTTTACTTTCTTTCAAAATGTTAGGAGGGAAGAGGCCGATCTGATGTCCCCAGGGAGGGCATTCCATAGCCGAGGGGCCACCACTGAGAAGGCCCTGTCTCTTGTCCCCACCAACCAGATTTGCGAAGAAGGCGGGACCGAGAGCAGGGCCTCTCCAGACGATCTTAAACATCTTTAAATAGCTTTAAAGTGTGGGAAACATTATGAATGAATGAATCCTGCAGTACTAAAGATCCTGCCAGGCTTCCTAAAAAGACTTCACTCAAAGTTTCACGTGCTGTATTGTTTGTTATGTGTTTCCAAAGCAAGCCGATCATGTTGTTTCCTGGAGCTGAGAAAGTGTGACTCAGCCAGGGTCACGTAAGGAGCTTCCATGTTGTTCAGTGTTAGAATAATAGAGTTGGAAGAGATCTCGTGAGCCAGCCTGTCCAACCCCTTTCTGCCAAGAAGCAGGAAAATCGCATTCAAAGCACCCCCAACAGATGGCCATCCAACCTCTGCTTAAAAGCCTCCAAAGAAGGAGTCTCCACCACACTCCGAAGCAGAGAGTTCCACTGCTGAACTTCTCTGAACAGTTAGGAAGTTCTTCCTCATGTTCAGGTGGAATCTCCTTTCCTGTAGTCTGAAGCCATTGTTCCATTGCGTCCTAGTCTCCAGGGCAGCAGAAAACAAGTTTGCTCCCTCCTCCTTAGCAGTATTTAAACAAGCAACAGAAATATAGAAGTTTAATTTGCTCCCTCCTCCATTATGACTTTGTATTGAATTGTATTTAACAATTCGAAAAACAACAGCCTTCTTTCTAAACATATTGATCCATGGCCCCAACTGTCACTTTGTCTCCTCAAGGTTCAGCAGTCTTTCTCTTCACACTGCAGGTCATCTAAACATATCCCAGGTCTTTCAGCTGCTTCCTCTTCTCACATATTGATCCATGGCCCTCATCATGTCTTCTTCAGACCCTTGATCAGGTCTTTTGATGTTTTATGTATTGATGTTTGATTATTGATTATGTTTTTATTGTGTTGTTGTGTTGATGGGCTTGGCCTCATGTAAGCCGCCCCAAGTCCTCGTTGGGGAGATGGTGGCGGGGTACAAATAAAGTTGTTTATTATCATCATCATCATCATCATTTTAGTCGCCCGCCTCTGGACTTATTCCAGCTTGTCAACATCTCCCTTCAATTGTGGTGCCCAGAATTGGACACAGTGTGATTCCAGAGAAAGTGGTCTGACCAAGGCAGAATAGAGCATGGGTAGCATGACTTCCCTGGATCTAGGCCAGGGGTGGGCAACCTACGGCCCATGGGCCGGATACGGCCTGGCAGCCGATTCTGTCCGGCCCGGGGAGAAGGGCGTCGGGGGCGGGGCCAAGAGGAAGGGGTGCCGCTGCCTCCATCCCATTGCAGGCTTTGTGGGGCCTGTTGGCAGACAGGCCGGAGGAGCGGCGGCTTTGGAGTGCCTGCCATCCCTGGAGGCGATCTGGGCCTGCAGCGGGAGCAGTCGGAGACCTGCGGGGGCTGATCACCCTGGCGACCCAGAAGACTTGATCGTCTTTCGGGTCGCCAGGGCAATCAGCCGACTCAGATCGCCGACTGCTCCCCCTGCAGGCCCAGATCACCTCCAGGGATGGCAGGCACTCCATAGCAGGGCGATCAACTGGGGAATGGCTGGGGGCGAGAGCGGGCGGAGGCCTGCAGCCTCCGATTGCCTGCTGCTCTGTTCTCTTCTGCTGCGGCAGCAGCTGGGTCCGCTTTGCCATCCTCTGGGCTGGGTCCATTGGGCCATTCCATCTTGGGATCCTTCCTCTCTTGAGGATGCCAACCTTCATCTTGGTTCGCACCTTGTCTTCTTGAATTTAATTGTATTATATTTTAGTGGTTTTAATTATTATGTTATAATAATTTTATTATAATAATATAATAAATAATATAATATAATAATGTTATATTATATTATAATTTTAATATATTATAATGTATATATATATACATACTATAATATAATAATTATGATATTAATACTAATAATATATGAATAATTCTTGATATATTAATATGTTAATATTAATCATGTGTAATATTTAGCAAATATAGTAAATAAATAAATAATTTAGATTAGAATGTGGTTCAGCCTTTAGGTGCGGCCTCCATAATATTTTTTGGGTCTCGTGTGGCCCCTTGAAAAAAATAATTGCCGACCCCTGATCTAGGCACTAGACTCCTATTGATGCAGGCTAAAATCCCATTGGCTTTTTTGCTAACTTTCCAGCAAAGATGTTGGACTTTTGCTTGAATTGCAGCCTGGAAAAGAAGCAAGATCACCGAGGCCATTGTGCATTTGTCTTTCTTCCAAAGCAGTTTGGGAATCATGGCTAAGGAAGAAGAAAAAACAAACAAACAACCAAGCCCACATCAAACTGGCCCCTCCTTCTGTGCATCTTGGATGGAGCCAGGATCAATATGTTATTTTCTCCACTGATAATATGGGTGGGAGGATGGATAGTGTGACAAGAAACAACCAGGGTGCCATCATAATACAATGAAAAGCAACCAAGTTGAGGAAGGAGAGGAATCGATGCAGAAGGGGTTGGACAGAGTTTGCTGTGATGCAGGGAGGACATAAGTTGTGCTTTGCACTCAGGAGTTTCTCCGCCTGCTTTCCTAGGCCCATCTGCTGTCCTTGGCATCATTTGGTGCTGTGTGTTTAATTACCCAAGTGCCCAGTGGGAAGGAAGGGTGAGGGCTATATTATGGTGCTGCCAGTTGAGCAGAGAGGCATGCTCCTCTACTGCTTGTAAAGCAGGCTGTTTACTTTATATAATAATAATAATAATAATAATAATAATAATAAACTTTATTTATATTCCGCTCTTCTCACCCCGAAGGGGACTCAGAGCGGATTACAGGTACACATACTTAGCAGATAATCCCTGCCGTTTCCATATACACACATATAGATGAACAGAGGCAAACTCTGGCCACCAGGGGGAGCTGACCCACTCCTCATCTCTCAGCGTTCCCAGCGTCCCTTTGTTGTTCCTTCCGCATTCCTCAGCGTTCCTGGAGTTCTTTAATGGCCTCATAATTCAGTCAAAATTTGCCTCCCCACTTAATGTGGTACCTTTATCTCCTACTTGACAGATGCAACTGTCTTTCAGGCTGCAAAGGTCAACAGCAGGCTACACTTAAAGGTCAAGCACCCACCTCGACTCGGGCAGGCCTCGAACTCATGACCTACTGGTCAGAGAGATCTTATGCAGCTGACACTTAGCCAGCTGCGCCACATTCCCTGTGGCTTTTGCATAAGCATCATAAAATAATAATAATAATACACTTTATTTATATTCTGCTTTACAACATACACAGATAGGCAAACATATAATGCCTTACTACAGTGAAATAACGAAGATGTACTAATACACAGAACAAAGGTAAAGGCTTCCCTCTTTCATCTCTGGCTTTCTGGAAGTGGTGCACTACTCTGGCGATGGGGAGGTGCTCTTGTTCCATTTACAAACCGAGGAGCCTGTTGTCCATAGACACCTCCTGGTCGTGGTGCTGGCATGGCTGCATGGGCACCTTTATTACCTTCCCTCTGAAACAATACCTATTGACCTATTCAATTTTGCATGTTTTTGAACTGCTAGGTTGGCAGGAGCTAGGGCTGACAGCAGGAGCTCACCCCAACCTGCAGCTTCGAACTGCCAAGCTTTAGGTCAGCAGAATCAACAGTTCAACTGTTTAACCCGTTGCACCACTGCAGCCCCTCATAGCATAGCATCTTTCTCAGCAGCCAGCCAGTTGTGGTTGGAGAGCTGGACCAGGGTTTGAAAGGTCCAGATTCCAGGATCCCGTAAGGCACACCACATGCCAACTTGAACTCACTGGATGCAATAATATAACTGATGAACAAAGAAGCCTTAGTGTAATCTCCATCATTGCCACCTAGAATGGCCACCATCAGTGCTTGGCTGGGAAAGATATGAGTTGTGGACTCAATACATGTGAATGATACCAGGTTGTTAAGATACCTTAATTCAAGATGCTTTGTAATAACTCAATAATCATGATTTAAACAATTCTTACAATAAAGTGGCTATATGTTGAATTTGGGGCCGTGATAGTGCAGCAGGTTAAATCGCTGGTTGCAGGACATCTGCTGACCAGAGGGTTAGCAGTTTGAAGCACGAGTTGGGGTGAGTTCCTGGCTGTCTCTGCCTACCTAGCAGTTTGAAAGCATGTAATGTGAGTAGATAATAGGTACCCCCTTGGTGGGGGGGGGGGACGGACGGGGGACACCCTATGCAGGCATGCCGGCAACACTATCAGAAAAGTCTATGGACAACAGGCTCGTTGGCATGGAAAAATGGAAGAAGAGCACCTTCCCATGGCTGGAGTTGAGCATCACGTCCAGATGCTGGAAATGGAAGGGGAAGGCCTTTACCTTTATCTGTGTATTGTCTGTCGTTGTGTACTGTGTAAAAAGGCATTGGATGTTTGCCTTCTACATGTAAAACTGTAATCCGCTCTGAGTCTCTCTGGGGAAATAAAGTGGAATATAAATAAAGATTATTATTATTATTATTGGAAACACAACAAGATTAGTATAAAGCAGACAAGATCACTATGCTGGTTGTTGTATTGGATCACATGTCGACACTTCCCAAGTTTCTAGGACTGTGTGATGTATCGGCGAATAATGTCTGCAGATCCAAGTAGGGTGGCCTTTTGCAGCTGATAGGTGGTAATTTTGTCAGCACTGATTGTGTTTAAGTGCAGGCCAAGGTCTTGAGGCACTTCACCCAATGTGGCTATCACCACTGGGACCACCTTGACTGTCTTGTGCCAGAGTCTTTGCAGTTTGATCTTTAAATCCTCATATGATGTCAGCTTTTCCAGTTGTTTCTCTTCAAGCCTGCTGTCACCTGGGATGGCAACATTTGATTTGAATAGTTTTTATTCATTTGTTTTCAAACATGATAAAAGTTATAGGTGTAGTCCCCTCCCTAGTGCAATAGGTAGAAATGTGAGGAGCATAGGTAACCGAGGTTGGGATGGGGATAAGAGGGAGATAGAGGGGGGGAGGGGAGGGTGGTGAGGGGGATAGTAAAAGAAGAAATAGAAAATATGCTTCCAGTCGGGTCGACAGGGGAGTAGATCCTTGATTGTAAATTGCTATTCCTTGGACTGGCGTTCCCACGATCCGTCTTCTTGCTTTGAGTGTTGTCACAACTTTGTTATTTTCAAGTAGTTCAATATCGGCATCCAATCCGTTAGCTTTCCCGGAGGTTTATTATTTACTTTGCTATTCAGAATATCCATATCTGACAGTTCTAGCAGTTTGGTGGCCCAGTCAGTTGCCCTTGGGGATTCCTCCTGTTTCCACAGCCTTGCCAGCACCATTCTTGCGGCCGCTGTTATGAAGTATAGCTTTTTATCTTTATCCATGTCGATAGCCGGGTCTGTTACATTGAGTAGTAACATTTCTGGTTTGAATTCTAAATCCATCTCCAGCATCCTTTGGGAGTGCATATGCACATCCCTCCAGAACTTTTTCACTTTGACACAAGCCCACCAGCAATGCATAAATGTACCTATTTGGCTCTTGCATTTCCAACAAGTTTTATTGGTGTCTTTGTAAAGCTTGGATAGTTTTAGAGGCGTCAGGTGCCAGCGATAGAATATTTTTTGCCAGTTTTCAGTTATCACCGTGCATCCCGAATACCTAATGTTCCTTCTCCAGGCCGCTTCCCATTCACTTAATAAAATGGAGTGTTCCAGGTCTTGGGCCCATTTTATCATATTCCCCTTTACTGTCTCCGTTTCCGTCTCCCATTCCAGTAGTACTTTATATAATATTCGTATTTGCTTCTTTTCTTTCTTCATTACCACGTCCCATATCGAGTCGTGTTGCATGAAGTTTTTCCTTTTATCTTCTTTATAATATCCTTTAATTTGTGCATACTGGAACCAGGAGAGATCGGCTCCTGATGCTCTAAGTGCATCTAGGGTTTTTAACTTCCAATCTTTCTCTGCTCTCTCTATTAGGTTTTTGTATGTGAGCCACTCAGTCACTGGTAGTTTCCTTTTATAATGTGCTTCTGTTGGCGAAATCCACATGGGAGTTGCCTGGTAGAATCTGTTCTTATATTTGCTCCAAATTTTGAGCAGGGGTGCACGGATATGGTGGTTGGTAAACATTTTTTCTATTTTTGCTTTGTCAGACCAGAAGTATGAGTGCCAACCCCTCCTGGCATTATACCCTTCCAGAGTCAAGAGTCGTTTCTCTTTCAGCTTTGCCCAGTCCAACACCCACGTGAGAACCGCCGCCTCGTAATACAACTGGAGGTTTGGTAATGAAAAACCTCCGCGCTCTTTCCTGTCCGTCAAGTTCCTGTAACTCAATCTGGGTTTTTTTCCATCCCAAAGAAACCTGAGAATTTCTTTTCTCCAACTATTAAAATAATAATTTGTTCTCAAAATTGGTAGCGCTTGAAACAGAAAGGTCATTTTTGGCAAGATGTCCATTTTTATTGCTGCAATTTTTGCCAGTAAGCTTAGTTTGATCTTTAAATCCTCATATGATGTCAGCTTTTCCAGTTGTTTCTCTTCAAGCCTGCTGTCACCTGGGATGGCAACATTGATTATCCATACTTTGTCGTCGTCCCCGATCGTGAGGTCAGGAGTATTGTGCTCCAAAGCTATGCCAGTCTGAAGTCAGAAGTCTCTGAGTAGTTTGAGGTGTTTATTTTCTGTGACGTTTTCAGCCTTGTGAACCCACCATTTCTTTGTCACAGGCAGATGGTATTTGTGGCACAAGTTCCAGTGGCTCATCTGAGCAACGTTATTATGCCTCTGCTTGTAGTCCGTCTGTGCGATCTTCTTGCAGCAGCTGAGGGTGTGATCTATCATTTTGTCTGCTTCCTTGCAGAGTCTACACTTGGGATCTGTCATTGACTTTTCGATTCTGGCTTTTATGGCACTTGTTCTAATTATTATTATTATTATTATTATTATTATTATTTTAACACTAAGAATATATTGGTTGGATACCACAAAAATGATATTAGGAAGAAAGCGTTCAAACCCATGTTGATGTCCATAAGATATATATCAACTAGGGTTGCCACTTTTTGATATAAGAAATAAGGGACTTTTACCTAAAAATACAGGATTTTTCACAAAAATAAGGGACACTTCATAAAAACTTGAAAATCAAACGTTAGGCAACCCTAACTACACTCCTTTTGATGCAACCTTGGCTTTTTCAGCTGCGGCATCGCACTGTTGACTGATCTTTAGACTGGTGTCTAACAGAATCCTTCTTTTGCATGCATTCAGGGCAATATCATCTACTTTGGCCCTCCAGAGACCCCCACCCACCTCTCAGCTCCGGTGTGGCTGTGATTTGTGTGCCTGGCAGGGGGTCACCTTCATTCCTCTCCCAGCGGTCAATGGTGAAGGCGGCCCCGCGGTTGAGGTGGGCAAGGCTGATCATGGAGACCTGGCTCTGGGTCTCCATAATCAGCAGCTCCATGCGGACCTGCATCTCCCCACGCCGCACCTGCAGCTCCCTCAGACCGCTCACCAGCGGCACCATGAAGACTGGCAGGCCCCCTTCTCCCTCTTCCTTTTCCTCCTCCTCCTTCTCCTCCCCGCGGGAGCAAAGGCTCTTGGGAAATGGAATCCCGCCCAAAAGGGCCGCACACACCTCTCAATCAAGAGGAGGCAGCCTTGGACTACAATTCCCGGCCATGCACGGGGAGGTGAGAGGAAACGGGAGGAGCCAAAAGGGGTAGCAGGATGGAGGAGGAGGAAGATGGAAGTATGTGTGTATATGTACTGGCCCAGCCTCGCCTCATGGTGCCACCTGTCCCGTCAATACAGGAGCTGAAAATCAGGGAGAGGGGCTGAAAATAAGGGACACGAAATTTGGGGCCGAAATAAGGGACGTCCCTTAGAATAAGGGACAGTTGGCAACCCTAATATCAACTGTCCTGTTTAGATCTTGCAACTTCATTCTCAGTTACATATGAACCTTTACTTCTCTCTCTCTCTCTCTCTCTCTCTCTCTCTCTCTCTCTCTCTCTCTTCTTAGCAGGAGAAAGTATAGAAATGTTGGCTAACTATCTGGCAGAAACCATCTAGATCCCTGCAAAGGCACCAAAGCTCTTGTCCAAGCTAATTAGCCAACGGACAAGGGGTCTTGGTGTGATGTTGCTGCTCTGTTTAGCTGCTTTCGCCTCTGGACACTCCCTTTAAAATCCACTTCAGTCGATTGACACGACAGGGAACCCTAAGCAAAGGTTTGCAAAACTAGCTCTGTTCAATATGTGAATAGGAGACCACTTGGGAACTCTGCACTCAAAGCCTGAATTTCAGCAATGAGAGTAAAGTGGAATATATATGCACAATCAATATGTGAGAAGACAGAATTCAGAAAAAGCATGCCTAATAGTGAACTCTTGACAGTTGGGAGGCAGCAGGATATTTAATATCCTGTAGTGCTCTTCATCCCCCTGGTCTGTTTTTTAAAAGCACCCGGGCTGTGGTGCAGCTGGCTGGGAGTCAGCAGCATTAAGATCACGACTGAAAGGTCATGAGTTTGAAGCCAGCCCGGGTCGGAGTGAGCTTTTGACCAGTTGTGTAGCTTGTTGTCAACCTTTGCAACCCGAAAGACAGTTGCATCTGTCAAGTAGGAAAATTAGGTACCACCTAATACGAGGCCATTAAAAAAAATCTCCAGCAAAGCATGCGGGGAATGCGGAAGTACTGTACTTCACCAGTGTCGCAGATGGGCGGTGAAGCAACAGCTCCCCTGGTGGCCAGAAAAGTGGAATATTAAATAGCCTCTGACTGACTGTCTGTCTATATTTATTTATTTATTTATTTATTTATTTATTATTTGGATTTATTAGTCACCCCTTCCGAGAAGCTCGGGGCGACTTACACGCATATAAAACCATAAAAACACAATAAAACGGACCAGTGTCCACATATTAAAATTAAGCACACAAATATACATTAAAAGAGTCTTTAGCCAGCATTCTCACCCATGGCCTAGATATGTCTATGTGCCAAAGGCTTGGACAAACAGGAGGGTTTTACAGGCCCTGCGGAAGGCCAGCAGGTCGGTCTGTGCCCGAATTGAGGATGGAAGAGCATTCCACAAGACCGGCGCAGCGGCACTGAAAGCCCTCCTTCGTGTTGTGGACAAGTGGATAGACTGGCAGCTAGGTACCACCAAGAGGTTCTGGAACTCGGATTGCAGTGGTTGTGGGGGATTGTATTGGGAGAGGCGGTCCCTTAAGTACACTGGCCCCAGACCATTCAAAGCCTTGAAGGTCAAGACCAGCACCTTGAAGGTGATCCGGTGCTCTATTGGAAGCCAGTGCAGCCCGCGCAGGACAGGCGTGATGTGGCAGCGAGATGGAAGACCTGCCACCAGCTTGGCTGCAGCGTTCTGCACCAGCTTAAGCTTCCAGATCACCGACAGGGGAAGGCCGATGTAGAGGGCATTATAGTAGTCCAATCTTGAGATGACCGTGGCTTGGACCACTGTGGCTAGGTCATGACGGGACAGGTAGGGGAATTATACACAAGCAATGCTACTGTATAAGCAATACAGCAAAACACACAAAAAGACTGGGTAATATCAAAAATAGCATATATTAGTGCATAAACAGATACTTGGTGAATGCTGGAAGGGAGCAGGTAGGGGGCCAGCTTCCTCGCCTGCCGGAGGTGATGGGAAGCGACTCCGCTGACGATGGAGATGTGATTCAATGCCATAGACATATGTGTTATATGTCTATGGCATTGAATGTTTGCCATGTATATGCACATTGTAATCCACCCTGAGTCCCCTGTGAGGTGAGAAGGGCAGAATATAAATACTGTAAATAAATTAAAAAATACTGTAAATAAATCAAAACATCCAGGCATTCCCTGGGCAACATCCAATCTTTCACACTAGAAGCGACTTACAGTTTCTCAAGTCACTCCTGACATGAAAAAAATAATAATTGTACTACCTGTCGTAGAACTTAATTGGCACACAATTTGGGGTTCTTGAATGCAACCTTTTTCATTTTATATATATATATACACACACACACACACACACACACACACACACACGCAAGCTGTACCCGGCACGCGTTGCTGTGCCCTTTTTAGGAGATGCGAGAAAGTCCAATCATCCCCGGTGTGCCCTCCTCTAAACTGCAGTTGGATGGAGTTGGTCATGGGGGGCATGGTGTGCCAAGTTGGGTATTTATTGGTCTTGGTTCTGGGCCACAGTGGTCTGTGGGGAATGATGGGTTTTGAAGTACTACAAATCCCATTTTCCATGGTGGTACTTCAAGTCCCATCATGCATGGTCGGGGTTCTGTGTGCCAAGGTAGGTTACTGTAAATTCAGGCCATACACAATGTCCCATGAGCTGAGGCCTAGTTAGGAACAGCAAGTTAATGAAGCCTTACTGTCAATTCAGGCCATACAAAATGTCCAATGAGCTGAGGCCTAGTCGGGAGCAGCTTGTTCTGTTGGCAACCCCACCAGCTGGTGTTAAGCAATAAATCTCTTTGATTTCACATCGAGCAGTGAAGTTGTTGATTCCTCATGAAGCCGTTTGGTAAGAAGTAAACTTGCCACCATAACTCCCTAATTTGCTGCTTCAGCCTTACTGTCAATTCAGAGCGTAAACAGCTTCCCAGTAAGTGAGGCCTAGTTAGGGAAATCAAGTTAATGAAGTCTTACTGTCAATTTAGAGCGTAAACAGCTTCCCAGTAAGTGAGGGCTAGTTAGGGAAATCAAGTTAATGAAGCCTTACTGTCAATTTTGGGCGTGGTCTGTGTGTCTTTGGGGTGTAAATTTTCGGTTGGAAGTGATTTGGGTGTTTGTTATGGGGATTGGCTCAGGCCTTTTCCTTATTTTGTTTTGGCAGTTTATTAAGGATCGGAATTTTCATGTTGGCTGGCTAGTGCAGCACTTATGCAAATCCGCCCTTATTGGCAGCCAATCATGATGTTCAGAATGTAGAGGCTGGGTGAGTCTTTGGCTGCCCCGGAGGATGCTGGTAAATGTAGTTTTATTTTTACTCGTTGTTTTGGGGGCCTTTTAGGTTTTGGGGGGGAAAGTTTCTTTGCTACAAACGTACCTTGCTTGAGGCCTATTTCTGTTGGCAAGTATTGTTTTTCTGCGTTGTATGGTTTCTTTGTTTGAGGTATACATCACATGACGTGAACCCATTTATATAATAGATGGATGGGTGTGGGTAGGTTTAGTGTGGAGTGGACTGTGTTTGTTTTCTCCCTCTCCTTTTTAGTTTTGTGCATAGCTAGACCCAAATGGGCACGCGATGGCATGCAATGTTTTCCCCTCTCTGGATTGCGGGCCAAAGATATATTTGGAGTTGCTTCTACAAAACAATTGGTCTTGCTTGCTATAGCATGCAGTGGCCGTGCTGCTATACTTATTAAAGCCAGAAATTCTGGCCGACAACCCCCCAAGAGCCCTTTTCCTATTAGTCCAGGCACTTCTCTTTAACCTCCATCTCTTTAGTCACTGGCAGCTTGTTACTGTTGGTCCTTTCTGCTTGTCTCCTGCTTAAAACCGTGACGCGAGGCACATTGGCTTCAATCTCTTCTTCTGGTTTGTGCTCTTGGATAAATGGCAAATCTTGAGACACATTCTCCGAGTCACTCAGTGTACTTCTACCTGAGTTTTCAGATTGTCAGGGGAATGATATGAATTAAAGCTCATTGTTTAAGGCTACCGTTCCAGGAGAAAACATATCTCCATAGTTAGTTTTGACTTAATGCAGTCACCACAGTTCATTGCTAAATGAAAAGCCCTTATTCACTTCACAAGGCTCAGTCCCCCCATCTATGTAAATATATAGAGATGGATGTTCAGGCAGGCCTTTGACCTTGAGCAGGCTGAATGGGCCCATATGAAGCTGACACTTGGCACCTTGTGAATTGACGGCAATTAGTTTTATCTACTGTTGTTTTAAAACTGAATTATTTTGATTTTATGCTACATGTGTTGGCAGGGGTTGTTGTTATACTTTTATGTGATTTGTTTTATACTTTTGTACCATTTTTAACTGTTGTATATATGTGCGCCCTGGAGTGCCTTGTAAGTTGCTTCGAGTCCCTTTGGGGAGATGGTGAAGAGATATAATTAAAGATTATTATTATTATTATTATTGAGCCCCTGGTAGCACAGTGGGTTAAACCCCTGAGTTGCTGAACTTGCTAACGGAAAGGTCGCCGGTTTGAATCCGGGGAGCGTGGTGAGCTCCTGCTATTAGCCCCAGCTTCTGCCAACCTAGCAGTTCGAAACCATGCAAATGTGAGTAGATCAATAGGTGCCGCTCTGGCAGGAAGGTAACGTCGTTCCATGCAATCATGCTCACCACATGACTTTGGAGGTGTCTATGGACAACACCGACTCTTCGGCTTAGAAATGGAGATGAGCACCAACGCCCACAGTCGGACATGACTGCATTTAATGTCAGGGGAAAACCTTTACCTGTTATTATTATTATTGGACTAGATAGATCAGATCTTTGCCTGATCCAGCACAGCTCTCCTTGCATAATAATAATAATAATAATAATAATATACTTTATTTATATTCCGCTCTACCTCCCCAAGGTTTCCCCTTTCATCTCCAGCTTTCTGGAAGCGGTGCTCAGCTCTGGCTATGGAGAGGTGCTCTTGTTCCATTTCCAAGCTGAGAAGCCTATTGTTTGTAGACACCTCCTACATGGGTGTCTTTTACTTTCCTGCCGACGTGGTATCTACTAATCTCACATTGTATGTTTTTGAACTGCTAGGTTGGCAAAAGCTAGGGCTAACAGCAGGAGCTCAATCCAACCTGCAGCTTCGAACTGCCATCTTTCCAATCAGCAAGTTTTCTGCAGCTAGCAGTTTAACCCGCTGTGCTACCACGGCTCTTGGCCTAGATTGTTTGGATATATAGCCTTCTCTTTAATTCAGAGTGGTCACAGTTATGGTTTGTTCTTTGCCTGTTAGCCCAGAAGTGGAAACTGTAGTTTGACATTGATTTGTAAACAAATCAATGTTTTGACAGATTGGCAACACTAAGTCAATGGTTCTCAACCTGTGGGTCCCCAAGTCTTTGGCTTACAACTCCCAGAAATCCCAGCCAGTTTAGGATTAAGAACCACTGCACTAAGTGTACACAATTATATATACAGTATCTGCATTTTTCTGTACATTTCTTTAAACATACATATTGGTGCTCTGGGTGGTGTTGATTGCAAGGGACGCGTAATCAGGGGCGGTCCTAGCTATTCCAGGGGGTAAGCGAAAAAAAATTTTGCGCCCTCCCCCAGTGGCTCCTGAGTGTGCCTCCCGCTTTGGAGCCTGGTGCGCATGCGCGAATCTGTGTGCATGCGTGAAACTGGCTCAAAAGCGGGAGGCGCGCTCTGGAGCCAGTACGCATGTGCGGAGATCTTCGCGCATGCGCAGCAGTTCCTACAGGTGCTGTAGCACTTGTAGAATCTTCTGCGCATGCGCGAAAATCTCTGCGCCGCTGAGACGCGGCAGAGCGCCCGGGCGGCTGGGCCGGCTGACAAAGGCCCGGCCGGCGCAGCAACGCGAGGCCAGCTGCGGAGGCCCGGCCGGTGCGGGGTAGCGCGGCGTGGGCGGCGGGGCAGGGCAGGGCCGGCGCGGCGGCGCCCCTCCCAGGTGACGACGGCCTATGCGGCTGCGTAGTTGGCGTAATGGATAAACCGGCCCTTCGCGTAATGTATCTTGTCAATCCCACGTTTTTGGAACAATGACAGAAAGACTGTGGCAATCTTGATCTAATAGGACTATAGTTCCCATTGTTTCTGACAGTTGGTCACATTCCTTAGACCTGATAGGCTTTGGAGTCCCAACAAGACTTTAGGATTATGAAGGCACTATCCAGCAGGTAGGATCTCACCTGGAAATGGATTGCGATCTCCTCCACTGGGGTTCTTTCCCATAATACTGTTTCTCTCTCTGTACATAAGCTGTAGCTCTGGAGCTCCCAGTGGCGCAGGGGGTTAAACCCTTGTGCCAGTAGGATTGAAGGCTGACAGGTCACAGATTCGAATCCGGGGAGAGCATGGATGAGCTCCCTCCGTCAGCTCCAGCTCCCCATGCGGGGGCATGAGAGAAGCCTCCCACAAGGATGGTAAAACATCAAAACATGTGGCCGTCCCCTGGGCAACGTCCTTGCAGACGGCCAATTCTCTCACACCAGAAGCGACTTGCAGTTTCTCAAGTCGCTCCTGACACACACACACACACACAACTGTAGCTCTTTTCTTTTTCAAAACTTGAGTGTAGTTTCAAGGACCCAGATACATTTTTCTCATCTCTTTGCCTCCCTTGAGCATGCAAAGAAGTCTTTTGCTGCTATCATTCCTGAATGCTCAAAAACCCTCAGGCAGACACCCACGCCCTGCCCAACATAATGAGATTTCAGAAGCAGGTATCAGTTGCTTTTTTATAATTTGCCTTCAGGCCTACTGAAACCATGCGCTCCGGCTGTTATTTGCAATCAGGAAAGCTGGGATCTCTTTTCAGAACCAAAAAGTTGATTTCCATCACTTACTTTCTTTTTTAAGAAGCCCTTGGAACGAGTGCAGCAATCATTGCAAGAATAAGATTACAGATGTCTATCTTCGTACATGACAGTGCGGAATTACCAGATCCCTGCCTCCCAGGCAAATGGGCAGATTAGTGTGTATATATCTGTACACATAATAAAAGTGAAAATATGTACCGGTATGTGTGTATGTGGCTGGGGTGTCCACTTACACCAGTATTTCTCAACCTGGTGGTCGGGACCCCTTGGGGGGGGGGGGGGGTGTCAAAAGGGGGTGTCAGAGGCGTCACCAAAGATCATCAGACAACACAGTATTTTCTGTTGGTCGCGGGAGTTCTGTGTGCCAAGTTTGGTTCCATTCCAATGCTGGTAGAGTTCAGAATGCTCTTTGATTGTAGGTGTACTATAAATCCCAGCAACTACAACTTCCAAATTTCAAAGCCTATTTTCCACAAACTCTACCAGTGTTCACATTTGGGCATATTGAGTATTCATGCCAAGTTTGGTCCAGATCCATTATTGTTTGAATCCAGGGGCGCTCCAGCGGTAGGCAAAGGATGCCGCTGCGTGGGGTGCCATCTGGGTAAAGGGCGCATTCCCCCCGCCTGCCAGACAGCGTCTGGCCGATGCTCCTTAGGCAGCAGCTGCCTGCTTTTGGGCCTTGTGTGCTCCGACGCCACGCCGTAGCAAACCTCCCTGCGTGCCGAATAGGGAGTGCTGTGTTCACAGGCTTCTGCGCCTGCGCACAGGAGCTTCTGGGCATGGACGGAGGTTTTCGCGCAGGCGCAGTTGCTCCGGAACTGAAGTTGAGGGAGCGGAAACAAAGGGAGAGGGGAGTGGAGACAAAGGGGTTTTGTTTCAGGAGGCGGATCTCTGACTCAGTCTCCGCCCTAGTGTGTGCTCATAGTTCTCGCATGCGCATTTGTTCTGGCGCGAGGAGGAGGTGAGAGCATCAGAGGAGGCTCTGTACATTGTATGTTTGGGCATCGAATTGCTGCCTTGTTAGCCACTGAGAAGGGCAGGATAAAAATGTTGCAAATAAGTAAATAAATAATACCGTATACCTTTTGCTATCAAGTGATTTGGGGGGCAAAATAATGTTCGCTTACCATTAAAAATTACCTTAGACCGCCCCTATTTGAATCCACAGTGATCTCTGGATATAGGTGAACTATAACTCCAAAACTCAAGGTCAAAACCCTCCCAGTATTTTCTGTTGGTCATGGGAGTTCTGTGTGCCAAGATTGGTAGGTGAACTACAACTCCAAAACTCAAGGTCAGTGCCCACCAAATCCCTCTAATATTTTCTGTTGGTCATGGAAGTTCTGTTTGCCAAGCTTGGTTCAATTCCATCGTTGGTGGAGTTCAGAATGCTCTTTGATTGTAGGTGAACTATAAATCCCAGCAACTATAACTCCCAAATGACAAAATCAATCCCTCCCCCAACCCCACCGGTATTCAAATTTGGGTGTATTGAGTATTTGTGCCAAATGTGGTCCAGTGAATGAAAATACAACCTGCATATCAGATATTTACATTATGATTCACAACAGTAGCAAAATTACAGTTTATTTATTTATTTATTTATTTATTTATTTATAAATTACAGTTATGAAGTAGCAGCGAAAATAATTGTATGGTTGGGGGTCACCACAACTTGAGGAACTATATTAAGAGGTCACAGCATTAGGATGGCTGAGAAACACTGACTTACATAAACAGGCTCCTGCGTAGTGGGAACAGCTATAGTTCCCACTACGCAGGAGACACCACTGGCCTTCTCTCCAATGACATTGCAGGTTATAGTCAGCGCCATGAACATGTATGAGAGCCCTGCCAATGCCCTCCACAAACACCATACTGCCCACCATCCAATTGAAGGCTTTCATACAGGGACAATTTCATCCTAGGTGTTCTGTTTTTTTCTCCCCCATAGACATCCCTATGTTTTTGACTCTCCCAATTGGTTTCTGCTTTGAATTGGATTATATGGCAGAGTGGACTCAGTTCAAAGCAGATATTGTGGATTATCTGCCTTGATATTCTGGATTATATGGCTGTGTAGAAGGGCCCTTAGTTTGCAAGACCAATGGGAAGCCGCTATGGCAATTTTCAATTATTCTGTGCTAAATAACCCATGTGTTCATAGTTGGGTTATTTCAGCGCTTTGAACACTAGCTCTGCTGATCTCCTCTTTGGCCATTGAGAATGAAATACCTCCGCTTTCCCCTTATTTATTTATTACTAGCTTGGGGACCCGGCGGTGCCTGGGTCATTTGAGAAGTGCAGCAGGATGTAGAGTGGGTCATAGGGGCTCTGTGTGGCAAGTTTGGTCTTGATCCATCATTATTGGGAGTTGCAGTGGCATCATGAAATTACTGAAGGTAGTGGAAGTCCCATCATCTCTGGTCCACCCTCCCCCAAAGTGTAGTAGGATGTAGATTGGGTCATGGTGGCTCTGTGTGCTAAGTTTCCTCTGTATTGGTGAATGAATGAGGGTTGCATTATTTTTAGGAAGTGAGTGAAGGTACTTCAAGTCCCATCATCCATGGTCCGCCTCACACAAAACAGCACCAGGATGTAGAGTGGGCCATGAGGGCTCTGTGTGCCAGGTTTGGTGTTGATCAGTCATTGGATTAGGTTTGTAGCAGGCTTGGAAAGTGAGGGAAGGTACTGCAAGTCCCATCATCCATGTTCTGGCCCCCTCCAAAGTTCAGTAGGATGTAGAGTGGGTCACTGGGGCTCTGTGTGCCAAGTGTGGTCTTTCTCGGTGTTTGTTGGGGGCCGCAGTTGTCTGTGGGAACAGAGGGGTGTGAAAGTACTACAAATCCCATCATCCATTGTCAGTTCTCCCCCGAACCTCACCAGGATGTGAAGGCAGTCATGGGGGTTATGTGTGCCAAGTGTGGTCTCGATCAGTAATTGGATGAGGGTTGCACGGACTTGGGAAGTGAGTAGAGGTACTTCAAGTCCCATCATCCATGGTCCACCCTCCTCCAGAGGGGTGTGAAAGTACTACAAATCCCATCATCCATTGTCAGTCCTCCCCCAAACCTCACCAGGACGTGAAGGCAGTCATAGGGGTTATGTATGCCAAGTTTGGTCTCGATCAGTGATTGGATGAGGGTTGCAGCGGACTTGGGAAGTGAGTAGAGGTACTTCAAGTCCCATCATCCATGGTCCACCCTCCTCTAAACTGCAGCAGGACGTAGAGTGGGTCATGGGGGCTGTGTGTGCTAAGTGTGGTCTGTATTGGTCCTTTTTGGTGGCCTCAGTGGTCTGTGGGAACCAAAGTGTTTGAAAGTACTACAAATCCCATAATCCGTGGGTCATGTCCCCCGAACCGCACCAGGACGTAAATGGGGTTAGGGGGGTTATGTGTACCAAGTTTGGTGCAAGTCCATCACCCGCGCTGGTCGCTGTGGCCTGTGAAAGTGGCTGCCACATATCCGCCCTTCCGCCCTCCCGCACACATACATACATACAAACATTCCGCTTTATAAAGGTATACAGATTTACCATATTTCTAACCCGCCCTTCTCAACCCCAGAAGGGGGACTAAGGGCGGCTTACATTCAGCCTCATTAAGAGGCTATTTCAACAATACAATAAAATCACAACATCAACATAACATGATAAACACAATATAAACTATACAAAGTCATCGTTACACATTAATGGTCACATCCTGAATAGATTACTGCAACGCACTCTACGTAGGGCTGCCTTTGAAGACAGTTCGGAAATTACAACTAGTCCAATGGGCGGCAGCCAGATTACTAACCGGAGCTACATACAGGGAACATACCATCCCCCTGTTGTGTCAGCTCCACTGTCTGCCTGTCCACTTCCAGGCTCAATTCAAAGTGCTGGTTTTGACCTTTAAAGCTCTATACGGTTCTGGCCCAGCTTACTTGTCCGAACGCATCAGCCGCTACGTCCTACCTCGTAACTTAAGATCTTCCGGGGAGGCCCTGCTCTCGCTCCCGCCAACTTCGCAAATGCGGTTGGTGGGGGCGAGAGAGAGGGCCTTCTTGGTGTTGGACCCCATCTGTGGAACGCGCTTCCTAGCGACATACGTTCAACCCCATCCCTCCTGGCATTCCGGAAAAAAGTGAAATCTTGGCTGTGGGACCAGGCATTTGCGCATTAGCACAAGGAAGCACTTTGGACTGGATTTTAATGGCAAGTTGGTGGATATGGCTCAATGTTCTTTTTATGGACGGAACACTGTTTTTAACTTAAATGAATATGTATGATGTGTTAATGTTAATTGTATTTTAATGTATTTTAATGCTGAATGTTTTGGGGGATTTTATATTGTATTTTACTGTGTTTGTTAGGCCGCTCTGAGTCCTCCCTCGGAGGTTGAGAAGAGCGGGGTAAAAAATGCTGCAAATAAATCAGCGTCATAAGTCTTCACGCCAATCCAGTCCGTCCCTTAAGGTGCTGATTGCATTTATTGACCAAACGCCTGGTCCCACAGCCATGCCTTTACTTTCTTTCGGAAAGCTAGGAGGGAAGAGATTGATCTTATTTCAGTTGGGAGTGTGTTCCATAGGCAGGGAGCCATCGCCGAGAAGGCCCTGTCCCTCATCCTCGCCAGGCGCATTTGAGCTATAGACGGGAGCGAGATGATCTTAGATTTCGAGGCAGGACATAGGGGTGGATGTTCGGACAAGTAAGCTGGGACAGAACCTTTTAGAGCTTTATAGGTCAACACCAGCACTTTGAATTGGGCTCGGAGGTGGACCGGCAACCAGTGGAGCTGACATAACGGGGGGGGGGGGGGGGGTGATATGTTCCCTGTATGTCGCCCCCGTTAGTAATCTGGCTGCCGACCATTGTACTAGTTGGAGTTTCCGAACCGTCTTCAAAGGCAGCCCCTTGTAGAGCGCGTTGCAGTAATCTATATGGAATGTAACCAGAGCGTGGACTACTGTGGCCAAGTCAGACTTCCCAAGGTACGGGTGCAACTGGCGCACAAGTCTTAGTGGGGTTCCAGGCTCAACGATGAATCCAGAATCACTCCCAAGCTTCTACCTGTGTCCTGATTTTGTAGCACACCAGTTCTCGTTTGTGCCTGGTGGGCAGGGGGCAGCACCGGGGGTCCCGCTAGCATTGGAGCCAGTTGATTCGAAGAGGATTTGGAGGGGCTAGAAGAAGGGGAGTTTGAGACAGCTGGGCATTCTTCTCCCACAGAAAGCCTAGCCTGGGATGACGGCTGGCCTGACCCTTACGAACAGCAGGAAGGCCAGTTGAATTGAAAGCACTGATAGTGAAGATTACAAGCGGCCGGGGGGCGAGGCTCGCAAGAGAGGATGTGGGAAACAACCGAAGGAGAGGCCCGGGAAGCAGATGGGGAGTTTGACTCTCACGAAGATAGGGAAGCAGGTGCTGGGAGGCAAGGTCGAACCTTTGATAGGAGACGGAGCATTGAGACCAGCAGGAGGGGTTGGTTCCACAGCCTAGACAGACCGAGGGCTCGCAGCACAGATTAGAGGAGGAGAAGCCTAGAGCGTCGGGGGCCTTGTCAAGGGGATTAAGTATTCAGTACTTCGGCCACGTCTCACCTATGCAGATGTGTAGCGAAGCCAAGACCACGTAGCTAAGTTTGGGGCTAGTGGCCTGCCAAGTAGAGTTTTACCTTGAAACCTTGCTTTGTTCCTGATCCGCTAGTTAAGCGGAGCTTTGCCAAGTTTTTGGATATACTGCCAAGTTTGCCTTTTGGACTATACCTTTGCTTTTGGATTACTTGATATTTTTATGGACAATTACCTTTTCAACTGTTTTTATACTTCAATAAAGTAGTTAGCTGATTATCGTCTCTGTGTGTGTGATTACGGGGCCGGCCTAGGTCTTGCATCGTGACAGATTTGGACTTCTGGAAACAGCTTGTGCACTCAGGGTTCCTGAACCCATGGTTTAGTGGAGCTGAAATCGCTTGATCATTCAAGGGTAAGGAAACCTTTTCAGAGCATCAACATAAACTTTGAAGAGAAATGTCTTGTTCATTCCCTCCCCTTTTTTCCTGAGACTCAAAACAGCAAATTCTGAGTGTTGTTGGCTCCCAGTGAATTGATGTTCAGAACAAAACAGAGGGCTTTACAAACAACAGCATGCATTAAGTCATTTGAGGAGAGAATCGGGTTCCTCATAGACCCGCCCTGTAAAAATAAATAAGTGTGTGTGTGTGTCTGGTGCCTCGGCTCTTGGGAGAACGCTCCCTGCTAATTTCCCTTCATTAGCCGCATTAGAACATTAAAGGGGATCTGTTCCCATCTCCAAGCTGAAACTTCTGAGCTGCCAAGCTGGCACTGAGAGAGATAATTAGCAAGTGAAATGCTCCGTGTTTTTAGTCAAATTATATTCTTAATAGCATTGAGCTGTAAGGAAACATGATAGCAGAGCATTGTAACCAGCTGGCTTTTTTTTTAAAAAAAGGGAAAAAAAGATCAATATTGCTTTGTTTATAATTAAAGGTTCTGTTTGGTTAAAAACAGGAAACATCCCACGTTCCTGTGCACCACATGCTTATAACCAGTTCTTTATTTTCAATCTGACATCATCTAGGTATGTTGGAATAGGAAGACTCCCATCGTCCCCAGGGAGCAATTCAGGGAAGGTTGTTAAATATTGTCAAATGATGGGGCACTCTTTCAAATACTTGTACTAGAAACATAAAATAGGGAGCATCCTGCTAGTTAGAGAAACTACCGCTGACTTCCAGAAGTGCAGCTTTGACGTACCGTAGATACCAAGTGCCAGTATATATGAGGGGCATTCATTAAAGATGTCCCCTGACCCACTTCCTGTGGACTGAGAGCAATGAAACTTGGCCCAGTTCTGAGTCCTTCTCTCCATCGGTGCCACCTCGGAAAACACCCTTCTCCCATCCTTTAAACTTTAAGCAATTGTAAACACCTCGCTTGTAGAAGTCGGCAGGTTGCTCCAAAAGCCACGTTAAGTCTCTGGAAATCAGAGTCTCACCATCTGAAAAATGCTTGCCCTTCAAACATAACTTCATGGTTGGAAAGAGGTGGACATCCGATGGTGCGAGGTCAGGCAGGCCCGGATTAACAACTTTTTGCGCCCTAGGCCACACTTTGGAATTACGCCCCCTCTACTAACGGCACTGAAAGTTGTTGTTTGGGATCAGGGAAGGGAGGGTGGGGCCCAAGCCGCGCCTGCCTTTCCTTCCTTCCTTCCTCGCCCAGGTGGCCCTCTGCAGGGGCTGATTAGGATTCCCACACCCCAGGGAGGGAGAGTAGTGGGGAGAGGCCTGGGGGGCCTTCCTTCCTTCCTTGGGGGGGGGGGGGCTCCCTGGAGATAGAGATAGAGACACCCACCCATCTCCGTCTCCTTCAGGGCCGCTGCTCCTCCTCCTCCTCGGTTGCAATCCGTGGCTCAGGGAGAACCCCCCTCCGTGGACTTCCACCTCCAAGCAGGCCCTCACCATTCTATTGGCTAAGTCCGTGGAGCCATGCCCGCCTGGGAGGGTGGGAGGCTCCCCGATTGGCCGGCTGCCGCTCTTCAGCTTTGATTGATGGGTGTCACAAGGTGGGAGGTGAGGCCAGGAGGTGAGCTCGGAGGACTCACTCCTGGCCCCGCCCACTCCCCACCTCCCAGGGAGGAAGGGACGGAGGGAAAGAGTGACGTCACCCTGGGAGGCGATTGAGCAAACAAGGAAGGCGGGCCTGGCGGAGGAGGAGGGAGGGAGTGATGTCACCCTGAGAGGCCCCGCCCCTGGCTGAATAGCTGGGAGGAGGGAGGGAGGAAGGGAGGGAAGCCACTGCTGCTGCTGCTCCTCGCCCTGCGTGTCCTGCCTTGAGACCAGGCTCGGCCTTCCCTCCAGGGCCTTTGTGCTTCAACTCTCGCCATTCCCAAGGGCTGGCCATGGAGGGTTTTTTAATAAAAAAAATAACTTTTTTAAAGTCCGTGAATTGCGCCCTCCTCGGCTTGTGCCCCTAGGCCATGGCCTATGTTGGCCTTATGGGTAATCCGGGCCTGAGGTCAGGTGAATCAGGGGATGCAGTCGACTTTCAAAACCACAGGAGCATGCTTCCATTTGGGCAACATGGGAGTTGTGAACTGGTGCATTGCCTTGCAGAAGGCGGACACCTTTGGTGAGCATGCCATGTCTCTTGGTTTTGATGGCCTCCTGCAATTTCTGAAGCAGTGAAGCATAGTCTGCCCCAGTGATCATGGTCCCCTTTGCTAGGAAATCCATCAATCCTACTCCGTGCTGGTCCCAAAATACTGTGAGCATGACCTTGCCTGCCCAGAATTGGGCACATGCCTTCTTTGGAGGCGGTGAGTTCCGATGCTTCCTTTGCATCGACTGGACTGTTGTCTCAGGATCAGAGTGATGGACCCAGCTTTCATCCTGTGTGATCAGTCTGTTGAAAAAGTCCCTCTGGTTTCCATGGCACATTGTCAATAGACTCTGAGAGCATTTGATTTGTTCCTGCTTCTGAAAAGGTGTGAGCAGCCAGGGGATTCAGTGAGCAGATACCTTATGCATGTGAAGATGGTCTTGGATGACTTTTTTCACGGACCCCACACTAATCTTGACATTTTGGGTTATGTGGCAAATGGTTATGCAGCGATTTTCCAAAATGGCGACCTCCACTTGCTGGATGGTGTGTTCATCAGTAGCAGAGTGGGGTCGCCCTGGAATTGGAGCTGTTTCCTATGAAATCTGACCACATTGGAATTGACGATGCCAGTTCTTGACTCCATCATATGATGGGGAATCATCACCCTAAACCTCTTTCATCTCATCGAACGTCTCCTTTGGTGTGTGGCCTTTCAAGTCAAGGAACTTGAGGGCCAGGCCCAGATTAACACCTTTTTGCGCCCTAGGCCACACTTTGGAGTTACGCCCCCTTTAAGGTAACCTCTACCGCACCCCCCCTCGACATCCTTTCATCCGCTTGTCCCTCTTAGGGCCCCGCATCCAGCTCTCCCAGTGTGGCCTCACTAGGTCCACCACAGGGGTTTCCTCTCAGCAGGCACTTTGGATGCAGGCATAGGGGGAGGAGCCTCCTCCCTGGTGCCGGGGCTTGAGGTACTTGGCTCCTACCCGGTATCGGGGATTGCGCATGCGTTGTAGTCAGCAGCTGTACCGATGCCATGCTTCTCCCCGATACCAGGGCTTGTCGCATTGGGCTTCTCTCCTGTACTAGGGTTTGCGCATATGCCATAGCCGGCAGTTGCGCTTCTCTCTCCAGTAAGGAGGAGTCTCCTCCTTGTGTTGGAGGAGGAATACCAGCTTTCATGGTGTTGGGGCATGCGCAGACTGCGCAATGGAGTTTCCAGTACTTGCACTGAAGGAGCCAGCAAGTGGATGCTGTTGGCATCGAGGGAGTTAATTGTTCCTCCTGTCGACGTTGATGCCAGTGTCGAGAGCCCCTGCGCATACGCCATTTGCGCAACAATAGCGGAGGCAGGAGCTGGTATTCAGGAAGGGGCAGGGGCGGCGCCAAAAAGGAGGACCTTCGGTACCCTTCCTTCCTCATCTCCATGTGCGTTGCGTTTTTATTTGTTTCAACATTTTTTTTGGTCCGTGATCTGCCCCCCCCCCCCCCGCTTGCACCCTTAGGCCATGGCCTAGGTTGGCCTTATGGGTAATCCTGACCTGTTGAGGGCTACTCCGTATTTGACTGGGTCCATTATTAAACTTCACACCACTTCAGGACCTGCAAAATCAAGACTGTTACCAGTTCTGAGTTGTAAATTGGCACGTAACCTATATAGACTTATATCATTACACACGTGCAGTTTCAGCGTCCTGTGATAAATAGAAGTGGGTCAGGGGAAATCTTTAATGAATGCTCCTTGAATGTACATGGAAAGGTATAGTAAAACTGTGTCCCTTATATAAAATGACAAAATTGTGATTTGCTTGTTGGATTTTTAAAAAAACGTTCCATTCCATGGATGGTTGAATCCACAAGTGCAGAATCTGTGGGTACGAAAAGCCAACTGGCTGGGCCGCCCGGAGGGGGTAGAGACCCAGTTGCCGACGTTTGATGGTGTGGCACTTCGCCCACAGCCCCTAGTTAAGAGCCTTGGGGTCCAGCTAGACACCCAACTGTCGATGGAAGTGCAGATTGCCTGCGCTTGCAAGACAGCGTTCTACCATCTGCGGCAGGCGAAACGTCTGGCTCCTTACCTCTCCCCGCAGCGACCTGGCCACGGTGATCCAAGCAACGGTCATCTCGAGGCTTGATTACTGTAATGCGCTGTACAGTGGCCTACCCTTTTCGGCGATCCGGAAACTTAAGCTGGTGCAGAACGCAGCAGCGCTCATGCTGTCGGGAGCCCCAAGATCTGCGCATGTGACCCCACTCCTGCGTGCACTGCACTGGCTTCCCATCGAATTCGGGTCTCCTTCAAGGTGTTAGTTCTAACTTTCAAGGCCTTATATGGTTTGGGGCCAGTGTACTTGAGGGAGCGTCTTACCCCATACAAACCCAGAAGATCACTGCGCTCAGAGGGGCTTAATCTACTAGAGGTCCCTAGTATTAAGATCTGTAGGCTGTCGAGCACCCGGCAGAGAGCATTTACAGTGGCCGCTCCGACCCTCTGGAATTCTCTGCCGGAGGAGATACGAGCACTACGGGGTTTGTTGGCCTTCCGCAAGTCTGTGAAGACTTGGCTATATAGGCAGGCATTTGGTCCCAACTGATGCCTCCTTAGTTGCCAGCTGCCAACATACCGTCCTGCCATGTATTGCCTCTGCGTATTATTGCTTGCCGGGATCATTTGTGGGGAGGGGGCTTTTGGGTATACGTCTTTTATCTGTTTATTGATGTTTTATTGATTTTATGCTGTAAACCGCTTTGGGCTCCAGAGAGAGCGGTCTACCAAATCGAATTTATAAATAAATAAATAAATAAACTGTACAGTTAATCCTGATGTCAGTGTGCAGAACCGTGCCTCCTGTGGAAAGACTGACAATGCGGGTACCTTGTTTGACTTACAGGAAGAAACCGGTTCAAGCGGTTCTACCACGATTTTTGTTGCTCTGTCAAAACCAAACCTCCCCAAATACTTAGTAATGCAGCTAGAAAAAAACATAAATAATTTACTCTTGCGGGAAATCCATTTCCTCTACCCTCAAGCCTTGCAAGTAAGCTCAGAGAGCACAGGAAATTTTCAGAGGGAGGCACAGATGTTGTTTCCATCTTTATTAAGCAAAACATCCTTGTGCGCTGACCCGCAAGATCTGCCGCCAATACATCAATGCCCAAACTATTCCAGCGGCCAACTTCTCTCTTTCGCCTCCTCTTCCCCGCAAAGCTTCAGTGAGCTCCATTCCTCATCCCTGGGAAGCTTCTCATCTTCACATCAGATCCGAGACTTGATAGGAATCCTGAATGCTGTGTCTTATTAGATCTGCGATGTGGCGGTGACAGGTTGTGTTTATTTCATGTGGTTCCCCGACGATACAAATATATTATCCTGTTCTATAACTATTAAGTGAGGATCTTGTCAGGAAAGAAAAAATCTGTCCTATGTGTTGTCGAAGGCTTGCTTTCATGGCCAGAATCCCTGGGTTGCTGTGAGTGTTTCGGGTTGTATGGCCATGTTCCAGTAGCATTCTCTTCTGATGTTTCACCTGCATCTGTCGCTAAAGGCATTTTCAGAGGTTTGTTTCTATTGGAAAGGAGGCAAGCAGAGTGTATATATATATCTGTGGGTGGGAGAAAGAACGCTTGTCTATTTGAAGGAAATGTGAATGTTGCAATTAGGAAGCTGGATTCGTTTCATTGAGTTTCAACCAAGTCGACATTGTTCGTGGCAGCCACAAAAATGAATTTTCTGGAGTAGAACAACTACTTTCAAAGTAAGTACCGCACGGTTAAACAGAAATAACACTTCCAAACCTGGAACATTTTTTTTTTTCAGATTTTGTTACATGGTGTTATCTGCTTATCCCAGATTATCTGGCAGTGTAGACTCATACAATCCAGTTCAAAGCAGATCATCTTGGATCAGATCCTGGGATATAGAGCTCTCAGATCTTGGCTTCTAGGGTGACCTTTCGGGAAGACAAGATCCTCCTGTTTCATGCCATGCTTCAAATGAAAGCGCCATACTGAAGTATTTCTCAATATGGAGTAATTGCAATATTAATGTGGGATCGTTTTCATGACATTTCATAGAAAAAGGTTGAGAGCAGTTTGCTATCATACTCTCTCACCCTGAGTATTATTTTAAAATGGAAATGTGGTGTCACTTTAATTATTGATAGCCAGAAATGCTCATCCACCATCCGCCCACGGATTTCAGAAATGGTTTCAAATGGGTTCTTTCTCTGAGGACGTGGCTGGAGTTTTGCTTAATAAACCCTGTCGAAAGGAACATTCTGTCGGCGAGGTGGCAAGCGATGGAGAGTTTGCAGTCAAGCAGAGGCTTAGTAGCTTGGTGGAGCAGAGCTGCCCCATAACGTTTGGTTGCCTGAGGCAGAGCAGGAAACCAGGCCCCGCAAACACACCTTGGGAAGAAAGCCCTGCGATAGATTTCTTTTGGGGACACCATAAGTTGGAAATGACCCAAAGACATGTAACTACATAATCATGGTATGTATAGTACCAATTTATTTTGACACTTGATGTAGATCAGGGGTGCTCATTAGGTAGATCGCGATCTACTGGTAGATCGCTTAGGGCGTCCTGGTAGATCGCAGGCAGGGCGGGAGGAAGGCTCAGTCCTGCCCCGCAGGCTCCCGCTGCTGCCCAGGTGCTGCCGGCCAGTCAGCATGGCGGTGGCGTGACCGGCGTCGCTATGGCACATATGGGAGCCATACACGGTGTGTATGGCTCCCATGCCATTTCCGCCGCCACCATGACGTCACACGCGCCTTTTCCCTACCATTTCGTGGTCTTGCCAGAAAAAGGGTGCGGGGGGAGGGGTGCGGCCAGAGGCGGCTCCAACTGCGGCTGCTGCAGCATGGTCTGGGACTTGGAGCTGTTGGTATGCCAGTGGAGGGGCTTCCTCTTTTCTCCCTCCCTGTCCCTCCCCCTCGCTCTCTTTCCTTCCTTCCTTCTTCCCTTCCTTCCTTCCTTCTTTCCTTCCCTACTTCCCATTCTTCCTTCCCTTCCTTCCTTCCCTCCCTTCTGTTCTTCCTTCCTTCCTCTCTCCCTCCTTTCCCTTCCTTCCTTCCTTTCTCATCTCCTTTCTTCCTTTCCTTCCTTTCTCCTCTCCTTCTCGCCTTGCCTTCTTTCCTTCCTGTTTCCTCCCTCCTTCATCCCTTCCTTCCTTTCCTTCCTCTCTGCCTTGAACATTTGCTGTTGTTTGTGGGGGTTCTGTGTGGGAAGTTTGCCCCAATTCTGTTGTTGGTGGGGTTCAGAATGCTCTTTGATTGTAGGCGAACAATAAATCCCAGCAACTACAACTCCCAAATGACAAAATCATTTTTTTTAGTGATGGTCACTCCTTGTAGGTGTCTTGTGGCCAAATTTGGCAGCAATTCGTCCAGTAGTAAGAAATCAGTTTGTGTGTGTCAACTGTAAAATAGGATGTGTGGAAGGGCCCTGGGTTATCTGAGGTCCTTTCCACACAGTTGAATAAAATCCCATGTTATCTGCTTTGAATCAGATTATATGGCAGTGTGGACTCAGAAAACCCAGTTCAAAGCAGATATTGTGTTATATGTTTCACATTGTTGTAGTGGGTAGGGAGATCATTTTGACTTGGTTGTTTTATAAGTAGCTCGCGTGCTGAAAAAGTGTGAGCACCCCTGATGTAAATAATCCCTCTCTTCATTTACGTGGCAATAAAAATAGAGTAGCAATCCATTGATATTCTGCAGGAGGCGGAAACCGGATTTTAAGTGGATTTTTTCTCAAGTGTGATGAGTCTGTTGTATCATCACCTCGCCTCTGAAACCTCATTTTGGAAACCAGCTTCAGGGATTTAAAGGAGGCCAAGCCTCTTTACTACAGACAGCAGGCATGTAGCCAGGGGGCTAAGGGGCTTCAGCCCCGAAATTCTCAGGGTGGTCCGCAAAAGGCCTTACTGGTACATTATTTAAACTGTTATGTTTATTCATATCATGATCTGATCACCATGCTCATTATATCCCACATTAATGGGGTTATTGGGATAACAATACAAAAGATTTGCTAGGGTAACCCTCTTCCACCCAGTCTCAGCCCCGAACCAAACTCAGCCCCCTCCGAAACAAAATCCTGGCTACGGCCCTGACAGACAGCCAAGGATTCTGGATTGTTGTATGTTTTTCAGGCTGTATGAGGTCCTCACAACCTCTGAGGATGCCTGCCATAGATGCAGGCAAACGTCAGGAGAGAATGCTTCTAAAACATGGCCATACAGTCCAAAAAACCTACAACAACTCAGTGATTCCGGCCATGAAAGCCTTTGACAAAGCCAAGGGTTCTTTCTCCTACCCTGGACATTTCAGATATATATACACTTCACTGGCCTCATTTAAAACAGACCTCTGAAGATGCCAGCCACAGATGCAGGCAAAACGTCAGGAGAGAATGCTACTGGAACATGGCCATGCAGCCCGAAAAACTCACAGCAACCCAATATCCAGTTTGTTTCTTCATTAAAGACATTCTAAACTTCTGTACTAACCAATGGCGGCATCACCTTTTGTCAATGGGTTTGTATAATAGCTGATAGCACCTCTGCCTTGTTGATTCACAACCTTAAACTTCTCCTTTTTATATGATAGTGCTAGCCTCAGGTGCTAAATTCAGAGGAACAGTAGCATCCTAGCCAATCTTTGTGTGTTTCCCTATTAGAGGGCTGAACTGGATTTGGCATACTCAAAATAACCCTGCTGCTTTCCGGTGGTGAATGAATCTCATTTTGATTCTTTATTATGTTATGAAACTAATTTTGATGCAGTTTGTCAATAAATAAAATGTAATTTGAAACAGGAGACAGTTTCGATGGCTATCTTGTATCATTTCCCGACTTCTTTCCTTTTGCCTTTGTCTCTTCCTCTTCTTCTCTTGTCATGTATATTGGAAGTGTCAACAAGTGTGTCTATCACAGAATAATATGGAAGATGTACAAGATCCAAACATTTAATGAGAACCTGCTTTCATGGCAGGGATGAGGAAATTGAAGCCCGTTGGCTGCGTACAACCTTCAGACCCCACTTCATGGTGACTTTCCCAAAAGGTTTTTTTCCCCCCAGGAAAAAGTTGCTGGAAAATATCACACTGAAAGCCCCGAATGCATGCAAATATGCCGTCTCCTCAGAAGCGCTCATTCGTCCTCAAATGCCTTCTATACTTCTTCATTCTCTCCCCTTCAAATGGAAATGACAGGACATTCCTTCTGGTCACCATTTTCAAGGAGACACGGAGAAAGGAAGGCATTTTGGTGTACTCTGGGAGGTAGGAAAGTGGCTCCCTGCATAGATGCGTATTTCTATTACATAGGGGCAAAATGGAGCTGTGTGGGAAGAGTAGGCAGATGGTGTGAGACTAATTCCTGGCATATGCAACTGTTGGCCATATTATGCAAAGGGAGTGTGTAGCACAGGCATGGGCACACTTTCTAATTTGAGGGCCAGAACAGTGTGGAAGGTCTGAAAGGGAGTGGGTTCTCCCCAAGCCCCCTCCCTGCCCTTTCCTCTTCTCTTTCGAAGGCAGAATGTGAAGGAATGACGGGAAACGCTTGGATCCCAAAATGGTTGGTCTTGATCAGGATGAGATGGTGGACAGGAGAGGAAAAGTGTATCCATTAGACCAGTGTTTCCCAACCGGTGTGCCGTGAGCGATCATCAGGTGTGCCGTGGGAAATTGGAACCTCCAATAGCCTTTCTTCCCTCTCCTAGCAGCCTTTTCTCCCTCTTTCCTTCTCCAAAGATCCTCCCTGAGGCAAAGGAAGGGCTCCACCGAATGCCAGGGCAGGGCCCGCCTTGAGGAAGCCTTCAGGAGCCTCGACTCACCATGGCTTCAGCTCCCGCTCAGGGCTGCTCAGGCCCGGATTAACTGATTGTGGCGCCCTAGGCCACACTCTGGAAGCGCCGCCCCTGCCCTGGGGGGGCGCTTCCGGGGGGTGGGGCCGCATCCGGGGGGCCTCCTTCCTCCTCACTGAAGGAGGGGCTGATGCCGCCGACGCAATGCGAGGAGGGGGTGGCGGGGCTTCTCTCCGCCTCCTCCTCCCTCGCGTCGCGTCGACCCCGCCCCTGCTGTCTTCAGTGAAGGAAAGAGGGCCCGTGACGCGAGGAGGGGGCGGTGCCAGAGGGGCTTCCCTCCGCCACCTCCTCCCTCACGTCGCGTCGGCCACGCCCTGCTTCCTTCAGTGAAGGACAGAGGGGAGCGGAGGGGGCGGTGCCTGCGGGGCTTCTCTCCGCCTCCTCCTCCCTCCCGTCGCGTTGGCCACGCCCCTGCTTCCTTCAGTGAAGGAAAGAGGGCCCGCGACGCGAGGAGGGGGCGGTGCCAGCGGGGCTTCTCTCCGCCTCCTCCTCCCTCACGTCACGTCGGCCACGCCCCTGCTGTCTTCAGTGAAGGAAAGAGGGCCCGTGACGCGAGGAGGGGGCGGCGCCAGCGGGGCTTCTCTCCGCCTCCTCCTCCCTCACGTCGCGTCGGCCACGCCCCTGCTTCCTTCAGTGAAGGAAAGAGGGCCCGCGACGCGAGGAGGGGGCGGCGCCAGCGAGGCTTCTCTCCGCCTCCTCCTCCCTCACGTCGCATCGGCCACGCCCCTGCTTCCTTCAGTGAAGGAAAGAGGGCCCGCGACGCGAGGAGGGGGCGGCACCAGCGGGGCTTCTCTCCGCCTCCTCCTCCCTCGCGTTGCGTCGGCCCCACCCCTGCTTCCTTCAGTGAAGGAAAGAGGGGCGGGGTCGACGATGCGACGCGAGGAGGGGGCGGCGGGAAGCTGTGTCAGAGGCCCTAGGGCCTATGGTGCTCCGCGCGCAGGCGCGCCCAAAAATCAATACTTTTTTTAAAAAAAACATTTAAAAATTTTTTAAATTTTTTTGTGGGGTCCGGACCTGCTGTCCCCTCCATGGCTGCTGCCCTAGGCCATGGCCTAGGGTGGCCTTATGGGTAATCCGGGCCTGGGGCTGCTTCAGCCTCCCGATGCTCCCAGGTTTGCTCACTGCCCAGTTCACTGACGTGAAGCTTCCAGCTTTGGCTGTTCTCACGAGAAATCCAAGTCAACTCGAAAATGCCAAATCAGTCACTTCCGCCCAGTGCTCTGCTTTTGCGGAGGGAGGCAGCGAAAGAGGCCACACAGATCTATGAAACGTATAGACTACCCATTCACAGGTTTCCAAGAAACAAATTGAGCCTCTCCGCTTGGAAATGGTTTTTTAAAAACTATTTTACTGGATTTTTCGAGAGTTGCCTCCCCCCCCCCAAGGAATTGTTTATAACAGCTTCATGACATCCATAGTTAACTGGAAGCAAGTTTCACTCAGGGTGAAATTTCACAAGGGTCTGGAAAACAAGCCCTATGAGGAGCGGCTTGAAGAGCTGGACATGTTTAGCCTGAAGAAGAGAAGGTGGAGAGAAGACATGATAGCCATGTATAAATATGTGAGAGGAAGTCATATATATGTTGTGTTCATTGAAACAGGGCCAGATTTCACACTGAGTGCATAAATACATTTAAAAACACATTAACTATATGTATTACTGTGTTCGAGTGTCATTTTGTGTCATTTTGGTTGTTGGTGTGCTCCAGGATTTTGTAAATGTAAAAAAAGGTTGAAAAACACTGCATTAGACCCCATATTTCCGACTCCTGATATAGAATCCTAGAATCTTAGAGTTGGAAGAGACCCCCAAGGGCCATCCAGTCCAACCCTCTGCCATGCAAGAAGGCACAATCACAGTACTCCTGATAGACAGCCTCTGCAGAAAAGCCTCCAGGGAAGGAGATTCCACCACAATCCCAGGAAGTCTATGTCACTCTCCAACAGCTCTTACTCTTAGAAAGTTCTTCCTAAACTTTCCAGTCAATTCTCTCTCCTTGCCATTTGAAATCATTGCTCCCTTGTGCCCTGATATCTTAGAGCAGCAGAAAGTCAGTCCTTCTCCTCCTCAATAGGACCCCCTTTAACATCTTGAAACATGGTTCTCATGTTCCCTCTCTATCCTCTCTTCTCCCAGGTAACCATTCCCCAGGAGAAAAGGAGGAAGAGAAGGAAGGAGGGGAGAGAGGGAGGAAGGGTGGAAGGAAATGGAGGGAGGAAAGGGAGGGAGAGAGGAAGGAAAGACAAAAGGGAAGGAAGGAAGGAAGAGAGAGAGAGAAGGGAGGAAAGAAGGAAGGAAAAAAAGAAGGAAGGAAGGAAAAAGGGTGGAAGGTAAGGAAGGAGGGAAGGAAAAAGAGGGAGATAAGAAAGGGAGGGAAAGATAAAAGGGAAGGAAGAAAGGAAGGAGAAAGAGGGGGAGGAAAGAAGGATGGAAGGGTGGAAAGGAAGGGGGAATGGAGAAAAGAGGGATGGGTGGGCGGGAAGGATGAAAGAAGGAAAGAGGGAAAGCAGGAAGGATAGGATGGTGTGAGAGAGGAGGGCCTGAGAAAATAATAATACTGTTTATTTATATTCTGCTCTTTTCACCCCGAAGGGTACTCAGTGCGGATTACATTACACATACGACAGACAGTCCCTGTCGGAAGACATACAAATTACAGTACACAGTGCAATTTTAGAAGGATTTCTTCTTCCTGGCTGCGTCACAGAGTGTGTGTCACAGGGTGTGATTGCTCCATTATCTCATTGTTGTTATGTCATTTCGTTGTTACGTCACAAGGGGGTGCTGTTGTTCCATCCTCATGATGGGGAGCTTCTGTTTCCGCATTCCACCTTCCCGACAGCCGAACTTCCAGGCGTTGTAAAGTCCTTCTGTAAAAATTCTTCCCCGCTTTGCAGTTCCCGGTTTTATCTAATCACAGCTCGAACTGCTGGGTGAGCAGTGGACAGGGCTTCACAGCTGGTTGTCCAAGCCAGCTCAGGAATTGAACTTGCCACCTTCAGATTGCAAGCACAGCTGTGTTATATTCTGTCTTTTTTCCAAAATAAGGAGTAAAGGCAGCTGAATCCTTTGCAGTAAACTCTGTCCTTTCAAAAGAGAAAAGAATCCAAGGGGCCGCATCCAGCCCCCAGGCCTGGGTTTGTCCATACATGCTGTAGCACCTTTCAGACCAAGAAAAAGAAGATGGAAGCATAAGCTTTGACTAAGTGGCTGTGCTTCTTCTCCCTAAAGCACTGCACATTTGCATGAATAGATGGGAACTTCAGTCCAGTAACATCTTGAATGCTGTTCTTTGCCTCCTTCTGTTTCAAGGCTATAATAGATTGGATCACGGCACCTGATTCAAACGATTTGAAATCAATTTCTATTGATATGTTTCTAATTAATTAAATTAAAAAGTAGACACTAATTGATACAGCTTGACATTTGTATTCGATTTGTATTCTGGTTTGTCAGATACATCTGGCGTGGACTGATTGCATCTCCTGGGATCTTATTAATTTTTGCGTATTTTAGTAGAACCTCGGGTCATACATCTGCCTCTGAGCATATAGCTCAGACCAACGGTTGTTGTCGATATCACAGCACATCCTAAAAGTATTTTCACAGAAGAATTCGCTCTTCCTTCCCATCTTCTTCCATTTCTATATTCTTGATGTTTATGTCAAACAGTTGGAAAGCGGAAACCTTTGTAGCTGTACTGCAAATCGCCTTGAAATCTGTAGATAGCCCCAAACTATGAATTGACTTGTGAAGACAGTGGCTTGCTAATTAGTCATGTCCCCCACAGTTAAATTGCTTTCCTAGCCTTGGCTTGGAATGTATCCACACCACAAGCTTTCAGCAGATTGATAACCGTTATATGATAGTCATACTTCAGCAACATCCACCCAAACATTCAATTTACATTGGAAAAAGAAACAAAGGAAAACTACAATTTTTAGTTGTCCCAGTCATCCGCAAAGGCAATCAACAGTTGGGCCACACATTTTATAGAAAACTTACACTGACAGATAAAAGTTAAAGGTTTTCCCTGATATTAAGTCCAGTCATGTCCAACTCTGGAGGTTGGTGGTCATCTCCATTTCTAAGCTGAAGAGCCAGTGTTGTCCGTAGACACCTCCAAGGTCATGTGGCCAGTATGATTGCATGGAGTGCTGTTACCTTCCCGCCAGAGTGGTACCTATTGATCTACTCACATTTGCCTGTCTACGAACTGCTAGATTGGCAGAGGCCGGGGCTAAGCATCTGGAGCTCATGCCGCTCCCCATATTCGAACCTGTGACCTTTCAGTCAGCAAATTCAACAGCTCAGTGGTTTAACCAGTGTTTCCCAACCAGTGTGCCGTGGCACATTAGTGTGCCGTGAGCGATCTTCAGGTGTGCCGTGGGAAATTGGAACCTCCAAGACCCTTTCTTCCCCCTCCTGCCGAACACTTTCCCTTCTTCCCAGCCTCGCTCTGCTTGCTTTGCTCACGCTGCCGCTTCTGCGGGAGGGGGGAGGGAGGAAGACGTGACCCGTGTGGGCGCTACTGCACAGACTCACCCCATGTCTTCCTTCCTCCCCTCCACAGTGCTCTCTGGATATAGGTGAACCACAACTCCAAAACTCAAGGTCAATGCGCATCAAACTCTTATAGTATTTTCTCTTGGTTATGGTAGTTCTGTGTGGGAAGTTTGATTCCATTCCATCATTGGTGGAGTTCAGAATGCTCTTTGATTGCGGGTGAACTATAACTTCTAGCTGTTGAGCAAGACCTTTGTGTGTGTCTTTTTGCCATTCCTGTCAGGATATCTATGTTGTGTTCATCGAAACAGGCCCAGGTTTCACACTGAGTGTATAAATACATTTAAAAACATATTAACTATATGTATTACTGTGTTAGAGTGTCATTTTGTGTCATTTTGGTTGGTGGTGTGCCCCAGGATTTTGTAAATGTAAAAAAATGTGCCGCGGCTCAAAAAAGGTTGAAAAACACTGGTTTAACCCACTGTGCCACCGGGGGCACCCACTGACAGATACCTACTAAGCCTGTTTCCAATAATCGGATACATCCGATTTTCTCATGTTTTTTTTTTGGACTTCCGATAATTGAAGCGATATCGAGCACAGCACCCCAAACAGGAAGTGGATTTGCCTTTCCGAGAGCTCCATCGCCATTCTCAGAAAGGGCTCCGATGTCATTTCCACCCCTTCTTGCTGCCTCTCTTCATTGGCTGATGGCTATCAGGTGGTTTGTGTGAAATCACCAGATTTGTACCAGTGGCTTGTTTTGTCATTAGTAGCGGTCAAAAACGGACGGAAAAGGGATTCCCCATAGTTTTTACTCTCCCTTCTGCTGATTTTTGCACATTGCACAGTCGTGGACGCTATTTCCGAATACTTCCGAATATCAAAATACATCCGAAATCCATTTTGATAAAATCACTTTAAAAAATCGCACGTGATTCACATCCGAAGCCAGAGCAAAACCAACATCCGAATCGACTTCCGAAATGCATTTTTCCGTTTGAAGAGGCCTAATACCTACATAAAACTCCAAGTATCACCTAGGTCAAAAATGAATCATAATTAAAGCCCTGACAAATTGTGCAAACAGGATATGTGGACCCCACCTCCTCCAAGGTGAACTGAACCACCTCAACTGGGCTGTACAGGCCAATGGGTATTCTACGACAGACATCAAAAGAGCTGCAAGGCCAAGAACAAGCCACGAGAGTCCAGACAAAGATTCACCCAGAGGAAATGTGTTATTACCATACATCGGGGGAACCACTGACTGCACAGGGAAGCTGATGAAGAAACACAACCTGCAAACAATCTACAGACCCACTAAGAAAATTCAACAGATGCTCCATTCAGCAAAGGACAAGAGGGATCCTCTCAACTCTGCAGGAGTCTACAGCAGAGGTGCCCACATTTTTTCAGCATATGAGCTACTTAAAAAAGTCAGAAAGATCTACCTACCTCCTCAAGGCTGGAGAGGGGAGGGGGCCTCGCTCCGCCCCCTCTGGCTTCAGCTCTACCAGCAGTTTCTCCAGGCTTGAGGATGGCAGTGCCAAGCCAACCTTGTGCTAGCTATGCCACCACTGGCTTGGAATTGCCCAGCACAATCCAGGCGAAGCTGCTGGTAGAGCGGAAGCCCGAGGGGCGGAGCCAGGCTGTGCCAAGCCCCCACCCCCTCCCCTCTGGCTTTGGAGCTCCCAGCAGCTTCTCCAAGCTGGAGGATGGCAATGCCAAGCCAGTGGTGACATAGCTAGCACAAGGCTGGCTTGGCACTGCCATTCTCAAGCCTGGAGAAGCTGCTGGTAGAGGAAAGCCAGGGGGTGGAGCCAGGCCGCACCAAGCCCCACCCCCTCCCCTCTGGCTTTGGAGCTCCCAGCAGCTTCTCCAAGCTTTAGGATGGCAATTCCAAGCCAGTGGTGACATAGCTAGCACAAGGCTGGCTTGGCACTGCCATTCTCAAGCCTGGAGAAGCTGCTGGTAGAGGGAAGCCAGGGGGCGGAGCCAGGCCGCACCAAGCCCTGCCCCCTCCCCTCTGGCTTTGGAGCTCCCAGCAGCTTCTCCAGGCTTGAGGATGGCAATGCCAAGCCAGCCTTGTGCTAGCTATGCCACTACTGGCTTGGCATTGCCATCCTCAAGCCTGAAAAAGCTGCTGGGAGTGCCCAAGCTGGGAAGGGGGCGGGGCTTGGCCCGGCCTGGCTCCGCCCCCTCTGAGAAGCGCCCCATCCAGCTGGGATCGACCTCCTTCGGTCCCGGGATCGACTGGTCAAATCAGAGACCACAAAAGGCACTGCAGATTAATTCAGCCAGAGAAGTCTGCCATAGCAGAGCACTTGATGAACCAACCTGGACACAGACTATTATTTGAGAAGACAGAAATGCTGGACAACTCTGACAACCATCATGTCAGACTACACAGACAAGTGAGATAAGGCTATCTGGTCAATAATTCGAAGGGTCTCACCAGACTACAAATCACAGGATGTTATGTTACGAAGCCACCATCAAGCTGTGGCATCAAATTGCTCTTCCTGTGTCGTGTATTAGTGGATGACAAACTAGGTTAACAAGATGAAAGCTAAAGGCTGGATTGCCTTGACATCGAATTTCCTCATTTTCTTTCTTTGCACACTGTGTATATACCCCGAATAGCTATACTAGGAATACATTTCTGTAGCTGTGGGGCAACCCGGAATAAAACTCATGATCTGAATTTTTAGTTGTGTGACAAAGCATGAATACTAAGCAATTTCCGCAGCAACAAATGGGAGACAATTATTTTTAGTAGCAATAGAATTGCATCTAATCCCTTATTTAAACTTGGGAAGAACAGTCAGATTTACTAATGAACTCCCACGTTCTTTTATCTTCGGCTTTCAGTCTTTCTGACATGCGAAGAAGGTGTTTATGCTGCAGATACTGGTGTCTTCCTTTAGTCAATGGTTTCCTTTCTAATGCGTTTTTGTCCATTTAGGTAGATATTGTCATGGCCTATCCAATGTATGAAAGGCTGTAAGCAGGGCCGTAGCCAGGATTTTGGTTCGGGGGGCGGAGTTTGGTCGGGGGGGGTTGAGACTGGGTGGAAGAGGGTCTACCCTAGCAAACCTTTTGTATTGTTATCCCAATAACCCCATTAATGTGGGATATAATGAGCATGGTGATCAGATCATGATATGAATAAACATAACAGTTTAAATAATGTACCAGTAAGGCCTTTTCGCGGACCACCCTGAGAATTTCGGGGGGCTGAAGCCCCCTTAGCCCCCTGGCTACATGCCTGGGCTGTAGGCTATACAGGTTGGACATTAATTATCTAAATCACCAAAATCTGAAATACTCCAAAAATTGGTATTGTCCTTCTTGGCTTTTCTTCGCTAACAAAGATTCAGGAAGGACTTATCCCACGCTTTCTACAAGCATGTTGATGACTAAGAAGGCCAATCCTAGATATTTATTTATTTATTAAGTTCGACTTAATATACCGCTCTCTCTGGCGCCCAGAGCGGTTTACAGGAATGGCAGAGTAAAAACATAAAACACATAAAATACATTTAAAACAATTCTGCAAGTCCAGTTGCAGAAAGCACAGCAGAAAGTCTCCTTGGGTGATGTTGTTTCCAAGTTGCGGTTCTTTCTGCGTTGTCGTTTCTCTTCGAGACCAATTCGGCCTGTCTTCTCGAAAGAGGCCACAGCATTGTGGATAGTGCGTCTCCATGCCTCCCGATGTGAGGCCAGGGTGGACCATTTTTGGTGATCAATCTGGCCAAGCCTGAGATGTTGTTTCAGGGAATCCTTATATCTCTTCCTTGGGGCGCCTCACTTGCACTGACCCGTAGTGAGTTTACCGTAGAGTAGTATCTTTGGGAGGCGGTGATCCTCCATCCTAGAGACGTGTCCTGCCCAGCGCAGCTGTGTTCTCAATAGCATGGCCTCAATGCTGGTGATCCCTGCTTGCTCAAGGACATTAGTCACATAGTCAGTCCAGTGTATATTTAGGATTGTGCGAAGGCAGCACTGATGAAAGCGTTCGAGGAGTCATACGTGTTGGTAATAGGTGACCCATGTTTCAGACCCATGTTTCAGACCCATAGCTCTGTACGATAGCTCTGTACACAGATTTTTGTGCTTTGACTCAGGTGTTTGTTACTCCAGACTCTTTTGTGAAGCCTTCCGAATGCACTCTATACCTTTGCTAATCTGTGATCTATCTCTTTATCAATCTTGGTGTCTGAAGAGATTATGCTTCCCAGGTAGGTGAACTGCTGAACTGACTTAAGCACAGATGTGCCTATGCTGACGTGAGGATGATGGTGTTCTTCCTGTGGTGCGGGCTGGAAGAGAACTTCTGTTTTCTTCAGGCTGACTTCCAGCCCAAACAGCTCTGCAGCTGTTGCAAAGCAGGATGTGAGGTGCTGCAGGGCTGCTTCTGAATGGGCGACAAGGGCAGCATCGTCAGCAAAAAGCAGCTCACGGACTAGACAGTTTAGAGTCTTAGTGCGAAACTTCAGATGGCTTAAGTTGAACAAGCTGCCATCAGTACGGTAACATATATATATATGCCGTCTTCTTCTTCGAGGTCTGCCATTGTCTTAATCACTAATGTGGTATTGTCCACATTAGTGATTAAGACAATGCCATCTTTGCTTTCTGATGGTTCGATGTACATGAACTTTTGTGTCATGTACAAAATTATCTGAATACAGTTATCATTCAGGCTGTGTGTGTGCATGTCATAAAAATATGATGTGCAGATTTGATAAAAGGGGATTTGATATGTGTGGGTTTGAATGAACTGACTGAAGAAAATAAATGAATCAGAGCTAATAATTTTAAAGATACCATCCTAAGATGAGGCCTGGAAAACTACGAGAAGGAGATTTACTATAATTAAAAGTTGCTGATAAAAACTGTGATAATGATTAACTGTTGAACTTTTGGGGGGGAAACAACGTGTTTACATTATCAAAGACAATGACTCTTTAAGTTAAGGAAATGTTTACAAGGTGCCTTATGTTACGAAGGAAATTAACACAAAGCTCCTTAGGTTTACCAACACCAACGGAGATGAGTCAACATCTGTCAGGAACTGAGATGAAGCCAGGGTTTTTCAGGTGTTGACTCTTCTCAGTTGGTGTAAGCCAGGGTTTTTCAGGCTGGAAAAAAACATCTACCATTCATTTACAACTTTGGAATGAAAAATGTTGCTATATAAAAGACTTTATTGCAATTCCAGCTGTGCTGCTCACCTACCATGCTCTGTTTCTTGGAAAAGAGAGAGATGGTGTACTGTGAGTGGCAGATCCTCAACGGAACACAGTCTGGTCACTTTTTCTCAAGGGAAGAGAAAGGAGCGCGATTTGGGAGTCATGATACGTTTTCAAGGGGTCAGTTTCTGCTGTATGGAAAACAGTTAATGATCCTTGGCATCGTTCTTAGGGAAGGAGGATGTGCATTTTGGCTTTTTAGAAGTTGTGGACGTTTTGGAACTGTGCTTTGGCAGACTGCAGGGAAAGCAGGGTCCGGCCTAAGAGACGTTCTTCTCCAGGAGACAGCGGGAGAAATGGTGATGGATGCATGGTGATGAATGAATGTGTATGGGCAGGGCTGTCCAACTGGTGGCCCGGGGGCCGCATACGGCCCCCCAGCCCCTTCCCTATGGCCCCCGCCTACCCTGCAAAAAATTTTAAATATTTTTTTTAAAAAAAATTCGATCTCCAGGGGGCGGGGCTGGGTGACGTTAGGTGTGGCACCGGCGCCGAGCCTGACATCACCCAGCCCCGCCGGCTCCCTTCCTCCTCCGTCCCGCCTCTCCCCCCAGCGCACCAATCGGGAATGCCGGGGGCCTAAAGGCGGGCCTAAAGAGGAGGAAGGGAGGCTCCTTTCCTCCTCCGTCCCGCCTCTCCCCGGCGCACCAATCGGGAACCCCGGGGGGGGGGAGGGAGGAGGCGTGCCTAAAGAGGAAGAAGGCACTCCCGGTGCACTGATCGGTGCACCGGTGGGAGAGGCAGAACAGAGGAGGAGGCTGGCGTGACACTTTAGGAGGGAGGGCGAAGCCATGGAGGGCTCCCCTTGGCTTTGCCCTCCCTCCTAAAGGGTTACGCCAGCCCCAGAAGCGAAATCGCCGCTTCTGAGGCTGGCGTGACTCTTTAGGAGGAGGGGCCGGGGGCTTGGCCAGGGGCGTGGCCGGGGTCGGGGCCGGGGCGGAGTGGTGCGGAGTGGCCCCCCAGGTCATCAGTGACTGGCAGTCCGGCCCTAGGTCCGGTAGAAGTTGGACAGCACTGTGTATGGGTAATGTGAATGCTGAGTAAAAATGTAATTTCTCTTTGTTTGTTTGTTTGTTAGCCAATGCAACTGTAGGTTGTTTGTGGATTCAATGTACTGTAGTTACATAGAATTTGTTTGTCTAATGTCGTTCTTTGTGTAAAAGTGTAAAAGGCTTACCGGGAATGTGGCGCAGCCAGCTAAGTGTCAGCTGCATAAGATCTCTCTGACCAGTAGGTCATGAGTTTGAGGCCTGCCCTGGTCGAGGTGGGTTCTTGACCTTAAGTGTAGCCTGCTGTCGACCTTTGCAGCCCGAAAGACAGTTACATTTATGAAGTAGGAGATAAAGGTACCACATTAAAGCGGGGAGGCAAATTTTGACTGATTTATGAGGCCATTAAAAAGAACCCAGGAATCGCTGAGGAATGCGGAAGAAACAACAAAGGGATGCTGGAAAACGCGGAGAGATGAGGAGTGTGTCAGCTCCCCCTGGTGGCCAGAAAGTTTGCCTCTGTTCATCTATATATGTGTGTAATATGTCAAAATGTCTGTACTGTACTGTGATAAATGTCACATGTTTATATGTCATATGTTGAACTGCAGGGATTGTTTGCAAGTATGTGTACTGTAATCCACTCTGAGTCCCCTTCGGGGTGAGAAGAGCGGAATATAAAGAAAGTAAATAAATAAATAAAAGTTCTGATACACTTATATTAAATCCTACCTCATCCCCCGGATCCCCTTCCTGATACTTTACATCTGTTCGTCTATATGTGTTTATGTGGAAACGGCAGGGATTGTCTGCTAAGTATGTGTACCTGTAATCCACTCTGAGTCCCCTTCGGGGTGAGAAGAGCGGAATATAAATAAAGTGTATTATTATTGTTATTATTATTGTCCTATCTCCCAGTGTTTTAAAATTTTTATTTTTTTTAATCTTTGAATTTGGCCCTCCCCATGGTGATCGTTTTTCGTGTCTTAATGTTTTGATTTCATATTGTTGTGTTGTTTTATTTACATTGGTTTTGTATTTTATTTATTTGTATTTATTTTATTTTTTGATTTTCTGTTGTGCTCTTGTGTTATAGTGTGCTTACTGTATCGATTGGCATGGCCTCATGTAAGCCACCCCGAGTCTCCTTGGGGAGATGGTGGCGGGGTACAAATAAAGTTTATGTTTATTATTATTATTATTTTTACACTTTCTCTTACTGGAAAATTGCAGTAAAAAGAACCTATGATTTAAAGTTACTAAAAAGTTATGCATAACATGCATATGAAACATTATTTTTGTGGTTAAACATGGATCCCATTTCTAAGATACGTTGTTATGTACATATTTATTTATTTATTTGCGACATTTCTACCCCACTTTTCTTAACCCCGGAGGGGACTCAACGCAGCTTTACACATAGGCAACTATTTAACATATAGTATACATGTACACACACACACACAAACGCACACACATATGCAGATGGAGGTATCTCACAAGCTTTTTAAAAATCCATATCCCAAACATTTTTGAAAAGGGATACTCAACCTATATGTCAAAGGAAGGAACAGACTAAACCACCTCTGGGTATTCCTTGCCCCTCAAAAAGGGAAGAGCTAAAAAAGGGCAATCGCTATATATTCCCACAGGAGGCAAAGGTATAATTTTCAGGGCTACTTTGCTCCAAAAAAAAGGGTAAAGGAGAGATAATAGGGATGTATAGATTTATGCATGGAGTGAAGAAAATAGCTAGAGGGGAAGCTTTTCTCTCCCTTTCAGAGTATTAGAACCTGGGTCAACATCCAGTCAAGGTGAATAGGAACAGATTTCAGACATAGAAAAGGAGCTACACGGCAGAGCTATAGTGAGGAATTGGGTACAACAAAATGTAAGGAATAGCTAATACGAGGGCGGGTCAATAAGTCAGTGACTTTTTGAATGAAACGCAAGTTTTTGATAAAAAATCATTTTATTTTTCAACGTAGTCTTCTTTGAGCTCTATACAATTGCTGCCTTGTTGGCCGTCCTGAGTCCCCGTCCCCCCGGGGTGTGTGTGTGTGTGTGTATGAGAAAGTCAGGGTAGAAGCATTGCAAATAAATAATAAAATAAATATGACATGTAATATTACTAATAGTATTACAATATAATGGTCTGAGTACGGAGGTAGAGAAGATCGGGATATAAAAGTTTTAAATAAATAAATAATATTTAATACTGATATTGTACTATGCTAATAATATAATATATTTTATGTGTATATATATATCTTGTAAGCCGCTCTGAGTCCCCTTCGGGGTGAGAAGGGCAGCATATAAATGTCGTAAATAAATAAATAATAAATAATTTCTTGACTCCCTCTTTCTTCACTTCTCACTTCCTAGATTCCCATCAACTGTGTTTAGTGTTTGACTGTGTGAATTTTGGTTTTCTGGTAGGAAATGTGACCTTTCACTCCCATCATAGAAGTGAGGAAGCTTAAAATTAAACTTCCTGGTGCTAAAAATAAATTGCAGCATAGGGTGAAACTTGTGGGAGATGTGCTTTTAATTGTATGCGTATGGGGGGAAAATACAGTGCATGAAATCCATTTAGAGCAAGCACGGGCAAACTTTGCCCCTCCAGAGCAAGGCAACTGCACTCTTCTGCCCTTTCGCAAGGCGTTGAAGACTTGGCTCTTCAGGAAGGCGTTTGGCCCTTAATCCAACCATACTGTGTGTCACGCCATGCCGCCTATGGTTGTTCCAGATCCCCACTGCCCTACCCAGCCACCGCTGAGGGCTATTGTTTCGAATGTTTTAACTGTTTTAATGTATTAATGTGTTTTTAATTGCATAACGCTGTTTTATCACACTCACTGTGTTTATATATCCTTTGTACACCGCTCTGAGCCTCGGAGTGAGCGGTATACTAAATCGAAGTTAATAAATAAATAATAAATAATAACTATTTGGAAAGTTCACTGCTAGACTCCGTGAACTAAAGAACATTGCTCTAAATCAGACATGTGCAAACATTAGCCCTCCAGGTGTTTTGGACTTCAACTCCCACAATTCCTAACAGCCGGTAGGCTGTTAGGAATTGTGGGAGTTGAAGTCCAAAACACCTGGAGGGCTAATGTTTGCACATGTCTGATTTAGAGCAATGTTCTTTAGTTCACTGAGTCTAGCAGTGTACTTTCCAAGTTGTTTACCTTGCTCTGCTTTGGATTGGCAATGCCTCTGTAGTGGATTCTTCTCGTCTCCATGGGTCATTAACGCTTATTCTTTTGTGTTTGTTTTCTTTTCTGTGCCGGCAGCAAACTCTGGAGATGAACCTCACGAACTTGATGAAACGCAACAGCGAGCTAGAAAACCAGATGGCCAAACTGATACAGATCTGCCAGCAGGTAGAGGTATGTGTTGGGTATTTCTCCATGATAGAGGAGCATGTTGATGTTTGGTGTTGGATGTAGGGTGAGACGGATGCAGAATGGAGCAGCATAACACCCCAGTTTCCAAACATTCTATGAGTGCCATGCAAGAATATTCAATACTATCCTTTCAAGATATAATAATAAAGAATTATTTATATCTCGCTCTATCTCCCCGAGGGGGACTCAGCGCGGTTTCCAAGTAACATCACCAAAACATACAGAGTAAACAGCATAACATAAAATTAACAAAACAACATAAGCATAAAATTATCACAATAACACATATATATTAAAAAATAATCCTGCCTGTTCGAAGCAATTAATAGGCCGGACCGAGGCTAGTGCACACTCATAATATGAGGGGACCGAGAATTAAGTATAGTGCTATAGCAAGGTAAAACCTGCAGTTTTTCATGTCTCTCCTGACATGAAAAAAAATCACATTAGAAAATACTCTGTTTCTGAGTCTGTTTGAGAATGATTCTGAATGGATCCATTCACATGACATTTGTCCCGTTGGAATATATCAGCAAAGTGTTGCAGAAACTGATTATATGTCGATGAAATTCTAATTGTGTTTTTTGAAATACTACGGATTCTTCAGCTTCTGAATCTCTGTTTTTTGTGTGATAGGAAAATCTGTATGCATCCCATCAGCAACTATGCTTTTCAAAAGGTCATAGAGTGATGTATGGGGTGTTTTGAGTGGACTGGGAGGAGCCAGCCTTCCGTGGTGCGAGGAGTCAAATCGCAGTATTTTCAATTCATAAGAACTGTAATAATCAAGTGTGATAGGGAATGTGGCACAGCTGGCTGGGAGTCTGCTGCATAAGATCTCTACTGTCCAGAAGGTCATGAGTTCGAGGCCTGCCCGGGTCAGGGTGAGCGCTCGACCATTTGTGTAGCTCGTTGTCGACCTTTGCAACCCGAAAGACAGTTGCATCTGTTAAAGTAGTAAATTTAGGTAGGAGGATAATTTAACTAATTTACGAGGCCATAAATCTCCAGGAAGTGTGTAAAAGGAGTGAAGGAGTGCAACAGCTCCCCCTGGTGGCCAGAAGCTGAAATGTTAAATTGCCTCTGAGTGTCTTGTCTTACATGTTTGTATGTCAAAGGGCATTGAATGTTTGCCTGTATATGTGCATTGTGATCCACCCTGAGTCCCCTGCGGGGTGAGAAGGGTGGAATATAAATACTGTAAATAAATAAATAAATAAGGAGAGTATGCATCCTGTTTATGCACCCAGTCCTAAAGAAATATGGGTTACATACTGATATAAACAGATTATATCCCAATGTGATAAGGTCCTAAATATGCTGATTTTCTCACATCCCAGTTTAATATTCTATGTCACATTAGCTACCTAAATGCCACTATATGGCACGTAGATAGAATGGCCCTTTCTATTTGGGGAATAGCTGCTTTATTAGCAGAATTTGATCAACATAGGAAAGGAAAATTCATTTCGGTTCACATTGCCGAAGCTTATCACACGTCGCAAATTTCTCCATATTTGAGAAGGAAAGACCTTGGGATTTAAGGAAATTTAAATGATGGGAAAAGCAAAACTGTCAGGTGATTCCACTCAGTGTTTAGCTTGGACTTCAGCTTCTCGCTGTGTTTTTTATGGCATCCCTTCATAGGCGGAAACTGGTAAAAGGGAATTTGGAGATCTGGGATAGGACATGGAGCGGCAAACAAAGGAAATGCAAGCTATTTACCCTAGATCTCATTGTGGAATAGGTGCCTATTCGGTCGAAGGAGCTGAATAGCTAAACAGCTTTTGGACTTGGAAACGCTATGCACTTTTCCGTCGGTTCCCCAAATGTACCTGCTCTCCGACAATACATTGTACCCACTCTTCTCTCCCATCTTCTTCTTATCTGCTCTCTGCTCTCTTATTATTCTCAGTTAAGCCCAGTTGCAAACAGATCAATATCCCTACGTGCCTTTCTGTGGCTCCATCAATGTCTGGTGCTTTGCCGCTTCCTTCTTCCAGAGGCAGAACAATTAATTGTGAATTAGCTGGCTGCTTTGTTTACCCAGGCAATGCAAGGGGAGAAGCCACTGCAATTAGTTTCTTCTTAATGGGCTATTGATTTTCAGTTACTAAATTAAGAAGCAGTTCCTCGAACAAGTTATTACTTCTTCTGCTTTAATCATGAAAAGTAGTACATAGATCTGTGGAACTGACACCTAGGGTGATGAACAGTTATTTAGTGTAGAGGGTTTAGAGTTCCCAGTCCCCAGAACTAACTGACTGTGCTACGTAAATACACAGAACTGCCATCTTTTCCTCGGGAAGACTTGCTCGTTTTAGTTTAGCTCATTAGTGACACAATGGGTTAAACCCTTTGCCGGCAATACTGCTGACTGACAGGTCAGCGATTTGAATCCAGGGAGAGCAAGTTGAGCTCCCTCTGTCAGCTCCAGCTTCCTATGTGGTGACATGAGAGAAGCCTCACACAAGGATTGTCCCCTGGGCAAGGTCCTTGCAGATGGCCAATTCTCGCACACCAAAAGCGACTTGCAGTTTCTCAAGTTGCTTTTGACATGAAAAAAGAAGTTTAGCACAACTACGGGTCGGGCTTAACACAGCAGGCTAAACCACTGTACCGCAGAAAAAGCCTGCTAATCGGAAGGTCTGTAGTTTGATCTTGGGTTGGGGTGAGCAACTGCTATTTGCTCCAGCTCACCGGCCCACCTAGCAGGTCGAAAGCAGAAATGTGAGATAATAAAGGCGTCCTTAAGGACATCAGTTGAAGGAAAGATCCCTGGCATGGAAGATGTAGTGACAGAGCCCCCTGTGGCTGGAGTTGAGTATAGCTTCCAAGATGCCAGAAATTATTATTATTATTATTATTATTTATTTCGATTTGATAAACCGCCCTTCCCGAGGCTCAGGGTAGTTTACAACATATAAAAACAGCATATAAAACAGCATATAAAACACATGGTTAAAACACATAAAATTACATCTTCAAACAGTCACATAAAATCATAGCCAGACATAGCTGGTACATGGAGAATGGTAGTGGTATGGCAGGATGGCAAGCGTTAATTAGGTGCTGTCAGACATCGAACGCCTGTCTAAACAGCCAGATCTTGCAGGACCTGCGGAACGCTATCAGGTCCTGCAAGGCTTGTGTCTCCGGCGGCAGCGAGTTCCATAGAACCGGCGCCGCCATTGAAAACTCTCTCTGCCGCGTGGTAGAGAGCCTGCAGGACTTCATACCCGGGACTTCAAGTAAGTTAAGCCCCTCTGAGCGCAGTGATCTTCTGGGCGCATATGGGGTAAGCAGCTCCTTCAGGTACACTGGCCCCAAACCATATAAGGCCTTGAAAGTCAAAACTAACACCTTGAAGGAGACCCGGAATTCAATGGGAACCAGTGCAGTTCGCACAGGAGTGGCATTATATGTGTCGTTCTTGGGGCTCCTAGCAGCAAGCGAGCTGCCGCGTTCTGCATCAGTTTAAGTTTCTGGATCGCCGACAAAGGCAGGCCAATGTACAGCGCGTTACAGTAATCGAGCCTCGAGATGACCGTGGCTTGGATCACTGTGGCCAGGTCGCGACGGGAGAAATAGGGAGCCAGACGTTTCGCTTGCTGCAGATGGTAAAAGGCTGTCTTGCAGGCACAAGCAATCTGTGCCTCCATAGACAGCTGCGAGTCCAGCCAGACCCCCAAGCTCTTTACTGAGGACTGCGGGCATAGTGCCACGCTGTCAAACATCGGAAGCTGGATCTCCCCCCCACCCCCACCCCCAGGCGGCCTAGCCACAAGATCTCCGTCTTCGCCGGGTTCACCCTCAACTTACTGGCTCGCAGCCATCCTACGGCTTTTAGGCAGAGTTGGAAATTATCGGGTACAGGTTCCACCCCGGGGTCCACACTCAGAACGAGCTGGGTGTCATCAGCGTACTGATGACATTCCAGCCCGAAACTCCGCACCAATTGGGCGAGTGGTCGCATGTAGATATTAAATAACAGCAGGGAGACGATGGCCCCCTGAGGGACCCCGCAGTGTAAGGCGGAGCCCTCGGAGACCACCCCTCCCCACTTCACTCGCTGCAGGCAGTTTTGGAGGAAGGAGGACAGCCAGTTGAGAGCTGTCCCCCTCACCCCCACCACCGCCAGGAAATCGACAGTATCAAACGCTGCCGTGAGGTCCAATAACACGAGCAGTGCCGATCCGCCTCGGTTCAAGTGGCAATGGAGTAGGTCTGTGATGGAGACCAGGATGGTCTCTGTCCCATGGCCAGAACGGAAGCCAGACTGGAAGGGGTCTAACCAGGTTGCATCATCCAAGAAAGCCTGCAGCTGCTGCATTGCTGCCCTCTCAATTACCTTGCCCAGGTACGGCAAGTTGGACACTGGGCGGTAATTGGAGGGAACCGTGGGGTCTAACCCTGGATTCTTCAGCAATGAATTTACCACCGCTTCTTTTAACTCCTCTGGAAAGGCTCCTTGCTCAAGGGAGCAGTTGACTATATTCAACAGAGGGCCACGTAACCCCTCCATACAAGATCGAATCAGCGTGGAGGGGCACGGGTCGAGGGAGCAGGTGGTAGGTCGAAGAACTGCGACTATCTTGTCAACATCCTCTGCATCTAGTGGTCGAAACCGGTCGAAGGTGGATCTGGCGGAGGGTCACGGAGTCTCAAGCTCCTGTACTGTATCAACTGTGGCGGGCAGGTCCCGGCAGAGCGTCGCAATCTTGTCTGCAAAATGACTCTGGAAAGCCTCGGCGGTAAGAGCCCGATCATCATTGTTTGGGATGGTAGGGACCATCGTGAGCTGCCGAATTATCTTGAACAATTGGGCCGGGCGTGAGTCTGCAGACGCTATCAAGGAAGCATAATGGGAATTTTTCGCTTCCTTGGTAGCATGCTCATAAGCTTCCATAAAGAGCTTATATGTTGATTCCGAAGGTCCGTCACGGAGCTTCCTCCACACGTGCTCTAGCCGTCTCTTCTCCCGTTTCATGGTTCTTAGGTCTTCTGTGAACCACGGGGAACGGCCCTTGCGGGTAGATGAACAACTAACTTTACCTCTGTTTATGTTGTCAGTCCTTGTTAATGGTATAATCAGCATTGAATGTTTGCCATATGTGTATTCTATAAGACACTCTGAGTCTCCCTTGGGGTGAGAAGGTCAAGGTATAAATACTGTCACTAACTAACTAACTAACTAAATAGTGTAACTACATGGACGACAATGCCTTGGCATTGATACTTGGAATCCTTGGGTACCTGGCACCTCTCACTTTCTCTGATGGGGCTCACCGGTATTAGCATTCCCTGACTCTCTAGCCCTGAAGTTAGTTTTTCAATAACAACAACTAGCAGTGTTTGTCACTCTACGGTTGTCAGCCAGTCAAATCAGACAGCTCTTGTCTGAAAATGGTTCCAATGATCGCAAAGAACCTGCTGTTTCCAACCTGGCACAATCTAGTTGTGTTGTACTGAAATTCTTGGGGGGGGCCCTGTGGTGCAATGAGTTAAACTCTTGTGCTGGCAAGACTGCTGACCAAAAGGTTGGTGGTTCAAATCTGGGGAGCAGGGTGAGCTCCCATTTGTCAGCTCCAGCTTCCCATGTGGGGATGTGAGAGAAGCTTCCCACAGGATGGTAAACTGTCCGGGCATCTCCTGGGCAACATCCTTGCAGATGGCCAATTCTCTCACACCAGAAGCGACTTGCAGTTTCTCAAGTTGCTCCTGACATGAAATAAACAAGCAATTCTTATCATCTTCAACCAGCCTGCTGTGAACGATAGACATTGCAATCCCAACATTTTCTTGAAGGTACTGGGTTGGGAAAAGCTCACTTGAGCTTTATTAAGTGTTATACCAGTTGGGAATACTGGAAAACAACAAACGTATAATATTGCAGCCAGATATCCTTGTTCTTACCAACCCACCAAATGACTTCCACTGCCTTGGCTATTATGCATACAAAACAGTCCCATCACCACCGCTCGGCCTTTCTCTTAAAACGGCAAAGTCTGTGCCAACTTGTCCTCTGGGAATGGATTTGATCTTTGTTTGCAGCAATTTCATTTTCAAACATTGCTCGTTGTAGAAGATCAATTTCCTCCCTCCCAATCGGCCACCCACCCTGCCCGCCTCTCAGTCATCTAATGGGCAAACCTCCCATCCTGAGCCCCTTGGGCCGGCGGTAAAGCTCAATAAATGAAATCATTGTAAGCTGCAGGCTGGAGCGAGAAACACTGGGTTTAAATCTCACAGCGAAATTTATTGGTCCTGAGAGGCTCCCGACTTAGAGGATGCCTATATACCATTGATTTATAAATATAAAAAATAGAGAGAGTGTGTGTGTCCAGCGGTCCTTGAAAATCTTCAGCCAGTTGTTTCAGTTTAACAAACTTCCCATTCCTTTTATCTCTGTCTCTGTGTTTCATTGCTTCGTTCAGCAGCTCTGGTTACAGCAGCCAGGTGGGACTCCCCAAAACCTATTTATGTATGTTGCACTGCTATGGCTGCACATATCCCCACTCCTCCCAGGAGTACAAGGTTGTTAGCTTTGTGTGGGCCATCTTCGGAACGATAGAATCATACAAACATAGGGCTGTTATAGGTTTTTTGGGCTGTGTGGCCATATTCTACAACAGTGTTTTTCAACCTTCTTTGAGCCGCGGCACATTTTTTACATTTACAAAATCCTGGGGCACACCACCAACCAAAATGGCACAAAATGACACTATAACACAGTAATACATATAGTTAATATGTTTTTAAATGTATTTATACACTCAGTGTGAAACCTGGGCTTATTTCGATGCATACAACATATATATGACTTCCTCTCACACATACATGGCTATCATGTCTTCTCTTAGCCTTCTCTTCTTCAGGCTAAACATGCCAGCTCTTCAAGCCACTCCTCATAGGGCTTGTTCTCCAAACCTTTGTGAAATTTCCCCCTGTGTGAAACTTGCTTCCAGATAACTATGGATGTCATGAAGCTGTTATAAACAGTTCCTTGGGGGGGGCAACTCTAGAAAAATACAGTAAAATAGTAAAACAAAATTAAACATTTCCAAGCGGTTTCTTGGAAACCTGTGAATGCTTCAGCCTCCCGATGCTCCCAGGTTTGCTCACTGCCCAATTCACTGATGTGGAGCTTCCAGCAATCGGCAGAGCCCTTCCTTTGCCTCGGAGAGGATCTTTGGGGAGGGAAAGAGGGAGAAAGAGCTGCTAGGAGGGGGAAGAGTGCCAATTTCCCACGGCACACCTGATGATCGCTCATGGCACACTAGTGTGCCACGGCACACTGGTTGGGAAACACTGTTCTAGAAGCATTCTTTCCTGACATTTCACCTGCATCTGTGTCAATATAATATTGTATATACATATAATATTGATAATATTGTAATGTAATACAATATAATACTATTAATAATAATATGATATTATAATTATATATTATTATTACTAATAATATGACAGAACAATGCGGCCCCTACGATCTGGAACTCGCTCCCGCCTGCGCTCAGGGCCACACTGGCCCCGGCCAGATTTCTGGCTGGCCTGAAAACCTGGCTCTTCCGCCAGGCTTTCGGGGACTGAACTGGATGGATGGCAGAGCCTTTTACGGCTCATATCTGCTGTTTTAATTGATGTATCTGTGTTTTTAAAGGATGTAAGTCGCCCGGAGCACCATTGGTGGAGGGCGACTCACAAGTAATAAAGTATTATTATTATTATTATTATTATTACAGTACAATGTAATATATAATATTAATATTGTGCTATGGCAATAATATAATATATTGTATTTACATTTTACTTGTAAGCCGCTCTGAGTCCCCTCTTCGGCGTGAGAAGGGCGACATATAAATGTCGTTAATAAATAAATAAATCCTCAGAGGAGGCTTGCCATAGATGCAGGCGAAACGTCAGGAGAGAATGCTTCTAGAACATGGCCATACAGCCTGAAAAACCTACAACAACCCAGTGATTCCGGCCATGAAAGCCTTCAACAATACATTCATACAATCATACTCAGTCATAGTAGGGCCTCACCTGGGGACCCTCCTCTGGTTTACAGGTTTTCCTCTACCTTTTCACTAGAACGCCAAGCTGGGTCTAGGTATTAGAGTTGTGCGCAGAAACGTTTCCCTTCGTTTCATCCATTCTTTCATTACTTTTCTTACCTTTGGAAACACGTAACGGGAAGCCCCCTCCTGGTACGAAAATCAGCTTGACGCAAGAGCGAGCGGGAGCTGATCATTGGCTCCCCCTCTGCTTTCATAAGCACGTGGTGCTCCATGCCTTGGAAAGAGAGTGTGTGTGTGTGGCTGCAGCCAAGTGCCTCCTCTAGAGCAGTGTTTCCCAACCAGTGTGCCGAGCGATTATCAGGTGTGCCGTGGGAAATTGGAACCTCTTGAGCAGGGGTGCTCATTATGGTGATCGGGAGCACCTAGGTGATCTTCGGGCCTCTTCTAGGTGATCTTTGGGCCTCACCAGCCGGATGGCGAGCTTCTGCCATGCACGCGCACGTGCGCTCCTGCCGCCGCCTTCGCGGGGCTTCTTTTGCCAAAATGAGGCTTTAGTGGGCGGGCCCTGGGGCATGTCTTGCCACGCACGGTGTGGTGACATGACCGCCCATTGGTTGCTGCTGGGGGGGGGGGAGCAAGGCGAAGGCATGCGCACGGATAGGATGCGAGGCTGTGGGAGGGATGGAGGGAATGTGTGTGTGTGTGTGAGAGAGAGAGAGAGCCAAGGAGAGAAGAAAGAAATCCGGAGAACTTTTTCGGATCCTTTTGGCAGGCAGGCAGGTGGGCGCTGGAAGGAGAGAGGGAGAGAGAGAAAGAGGCGAAGGAGGCCGGGCAAAGTGGGGCAAAGCCAAGCAAGCCCCGCCGCAAACCCTGCTGCTGCCCTCGGGACTCCCATTCCAAGCCGAGACCTGGGCGAGCGAGCTGTGTGGGGCTGCTTTCTTTCCTTGGTTGGGGGCGAGGAGGGAGGGCTCTGCCGTGTTCCTGGGGCTGAACTCGAGGAGGAGGGGGCTGCGGGGATGGAGAGTCCACTTGCTGCTGCTTGTGCCCTCGCCGCCTTTCTCTGCTTCGCCCTCCCTCGCCCTTGAAGGAGAAAGGCGATGAGGGCCCACGGGAGAGAGAGAGAGAGAGAGAGAGAGAGAGAGAGAGAGAGAGAGGGTGTCTCTTCAGAGCCGGCTAGGAAGAGCCACCCTCTCCCCCCCCCCGTGGGCATGGACTGCCACCAGTGGGAGGGGTCCTCCTTCCTGCCAGCCGTCCACTTGGGCGTCCTTTCTGAGTGACACCCTCAAAAGGAAGGAAGGAAGGAAGGGCACCTCTCCCCGCGCTGCATCTGTCACTTTGGGGAAGCACCTCTTCCACTCTTCCTTCTCCTGCCCAGGTAAGGAAACCTCAAGGGAGGAGGGGGGGAGGCTGCCGTGGGGAAGCTCCAGCCTCACGTGGGTCCCTCTCTCGGTTGAGTTTCCCGGCCCAGGCAGCAGCCAGGCGGCCCCTCTTCCCAGCCCTGCGCCTTCCGAGCTGCCGCCGAAGCCATATCTGGCCGGAGCGCTGGCGGGTGCGCCTATAAATACCCTCCTGCTGCATGCGTGGGAGAGGCCTGCTGTGCACGCAAGAAGCAGGATGGGATGGGGACTTCCTGCTTCGCAAAAGCACGCAGCAGGAAGGAGGAAGGCAACAAAGACATTAAGAGACAGCGTGCGCGCAGGCAAGGAGGATCCCCTTCCCGGGTGCACGTGGCGGCGAGTTCATGGGCAGGCAAGAAAGAAGCCCCGCGCGGACGGAAGGCTGCAGTAGGAGCGTGCGCGCGCACGCTCACATGCACAACAGGTGATCTTTTCAACTTGATTGTTCATATAGTAGCTCGCATGATGAAAAAGTGTGGGCACCCCTGCTCTTGAGTCTTGAATAAGCCACGCCCCTTTATTCCCCGTGGGCCAATCTCGTTGTGGTGGCCTTGAACTCCCGCCCGGCACTAAGATGTCGGCGGCAGGAACAGAAGCGCCTTCCCTGTGGGGACGCCAGTGGAGCGGAAGTGCCTCGTCTGAGGCAATGCGGCTGTGGGTGTACCTGGCGGTGCTGGGCTTGGCGGCGGGCCTGGTGCTGGTCCGGCAGGCCGGGGCGGTGGAGCCCTTGAGCCTGAGCCTGGCCCTGGCTGGCACCTCCGGCTTCCTCTCCTACCCACGGCTCTACTGCCTTTTCGCCTACTGCTGCCACGATGCGGGAAAAAACGGGGCCCGCCTCCAGGCAGGGATGCGAGCGGCCTACCGGGCCTCAGAGACTGTGATGTGATGTGGAAGGAGCCTCATGGGCTATATTATTATTATTATGAACTATGTATTAACATATTATTTTCCCTTAGTATATGCTATTGTATTGTTATATTATCAGTATTTGTTATAGTCATGGTGTATATCATTATTGACTATGAGAGTAATGATAACAGTCAGGATTAAGTCCTGTGCTTTATGGATAATATATTGTATGTACCTATAATATTTATATTATTATAATGTAATACAAGATAACACTTAAAAAATAATACAATATTGAAATTATATATTTTATATTACTTGTAATAGTACTAATAATATTACAATATAATGGTATAGTACAATATAGTAAGTTAGAGTGTCATTTTGTGTCATTTTGGTTGGTGGTGTGCCCCAGGATTTTGTAAGTGTAAAAAATGTGCCGCGGCTCAAAAAAGGTTTAAAAACACTGCTCTAGAGTAAGAAAGTCACTGTCAGAACTTGTCTCCTTGCCTTGAGAGTGTGTGTGTGGCCTGCAGGCCCTGCACATGCGCCTGCTTGCAGCTGGGTGCCTCCTCTAGAGTAAATAATTCAATGTCAGAACTTGCCTCCTTGCCTTGAGAGTGCTTATGTGGTGTGCAGTCCCATTGTGAGCATCTGCCTGCGGCTGAGTGCCTCCTCTAGAATAAGAAAGTCATTGTCAGAACTTCCCTCCTTGACTTGAATGTGTGTGCGGTGTGCAGGCTCAGTGCAGGCACAGTCTGAAACTGAGTACCTCCTCTAGAGTAACAAAGTCACTGCAGCTGAGCGCCTCTCCTCTAGACCAGTAGAAAATGGATCTTACGGCACCCCAGAGCAATAATAATGATGATAATAATAATCTTTATTTATACCCCGCTACCGTCTCCCCAATGAAGACTTGGGGCAGCTAACATGAGGCCGAGCCCTTTAAAATACAGAACAACACAATAAAATGCATAATACAGGAAACAAAATACATCAGAAAATAAAATTACAATAACAAAGTAAAATAATAATGCAAATTCACACAATAAAATCAGACCAGGTGGGCAGGCCAAATGGACGAGATTAAATTATAAAATGGTAAAATCCTGGGTGAGGTAGGAATAGAAAATATGTAAGTAAGGGGAGCCCATAAAATGAAACAGTGGGGTAAGGCTTTCAGTTTTGAATGGGGGAAAGTGCATCATAGGGGCAACACTATAAATGGGGCAACAAAAATGGAATGGATGGTCACTCTCCAAAAGTACAATGGCCAGGTTTTCAGCTTTCCATGAAATCTGCTAAGGATGGGGCTTGCCTAATCTCACCAGGTAGTGAGTTCCAAAGACAGCGGAGAAGGCTTTCTCTCTTGTTCCCATAAGCCTTGCTTGTGATAAAGGAAGAGGTGAGGTGAGAGCCTCCCCAGAGGATCGGAGAGATTGTGCAGGTTGGTGGCAGGTCCAGATTCCCCATAAGGTCACCCTAGGCCATGGTCTAGGAGCGCAAGCCAAAGGGGGGGGGGGCGCAATTCACACGGACCCAAAAAAACCCCAAAACCACAAAGCAACTCTCTCTCTCTCTGTCTTGGGGGAGGGCGGGGGGAGAGCGCTGCAAGGGGGGAGGAGGGAATGGCGCCCCCCCTCGCCATCGCCCCCACCCCCTTGTCAAGGAAGGAGGGCGTGAGGAGTGCCGCGAAGAGGAGGAGGCGGAGGGAAGCCCTGCCCCCGGGGGAAATGCTGACACCGGGGGCAGGGCTTCACTTCTTTCCTCCTCCTCACGCAGGCCCTCCTTCCTTGACTCAAGAAAGGAGGGGGCGCACGCCGCAAAGAGGAGGAAGGAAGGGAAGCCCCGCCCCCGGTGCCGGCATCGGCCCTGGGGGTGGGGCTTCCCTCCGCTTCCTCCTCTTTGCAGCACGCGCCCTCCTTCCTTGACTCAAGATGAACAAAGGAGGGCGCGTGCGCTGCAAAGAGGAGGGGGCGGAGAGAAGCCCCGCCCCCGGGGCTGATGCCGGCTCCGGGGTGGGGCTTCCCTTCCTCTTCCTCGCGCGCACCCTCCTTTCTTGACTCAAGGTAGAGGTAGGTTTGGGGGCGTTTGGGGGTGTGGTAGAGGTTGGTCTGGGGGCGTAATTCCAAATGGTGGCCTAGGGTGCCAAAAGGGGTTAATCCGGGCCTGGTTGGTGGTAGGAAATGCGATCACGAAGGTAACAGAAAACAGATTTTTTCCCTCCCGATTTCATGAGGCTCACAAAAAATGGAATGTGGAGCCCCACCAAAAGTTGGGACACAAAACACGTCAAGGTTTACCCCGAATGCACAAGTTACTAGGTATTAAATAATGCCCGTAACAAAATGGTGCCTTCTGTGGTCAAACTAAATTAACCACTATTCCTAAACTCCATGCATAAACCTATGTCTTGGTTATTATAGAGTACATAACCTGATCCCTTTCAGGTGTTTTACAGCTCCCATAGGTCCCACTCATTATAGTCTGTGGGCAGGACTTCTGGAAGTTATAGTTTAAAGTACTGTAGTTCATTGATTACCTTGGATCACGATTTTAGAATTTAATTTAAGGATGGGGAGTGTTGGGAAAGTCTTCTTGCACTATCTCAGGCATGGGGAAACTTTGGCCCTCCAGGTGTTTTGGACTTCAACTCCCTCAATTCCTAGCAGTTGGAAAGCAGACACAGCTCCATCATGCCTAGGCCCAGAAGCAGATGCTGCAGGTTCCTTGTTGCAGTACAATGCTATGCTATCACACTGTTTGAACGGTCAAGGCATAAGCAATGCAAGGAATTGCAAGTTTTTGTGCTGGCTCTCACCTTTCTGACCCAAGCTTGGTGGCCTCATGCGAAAGAACTGCTGTTTGCCCAAGGCTGTGGAGCTGAGCAAATATTTTAGCCGTGGATAGTCTTGTCGGTGCTTTTACCTCCAAAATTGCCTACTTCCTCCAGTCTCTGTGGTTGCCGTCTCATGCTCTGTCACCTCGTATTTGGCTGCTTTCAGTATTGCCTGCAAGGTTAATCTTCCTCCTGCTGAGGCATCATCTTCCTGCCGTTCAAGGGTCTAGGGCCACAAGATGCCGCTGGAAGCATCCTTGTGTTTCCGCTTACCTGGCGACACGATCAAAAGCGAGGCAGATGAAACGGAGCCCAAGAGCGGTTTTCCTCTTTAGCCTTGCTGAGAGGGCAGCCGAGCGAAAGAAGACGTTTTCCCTTCTTGCGCCACGTGCAGTTTTTGCCTCTCCATCCGAAGTCAGTTTTCCTCCAGAGCCGACGCTAACCTTGACTTTTCCGTGTCACTTGTGGCAGATGGAATGAAAGAAAAGGTGGAAACCGAGCTTCCTTTGAGCTTGGCTCATTGAGCTGAAGATCTTTTGAAAACCAGAAAGGCTTCCTGGGGGGTATTGCAGCAGGAGAGGGAAATGTTGATTCTCTATGTGCATTGCTGTTACTCATGGGGAAATTAGAAGCTTTTTTCTTCTGTGTGGGATTTGGAGGATAATTTCATAGTAGCAATACTAACAATACTAATAATACTTATACTTATACTGGGAACCCCTTGTAGTTCAGTGGGTTAAACTGCTGAGCTGCTGAACTTGCTTACTGAAAAGTCACTGGTACGAATCTGGGGAGCAGGGTGTTAGCCCCAGCTCCTGTCAACCTGTCAATAGGTACCACTCTGGCAGGAAGGTAACAGTACTCCATAATGTCATGCTGGCCACATCACCTAGGTGGTGTATACGGACAACACTGGCTCTTTGGCTTAGAAATGGAGATGAGCACCAACCCCCAGAGCCAGACACGACTGGATTTTATGTCAGGGGAAGACCTTTACCTTTACCTAATACTACTACTACTAACTCTTTTTATAACCCACCCTCTCTCCCCATGGGAACTCAGGGCGGTTTACAAAAATAACAAAATGGCAAACATTCAACGCCAAAAACCAAATAGACGATCAAAGCAAAAACATAAAATAAAGTAAACTCAATATAACTTATAAACAATTAAAACAAGGGTTAAGCTCAATAAACACAATAGACACAAAAGTCATATCAATTAATAAACAATACATTAAAACGAACCATATAATATAACGAACATATCAGCAAGCTGAAGTAAATATCCGTTGTCAGGGCGGGAGTATGTATAAGATGTGTTACTCCTCTTCCTCTCCATAAGCGAGATTACACAAATGGGTCTTTAGAAGCTTTTCAAAGGAGAAGAGAGAGGGTGCAATTTTTAGTTCTTTCAGGAGGGAGTTCCGGAGATTGGGGATTGCCATGGAGAAGGCCATCTCTCTCATTCCTACCAACCATGCTTGTGATGGGGGTGGGACTGAGAGCAGGGCCTCCTCCGCAGACTGCAGTGCTTGAGATGAGGTTTTTGAAATAGTCTGGGTCTGAACCATTTAGGGCTTTATAGGTGATGACCAGCAGTTTATAGTTAGCCTGGAAGCAGACTGGCAGCCAGTGGAGCTGACGTAACAAAGGGGTTGTCCACTCCCGTAACTAAGGGGCAGCCAGATTACTCCATTAGTAATCTGGCTGTCGATCTCTGAACCAGTTGGAACTTCTGAACTATCTTCAAAGGCAGCCCCACGTAGAGAGCATTGCAGTCGTCCAAACGGGAAGTAACCAAAGTGTTGACTATAATGGCCGGATGTGGCGTCTCAAGGTATAGGCGCAGCTGGTGCACATGTTTTAACTGTGCAAAGGCACTCCTTGCCACTGGTGACACCTGGGGTTCCAGGGTCAGCGATGAGTCCAGGAGCACCCCCAGACCACACACCCATGTCTTCAGGGGGAGTGTGACTCCATCCAGCGCAGATTGTAGTCCCGTACCCTGATCTGCCTTCCGACTGACCAAGAGTATCTCTGTTTTGTCTGAATTTACCTTCAACATATTATCTCTCATCCAGACCATCACTGATGACAGGCATCAGTTCAGGATCGGAACGGCATCCTTCGCTTTTGGTGGAAAGGAGTAATAGAGTCGGGTGTCATTGGCGTAAATTTGACACTGAACTCCAAAACCTGGGATGATCTCTCCCAGCGGTTTCATGTAAATGTTAAAACAGCATGGGGGACAGAATTGGACCCTTAGGGACCCCACAGGCCAACAGCCAGGGAGTTGACCAGGAGTTCCCCATCTCCAATATTTGGGTGTGGCCCTCCAGGAAGGACCGGAGCCACTGCAAAACAGTGCCACCCAGTCCCATCCCAGAGAGACGACCCAGAAGGTTACCATGATTGATGGTATCAAAAGCTGCTGAGAGGTCCAGGAGAGCTAGCTGGAACACTATCAAGCAGCTGTTATTGTCATGTTGTCCTTTGTCATGTTTAGGTGGAATCTCTCTTCCTGTAGTTTGAATCCTTTGCTCCGAGTCTTAGTCTTCAGGGCAGCAGAAAACAACTTGCCTCCCCCCCCCCCCTTCCTCAAAATGATATCCTTTCAAATATTGAAACATGGCTACCATGTCATTTTTGCTTGCTTTCCTCCGTCTGTTTCAGATGAGGTCTGACCAGAGTAGAATAAAGGGAAAGGTGGGAGAATCGGCCATTGTGGTTTCTTCCAAGTGGTGGAAAGACTGGAGACATTATTCATGCACTTAATAGACTTCGAAATGGATACATTAATTTTTAACATTAAGTTCATTATAAAAAAATCATATCAACATTAGTTAATATGAATTACTTTTCCACCTGTAACGCCCTGCCTATCTTAGCTCGCAGCTTCAATCTGAATTGCTTGCCTCCCGAATAGTAACTGGGCTCTACAGTTTATTTATTAAATTTATTTATTTATTTACATTATTTTTACCCCGCTCTTCCCAGAGTGCCTAACAATGGCAACGATTCGATGCCGCAATAAATTACAAATAGCAACAATAAATTACAATCATAACAACAAGATAAAAACATACAATACAATAGATTAAAACAACATTAGTTAAACCGTCATAGAGCCTTTTCCAATTACAACAATCATCTGGTCTGATTCATTGTTCAGGTGCCATCTTCTATCTATATATATAAAAAGGAAGTGGTCGTGCAACGGGGCAAATGGACAGGAAAACTATATGCCCCCGAGGCACAAAAACCACCCAATACATTACCACCAACCACAAGGTACATTAAGGGCACAAAAAAACCGCCATAGGTACCTCGCAATACCCTAAAATAAGACCCCCAAAACTGCCGCCATAGACCACAACGTTCACAGACACACAAAATGGCCACCATAAACACGTCACAATATCAAGCATGCGCAACATCTGACTCCATGCCCCCCTCCTCTGCCGCTTACAGAACACTCCTGAGACCAAGGGACAACCTTCCCACGCAGGCGCACACAGCGAACGGCGGCGACCGCGGCGGCACCTACAATGTCCCGCCCCTCCTCCTCCTCCCACCCCACCCGCGCCCCCCACTCCTTACCCACCGCATCCACGTCCCTCTGCGGCCCGGGTCCCAAACAGGAAGGCGCCCGGTGAGAGAGGCCGAGGACGCAGCGGAAAAGGCGTCCGCGCGACCCGGCTCCATGTGGCGCCTGGAAGGTAAGTGAACTACACCTCCCAGAAGGCTCCGCGCGGCTCACTCGGAAGAAGGGCGGAGACAGGGCCGGAAATAGGCCAGAGTGGTCGCGCGGGACCTTCTGGGAGCTGTAGTCCCCTGCCCGACACCGCCTTCTACACCATCTCCAAGCCCTTTCCGGGCCAGGATCAGGCGGCCGGCGCAATGCCTGCTTCCTCAACCCCCTCTGCCGCCTCCTCCCGTCCTCAAAGCTACTTCACACTACCCCCACCTCCAGAGAGGTGAGAGAGGAGGAGAACCACCGCGGCGACCACAGAACCAGAACGGTAATAACTATCCTCCCTTTTCCCAGATTTCTATCTGGGTTCGCCCTTGCTTCTCTCTGGGGCCTACACCTTCCTGGGGTCCTTCCCATACCTTCTTTCACTCTTTCCTACCTTTCCTGTCCACCACACTACACCACACCAATATATATACACATCCACATTCAAATACACATATACACACATTCACACACATATAGACATACACACATTCAAATAAACATATACACACATCCACACACATATAGACATACACACATAAACACATATACACAAACATACACACATGCAAACACATGCACACACATATATACATACACATCTCAATCTATCTATACAAACAAATACATACACACATACACACAAGCACACATATATACACACATTCACACACATATAGACATACACACATATACATATATACACATACATACAGAAAGACATATATACAAGCAACCATAAACACACACGCATACATATATACACATACACAAACCCACCAAGACCATAAATAACATCAGTACAAACCCTTACATACTCAGAGATTCAAGGAAGGAGGGCACGAGGAGGCGGAGGGAAGCCCCCAGGGCCGCTGGCGCGGCAGGAAGACGTGAGCGCCTCTGCCTCCTCTGCCATGTTCCTGGGTGCCGCGCATGCCCGACAGCAGCCTTGGGAGCTTCCCTCCACCTCCTCCTCGTGCCCTCCTTCCTTGACTCCTCCTCGCACCCTCTTGAAAAGGGGGCAGGGGCGAGGGTGAGGGGGGCGCCATTCCTTCCTCCCCGCCCCCTCACAGCGCTCTCCCCCCGAGAGAGAGAGAGAGAGAGAGAGAGAGAGAGAGTCATCTCCATGCGTGTTGCGTTTTTGTTTCAACATTTTTTTTGGTCTGTGAATTGCGCCCCCCAGGCCATGGGCTAGGTTGGCCTTATGGGTAATCTGGGCCTGGCTGGGGAGTGAATTCCATAGACGGGAGGTCACCACCGAGAAGGCCATGTCCCTTGTCCCCACAAGCCATGTTTGTGAAGCTGGTGGGACCGAGAACAGGGCCTTCTCAGTGGATTTTAGGCTATGAGGTGGAACATAGAGGGAGATACGTTCGGACAAATAAGCTGGGCCGGAGTCATATAAGGCTTTATAGGCCAAGACCAGCCCTTTGAATTGTGCTTGGAAATGGACAGGTAGCCAGTAGAGTTGACGTAACAGGGGGGTGGTATACTCCCTCTATGATGCTCCAGTGAGCAATCTGGCTGCCGCCTGTTGGACTAATTTAAGTTTCCTAACAGTCTTTAAAGGAAACCCCACGTAGAGCCCGTTGTAGTAATCTATTCGGGATGCAACCAGAGCGTGGACCACCGTGGCCACCGTGCAAACCCTGTTTCATGTTCGGAGCCCTCTTCTCTCCCTTATCATCCCTTACTTTTGGAATGGGATAGTTTCACTTTGCCTTAATTGCAGCTAATATTACCCTCACGCTCTTGAACTATTGGCAATTAAGGCTCAGGCTGTGAGCTGCACCTTCCAGATCAAAGTGAGGCGTTCTTTCATCACCTCTCTTCATAACCCTTGCAACTTCGTTTCAGCACAGCTCAGCTCTTTATAAGCTCATTAGTTCACCTCCAAAAAAAAGAGAGGAAAGCAAACCTTGACTTTTTGGGCGTCAACCTTGCTTTGATCCAGTAGGATCAGTCCTCTCCCCTTAATAAACCTTGCAGGACCTGATCTGGCCAGATCAAAGCTGATCCCTTTACAAGATGTTGTCTATTTTATTGGGATGTTGGCTATTCGATACATTAGATAAGGTGAACTACTTAAGGTGAGCTGTTAGGTAGCTCAGATTGAAGAATTTATCAGATTTATGTATTGCACAGCTGAATCCATTGAAATCCAGCATCTTTATATTTCTTTTACATTTAGCAAGCATTTAAGAGTAGAATCTATACCAATTAAATAAATAAATACTTTTGTGTGTGTGTATGTGTGTGTGTGTGTAATATTCATTCATGGCAATGCATGGCAGGGGACGGCTAGTCTATATAAATAAAAATGTAATGTTTGTTTGTGGGATTATCATAACTCAAAAACCACTGGGCGAATTGACACCAAATTTGAACACAATACACCTCTCAGGCCATCGAGTGACCATCACTCATGAAAACACCGAAAAACACAGCAAAAGAGACTTTAAAAGCCAAAAAATAAAAAAAATACATTACAACACTTGTGCAAAACCACATATACACAAATATATACACACACATATACAGATATACACACACAAACACATATATGCAGACTGGACCACAGCAACGCATGGCAGAGGACGGCTAGTGTGTTTGTGTTTGCTTGCGTGTGTGTGTGTGTATATACACATACATACATACACACATACACACACACACGCTTGGGTACCTGGCATTGTCCAGGTTATTTTCAAAAGTATTTTTTTTTAAAAATTATGAAATGTATAAGGTTATGAGTGAACTACAACTCACATCATGCCAGGTTAACTCCCTGAAACTCCATCACTACTTAAAGTTTGTCATGTTGGGCAAGTTTGCTCTACTCTAGATGCATCATTGGTGGGGGTTCAGTGTGATATCTGGCTGCAGAATAAACTACAGCTCCCACCATGGTGGGTCAGCCTCCTCAAATCCCTCCTGTAGGTTCGGTTGGTCATAGGGGTTCTGTGTGGCAAGTTTGGTCCAAATCCATCATCGGTGGTGGTCACAGTGTCTATGGATGTAATTGAACTACAACTTCCAGAAATGAAGGTCAGTTCCCCTCAAACCCCTCCAGTATTTTCAGTCGGTCATGGTGGTTCGGTATGTCAGGTGAGGTCCAGGGCCATCATTGGCGGGGGTCCAGAGTGCTGATTGATTGCAGGTGAACTATAAATCCCAGTACCTACTATGGCTACAAATCAAGATGAATTCCCCCCGAACCTCTCCAGTATTTTTCTTAGGTCATGAGAGTTCTGTGTGCCAAATGTAGTCCAGATCCATTGTCAGTGTGTGTGTGTGTGTGTGTGTGTGTGTGTGAGGTCTCAGAATTCTCTGACGTGATGCAAAATGAACTACAACTTCCATCCTGTGGAGTCAATCCTCATCCTTGAAGCCAAAATCATTGGACATGGCAGTGCAGTGCAGTGAGGTCTCCTTATTTGAAAATGTTTAAGCAGAGGCTGGATGGCCATCTGTTGGGAGTGCTTTGATTTTATATGGTAGGAGGTTGGACTGGATGACCCTTTGGGCCTCTTCCAAATCTATGAATCTGTGATCTGGGTTGCTGTGAGTTTTCCGGGCTGTATGACCATGTTCCAAAAGCATTCTCTTCTGACGTTTCGCCCACATCTATGTCAGGTGTCCTCAGAAGTTGTGAGGTCTGTTGGAGGCAAGTGGACAAATCCACAAGCATGTGGACAATTTCAGCTGAAAGGAGGAAATTATGAAAATGTTCAAAATCTGGCTAAAGGTATTTAAAAGCTCTAAAATCAAAACAGTAAATAAAGAACAACACTCAGGAATTCCAGGCAGGAAACAATCAGGGCCAGCTAACACCTCCCAGCCAAGGATTCCCCCAGGCAGGAAGCAGCCAGGTTTTGAAGCTGCAAGGCTATTTAATCTTAATCAAGCTGGCCAATTGCAACATTCACACTTGCTTCAAGCAGAGTAGAGTTCTTTCTCCCACCCTGGACATTATTGCGTGTGCAAGGGTGATACACCTCGCGCCCAATGATAACACTGACACAAAGGTTGGATGAAAATGGCCACAACTCGTTTATTAAACAGAACAAAGGGTTGGCGGCCACGCAAGGGTCCAGGATCAGGGTAGTACAGGCCCCCGCGAATGTCCAAAGGCACTTGCAAGCCTGGGTGCGAGCGGCCCAATGCCTCTCCACGGAACTCGGCACCCCAGGGGGGCCAGGGCGTTATCCCCCTACCAACCAAGGGGCGATAAGCCATCCTGATCCAGGGCCCTGCCACCTGCCACAAAAAGGGGGGGAAGTAAGGAGGCAGCCTTACACCCCCCTTTTCCGCCAACCCAAACTCCTATCCTCCATAACCAGAACTGTTGCTTGGTAGCCGCCCCGGTGCCACATGCAGATCTCTGTGAGATATCCATCGCTACTGAGCCGCTGCTCCATGGCCCCGACCAGTCTCCATCCCGGGTGCTTCCCCTGTGGGAGGCGTAGCCAAGTCCACAGCTCAAATTGCAGTTGCGTGACACCCGAAAACTTCGCCCCGTCCACAGGGGCCACGGTAGCAGCTTGCGCTGGTGACAGGCAGCCACCAATTCTGGCCCGCCGGGGCCACGGCAACAGCCTGGATGATCCCTCCAGTAAGCCATTGTTGCATGAAGCCAGGCCAGAGTGACAAGCAGCCACTGGTTTCCGTCCACAGGGGCAACGGCAACAGCCTGGATGCTCCCTCCGGTGAGCCGCTGCTGCATGAAGCTGGGCCAAAGTGACGAGCAGCCACTGGTCCCCGTCCACAGGGGGCAACGGCAACCGCCTGGATGCTCCCTCCGGTGAGCCACTGCTGCATGAAGCTGGGCCAAAGTGACAAGCAGCCACTGGTCCCCGTCCACAGGGGCAACGGCAACAGCCTGGATGCTCCCTCCAGTGCGCCGCTGCTGCATGAAGCCGGGCCAAAGTGACAAGCAGCCACTGGTCCCCATCCACAGGGGCAACGGCAACAGCCTGGATGCTCCCTCCAGTGAGCCGCTGCTGCATGAAGCCAGGCCAGAGTGACAAGCAGCCACTGGTCCCCGTCCACAGGGGCAACGGCAACAGCCTTGGATGCTCCCCCCAGTGAGCCACTGCTGCATGAAGCCAGGCCGAACCTCGCCCATGAGGTTCCAACCTCCTGGTGCCACGGACTTCTTGTCCTGCCCTCCACTCAGGTCCTGGCAGCCTGTCTCCTCCTTGCAGCTGAACCACGCCCACTCCAAGCACGTGGGTCCCGGTACCACTTTACGTCCTGCCCATGGCCCTGCGAGAGAAAGAAAAAGAACCAACGGCAGCCTGTACACCTCGAGGAGGAGGCCCGGTCTGATTTACAGGTAACACTGATGATTCAAATGGCCCGAGGCTAGAATACGCCTGCGGAGACACCACCAGCAGCAGCCAAAGCCGCTGCCCCGATCCTGAAGGCGTGCCCTCCATGAGATTATGCAGCAGGCCCAGCACATGAATGAGTGCTGTGTAGAACTCCCTGGTGAGGGGAGAGGTTCCATCAAGATGCACAAATAAGCAGCTTGGGGAGGTGTCCCTGGGGCTGGGAACCCGGCCAGTATCAAATGGGCACAGTTGAGCTTGCTCAAGGCCCAGAATGGGCAGGGAGGCAACCTACCCCCCATATGCCACCTTGGACTTATGGAGCCTGTAAGATCTAGAGTTCCCATGGATACTCGCATGGTTGAGCTGCCAAGCTCTACCAGGGGAATCCGTCTGGAGTTGGCCACAACCTCCCCTGGACGTATGGGCCCCAATGAAATATTAGAGAAGGCCGGAGAGAAAACTCTACCTTGTAATGGGATATGCGTATCCTCTTAGAGAGTTGCCTAAGCTGCTGGACGGGGGCGGTGCAATCCTGCTGCCTGGGAGACTGTTTCTTCCACTCTTCACAAACTATGTGCTCCTATGCAACTTGTAAGGATCCTCGCGGGCTGCCGCCTTGCTGTCCAGTAGGCTTTGAAGGCAGCTGCCGCGATGGATTGCATCCGTTCTAACCAGGCCTCCCGTTCCCAGTGGTCCAAGTTCCGGCTGGCACTTTGCGGGCAGGATGTCTGCATCAGGAGCTAGGAACCGAAAACCTGCCTTCCTTGTAAGCAGGGCAATGCATCTACCATTTCATTGTTTACACCTGGAACGTCATGCACTGAGAAGGAAATGTTAGTCTGCACGCAATACCAAGGCAAGTCGCCTGGTGAACCCCGAGGCCCTGGCGAACTTGGATGCTTGCCTTTTTGCTCTGCAGCAAAACTTAGCAGGCAAACATGGGTGGGAGTACTGTGAGTTCCCTGAAGGTGACCTACCTCCTGGCCGCAGACGGCCCCAAGGTGTGCCCATAGGTCAGCTGACCTGGCTGCCGGCACCGGGGCACTCACCGTAGAGGAACCCATTGAGTTCCCAACGACAATGGAAGTGGGGGTTCCGAGTCTTCTCCTGCACTAGATGGACGACAAAATACTGGCCATGGCCTGGCGTATTAAGCATCTGTGTGCACCCAACGCTGCCCTGCCTGCCCCCTAGCTGGAAAATCCGTTAATGTTGAAGCAAACCACAGCAATGGCTTCACATGGTTCTGCTTGCTGTTTGCATACAGGAAACGACCAATAGGAGTCTGGAAGACACAGGTGTCTGAAATGTACCAGGGAGATTCGGCCCGCTACTAGCACATGCCGATTGTCTATTGTGGTGAATGCTTATGTAGACGGATTTTTGGGCTGGAAAATTGGAAATCAGGAGGTATGGTTGCAGATATCCTGACAAAGCCGTGAACCAACGAGCTCATGTTGACTGCCCAAGCCTCCCATTACAATGATTAGCTGGCCCAGACGGAGGGATCCATGCCCCCCCCCACAAGGGGGGGGGTGGTCCTGCATCTATACATGCCGCAGTCTCTTCCCTATGTCTTTGACCCAGGAACGAGATCTCTGTAGGAAACGTAATACCTCAAATATGGAAATGGCCAGTGCTGGCCGTGAGGCTGACTCGCTCTCTGGCTGGCTCTCCTGATGACTACCTTGGAAACAGTCCTAGTTGAATGCAGGGGGACTGTATCGGGGGCACGTTTGAGCTGCCCGATTCAGTGCTACAAAGTCAGTGATGACAATCCTCGGGACATCAAACCAGGTCCTCAGGACACCTAACAGGAAAGGACCCTGTAATCCGCCATGGGGGCTGGCACTGCTCAATGGCGACTGCCTCCTGAGAGGAAAGTAAATGGTAAATAAAGGTCAACAACAGGCTACACAATCGGTCGAGAGCCCCTCGACCCAGGCAGGCCTCGAACTCATGGCCTGGCCAGTAGAGATCTAATGCAGCTGACACCCAGCCAGCTGCGCCGCAATCCCGGTGAAACCATATTAGGAGAGCTGCCTGACCGTAACTACCGTATTGCAGTGGCATTCACTGCCTTGGGGTGTCATGGAAGCTCCCTCCTGTGGGCAGTAGTTGTTTCCTTGGCTTCCTGTCTGGCCGACCTCTGGTTGCGTTGTCGTGGAGCCGAGCTCGAAGAAACCTGTAACACAGAACTGCAACTGGACCATAACAGTTAGCACCACCGCACGAGCGAAGAGGGCGCCCTGGAGGGAAAACCCACCAGCAGGACATGGGAGGAACAGCCTGACGAAGGGATGGCCAGGTCTCACACATCGGAGGTACCACTGGAGGCAAAAGCAGCCTGCACCAGTGGGGAGGGGGGGGGTACCACCCTAAGAGGGGGGGCTGCACAGGGGAGACATTCCATGCCATGGACACCCAGCATGTATGTGTGGACACACAGGGGTTAATTAATAGCAGCCATGGCGGCCTGCACCAGCAGGGTTGGCCCCCACTGGGAAGGCAACTCAATGCCATGTACGCACAACCTGTGAAACTGACACTCAGAGGCTATGTGCTAGCCGCAATGGCAGCCTGCGCCAGCAGGGGGTGCCCACACCAAGGGGGGGTGGCAAGAACAGTAGCAACACACAATGCCACGTACACACAACATGATTATACAGCCTCTTAGGGGCTGTGAACTAGCCGCAACGGAAGCCTGCACCCGCAAGGGGTGCCCCACCTTAAGGAGGGGTGGCATGAACAAGGAAAGAGACAGCGTTGTCCCTAGACACCTCCCTGTATGTGGCTGGCATGACTGCCTGGCGCGCCATAACCAACCCACTGGAGCGGTACCTATTGGTCTACCCGCATGTGCGGATTCCTGACTGCTGGTCAGCAGAAACTGGAGCTAACCGTGAGAGTTCGCCTAGCTCCCCAGAGATGAACCTGCGACCTCTGGATCAGCAAGTTCAGCAGCTCAGTTCTATTTCCCACTGCACCACCGGGGCCCACAACTGGTGAAAGCAGAGGGCAGAGGAGCCCTGGGGGTTGCAGCTGTGTGGGAGGTGAAGGAGGCTGGAGCCTGCCCACCTCCCAACATGGAAGAAAGGCAGCCTGGGAAACCCATTGTGCCACCAGGGAAGCAAGCAGAGGGTGATGATCCACCCCATGTGGCTGCCTACAAAGCCCGCTGAATGCAATGTCCCAATGTGTGTTCCCCACAGCCACCTGTCCTGGCCTAGCTAGCAATGTGCTGGAATGTGTCCAGCGAAGGGTGACTCAAATGATCCAGGGTCTGAGATCAAGCCCAATGAGGAGCGGCTTGAAGAGCTGGGCATGTATTGCCTGAGAGAGGGAAGGCTGGGAGGAAACATGATAGCCATGTCCCCCCCTCCCCCCAGAGACCTGGGGCTCCCTGCGAAGGCGGGGACCCTGGCTGGAGCGGGGGGGGGGCAGGGCAGGCACATGCGGGAAGGGGCCCCAGGCGGGGGCGAGGAGAGCACCCCGGGGCCGGCCCCGCTCACCCCCGCTGGGGGAGCCGCATGCTTGGGAAGGGGGGCGAGGGAGGCGGCTGCTGCGCGCGCACACGAGCCGCAGCTCCCCCACCACCCCACCTGGAGGAGCCCGGGCAGGGAGCGGGACGGGACATGGGGTGTCCCGGGAAGGGGGAGCGCACGTGCATCGGCTGGACTCCCCTCGCCCAACGGTGCCCGGGGGCGGGGGCGCGCGCGCACACCCCTCCACCAAAGGAAGCGGGCGGCCAGGGAGCCGGGGGGGACCGCCGGGATGGGCGCCGCATGCGCGCTTGCGGCCGTAGCTCCGCCCCGGTGCGCGGCAAGGCCCAGCGGAGGCTGCGCGGGCAGGCCCCCCCCCCGCCGGAGGCGGCCTGCCCGGGAGCCGGGGCGCAGCGCGCGCGCGGACGCGCTGCTGCGCCACCCCCCACGCGCGGCAGGGCCCCCACCAAGGGGGCAGCAGGGAGCTGGAGGGGGCGCGGGCGCAGCGTGCGCGTTGCAAGCGCGCCGCAGCCCCCCGCCCCACACAGCGGTCCCAGGGAGCGCAGGCAGGCCCCGCCCCCGCCGCCCGGGAGGAGGCGGCCTGCCTGGAAACCGGTGGGGGGGCGCCGGCAGGGAGCCGGAGGGGCGCCGGGCGCGCGTGCGCGCGCGCCGCAGCCCCGCCCCCACGCACGGCAAGTCCCCAGGGAGCGCAGGCAGGCCGCGCCCCGCCGCCCGGGAGGAGGCGGCCTGCCTGAAACCGGTGGGGGCGCCGGCAGGGAGCCAGAGGGGGCGGGGGCGCGCGGGCGCGCGCCGCGCCAGAGGCCCGAGCCCCTTCGTGGCAAGGCCCCGGCAGGGAGGAGGCGCGGAAGGCCCCGCCCCTCCGCCGCCCGGGGGAGACGGCCGGCCATGGGGCCGGAGGAGCACCGGGCGGGGCGCGCGTGCACGCGCACACGCTGCCACCCGGCCAGGGGCGGGGGCACCGCGCGCACGCACGGCCGCGGCGGTGCACCCCCTCCCCACGGCGCCCAGGCGAAGGTGAGGCAACACGGGCAGGCCCCTCCTGCCGCCCGCGGATGCGCCTGCACGGGCCGCGGAGCGGGCGGGGCAGCAGGAGGGGCCGCGACGGGCGGACATCGAACGGGGGACCCCCAGGGCCCGCACCCCAACCCCCTGTGACCCAGGGGAAGAACTGTAGCCCGCAGCAGGCGCGAGCCGCAGGCCCCAGGAGCAGCAGGGACCCCAATACCGACCGGCAGCAGGATCCTGCTGTTGCTGCTCCTGTAGCTGCTCCATGGTGCAAAGGAAATGGCCCCCCTGGATCTGCTGCTGGTGCTGCTGCAAAAACCGAGTTGGCCCCTGCAAGTGCTGGGGGCAGTCCCAGGCAGCCTTTTATATCCTGCCTGGGCGAAGAGAAGGGCCAGCTAGCCAGGTGGAGGGGAGAGGTGTGGCCGGCTCCCTCATTGGCTAGCTGGCCCTGGCGGGGAAACTGGTGCCGCCCAGGGGTCTCTGGGAAGGAGAAGACCCCTGACCTCCCAAAGATGGCGACGAGGACAGCCCTACCCCGCAAAAGGGGTTGGCCGGTAAGTCGGCCATGCCCATTCCACAGATATATAAACCTCAGTTGCCTAGTTTCCAACAGACCTCACAACCTCTGGGGATGCCTGCCATAAATGTGGGCGAAACGTCAGGAGAAAATGCTTCTGGAACATGGCCAGACTGCCTGGAAAACTCACAGCAACCCAGTGATTCCAGCCATGAAAGCCCTTTGCAACACAATCTGTGATCTCTCTGAGTTCAGAGTACGCTTCAGCTGGCCAAGGAGCCTCTCCCATATGCATATCCTCCTCTCTTCTCTCCCTCTGCTTGGAGTCTCTTCTCTCTGTTTCTCAGTACCATTCCCCCTCCCTGCACCAGATGCTCGCATGTTGCCTCAAGACCTATAAGGGGAACATACCAAATGGGATTTGCTCTTTTCTTTCAGCTGCGGAGTCTCAGAATCCCCCCTTAAGGGCTGCAGTTTTCCACTTCATTTAAAAGTTTTAAGCTCTGTCAATTGCTCCTTCCAGCACAGCGAAAGAAGGAAATGCACTTTTCCCCGTCTTGGTGAGCTTCAGAGGGGGAAAAAAGCCTGAGAATAGGCATGAAATTAAGCAGCAAGCAGGCCTTTGAATCTCGAGACAGGCGTGCTTCTGTGCGCTTCCCCCCTCGATCCTCAGAGACAACTCAATCCTGGCATATCCTATAATATAACCCACCGACCCTTCAATTGGGGCCCAAATTGCATATTATGTTTTCCGAGTAGCAAAATATTGGAAGCAAATCCCCAATCTGCCATTTAGTCATTGCAAACTGCCCTTGTGACATGTGTGTTTTCCTGACCTGGAAACCTAATCAGACATACTTAATGTGGGGTCAACGGAGAAATTCCGCTAATTTTTTTTTCCATGTCAGGAACGACTTGAGAACCTGCAAGTTGCTTCTGGTGTGAGAGAATTGGCCGTCTGCAAGGACGTTGCCCAGGGGACGCACGGATGTTTTGATGTTAAGATATTATAATTGTATATTTACGTTATATGTAATATTACTAATAATATTGCGATACAATGTGATATGTAATTGTTGTACTGTGACAATGTCATAGTATGTTGTATTTGATATTATAGCATAATATACATATAATATTGATAATGTTGTAATGTAATGCAATATATTACTACTACTAATAATAATAATCTCTCGGCATTACTTCGCGAACGAAGATTCTTAGGAAGGACTCATCCCAAGCTTTTTACAAGCACGTTGATGACTAAAAGGGCCAATCAGAGATAGGCAAGTTTGGTTGCAGAAAGCACAGCAGAAAGTCTCCTTGGGAGATGTTGTTTCCAAGTTGCAGTTCTTTCTGCGTTGTCGTTTCTCTTCGAGACCCATTTGGCGTGTCTTCTCAAAAGAGGCCGCAGCATTATGGATAGTGCATCTCCATGCCTCCCGAAGTGAGGCCAGGGCGGACCATTGTTGGTGATCAATCTGGCCGAGCCTGAGATGTTGTTTCAGGGAGTTCTTATATCTCTTTTTGGGGGCACCTCTCTTGTGCTGACCCGTGGCGAGTTCACTGTAGAGTAGTATCTTTGGGAGGTGGTGGTCCTCCATCCTAGAGACGTGCCCTGCCCAGCACAGCTGTGTTCTCAATAGCATGGCCTCAATGCTGGTGATCCCTGCTTGCTATTGTTATGTGATATGTGATATTGCTATTGCTATTGTTATGTGATATTACAATGTGATATGTAATATTAATGTTGTACTGTGGCAATAATTATAGTTCATTGTATTTGCATTTTGCTTTTGAGCCGCACTGAGTCCCCTTCGAGGTTGAGAAGGGAGGCATATAAATATTGTGAAATAATAAATAAATAAATAAATGTTTTCCCATCCTTGTGGGAGGCTTCTCTCATGTCCCCACATGAGGAGCTGGAGCTGACAGAGAGAGCTCACCCACGCTCTCCCCGGATTCGAACCTCTGACCTATCGGTCTTCAGTCCTGCCGTCACAAGGGTTTAACCCACTGCGCCACCGAGGGCGCCATTCCTCGAAATGCAAATAGCAGATACTTTTCATATACATATACAAATACACATACACACACATACATCTACATATACCCTGTTTTCCCAGAAATAAGACCTACCCTAAAAATAAGTCCTAGCATGATTTTTCAAGATTTTTCAGGATGCTTGAAATATAAGGCCTACTTCAAAAATAATCCTTAGCTACAGTTCGTAAAAAGTCAATTTGGAAAAAACAAGACATCCCCTGAAAATAAGCCCTAACACTTTTTTTGGAGAACAAATTAATATAAGACCCTGTCTTATCTTCTTGGAAACACATACATATACATACATACACATGACAAATGTATCTCACTTTACACACTATATAGACTAGTGTTTCTCAACCTCCTGAATGCCGCGACCCCTTAATACAGTTCCTCATGTTGTGTGACCCCCAACCATAACATTATTTTTTTATATGATTTTTATTCATAGCATTTTTTTCACATATTATACATAAAAAGAAAACACACAATCTCTAACTAGAGTGTTGGGGTAGGGTATCAGGGTTTGGAATGTTCAGGGAAGGGAAAGGGTAGTGGTCTTGGGAAGGATAGGCAAGGGTAGCACACTTGGGAGCGGGGATGTCTGACTTCCAAATCTTCCTTCTTCGATTTCTGTTTTTATTTGTTTCCATCGTCCATTCTTGCCTTTGACTACTCCTTTATCATCTATATCTATTGTTTCTCTTTTCTTCTAGTGTTTGGTCAGTTACTCCTACATTGTCTCCTCTTATATCTTTACTTACTATCTTTAAATGTTTCGTAAATTTTCCAGTCTGTTTTTTTTATGGGTCTACCATAAGATATTTTCATAGCATATGTTAGTTTGTCCATATCCTTGATCTCATCTATCTTGCTTAGCCACTCCTCAGTTGTAGGTATGTCTTTTTGTTTCCATTTTTTGGCAAAAGTCATTCTAGCTGCTGTACACAAATAGGTAAACAAAATATCCTTATTTATATCCAGATCTAACTCTTCGTCCGTAATACCTAACAAGAAGTATTCTGGTTTCCTACTAATCTTCCTTTGTAGGATCTTTTCACAGGCTTTTTGTATTTCCTTCCAATATGACACTGCCCTTGGGCAGGTCCACCACATGTGATAGAAAGTGCCCACCTCCTTATTACACTTCCAGCAGTGGCTGTTCGCCGTCTTATACATTAGTCCTAATTTCTGTGGTGTAATATACCACCTATAAAACATTTTAAACCAATTTTCTTTCAGATCTGTGGCATACGTATATTTGATTTTTTTCTGCCATATTTCTTCCCATTTTTTCAATGCTATTGTCCTACCAATATTTTGTGCCCATTTGATCATACAGTCTTTTACTAACTCTTTCTCCGTTGCCCATTCTAGTAATATATATATTTGTAATGTTCTTTTTCTCTTTATTTACGATTTTCTCAAAGAATTCGTCCTTTTCGGCAAACCCTATAACCTTGTCTTTTTTATAGTGTTCTTTCACCTGCATCAGCTGCAGCCAGGAAAATGATTTAAATTTGTTTGTAATTTCCTCCTTGGATTTCAGGACCAGTTCTTCCTTTTCTTTAGTTAGTATGTCCCTGTAGGTGGGCCATTGAGACCAACCTAACAGCCTTCTCTGGTCTGCCTCTAATGGTGATATCCACAGAGGTGTTTTCCTATAAAACCTATCTTTATACTTCTGCCAGGTCTTTAACAAGGCCGTCCTTATAAAATGATTATTGAAGTTTTTCTCCTTCCTTTCTTGGCCATACCACAAATAGGCATGCCATCCAATTCTTAAATCAAATCCTTCTAAGGCCAGAATATTTTCTCTTTTGAGTGTAATCCAGTCCTTTATCCAAACAAGGTTTGATGCCTCATAATAGAGTCTTAATTCTGGTAACCCGAATCCTCCATTCCTCTTTGCTCCGATTAGATGGTCGTATTTAATCCTTGGTTTTTTGCCCTGCCAGATGAATTTTTGCAGAGCTTTATTCCATTCTTTAAAAAATTTATTGGTCCTTAAAATCGGAAGGTTCTGGAAAAGGAACAGGAGTTTTGGTAATATGTTCATTTTAATCGTTGCGATTCTCCCCATCAACGACAAATTCAATTTGGTCCATTTTTCTAAATTTTTTGATATCTCTTTCCATTTTCTTTGTAATTGTTCTCAATCAATTGGGAGTTTTTTGCTGTTATTTGAATACCCAGATATTTGAATTTCAGTGTGATTCGCATTCCTGTAATATTTTGTAATTCCAATTGGTTTTTCTTTGTTATATTTTTGGTTAGAATTGCTGTTTTTTCTTTGTTTATCCTCAGACCTGCTAGATGACCATATTCTTCTATTTTATTTATCCAAATTTTTTATATTTACCCTTGGTTCTTTGACGATGCACACCAAATCATCTGCGAAGGCTCTACATTTGAAATCCTGTTTACTCACTCTGGTTGCAGGGAGTGACTTATCTTCCCGTATATTTTTCAGTAAAATCTCAAGTGCCATAACATTATTTTTGTTGCTACTCCATAACTGCAATTTTGCTACTGTTATGAATCGTAATGTAAATATCTGATATGCAGGACGGATTTTCGTTCACTGGATCCAATTTGGCACAAATACCCAATACGCCCAAATTTGAATACTGATTGGGTTGGGGAGGGGATTGATTTTGTCATTTGGGAGTTGTAGTTGCTGGGCTTTATAGTTCACCTACAATCAAAGAGCATTCTGAACTCCAGCAACTATAGAATTGGGCCAAACTTCCCACACAGAACTCCCATGACCAAGAATAAATACTGGAAGGGTTTGGTGGACACTGACCTTCAGTTTTGGAGTTGTAGTTCACCTACATCCAGAGAGCACTGTGGACTCAAACAATGATGGATCTGGACCAAACTTGGTACAAATACACAATATGCCTAAATGTGAACACTGGTGGAGTTTGAGGAAAATAGACCTTGATATTTGGGAGTTGTTTTTTCTGGGATTTATAGTTCACCTACAATCAAAGAGTATTCCGAACCCCACCAATGATAGAATTGGGCCAAACTCCCCATGCAGAACCCCCATGACCAATAGAAAATACTGTGTTTTCTAATGGTCTTTGGTGACCCCTCCGACACCCCCTTGTGACCCCCTTCAGGGGTCCCAACTTTCAGGTTGAAAAACACTAACATAGAGATTTCACAAACTATATACTGAAGTGAATCCGTCGAAGACGGAGATCTTGTGGCCCGGTCGCCCTGGGCTGGACGAGTGCCGGTTGCCTACCCTGGATGGCGAGCAACTTAGCCCGTCACCCTTGGTTAGAGCTTAGGTGTCAAGCTGGACTCCCTGCTGACCATGGAGGCCCAGGTCTCCGTGGTCAGCAGGGTGGAATTTCCACCTACGGCAGGCTGGGCGACTGGCCCCTACTTGTCCAGGGAGGACCTGGCCACGGTGATCCAAGCGCGGTCATCTCGAGACTGGACTACTGTAACGCCCTCACGTGGGCCTTCCCTTGTCGACAATCCGGAAACTCAAGCTAGTGCAGAATGCCGCTGCTCGCTTGCTGGTGGGAGCACCAGTGAGGGAGCACATCACTCCCATCCTTCGGCAACTGCACTGGCTTCCCATCGAGTACCGGATTGCCTTCAAATGCTGGTTTTAACCTTCAAGGCCTTGCACGGTCTGGGGCCTATGTACCTGAGGGACCGCCTTACCCCGTATGTTCCCCGAGATCACTGCGCTCGGAAGAGCAAAATTTGTTGGTGGTTCCATCGCCCGCTCCTGCCATCTGTCAGTACTAGACAGAGAGCTTTCTCTGCTGCGGCTCCAGCACTCTGGAATTCGCTCCCTGAGTACATTCGAGCGACCCCTGAACTCCCTTCCCTTCCGAAGGGAATGTAAGACAGCCTTATTCAGGTTAGCGTTTGGCTAACCCAAACGTGATTGGCTCGTCCTGTCTCAGTAAAGAACTGTAGACCTGTTCCACCTCGGTTATGTACCATGTTTTACCATGTGTTTTTACCGTATGTTTTATTGTATGTTATAATTGTGATCCGCCCCGAGCCTGCAGGGAGGAGCGGAATATAAAATCGAAGAAATAAATAAATAAATAAATAAATATACAGATATCTATTTGACAGACTGACACTAATACTGACTAACATGTTATCTTAACACATTTCTAAATATAAATATATAAAGGAGTATGTAGTTGACTTCCCGCGTTCTTACGAGAAGGGTAGATGTTCATTTCAGCTAAATTACTTATTGATTTATTAACGATCAATGACTTCATAAAAACACCAGGATCCTTCCATTAAATTTCTGAATACGAATGGAGAAAAGATAACTCTCGCAGACAAATACATAAATAAGCTTTGTCATAACAAGACGGCAGGTTAATGACATTGCAAATAGGTTCAAGGGATAAGACTGCAGCAAAGGGATTTTAAAAAAATAATTATTTGCTTCTTACAATCCTAATTAATAACCCCCTTCTCTGGGCCATTTTTTCTTTTGTAAATATGTGCCATTGAATTCAAAGACCAATGTATGCGCAGATGGGCCAATCTGTCTATTTGAGTTTTGCTCATTCTCATCTCTTTCGTTCAATGTTGTTTGGATCTTATTTTTGCATACTTTTTTTTGCATATGTGCATTTTTTAAAATACATAATATTTTTTTCCATGTCAGGAGCGACTTGAGAAACTGTAAGTCGCTTCTGGTGTGAGAGAATTGGCCTTCTGCAAGGACGTTGCCCAGGGGACGCTCGGGTATGTTACCACCCTGTGGGAGGCTTCTGTTATGTCACCGAATGGGAAGCTGGAGCTGACAGATGGTAGCTGTCGCCCCCTTGGGCCCTTGGCACTTGACCTCCCTGGACAAAACACAAGGCAGCTGAGGTACAACAAGCTTTATTGATTATAAGGTAGCAGGGTAAGTAAAGAGTCTAGGAAGCCTTCAGTATGTGGCCTCCGGTTAGCAGCAAATACTGAAATCAGCTAAGCTTGAGAATCCGCAACAGCAGGATCTCAAGCGGAGGAAATTCAGGAACAAATGCGGGATGCGATAGATAGTCTCTGAACCCCCAACCGGCGCAAAAAGGCTGGGCGGCTCGAAGTACTGCAGGCAAGTTCAATGCGGAAGTATCACAGCTCCTCTGCAGGGTTCGACGATGAGCAGGAACAAGGCTTGATGCTGGAACGAGGCAGCCGAGAGAGGCTGGCTGGCAGGATCTTGGTGGCTGGCCGAACGGCCCGGTTCACAGTAGCATCATGGTAGTAGCGGTCGTTGGTACGAGATACTGGTGCACAGGAGCTCACAGCTTTTATAGGATTTCTCTCTATAGGGCCGGGTGCGTCGAACATCAAAACGGATGATGGATGGGCCTCGGATTGTTTTGAGAACCTCAGTCCTGAAGAATGCGGCGCCTCGTTAGTGCGCGCCACCTGGGCTAGGGAGTTGCGCTTGGTGCTCCGAGTACCCGCTTCTGCTATCAGCCTGGTGGGCCTAGCCTGGCGTTGACATGCCTTTTCTATAGCATCCTCTCTGGGAGGCTCATGAGAGCAGCAAAGAGGCCCACGGCAGGGCACGGGAGTTAACCCAGCTGTGCTGGAAAGTTCCTGGGAGCCAGGCGGGCAAAAGGCAGACCCTAGTAAAAACGCCGCCTGAAGCCCTTGGGGTGCGACAGTAGCTCATCCTGCTCCCTGGATTCAAACTGCTGACCTTTTACTCAGCAGTCCTGCTGGCACAAGGGTTTAACCCATTGCACCACCGAGGGCTCCAATATTTCCACTAATATATGCATTGCTATGTGTGTTTCCTTTTTCCTCATTATTAAATATAGATTATTAAGATTTATAGTCATATAATAGCAGAGAGACTTAAAATTTTACTTAAGGAAAAAATAAAAGAAGATCAATTTTTACCAAATAGACAACAAAGAGAAAATGTAAGAATAATTATTGATCTAATTGTATATTATGAAATTAATAACCAAAAAAAGTCATGTTATTAGCGTTAGATGCAGAAAAAGCAATTGACAATGTATATTAGAGGGGTTTTTTTCAAACAATGAATGAAAGAGATGGACATTGGCTACTATTTTCAAAATATGATGAACGCGATATACAAAAATCAAGAAGCAAAAATTTGGGTAAACAAACAAGAAACAGAAAAAAAAGAAATTGGAAAAGGTACAAGACAGGGCTGTCCACTCTCGCTATTAATATTTATAATGACTTTAGAGATACTATTAGATAGAATAAGAGAGGACAAGAACCTTAGGAGAGCAAAACGTTTGGGACAAGAATATAATTTGAGGGCATTTGCAGATGACATAATCTGTGTAATAGAACAGTGTTTTCCAACCAGTGTGCCGTGGCACACTAATGTGCCGTGAGCGATCATCAGGTGTGCCGTGGGAAATTGGAACCTCCAATACCCTTTCTTCCCCCTCCTGCCGAACACTCTTTCTTCTCCACTCGGGCTCCCTTCTTCCCAGCCTCGTTCTGCTCAATTGTTCTGGGGCGAGTCTGCGCACTAGCGCCCGTACAGCCTCAGGCTCTTTTCCTTTCCCCCCCATCAGGTACTTAAGCAGGAAAGGGCTGTTAGGAGTGGTGGGAGTTGAAGTCCAAAGCACCCAGAGGGCCGAAGTTTTCCCATGCCTGTTTTAGGGACCTTAAAGTGGTGAGCCTCCTTCCAACATTGTGGATTCTGGATAGAAAACAAACAACAACATAACATAACATTGTTTGAGTCCACAGTGCTCTCTGGGTGTAGGTGAACTACAACTTCCAAACTCAAGGTCAATTCCCAAGCAAACCCTTTCAGTACTTTCTGTTGGTAATGAGAGTTCAATATGCCAAGTTTGGTTCAATTCCATTGTTGCAAGAGTTCAGGATGCTCTTTGATTGTGTGTTAACTATAAATCCCAGAAACAGTAACTCCCAAATGTCAAGGTCTATTTTTCCCAAACTCCATCTGTGTTCACATTTGGGCATATTGAGTATTCATGCCAAGTTTGGTCCTGATCCAACATTGTTTCAGTCCACAGTGCTCTCTGGATATAGGTGAACTACAACTCCAAAACCCAAGGTCAATGCCCACCAAACTCTTACACTGAGTGTATAAATACATTTTAAAACATATTAACTGTATGTATTACTGTGTTAGAGTGTCATTTTGTGTCATTTTGGTTGGTGGTGTGCCCCAGGATTGAAAAATGTACTGCAGCTCAAAAAAGGTTGAAGTACACTGTAATAGAAGAACCAGAAATTTTTTAGAAAAATGGATCAAAGTAATAAAGGAATTTGGAGAAGTGGCTGGGTTTAGAATAGCTATGCATGTTTCTTTAGTATACACTTTTTAAAAAACCAAACCCTATCCATTTCTGAACAGTGCATCTACCAAATGCAACCGCGGTGCAATCACATGGCTGCAGTATAATACAACTGAATCAATTTCTCCACTCTTCTATATTTAACACCATCTACTCTATGAATATAACATCAAGAGACCCATCTAGAAGAAAGCTCCCTTGGCTTCAATACGCTGCCTTCCATGTAGCCTTAAAAGAAGGCTTCTCCATTGTAATCTATATATATAAAGGAAGAGTCGTCATGGAACGACCATCCCAAACAAAGAAACCTTACAACGCAGAAACACCAAACTTGCCAACAGAAATAAGCCTCAAGCAAGGTACGTTTGTAGCAAAGAAAATTTCCCCCCAAAACCTAAAAGGCCCCCAAAACAACAAGTAAAAAAACACTACATTTCCCAGCATCCTCCGGGGCTGCCAATGACTCTTCCAGCCTCTACATTCTGACAACATGATTGGCTGCCAATAAGGGCGGATTTGCATAACTCCTGTACTGGCCAGCCAACATGAACATTCCAACCCATAATAAACTGTCAGAGGAGAATAAGGCAAAGGGCTGAGGCACAAACATAAACACCCAATTCACTTCCCACAGAAAATTTACACCCCTACAAATCACAGACCATGCCAAAATTGACAGTAAGGCTTCATTAACTTAATTTCCATGACTAGGCCTCACTTAATGGAATGCTGTTTATGCTCTGAATTGACAGTAAGGCTTCATTAACTTGATTCTCCCGACTACGCCTCAGCTCACTGGACATTGTGTATGGCCTGAATTGACAGTAAGGCTTCATTAACTTGCTGTTCCTGACTAGGCCTCAGCTCATGGGACATTGTGTATGGCCTGAATTTACAGTAACCTACCTTGGCACACAGAGCCCCTACGACCCACGCTACATTCTACTACAGTTTGGAGGAGGGTGGACCATGGATTATGGGACTTGAAGTACCTCCATGGTTAATGGGATTTGTAGTACTTCAAAACCCATCATTCCCCACAGACCACTGTGTCCAAGAACCAAGACCGATAAAGACCAAACTTGGCAAACAATGCACCCCATGACCCACACTCCATCTGACTGCAGATTAGAGGAGGACACACCATGGATAATGGGATTTCAAGTACCTCCACTCATTTCCAAAGTACCCCACCCACACACGCATCAACCTCTACATCAAGACTTCAGACAGAAACACAAAAAACATTGTATATCCACAAGCTCTGCAGAACGCCAGCAACACCACACAACAACTCCACAGGACTCCAACATCCCACCCACCAAAACAACCCACAACAACACAGCCATGACCCCAACAACACCATAACTAACAACAACTCCAACCCTTACATACTCAGACTTCCTCGCATCTCCAAAATAGGGCACAGCAATGCGTGCCGGGTACAGCTAGTGCAGGTATAAAAGCACACCAAAAAAGGCAAAGGGACACATTGAGACATGGAGCTTCCTAGCTCATCACTGAATGATCGTTGACATGTGTTGAGGTATGGTTTCTATTTCCCACTTTCTCTTAATGTTGGCACGTAGAGAGCTTCCCAACAGGGTTAACGAAAAGGTAGACATATATGTTATATATCAGGGCTGTCCAACTGGCGGCCCCGGGGCCGGATCCGGCCCCGTAGCCTGTTGGACACGGCCCCACCTATGCCCTCAGCCGCCATTTTTAAATTTTAAAAAAATCGATTTTTTTTAAAAGGCGGCCGGGGGGGAGGGGGAGGCGGGGCAGGGAGGAGGAAGAGAGCTAGCTCCTCCTTTTTCGGCCCCCCCTCCCTACCTAGGGGCGGGAGCCGCGAAAAAGGCAGAGAAGGCGGCGCCAAGAGCAGCGCATCACAGGCCTGGCATGAGCGCTGCCCCTTGGCACCGCCTACCTCCTCTTTTCGGCGCCCCCCTCCCTTCCTAGGCCGGGGAGCCGCCCGAAGGAGGAGTAGGCGGTGCCAAGGGGCAGCGCGTCACGCCAGGCCTATGACCGCTGCCGTTGGCGCCGCCTTCTGCCCTTCGGCGCCCCCTCCCTTCCCTAGGGCAGGGAGCCGCGAAAAGGGCAGAGGCGGCGCCAAGAGCAGCGCGTCACAGGCCTGGCGTGACGCTGCTCTGGCGCGCCCCTCCTCCTTTTCCGGCAGCTCCCCGGCCTAGGGAGAGGCGATGGCGGTGCCAAGAGCAGCGCGTCACGCCAGGCCTGTGACGTGCTGCTCTTGGCACCGCCTACTCCTCCTTTTCGGCCATTTTAGGAGGGGGCGGGGCCTGGGGGCAGGGCCTGGGGGCGGGCCAAGTGAGGGTCATCAGTGACCTCTTATCCGGCCCTGGACCCGCCAGAAGTTGGACAGCACTGTTATATATAATATCACTGTCATTAAACAGATGGTTATTAAAACAACAGCTGAAGAAAGAGCAGATACAAAACACGCCACTTCTTAAAAGCACAACATGACTGCTTTGTTAAAAGCCCAGCACCCCAACTTCCAAGCCCGAGGCATACAAAGTCTTGTTTGCCTCTGGAAGAACAATAGGGATTGGGCCTCCTGCCTTTTTCTGGGCATGCATCCCAGAAAGTTCCAGGTGATTCTGCAAGGATTCCTTTTCTAAAGAAGAGTGGGGCAAGCGCAACGCTATTGGGTTGCTGTCTGGCCATGTTCCAGAAGCATCCTCTCCTGACGTTTCGCCCACATCTATGGCAGGCATGATTTCTGCTGCTCTAGAGACTAGGAGTTCCATCTACACAGGAAAATGAATGCACTCACGCCTCTTGAACTGCCATGGCTCAATTTATTTATTTGTTTACTTACTTTATTTATATTCCGCTCTTCTCACCCCGAAGGGTACACATACTTAGCAGACAATCCCTGCTGTTTCCACATAACACACACATATAGATGAACAGAGGCAAACTCTGGCCACCAGGGGGAGCTGACGCACTCCTCATCTCTCAGCGTTCCCAGCGTCCCTTGTTGTTCCTTCCGCATTCCTCGGCATTCCTGGAGTTCTTTAATGGCCTCATAATTCAGTCAAAATTTGCCTCCCCACTTAATGTGGTACCTTTATCTCCTACTTGACAGATACAACTGTCCTTTGGGCTGCAAAGGTCGACATCAGGCTACACTTAAAGGTCGAGTACCCACCTCGACCCGGGCAGGCCTCAAACTCATGACCTACTGGTCAGAGAGATCTTATGCAGCTGACACTTAGCCAGCTGCGCCACATTTCCGGTGCGATGGGCTCTTTAGAGTTGGGAATTGGCAAGGCCCCAAGACCTTGCAAAACTACAACTCTCTTTGACCAGAAGCCCAACATAAAATCCTAACATGGCTGTAAACAATGCAACTTCATAATATCCTAGATTATCACTCGTGATCGAAGGTGATAGCCTTCCAAGTGTAGGGTCTTGGTGGTGGGTTTGTAGGTGACTATGTTGCAGTTGGCCACCTTGATTAGCATTGAATGGTCTTGCAGCTTCAAAGCCTGGCTGCTTCCTGCCTGGGGGAATCCTCTGTTGGGAGGTGTTATCTGGCTCTGATTGTTTCCTGTCTGCAATTGAGTGTTGCCCTGCAAGGCTATTCAATTGCAACATTTACACTTGCCTCAAACAGGCAAGAGTTCTTTCTCTCACCCTGGACATTGTTCCTCAGATACAGAAACCTTGCTTACTTAGTTTCCAGCAGACCTCAGACCTCTGATGCAGGCCATAGATGTGGGTAAAATGCCAGGAGCCAGGGCCGTAGCCAAGATTTTGATTTGTGAGTTTGGCTGATTCGGGCCATGAAAGCCTTTGACAACACATTGCCACCTTATTACCTAAAATATGCGATCCTGTTCCTTATTTTAACTTCTTCTGTTTTCTCCGACCAGGTGAACACAGCCATGCATGAGGCAAAACTGATGGAAGAGTGCGATGAGCTGATGGAAATCATCCGCCAGCGCAAGCAAGTGATTGCTGTAAAGATCAAGGAAACTAAGGTAGGAGCACCGTACTCTGTTTGTGGGCCTTCACCACTTTTCGCCTCCTTGGCTTCTCCATCATTGTGGACTTTGTCATCTTTGGGTTTTGTTTTTCCTTTTTGTGTGTGATGAATTTTCAGCAGTGCTCACCGGTCCCTTGGAAACCATGCCAAAGCCCTCTTTCACTCAGGTTGCTAACCAGTCAAAGTGGGGAAAAGTTAGGGTACTTCGTGCACTTATGGATTGGCAAAATTGCTTTTTGTGCTGCAGCTCACAAAAACTCCCAACCAGCATGGCCACTGGCTACTTCTATTCCTCCAAAGTGCTATGTACATTGGCAATGCTGGCTGGGAGAACCTAGTACCTGCAGCCCAATCTGAGCTCTGCAAGCGCAACAGACAGTGTTTTAGGATCGGGACATTTGTAAGGAGTCCAGGATGCTTGTTTATAAAGCTGTTGTCCTCCCAACCCTGCTATATGCCTGCGAAACGTGGACTGTCTACTACAGACATCACACCCAACTCCTGGAACGATTCCATCAGCATTGCCTCCGAAAAATCCTGCAAATCTCTTGGGAAGACAGTCAGACAAATGTCAGCGTGCTGGAAGAAGCAAAGACTACCAGCATTGAAGCAATGCTCCTACGTCATCAACTCCGCTGGACTGGCCGCGTTGTCCGAATGCCTGCTCACCATCTCCCAAAGCAGTCACTATACTCCCAACTCAAGAACAGAAAACAGAATGTTGGTGGACAGGAAAACGTCTTTAAAGATGGGCTTAAAGCTAACCATAAAAACGGTGGTATAGACACCGAGAACTGGGAAGCCCTGGCTTTTGAGTGTTCTAACTGGTGGTCAGCTGTGACCAGCAGTGCTGCAGAATTCAAAGAGGCACGAATGGAGGGCGAAAGGAAGAAATGTGCCATCAAGCCAACCCTGACTGGGACCACCTCCCATCTGGAAATCAATGCCCTCCCTGCGAAAGAACATCCAGGTCAAGAATAGGGCTCCGTAGTCACCTACAAACCCACCACCAAGACCCAACACTTGGAAGGCAATCACCGGCCATGAGTGATAGCCTATGATATGATGAAGTTGCATTGTTTACACACATACACACACACACACACAGTTGGGAAGCCTCACAAAACATGCATGGGAGCTTAGGGTCCTTCTGTGGTTTACTGTGATTATTGCGGTTATTTCCATTAATAGCTTTGGTGTGGGAGATTTCTCATCCCGTTGCATTGTTTACAGCAGTGTTTCCCAACCGCTGTTACACGGCACAGTAGTGTGCTGTGACGGACCTCCTGCTGTGCTGCGAGAAGATCTCTCTGACCCCCTTCCTTCCCCCCTCCTCCTGCCGAACTCCTGCTGTTTGGGGGAGGAGGAGGAAGGGCCGGGTGGCGGCGAAGAAAAAGAAGAAGGGGCCGGGGCGCCGCCTCCTTCGGCTGTTTCCCCAGCCAGCCTCCAATCCGCCATGACTCCCACCCCTCGCTCGCTGAAGCCGCGCGGAGGAGCCCCGCCCACTGAAGCCCGTCCACCGCTCATGCTTCTCCTCCTCCGCGCGGCTTCAGCTTCAGCTGTGGGAGAGCTGAAGCCGGGGGGGGGGGCAGGGCATGGCCTGGCCTGACTCCGCCCCCTCCCCTGGCTTCAGCTCTCCCACAGCTTCTCCAGCCTTGAGGGGACAGTGCCAAGCCAGCGGTGGCAGAGCCAGCACAATGATGACTTGGCACTGCCCCCTCAAGGCTGGCGAAGCTGTGGGAGAGCTGAAGCCGGGGGGAGGGGCGGGGCATGGCGCGGCCTGGCTCTGCCCCCTCCCCCGGCTTCGGCACTCCCAGCAGCTGCTCTCAGCAGGCCACCATCCCCCAGCCGTTGTTTACTGTGTTAGAGTGTCATTTTGTGTTATTTTGGTTGGTGGTGTGCCCCCCGATTTTTTTAATGTTAAAAGTGTGCCGCGACTCAAAAAAGGTTGGGAAACACTGGTTTACAGCCATGTTAGGATTTTATGTTGGGCTTCTGGTCAAAGAGAGTTGTAGTTTTGCAAGGTCTTGGTGCCTTGCCAATTCCCAACTCTAAAGAGCCCATAGCATTGAGCCATGGCAGTTCAAGTGGCGCGAGTGCATTAGTTCTCCTGTGTAGATGAACTCCTAGTCTCTAGAGCAGCAGAAATCACGCCTGTCTAATGCCCCATTGCTCTAATAGCAAATAGATGAAGACAATTAAGGAGTATGCTTGGTTGGGAAGCACAGAACTACACAGTACCCAACAAGAGAAGGATAAAAGACCAAAAGCAGGCCCCGTGCATGATCTTCTAGTCCCCTAAAGTCCTGAGTACCCAAGGCACGTTTAATCAGCCAATAATGGCTCCACAGTTGCTGTTCAGCTCTGCCGCTCTATAAGAAACCCTGTCCGTTCTCTGGGGAACCCGGCTGAAGGCGGCTCATTAATTAGCAGAGCCTCTTGCTACTGGCCTTTAGAAGTGAATGACGCAAGAGAGATCATTTAGACTGAGGGACAACACAAAGTGGAAAACAAGGTCTGTGTGAGGCCTCTACTCCGAAGGAACGGTGACAACTTCCCAGAGTCCTTAATACCACATTATAATGACTAACAATCAGATTTTAGCACGAATGACTATGAAAATATGCTCGAAATTGCATGGCTAATGACCACCGAAACCACAGAAGTTCCAAGGCTGGCTGAATAAGATTACCTGTTATCATGCTATGCAGGGACTTTTTTCTCCCTAAATCACCTAGAATGCTTATTAAAGTCAAGAAAAAAGATAGAAAGAATAGAATCCACTACATTTAGGGAAATAGGTGTAATAATTGGTGGACGTTTCTAAATTCAGTCCTCTCCCCAGCTTGGTGCAGACTTTATGTGGACATTGCTAAGGAAATCCAGGCAGTTTTTCCAGACCTGGCAAAACAAGGCAACACTTCACAACATCATTGTGCAAAGACACTTCAAGTAAAGCAAGGGTAGGGAACCTATGGCTCGGGAGCCAGGTGTGGCTCTTTTCATGATTGCATCTGGCTCTCCAAAGCAGCCCGGGCCTCGGTTTCCCAGCATGCAGCAGGGAAGAGTGACGCACATGCGCCTTCCTTTCTTTCTCCCCCTTCACCCTTTCTTTCTCTCCTTCCTTTTCCCTCCCTCTCTCCCCTTCCTTCTTTCCTCCATTCTCCTTCCTTCCTTCCTTCCTCCCCTTCACCCTTTCCTTCTCCTTCCTTTCCCTCCCTCTCTCCCCTTCCTTCTTTCCTCCATTCTCCTCCTTCCTTCCTTCCTTCCTTCCTTCCTCTTCCTTCCTTCCTTTATCCCCTTCACCCTTTCCTTCTCCTTCTCTCCTTCCTTTCCCTCTCTCCCCTTCCTTCTTTCCTCCATTCTCCTCCTTCCTTCCCTCCTTCCTTCCTTCCTCTTCCTTCCTTCCTTTCTCCCCTTCACCCTTTCCTTCTCCTTCTCTCCTTCATTTTCCCTCCCTCTCTCCCCTTCCTTCTTTCCTCCATTCTCTTCCTTCCTTCCTTCCTCTTCCTTCCTCTTCCTTCCTTCCTTTCTCCCCTTCACCCTTTCCTTCTCCTTCTCACCTTCATTTTCCCTCCCTCTCCCTCTTTCCTTCTTTCTCCCCCCTCTTCCTTCCTTCCTTCTTCTACTATTTTCCCCAAGTCTTCCTTCTCCTTCCTTTCTTTTCACTTCCCTCTCTCTCCCCTTCTTTCTTTTCTTCTTTTCCCTTTATTATTTTACTTTATCCTCACTCCCTTTCCTTTCTTTCCCCCACCCTTCCTTTTCTCTCTTCCCATTTCCTTCTTTCTTTTCCCTTCCTTGCCTCTCTCCTGCTTTTCTTGTCTTCTTTTTCCATAGTTTGTTCTTTTCTTTCTTCCTCTCCTCCTCCCTCGTTTTTCCCCTACGTCTTCCTTTCTTTCTTTCCCCCTTCCTTCCTTCCTTCCTTCCTTCCTTCTTCTCTTCCTTCCCAGAGTCCTGAGCATGCCTTTTGCAGAGCCAGGTTTATTTATTTATATTTATTTATTTATTGTTTGGACTTATTAGGCCGCTGACTCCCTCAGGCTCGCAGCGGCTTACAAAGCCAAAACGGCAACACAAAGAATTACATTATCAGTATAACAAACAAAAAAAAATACAAGCAATAAAGGCAGTAAAAGGAAAGGGGAGGGGGTATAAAACAGGAGAGGGTGGAAAACTGAGGTGTCCTGTCCTTCCCCCGGGGAATCCTTTTCTCATCGTATATACGTATATACTCACATTTAGTTTAATTCAGTCTTAAAATATTTAATATATATTATATGGCTCTCATTGAAATAAATTTCCAAATATTTTGCTTTCATGGCTCTCGGAGTCAAAAAGGTTCCCGACCCCTGAAGTAAAGGGAGAATTTAATAGCTCAAGGTTGGGGAACAGATAGTACTTTGCCTTTGAGATTTGAATAGCTAGTTACTTGGATGTTACTTTGGAAAAGGCAACGGAGCATGGTTCCTTGGATGGTTGAACTTAGTTTAGGTATCGAATCCTTTGATTACTAAAATCCCGCCTTGTTCCAGAAACCACAACACCATCTGCATTCACCATTACTTGCATTGCAGTCCTTCCAGGGCCTTCCTGGTGAGCAGGGGCTGCTGGGCATCCTGCCATTCGCCTCCTTGCCCTGCCAGGTGTTTACTGCTCCCCCTTTGCCAGTTTCTCCTGATCATTTCCTTGATGAGTCTGGGCTTAAACGGGCCATTCATCAGCCCATTAAGTCCCAGCAGGAGAGCTGTTTCCTTGTGCAAACAGCCATTTGAAAATCGGTAGGCCTGCTGCTAGGCATTGGCTTTGACACTTCAGAGTGATGATGAAGTGAGGTGAATAGGAGAAGATTGACAGGAGCAGAGTTTGGCAACAAGGAGGAGAGAAGAGTGTTAATTGTTCTGTGCAGCTGCATTTTACTCACTTTCACCCCTCTTGCCAAAACTTGGTCATACATGGGACCATAGTCATGGGATCTTGGAGCTGGATACTCCAAAAAGGTAATGGCTCGGATGTATGGGGAACTGTCATAGTTCACTGATAGGAACTTGATTTGGAGGATGTGGTCCTTGACTTTGCTTGGATACATGAGGCTGTGGATACTAGGTAACCCTATTGAAATGAAGGACTTTGGGGTCAATAATAACACAGAGTTGCGCTGGAGGACTTAGAAAATGTCTAGAGACGCTATGTTTTATTGGATATGACCAATGAAAATGTGGATACTGATACTGATAGGGATTGGCCCAGATTACTTGTCCGAACATATCTCCTACTATGAACCATCATGAAGCTTAAGATCATCAGGAGAGGCCCTGCTCTCGATCCCGCCACTCTCACAAACTCGATTGGTGGGGATGAGAGACAGGACCTTCTTAGCAGTGGCCCCCCATCTGTGGAACTCCCTCCCTAAGGACATCAGGTTGGCTATCTCCGTCCTGTCCTTTAGAATAGTGTTTCCAACCAGTGTGCCGTGAGAGATCATCAGGTGTGCCATAGGAAATTACAGTGGAGAGAGAGAGAGAGCCTAGCAGGAAACTTCAGGCAGCGGAAATGAGGCTTCCCTGCCTGAAGCAGCAATGCCAGCCAGCCTGGCTGCAGTCAGGGAGAGCCCTCAGCATCCAGAACTTTCCTCCCTCTCTCCTCTCTCTCTCCCCTCTCTCTCTCCTTCCCTTCCTTCCTTCCCTCTGCCCGCCAAGGGCTACCTGGCCGGGCTGTGGCTCTTCCCACTTCCTGGCTCCTGGGTACTCTTCTGCCCTCCTTCCCTCTGGCAGCAAGGAGGAGGAGAGGGAAGAAGAGTCTGCGGGAGCTGCCCCCCATCCGACCCCACTCCCGGAGGCTCGAGGCGAAGCTTTCTGCCCTCTAGCCCCTCCGCACCTGGAAAAGGGAGCAACCCCTCTCTCTTGGCCTCTCCTGGATGGGCTCTGGATTCGCTGCAGAGAAGAGGCTCCACAGCCCAGCTTGGTTCTTTCCCGATCTGGCCCCAAGGTGACAGCAGGGAAGACGAAGGGCTGCGGGGGGGAGGCACTCCTGGGGGGGCTGACCCCCTTTGAGAAGGAGAGCTGGGGGTGGCGACGGCTGTGAGCCTCCGCCACAGTTTGTTCTGAGGCTCGGAGCTCAATTCCTATGCGTCCTGCTCAGCCGAGCCCGCGTGCGGGACGGTGATGGGCCTCCTGTGTGTGGGCCTCCCAGGGGAGGGGGTGTTGGCGGAAGCAGCAGCGTCACGAGGGGGGGAGGGTGACAGTTAGTAAAATGACAGTTAGAGTGTCATTTTGTGTCATTTTGGTTGGTGGTGTGCCCCAGGATTTTGTAAATGTAAAAAATGTGCCGCGGCTCAAAAAAGGTTGAAAATCACTGCTTTAGAAGACAACTGAAGACCTGGCTCTGTGGCCAGGCGTTTCATTAGATGAAGTGACAATAGGAAAGGAATTTGGGTTTGCGACATTGGATTTCCCGGCTTGATTTTTGGTTTTACTGGCACTCTAATATTATTGTTAATTGAATTTATTGGCTGATTGATGATGTTTTTAAGATGGTTTTACTGTTTTAATTGTATTTTTATGATGTATACATTGCAAGCATCGTTGATGCCTATGTGAGGCCACCCTGAATGCCCCTTGTGGGGAGAAGGGCGAGATAGAAGAATATGAAATAAATATGTGCAAACTGCATGCATCAGAGGTAGGGGTTGCATACGTCTGAGCTACAGATGGAAAATTTTGTGTGCACACAGTTCTTAGTTGTCTGGACTGTTGCACTGCACTTAGTTATGTTAACTGAGCTAAATGTAGGATATGAAGTTCTAGTTATTGTGTCAAACACAGCACCCCCCCCCAAACACCCTCTTTCCTTTTTTTCCAGCGATGATGAGTTCATTCAGGAATATTAGCAATTAGCTGGGCTCACCGGGCATGGACTCTTGGCATCCATGGTCCTTAGGTCTTTATGTCTCAACTTCAATTGGAGGCAAACCTACTGCTCAGAAGGATCGACTAAAACTCTTTGCTATGCTTGTTTCTGTAGTGCAGAATCTCTTGCTTTTCAATCAGTCACAAGTAGTCAAGACATGTTGTCTTTTCTGCAAGCTCACACATCCTTTCGCGAAAGAAAGTACCCAGATAATTGTATGGAATCGGAGTTTTCTCAACTTGAAATGAAACCGGAAAACATTGCAGAGAGTGAGTAAGTGAACCTGAAAATATTACAGTGAAAGAAAGTAAAAATGTGGATATATGAAACATCAAGCATAGCTTTCCTGCAGTATGTGTCTTTACAAGAAGTGAGGGCCAGTACGGCGTCATGGTTTGAGTGTTGAAATAGGGTTCTGAAGGCCAGGATTCGCATCTCCACTCAGCAATACAAGGCCATGGGTGATCTTGGGCAAGTCACACTCTCTCAGCCTCAGGGGGAGGAAATAGCACCATCTCCCCAAACAGATTTGACCAAGAAACCCCGTGATAGGTTCAGCTGGGGCTGCAATAAGTTGGACAGAAGGCACACGTAAACAACAACAAAAGAGTAGTATCCATTCAAGCGTCACCATGTTTTACTAAACGTAAGGAAATGTTTGACCTTCTCATTGCCTTGTTACAAAAATTTCGACACAATGGTTTCTGCGTAAGGCTTTGAACGTGTGTGAATGTGACATTTAAACCAAATGACACATCACATGGCATTATCGAGATTCCTGGAAAACGTTCCTGTTCTCCCCTTTCTGGGAAACACATGCATTCCTCGCTGATATGTGGACCATGCTCCCCTCATTCGGTGGCATCATTGGAAGCTCCCTGCCAAAACGGAGCACCTTTTCCAGAACAGCCTGTTTCCTGCTTCCCTTCCAAAAGAGAAAGGGACATTCTGTCCTGCCAGTGAACAAGTCCCTTTAGTATTTGTGAGGCTCCTCAAGAAGCATCGAAGGACATTACAGTTGTCATCGCATCTTTGTGGCGCATCTCCCAGTGGGTCGAAGATCTCATACCTAACACTTATTCTTGCAACCCTTCGATCTACGTCAGCTTGAGATGGGAATCACGTGCCGCCAATTTTCCACTTCAATTTGGTTCTTTACTGTTGACCACATAGCTTATCTTTTATTTGGGATTTCTGGGTCTTTTCCAGTTGCTTGTCACATTGGAAGTGTTGGAGAAAATTTCAGATATGAATCCAGCAATACATCCAAGTTGAAGGAGGGCAGAGACCTTGTGGTTCATCTCCCGCAGCAAATGTCTTCAGCTCAGTCTGCAAACCGGCCTTTCCCAAAACTTGAATTATTATTTGCATTTGATGAAGTGGGCCGTAGCCCAGAAACGTTGAAGCCATAATGAGATGTGCTACCTTTCCAGGTGCCATAAAATACTTGGATGATGTTGCTTTTTTGGAAGTCTCTCCTGTTGGCACCAGAGATCTTTATATTTCAAATAGGTCCTTTGTATTGCCCTATACGGTTCTGGCCCAGCTTACTTGTCCGAACGCATCAACCGCTACGTCCCATCCTGTACCTTAAGATCATCCGGGGAGGCCCTGCTCTTGCTCCCACCTACATCTCACGAGGGATAGGGCCTTCTCGGTGCTGGCTCCCTGCCTGTGGAACGCACTCCCTGTTGATATTCGATCAGCTTCATCCCTCCTGGCATTCAGAAAAAAAGTGAAATCCTGGTTATGGGACCAAGCGTTTGCACTTTAGCATGATACGGCACTTTGATTGGATTGAGATGGCAATCTGGTGGACAAGACGTAATGCTTATGGATGGAATACTGTTTTAACTGTTGTGAATGTACACGATGCATTTTAATGTTAATTGTATTTTTAATGTATTTTAATTCTAGCTGTATTTTAATGTATTTTATTCTTAACTGTTTGCTTTTATTATATGTATACTATGTGGCATCGAATCGTTGCCGTTGTTAGGCCGCTCTGAGTCCCCCCTCGGGGGTTGAGAAGAGGCGGGGTAGAAATGATGGAAATAAATAAATAAATATAGAGAGACATTTTCAGACAAGTCTGCATCCATATTGGATTATAGACCTTCAGAGTTTCCATTTCTGTATTGCATGCATTCTCAATATTGAATTTAATATTTTCTAATAACATTAAGTTGTCATAATTATATCGTAAGAACGCATGGCAGGTCGTTTCCCCCATATTTCATTTATTGGATTTTCTCCCCCCCGAGATATGTTTGTGATACATCCATGTTTGACTAATACTATCTCTCAGAGCTAGTTGTGCAATGAGATTCTGAGAGGTTTAAAGTGAATAAAGGGAAGGTATTGGAGGAGAGAGGTGGAAAATGGTAGGATGGAGGATGTTGGGAGTGACTGGTGGGAATCCAATTGAAGAGGAAATAGCAATTTTATCTTGTTGGGTACCAGGAGGTTGCCAGAAAACTCAAGTTAGTGGGTGACATTGGACTTGAAGACTCTCCCTCTCTTTTGGGGTGACAGAGAATGCATTTTTTATTGCACATTAACAATTTGGATTCTTAAAAAGGAGGGAGCCAACGCCTCGGACCTTCATAGAGGTTTGGAGGTGCATCTACACTGTCGAATTAATGCAGTTTGACACCACTTTAAATTGCCATGGTCCAATGCTATGGAATCATCGGAGTTGTAGTTTTCCAACATCTTTGGCTTTCTCTGCCAAGGAGTGATATGAATAACCTTTCAATAATTTTAAAGCATATCATTGGTTCTCAACCTGTGGGTCCTCGGATGTTTTGGCCTTCAACTCCAAGGAATCCTAAGAGCTGGTAAATTGGCTGGGAATCAGAACTTTACCACTTTAAGACAAAAAATGGAAAACAGATTCTATGTACATCGAATACACAAACCTATAGTTACATTGGCTAAAACAGTGTTTCTCAACCAGTGTGCCGTGAGCGATCATCAGGTGTGCCGCGAGAAAAATTCTCTGCCCCCCTTCCTCCCCCCCTCCTGCCGAACTCCTGCTGCTTGGGAGAGGAGGAGGAAGGGCCAAGTGGTGGTGAAGAAAAAGAAGAAGAGGCCGGGGGGCCGCCTCCTTCGGCCGTTTCTCCAGCCAGCCTCCAATCCACCATGACTCCCGCCACGACTCTCACCCCTCGCTCGCTGAAGCCGCGCGGAGGAGGAGCCCCGCCTACTGAAGCCCGTCCACTGCTCATGCTTCTCCTCTGTGGGAGAACTGAAGCTGGGGGGAGGGGGCGGGGCATGGCGCGACCTGGCTCTGCCCCTCCCCCCGGCTTCAGCACTCCCACAGCTTCGCCAGCCTTTAGGGGCAGTACCATGCCAGCATTGTGCTGGCTCTGCCACCGCTGGCTTGGCACTGCCCCCTCAAGGCTGGCAAAGCTGTAGGAGAACTGAAGCCGCGTGGAGGGGGCGGGGCATGGTGCGGCCTGGCTCCTCCCCCGGCTTTGGCACTCCCAGCAGCTGCTCCCAGCAGGTCACCATCCCTCAGCCGTTCTTTACAGTGTTAGTGTGTCATTTTGGTTGGTGGTGTGCCCCCGGATTTTTTTAATGTTAAAAGTGTGCCGTGACTCAAAAAAGGTTGGGAAACGCTGGGCTAACAAACAAAGGGGAATTACATTTTTACTCTGCATTCACATTATCCATACATATTCATTCATCCTCATGCATCCAAATATTACAATATCCTTTCTCCCTCCTTGGAGAAGCACCTGCTTAGGCCAGACCGTGCTTTCCCTGCAGCCTGCAAGACACAGTTCCAAAACTCCAAAACGCATCCTCTTTCCTTAGGAACAGTGTCAAGGATCAGATCTCTGTTTTCCCTTACAGCAGAAACAGACCCCTTGCAAACATATCATGGCTCCAAAATCACACTCCTTTCTCTTCCAGTGAGAAAAGGAGCAAGTGACCAGACTGCATTCCATTGCAGATCTGCCACTCCCAAAAGTACACCATCTTTTCGAATTGAGCAGTGTTTTTCAACCTTTTTTGAGCCGCGGCACATTTTTTACAATTACAAAATCCTGGGGCACACCACCAACCAACACAGTAATACATACGGTAGTTAATATGTTTTTAGATGTATTTATACACTCAGTGTGAAACCTGGACCGGTTTCGATGAACATAACATATATATTTATTTATTTATTATTCAGTTTTATATTCCGCTCCTCCCTGCAGGCTCGGGGCGGATTACAGATACGAAACATACAATAAAAACATAATACATAACCATGATGGTACAGGACTACAATTCTTTGACTAAGGCGAAGCGCACCGATTGCATCCGGATTTAACCAAACGCTAACCTAAAAAGGGCCGTCTTACATTCCCTTCGAAAAGGGAGAAGTTCAGAGACCAGGGAGCGAATTCCAGAGTACTGGAGCCGCAGCAGAGAAAGCTCGCTGTCTCGTACTGGACAAATGGCAGGAGCGGGACGATGGAACAACCAACAAATTTTGCTCTTCCGAGCGCAGTGATCTCGGGGGAACATACGGGGTAAGGCGGTCCCTCAGGTACACAGGCCCTAGACCGTGCAAGGCCTTAAAGGTTAAAACCAACACCTTGAAGGCAATTCGGTACTCAATAGGAAGCCAGTGCAGTTGCCGAAGGATGGGAGTGATGTGCTCCCTCACCGGTGCTCCCATCAGCAAGTGAGCAGCGGAATTCTGCACCAGCTTGAGTTTCCGGATTGTCAACAAGGGAAGGCCAACGTAGAGGGCGTTACAGTAGTCCAGCCTCAAGATGACCGTCGCTTGGATCACCGTGGCCAGGTCATCCCTGGACAGGTAGGGGGCCAGTCGCCTAGCCTGTCGTAGATGGAAAAACGACGTTTTGCTGACCATGGAGACCTGGGCCTCCATGGTCAGCAAGGGGTCCAATTTGACGCCTAAGCTCTTAACCAAGGATGACGGGCTGAGTTGCTCGCCATCCAGGGTAGGCAACCGGCACTCATCCAGTCCAGGGCGACCAGGCCACAAGATCTCCGTCTTCGACGGGTTCACCTTCAGCCGGCTGGCACGCAGCCATCCAGTCACGGCTTCCAGGCATAGATGGAAACAATCGGGTACGGTGTCCGGCCTGCCATCCATTCTCAGCAGAAGCTGGGTGTCATCAGCGTACTGATAACACTCCAGACCAAAGTCACGGGCCAGCTGGGCCAGGGGGCGCATGTGGATGTTAAATAATAAGGGCGAGAGGATGGCCCCCTGGGGGACCCCACAACTTAATGGGAGCCTTCCTCTTCCTTATACATGGCTATCATGTCTTCTCTCAGCCTTCTCTTCTTCAGGCTAAACATGACCAGCACTTCAAGCCACTCCTCATAGGGCTTGTTCTCCAGACCCTTGGGACATTTCACCCTGAGGGAAACTTGCTTTCAGTTAACTATGGATGCCATGAAGCTGTTATAAACAGTTCCTTTAGGGGGGGGGGGGCACAACTCTCGAAAAATCCAGTAAAATAGTAAAAAAAAACAATTTCCAAGCGGAGAGGCTCAATTTGTTTCTTGGAAACCTGTGAATGCTTCAGCCTCCCGATGCTCCCAGATCCGCTCATTGCCCAATTCACCGACGTGAAGCTTCCGGCTTTGGCTGTTCTCACGAAAAATCCAAGCCAACGCGAAAACGCCGACTCCATCACTTCCGCCCAGTGCTCTGCTTTTGCGGAGGGAGGCAGCAAAAGAGGCCACACAGATCTATGAAATATATAGAGTTTATACGTTTCATAGATCTATGTGGCCTCTTTCGCTGCCTCCCTCCGCAAAAGCAGAACACTGGGCGGAAGTGATTGAGTTGGCGTTTTCGTGTTGGCTTGAATGGGAGCATTGGGAGGCTGAAGCAGCCCTGAACGGGAGCTAGAGCCATACTGAGTCGAGGCCCCTGAAGGCTTCCTCAAGGCGGGCCTAGCCCTGGCATTCGGCGGAGCCCTTCCTTTGCCTCGGGGAGGATCTTCGGGGAGGGAAAGAGGGAGAAAGAGCTGCTAGGAGGGGGAAGAGTGCCAATTTCCCATGGCACACCTGATGATCGTTCACGGCACACTAGTGTGCTGCGGCACACCGGTTGGGAAACACCAGTTGTAAATGAATGATAGATGTTTTTCCCATCCAGAAACATCCTGGCTTCATCTCAGTTCCTGGCAGATATTGACTCTCCTTAATTGGTGTTGATAAACATAAGGAGCCTTGTGTTGACTTCCTTCTTAACGTAAGAAACCTTGTAAACATTTCCTTAACTTAAAGAGCCATTGCCTCTGATAATGTAAATGTGTTGTTTTTCACCCAAAAGTTCAACAGTTAATCATTTGTCTCTGATCATCAATGTCCGCGGTTCAGCAACTTTTAATTACAGTCCATGAATTCTTCACCTCCTTCTTGTAGTTTTCCAGGCCTCAACTTAGGATGATATCTTTAGACTACACAGACCCCAATCATACATCTTTCATACAATTCCATTCAAACCATACATCATATTTCATGGCATCACCAAACTACAAATCCCAGGATTCTATAGCATTGAAACCTGGCAGTTAAAACCAAACTGCATTAATTTGACAGTGTAGATGCCCTAGCAGTAATGTCCTAAAAGCTAAGGTAAAGGTTTCCCCCTGACATTAAGTATAGTCGTGTCTGACTCTGGGGGTTGGTGCGCATCTCCATTTCTAAGCCAAAGAGCCAGCGTTGTCTGTAGACACCTCCAAGGTCATGTGGCCAGCATGACTGCATGATGTACTGTTACCTCCCCGCCGGAGTGGTACCAATTGATCTACTCACATTTGTGTGTTTTCGAACTGCTAGATTGGCAGAAGCTGGGCCGAACAGTGGGAGCTCACGCCGCTACCCAGATTCGAACCTACAACCTTTCGGTTAGCAAGTTCAGCAGCTCAGTGGTTTAACCCACTGCGCCAACATCCTAGGAAGAATGACAATACTGTTAAGGATTATGCTTGGAATTTTTCTTTTTGGTCTACAACTGGCACTTGTAGTAAAAAATAATGAGAGAGAGAGAGAGAGAGAGAGAGAGAGAAGGTAACTTCTGTATCAATGTGAGGGTTAATTGTCCCCTGTTTGATAAAAGTGGCAGGTACCTAGAGAGTAAAGGAGTGAAAGCGATGCTGCAACATCTTTGCCCATCACTGATGCCACGTTTTACCATCTTTCCATCACTTGTCAGAAACGGATTTCAAAGTGACAGTCGGCCGCAAGGCAGCGGCTCCGGCTCTGATTGGGAAAATCTTCAGAGAACTGCTGTCAGGCAGGCACAATGGGGAACAGAGCATAGGAGCGCCCCAAAAAGTACTGAGGAGAGAATTTGATGCTTCTATCTGTGTGCCAAAAGCTCCCCAATTTGGATGCATGCATATATGTGCAAGATGTGGGAGGGAGAGATGTGTCCAAGACCCTTTTGCTTCCTTCTTGAAACAGACCCCATGCCCAAATGCCTCTGGGCACATGTACATAATTAATTGAGCATCATGAATAATTAACATTGAAGATTCCAGATAAAAGAGGTAGATAAAACTACAGAGATCAAGCTCTGATGCTTCCTCCGGCTTAAGACGGCCAAGGAATAAGATGTAGAGGTTGGACAACTGGAACAGGCAGATGAAAGGCCTGTCTAAACATGCCATCATTTATGCATTCAGTGATACCGCCAAAGTGAAAAATTTCAAACAAATAGCAGGTGCGGGAGGTTGAAACAGGTTAGAACTGTTGCAACCTAGAAAGTGTTTTAGCTTTCCTTGCCCAGAATTAGATCCTCCGCCCAACAGTCATTTTCTTAAAAGCCATAGGAGACCAGAAACATTTGTAGAATTAACAATTGCATGAATGACGTCATATCGTCATATTCACTATGACCCTAAGATGCGCAATGCACTGGAAACAGAGGCAAATTTTATGCAGCGATGATAGCATCTCTTGATTTCTAACAGAAGAATCATTATATCCCGTAGTGCAGTGTTTCCCAATGTTTTTTGAGCCGCGGCACACTTTTAACATTTAAAAAATCCGGGGGCACACCACAAACCAAAATGACACTCTAACACAGTAAAGTACGGCGGGGGGAGGGTGGCCTGCTGGGAGCAGCTGCGGGGAGAGCCGAAGCTGGCGGAGGGGGAGGAGCCAGGCTGTGCCATGCCCTGCCCCCTCCTCCCAGCTTTAGCTCTCCCAGAAGCTTCTCCACCCTTGAGGGGCAATGCCAAGCGAGCGGTGGCAGAGTCAGCACAAGGCTGGCTTGGCCCTGCCCTCCTCAAGGCTGGAGCAGCTGCTTGGAGTGCCGAAGCCGGGGAGGGGGCGGAGCCAAGTGCGCCATGCCCCACCCCTCCCCCCAGCTTCAGCTCTCCCATAGAGGAGGAGCATGAGCGGTGGACGGGCTTCAGTGGGTGGGGCTCCTCCTCTGTGCGGCTTCAGCGAGCGAGGGGGTGGGAGTCATGGTGGATTGGAGGCTGGCTGGGGAAACGGCCAAAGGAGGCAACGCCTCGGCCCCTTCTTCTTTTTCTTCGCCGCCACCCGGCCCTTCCTCCTCCTCCCCCAAACAGCAGAAGTTTGGCAGGAGGAGGGGGGAAAGAAGGGGGGCAGAGAGCTTTTCTCGCGGCACAGCAGAGGTCCGTCATGGCACACTAGTGTGCCGCGTCGCAGCGGTTGAGAAACACTGCTGTAGTGCATGCCTGGGAAATGTGCCATCTTCCAGGTGCTTTTGGACTACAACTTCCAACATCTCTCACAATTAGCTGGCTAGGACTAATGAGCATTGTAGGCCCAAAACCTATGGCATCTCAGGTGTTTCCACATCGCTGCTATAGGGTTGGCAGTTACAGGGAGGCAGTTCTGTATCCAATATATTTTTCTAATTCTTACGTCTTGAACCCTGCGCTTCAAGAAGAGGTGTTGTAAGACACACATTCTGTCTGCTCCAAGCAGCTTGCCCATTAGTTATGCCTCGTAGCTTTTTTGTTGAGTTCCAGGGGCAGAGAAGCAGGTGGTGAAAAGAGAAGAATGGCCTGCCTCAAAGGAGTATGCTTGTTCCATCAATGTTTAACATTTACACAAATGACCAGCCACTGCCTGAAGGGACAGAGTTTCATCTATGCTGATGATCGTGCCATCACTGCCTAAGCAAGAACTTTGAAATGGTTAAACAGAAGCTCTCTGAAGCTTTAGGTGCTCTTACTGCCTATTACAGGGAAAACCAGCTGATCCTTAATCCATCTAAAATGCAGACGTGTGCTTATCACCTTAAGAACAGACAAGCACCTCGAGCTCTGAGGATTACTTGGGAAGTAATCCCATTGGAACATTGCAGCACAACCAAATACCTGGGAGTGACCCTGGACCGTGCTCTGACTTACAAGAAGCACTGCTTGAGTACCAAGCAAAAAGTGGGTGAAATAAATAATAGGAAAGCTAACGGACCAAACCTCGCGCGCCATCAGGTAAGACCAGCATCTGGCGGGCTTTGAACTGGAACCGCCCTTTGAAGTGCCAGGCACCTTGCCTGAACTTTGATATGCGGAGGGCCGGATGGTCAGCCTGAGGAAGGAGGGGCCCAGCAGGGGGGCGGGCCAGGGAGGGCTTTTGAAGAGACTGGTGCGCGGGAAGACTTTAGTCTATCTTTGCTTGCTTTGGATTAAGGACCTATTAAACCACTTATCCTTCAACCCCGTTTGGAGTGAGCTTGATTTACTAGACCCCCCTTGCCGGAGCTTACAAAACCTGGGGATCACAACCAGACACAGTGAAGACATCTGCCCTTGCGCTTTGCTAGTTTGCTGCTGAATACGCATACCCAGTGTGGAACACATCTCACCATGATAAAACAGTGGATGTGGCTCTTAATGAGATATGTTGCATTAACACAAGATGTCTACGCCCCACACTACCGGAGAAATTATACTGTTTAGCCGGTATGGCACCACCTGACATCAGTTGGGAAATAGCAGCCAATAATGCAGTGGTTTTCATCCAGTGTGCCGCGGAACACTAGTGTGCCGTGAGAGATCATCAGGTGTGCCATGGCAAATTATTTTCGAACTTCATTCATATATAAACTATAATGGGATCACAGCAAGACAAGCGAGTGACAGTGATGGAGAAGTTTTTGAGAAGGGAAAATGCAAATGCCGAACAGGGCCCTGGACAAAATTATGACAGATGAAGGCCCTAATATGAGTGGTAGACAAAAGAGAAAAAAAAATACGGTGAGCTCGAGGCAATACAGTGAAAGCTATCTTTCATTTGAATTCACCATTTCTACCATTCCTGCCAGGATTTCTATTTTGTGTTCATTGAAACAGGCCCAGGTTTCACACAAAGTGAGTGTATAAATACATTAAAAAACATATTAACTATATGTATTAGAGTGTCATTTTGTGTCATTTTGGTTGGTGGTGTGCCCCAGGATTTTGTAAATGTAAAAAATGTGCTGCGGCTCAAAAAAGGTTGAAAATCACTGCAATAATGGACCAAGGCAGTTACATCTCCTGCCCATCCTCTGTTCAGATATCAACCAGCACAGCCACGCCTTAAATTAAGAAACACTTCCTAAGATCTACAGAGATACTTGCAGGAACATCTCAGCAAGTGAGAGTCCAAAAGTGGCAGGCTAAAATCCAGAACCTCAATCAATGGCTGAGACTGTATGAGAGACTCTCCCCGGGCACAAAGAAGACTGGGCAACTTGGAAAGTGCTGAACAGACTGTGCTCTGGCACCACGAGGTGCAAAGCCAGCCTTAAGAAATGGGGCTACAAAGAAGAGTCCACGACATGCGTGTGTGGAGAAGAGCAAACCACAGACCACTTACTGCAATGCAGTCTGAGCCCTGCTGCATGCACAATTGAGGACCACCTTACAGCGACTCCAGAGGCACTCCAAGTGAACATCTTCTGGTCAAAGGGCATTTAGTATAACGCCAAATTTTTAACTTGTGTATTATAACTGCACCCTCAATTTGCTTCTGACATGATAAATACATAAATGTCTCATAGGATGTCCTGCTTCAAAGCACTGGCCTTGTTGGACTAGACCAGTGTTTCCCAACCTTTTTTGAGCCGCGGCACACTTTTAACATTAAAAAAATCCGGGGGCACACCACCAACCAAAATGACACAAAATGACACTCTAACACCGCAAAGAACGGCTGGGGGATGGTGGCCTGCTGGGAGCAGCTGCTGGGAGTGCCGAAGCTGGGGAGGGGGCGGAGCCAGGCTGTGCCATGCCCCGCCCCTACCTCCAGCTTCACCTCTCCCAGCAGCTGCTCCAGCCTTGAGGGGGCAATGCCAAGCCAGCGGTGCCAGAGCCAGCACAATGCTGGCTTGGCACTGTCCCCTCAAGGCTGGAGCAGCTGCTGGGAGTGGTGAAGCTGGGGGAGGGGGCAGAGCCAGGCCGCGCCATGCCCCACCCCTCCCCCGGCTTCAGCTCTCCTACAGGCCACGCCATGCCCTGCCCCCTCCCCCCAGCTTCAGCTCTTCTACAGAGGAGGCTTCAGTGGGCGGGGCTCCTTCTCCATGTGGCTTCAGCGAGCGAGGGGTGAGAGTCATGGTGGGAGTCATGGTGGATTGGAGGCGGGCTGGGGAAACGGCTGAAGAAGGCAGCGCCCCGGTCTCTTCTTCTTTTTCTTCGCCACTGCCCGGCCCTTCCTCCTACCCCAAGCAGCAGGAGTTCGGCAGGAGGGGGGAGGAAGGGGGGCAGAGAGCTTTTCTCGCGGCACAGCAGGAGGTGCATCACGGCACACTAGTGTGCCACGGCACACTGGTTGAGAAAGACTGGACTAGACAGTGGTCATTCCAAAAATATGACTGCAATAGCCTCCGTAATAGAGGTTCCATGGTCGGACCACTGTGCCCTAAGGATCCGGGTTGAGCAACCGCCCCCTCCATGCAAGGGCGCCGAACAGATTTTGGTTCGCCCGAAGAGACTTATGGAACCCGAAAGGTTCCTGAATGCTCTGAGGGATCTGGAGTCTATCAGCGTCTCTGTCGACGAGCAGGTTCAAGCCTGGAACACCTCGTTAGCCAGAGCTCTCGACGAGATTGCCCCTAGGCGCTTCCTCTCCGACCCCGCAAACATCGATCCCCCTGGTATACAGAGGACCTCAGGTCGATGAAGCGGGAGAGGAGACGGCTAGAGCGCGTGTGGAGGAACCTCCGTGACGGAGCCTCAGTATCAGCTTATAAGCTATTTAAAGATACTTATGAGCGTGCTGTCAAGGCAGCCAAAAATGTGTACTTTTCTGCCATGATAGCGTCTGCTAGCTCACGCCCGGCTCAATTGTTTAAGGTAATTCGGTCTTTGACGACGGTCCCTACTGTCCCAAAAAGCAGCGATCAGACCCCTACCGCCGGTGCTTTCCAGAGCTATTTCACAGACAAGATTCTGAATCTCCGCCGGACCTTCCTGCCACAATTGATACAGTAAGAGAACTTGAGACCCCGTGGCCCTCCGCCGGGCCCACCCGACCGGTTTCGCCACTGGACGCAGATGCTGTTGATAAGATTGTGGCTGCAACCAGGCCTACCACCTGCTCCTCGACCCGTGCCCCTCCTGGCTTGTTAGATCCTGCCTGAGGGGTTACGTGGGCCTCTGTTGAACATCGTAAATAGCTCCCTTGAGCAAGGAGTCTTCCCAGAGTGCTTTAAAGAGGCGGTGGTAGCTCCATTACTGAAGAAACCGTCACTAGATCCTGCGGTTCCTCCAACTACCGACCAGTGTCGAACCTCTCGTACCTGGGCAAGGTAGTTGAGAGGGCAGTAATGGAGCAGTTGCAGTCCTTCTTAGATGATGCAACATGGCTAGACCCCTTCCAGTCCGGCTTCCGTTCGGGGCACGGGACGGAGACGGTCCTGGTCTCCATCACAGATCAACTCCGCTGCCAGCTCGACCAAGGCGGGTCTGCGCTGCTCGTGTTATTGGACCTCACGGCAGCGTTTGACACGGTCGACCACAATCTACTGATCCACCGCCTGGCCATGGCTGGAGTGAGGGGGACAGTTCTTAAATGGCTGACCTCCTTCCTCCACCAGCGGTCTCAGCGTGTGAGGAGGGGCGAGGTGGTCTCCGAGGGCCTCATTAGTTTGTGGAGTTCCGCAAGGGGCCATTCTCTCCCCTCTGTTATTCAACATCTACATGCAGCCGCTTGCACAGCTGGTGCGGAGTTATGGGCTGGAGTGCCACCAGTACGCTGACGACACCCAGCTCATTCTGAGGATGGAGGACAGGCCGGGATCCATCCCCGATAATTTCCAACACTGCCTCGAGGCCGTTACTGGATGGCTGCGTGCCAGTAGGTTGAGGGTGAATCCGCGAAGACGGAGATCTTGTGGTCGGGCCGCTCGGGTGGTGTAGATGTCCAGCTTCCGACCCTGGACGGTGTGGCGCTATGCCCATCGCCTTCCGTTAAGAGCCTGGGGGTCCATCTGACTCCCAGCTGACCATGGAGGCCCAGGTCTCCGCGGTCAGCAAGGTTGCTTTTTTCATCTGCGACAGGCTCGGAGGCTGGCCCCTATATCTCCCGGAATGACCTGGCCACGGTGATCCAAGCTACGGTCATCTCAAGGCTGGATTACTGTAACGCGCTTTACGTTGGCCTTCCTTTGTCGGGCGACCCGGAAGCTCAAGTTGGTGCAGAACACTGCCGCCCGGCTCCTGTCTGGAACCCCAGCAGGCCGCCACATCACACCTGTTTTGCAGGATCTGCACTGGCTCCCAATCGAGCACCGGATCTCCTTCAAGGTGTTGGTTCTACCTTTAAGGCCTTGCATGGCCTGGGGCCAGCGCATTTGAGGGACCGACTCACCCCACACTGTCCCCGAGATCACTACGCTCCGAGGATGCTAATTTGTTAGAGATACCTCGCGAAATCGGCTAAACTGACATCTACTCGCCGGAGGGCGTTCTCCGTTATAGCCCCTACGCTGTGGAACGCCTCCCGGCTGGAACGCTGGCTATAAAGGACCTGCTCCCGTTTAGACGCGCCTGCAAAACTTATTTGTTTAAGCAGGCCTTCGGTGAGTAGGTCCTGCCCATGTTCCGCTTTAGCCGCTGTCCTGGGGTGTCACGCTATCTAATTTCTGAACTGTACCTGGGGGTTTTGTATTTTGCTGTTTTAACTGTTTAATTGTCTTAGATGTTTTATCGCATTGCTTGTGTGTAGTTGTACCTTCGGTTCCTGTGAGCCGCCGCGAGCCTCAGGGAGTCGGCGGCATAGAAACCCGAATAATAAATAAATAAATAAATAAATAAATAAATAAATAACAAGTCTGTCCGTTATAATAATGTCTCTCTTTCCCACCCTTCCCTCTTCTCGAATTCGTCTGAGAGAGTCGTCATTCATGGGCTTGTTTTGTTTTGTGTCTGGCAGCAAGATAGATGAACCGCATCCTGCCCCTGCAGGCCCACAAGGAGCGCCGCTGTACATTGTGTACACAGCACTGCGAACACAGGTGACAATTGGTAGAGGAGCACAAAGCAGGACAGCAAATAAGCGATAGGCCCACTGCCCCTTGGGCATCCCATCTAAATTTAGATTTGAGTGCAAAAAGTGAGTAGAATAGGAGATGAAGGGAGGAGAGCTTAAGCTACCTTGAAACTATATTCCCCCAGAACAGGCTCAACATAAGACAGCAATCACGTAAATGACCACAACACTTCCCCTCCTTGGCATTTGCCCGGAAAGGACAATTCCCCGGCTCCTCCTCAGTATTGTTCTCCCGTGCATTTGTACATTCTGCAGCCCCCTACCCCATAATGAAGGCTTTATTTTTCTGGTGGTTTTTACAGAGGTACCTTAGATGTGGTTGCAATTCCTCGGTGGCACCAGCTTTCTGTTCAAAGAGTGCCTGCCTGCGCAACTAATGAGTTTCCAGTTAAGTATCCTCTGCTTTTCCCTCCTCTTCTTTTCCAAGGTGATGAAACTGAGGAAGCTGGCCCAGCAGGTAGCCAACTGCCGACAGTGCCTGGAACGGTCCACCGTCCTCATCAACCAAGCTGAGCATATCCTGAAGGAGAACGACCACGCGCGGTTCCTGCAGACGGCAAAAAATGTGGCAGAGAGGTATTGCTCGGGAGGCTCCATTTCTTCCTTCAAAGGGCTTGGGAAGGCGACTAGTGCGGTTTGGTTTATGGAGGGTTGTCCACATGGCTCCTCTTTATCCCATGTCATTGAGATGAGGCACCATTAGAGGCCTTGTGAAGCTCATAGATGTTATGGAGAATGACTGAAATACAGTATGAACCCTGTATCCATGGAAGACACCTCTGTGGATACGAGGGCGGGTCAATAAGTCCGTGACTTTTTAAATGAAACACAGGTTTTTGGATAAAAAATCATTTTATTTTTGAGCTCTATACACTTTGTCCAACGTTTCTCCAATTTTTTTATCCCTTCCCAAAAATATGATTGGTCGATGTCACCAAAATAGGTATTTGTTTGTGAGATGATTTCATTGTTGGAGTCAAATCTCTTTCCGCCGAGCCATTTCTTCAGGTTTGGAAACAAGAAATAGTCACTCGGGGCTAAATCCGGAGAATAGGGTGGGTGAGGGAGCAATTCGTATCCCAATTCATGGATTGTTGCCATGGCAACTGCACATGTGTCCTGGTGCAAAAGAACTTTTTTCTTGGCCAAATGCGGTGTTTTTTTCAAATCCTCATTAAATCGACCCAATAAGTTGGCATAATATTTGCCACTGATTGTTTTACCCTTTTGAAGGTAGTCAATGTGGATTATACCCCGTGCATCCCAAAAAACGGTCGCCATGACTTTATTGGCTGACAAACCCACCTTGGCCTTCTTTGGCACCGATTTACCCCAAGAAACCCAATGTTTTGACTGCTGTTTGGTCTCTGGTGTGTTGTGCTTGATCCACGTTTCGTCCACGGTTACGAAACGGTGCCAAAACTCGTCCAAATTGCGCCAAACACTCGATTGCGTTTGTGGTCGATTGTGAGCAAACGCGGCACCCATCTTGCGGAAAGCTTTCTCATACCCAAGTGATCATTTAAAATTTAAACCACTGAGCCACGTGACATGCCTATGGCTTCCACAATCGCTCACACTTTCAATCTCCGATTGGCCAACACCATATCGTGAATTTTTTCAATTGTTTCAGGTGTAGAGACCTCAACTGGGCGTCCAGAACATTCGGCATCTTCTGTGCTTGTACGGCCACAACAAAATTCAGTAAACCACCTTTTTACCATTGAAATTGATGGTGCAGAGTCCCCATAGTATTTATCAAGCTTAGCCTTGGTTTGAGTGATGGTTTTTTCCCGCAAAAATTTATTTATTTATTTATTTATTTATTCGGTTTTATATTCCGCTCCTCCCTGCAGGCTTAATGAGCACACGAAATTCACTTTTTTCCATTTTCTCCTCAAATCACACGGTAGTCTGCTATCAATGGCTGTCAAACACAAACTAAATGATGCAGCTTGTTCAAATTTTGACAGGAGTCAACTGACAGATGCCTGTTGACAGGAGCAGTGTTGCCCTTTCAGTCAAGAGGCGGGAAATTCAAAAAGTCACGGACTTATTAATCCGCCCTTGTACTTGAAACCATATACCAGGCACCCTCAAACTGTGGCCCTCCAGCTGTTTGGGCCTCCAACTCTCAGAAGCCCTAACGGGCTTCTTCAATTTTCAGGAATTCTGGAATTTGAAGGCCCAAACAGCTGGAGGGCCACAGTTTGAGGATGCCTGCCATATACCATATATTTTGACTAGACTTGGGCTAGAAGCAACCCATTGAATAGCATTGGAGGACCTTAAGAGACCCAGAAACATTTCCAGGAGGGAATATTTTTAGAGTGTAGTTAGGTGAAACCATGGATATCAAGTCCATGGATGAGGTGGCTGTGCTGTATGTCTTACAATGCCATCTCCTAGTTGTTTCAGACTCTTGTTCAAGGCACTCCCACTGGGGCCGCCATATCAGTAGGCCCTCTTCCTAAGATTACCATTTTACCACCATGGTCATCCTTCTCTTTTGCATTATTGCTCCTTTTCTTTTACATCATTGTTACTACTTGCTGGCTTTACAAGCAGAATGTATTGTCTAGGCCAGTGTTTCCCAACCAGCGTGCCGGGGCACACTAGTGTGCCATGAGCGATCATCAGGTGTGCCGTGGGAAATTGGAACCTCCAGGAGGGGAGGGGTGAGAGTCTAGTGTGTTGAAGTATAAAAACCCTAAGAAACCTAGCTTGATAAAGGCACAAAATTACAAACACCCCCCTCCCCACCCGTTGTCTACTTGGTCTCTCCCTCTCCATGCATTGGGAAGGCCCGCCTCCCTTTCCCCAAGTAGAGACCTCCTCTTGCCTCCCCCCCAGGTCTAATGCTAGATGGTTCAGTCCAGCACCGGCCCCGCCCTTCCCTCCTCTCACTCCTCTCCGGTGTGCGCGAAACCGCTCTCGGCCTCCCTCCAGCTCCCTGCCCACCGCTGCCACATTCCTTCCTGCCTGCTTCGCCAGCCCCGAGATGGCCACCCGGGCCGCCCCGCTGACCCTCGAGGAGCTGCGCAGGTGGTGAGTGAGGCTCCTGCTCCCCACGACCCCAATTCAAGCCAGGCATGGAGGGAGGGGGCAACCTAAGTGAGAGGGAGACTGTTGGTCTTTCGAGCCCCCCCCCCCCTACAGAAACTGTAACTCCCAAATGTCAAGGTCTATTTTCCCCAAACTCCATCTGTGTTCACATTTGGGCATATTGAGTATTCATGCCAAGTTTGGTCCTGATCCAACATTGTTTGAGTCCACAGTGCTCTCTGGATATAGGTGAATTACAACTCCAAAACTCAAGGTCAATGCCCACCAAACTCTTATAGCATTTTCTCTTGGTTATGGGAGTTCTGTGTGGGAAGTTTGTGTCTTTCTGCCATTCCTGCCAGGATTACTATGTTGAGTTCATTGAAACAGGCCCAGGTTTCACACTGAGTGTATAAATACATTTAAAAACATATTAACTACATGTATTACTGTGTTAGAGTGTCATTTTGTGTCATTTTGGTTGGTGGTGTGCCCCAGGATTTTGCAAATGTAAAAAGTGTGCCGCGGCTCAAAAAAGGTTGGGAAACACTGGTCTAGGCAAGGGAGATTTGCAGGTTGAAGAGCAACCATTTAGGAGCTCTTATTTTTTGGACCGTGGGCCATCAGTAGATGCTTTTGTTGACCTTCGTTGACAGGACTATGCTCTTTGACCCTTCAGGACTTATGAACCATTGGAACTGCATGCCACAAATGTGGCCTTTCACACTGAATACTTTTTAAAGCATGATATAAATCCCCCAGGAGAATGGGCCTGTTATTGCTAGTCGCCACGCTAGCTAGGGTTAGAACTTCCATGTGTAACATTCTGCATTAACTGATGCAGTTCATGCTAAAGTCAGCCACATACTTTTAAGCGTGTATAACACCCGCTTTGCATGCACAAAGTCTCCATCTCAACCCCTATCACCTCCAGTATATTAAAAGGGATCAAATGGCAGATTTTGAGCCTCTGCTTGAGACTGTGGAATGAGGCTAGAAGCTTGTTAGTTTAGATCGCATTGGGCAAGCTATAGGCTAGATTGCACACACCTACTAGAGTCATGCAGCGGAGCCCTTTTTTGTGCGTCAACTTGAGAAACTGCAAGTTGCTTCTGGTGTGAAAGAATTGGCCGTCTGCAAGGACGTTGCCCAGGGGACACCCGGTTGTTTTGATGTTTTACCATCCTTGCGGGAGACTTCTCTCATGTCCCCGCATGGGGAGCTGAAGCTGAGAGAGGGAACTCATCCATGCTCTCTCCAGATTGGAACCTGTGACCTGTTGGTCTTCAGTCCTGCCAAAACAAGGGTTTAACCCACACTGCCACTGGGAGCTCCTAGCAGAGCCCATGCTTTTGGTATTCAATCCCTTTCTTTACATCTCCTTCTTTGTCTCCCAAGGAAAAATCGGGTTCAGGAAATTCCCATTTGATGTGGTTTTAGAGAGAAAAGATTTTTCTCTCTAAGATTTATCTTTTTAAGATAAATGCCCTATACAAATTGGTTGGAAGGGGCCATGTTAGTCCCGTTGCCCCCTCCCCACTGTTCACCCTTCCAGTGGCAACAACAGGAATTTCTGAGCAGCAGCAGCAGCAATAATAATAATAATGGGTTGCTGTGAGTTTTTCGGGCTGTATGGCTATGTTCCAGCAACATTCTCTCCTAACATTTTGCCTGCATCTGTGGCTAGCATCTTCAGAAGTTCTGTTGGCAGTGAAGCAAGTGGAGATACACACACACACACACACACACACACACGGAATGTCCAGAGTGAGGAAAGAACCCTTATATGTGAATGTTGCCATTATCAAGCCTGAATAGCATTGAGTAGTCACGAAGCTGCAAAATCAGTCAGTGAGGGTATCTCAATGCTATTCAACCTTGCTAATGCCAACATTCATGCTTGCTTTAAACAGACGAGGATACTTTCTCCCACCCTGGACATTCCACAGGTATATATACACTCCACTTGCTTCACGGCCAACAGAACCTCTGAAAATGCCAGCCACAGATGCAGGCGAAATCTCAGGAGAGAATGCTACTGGAACAAAAAAACCCAAAAAACTCACAACAGCTCAGTAATTCCTGCCATGAATGCCTTCAACAACACAATAATAATAATAATAATTATATTTCTTACTGTTATAGAGTAGCTCAGACCCAGTTCTTTAACTATTAAAGAAATGTAGTTAGTTCTTATCATTGTAAATAAATCTTTCGTGAGTCTTAAAATTGGACTCAACAAAACTTTATTACGGTCACTGACCAGCACAAAGCGGGCACAAGCGCCCTGAGAAGGGAAGGACAGCTCCCCAGTAAGCAGTTATTTAAAGTTAGATTAGAAATCAGTATAAAATATATTTCAAAAGACAGGATATTGTAACAGGTATGGAACCGAAGGGGGAGGGGAGGGATTGATGGGAGAGGTCGAAAACATTGGGGGGTGGGGCACTAAAGGGGGAGGGGCACACTGTGAGTCTAGTAGCATTTCAGCTATAACATGTTGCTCTGACTGCATTCCCAGCAGGGTGTTGCCTTACGGCGTCAATCATCCTCCGTCTGATTTTAAGTACAGCAGCACAGAACTTAGCAACACTGTAAGTTATTGTAGTGTTAGAGTCCGAAAGCAGCAGGGTGGAATAATACTTTTCACTGCACCCCGGGTATTTTGAAAGCCATGGTCTAATGAGATTAGATCTAAGATCTCTGTAGAACATGCATTGAAGAAGCACGTGCTCAGTTGTTTCCACATGGCCAGACTCACAGGGGCATAGTCCCTCCTTGAAGGGGGCCTTCTGATACCTCCCCTCCAATACAACCAATGGGAGGGCATGGCATCTTGCCAGGGTAAAAGCCCCTCGGTGTTTGGGAACCTCCAGGTACGTTAGGTATGCCATGGGGGCAGTGAGGTATTTAGTGGCTTCACTAACAATGAAGGCTGGGGAACAGGCCAGGTCAGATTGGCGCTCTATGTCCTTGGCTTGGTCCCATCTCATGCTTAGCAGTTGTCCTTGGGAGAAACCTAGCGTTGCGATCTTTGCTGCCACTGTTTTAATCCATGTGGACTGGAAGTCTTCTCTCATGATTAAGGGGGCAAGACCACATGGGGAGAAGCATAATTGAAAATAGCTGTCCATATTCTCGCTAGAATATATGTAGCCAGTAATTGAAAATAGCTGTCCATATTCTCGCTTCCACAAAGAGAAGCCTGTCTCCAATCGCAGGGTGGACTCTGCATCTAAGCTCTAAATTCTTTACAGCCGCATCCAACGGCACGTCACGCTCTGCTTGCTTTGAACTGATTGCTCAAGTATAAGTATCCTGTTTCCATTTTGGATGCTCTGCCAGACCTGGATTAACGGTTTGTGGTGCACTAGGCCACACTCTGGAAGCACCGCCCCCAGGGGGGACCGCTTGCGGGAAGCAGGGGCGCTTGCGGGCATGCGCAAGCGGCGCTGCATCCTCTGCCATGTTCCTGGGTGCCGCCCGGGAACTTCCCTTCCTTCCTCTTCCTTCTCCGAGGAGGAGGAAGGAAGGGAAACCCACGGGCAGCTGCTGCAGCAGGGGCTGGGTGACGTCAGGCGTGGCGGCGAGGAGGAAGAGGCAGAGTGAAGCCACGTCAGACGTCACCCAGCCCCTTCACTGAAGGAAGGAGCGGTGCCCTTCCTTCAGTGAACACTCAGAGGGAAGTCCCGCCCCTAGGGTGTCTGACGTGGCTTCCCCGCACCTGTTCGTTGCTCACGTGGGTGCCGCTCCTTCCTTCAGTGAAGGAAGGAGGGGCGGGGTCGACGCGAGCAAGGAGGAGGGAAGCCACATCAGACGCTCTAGGGGCGGCGGGACTTCCCTCCGCCTCCTCCTCGCTCGCGTCGGCCCCGCCCTTCATTGAAGGAAGGAGCAGCGCCCGTGCGAGCGATGAACAGGCGGGGGGAAGCCACGTCAGACGCCCAAGGGGCGGTGGGACTTCCCTCCGCCTCCTCCTCGCTCGCGTCGGCCCCGCCCTTCCTTCCTTCACTGAAGGAGGAAGGAGCGGCACCCGCACAAGTGACAAACAGGCGGGGGGAAGTCTCGCCCCTAGGGTGTCTGACGTGGCTTCCCTCCACCTCCTCCTCGCTCGCGTCGTCCCCGCCCCTTCTTCCTTCACTGCGCAGGTGCAGAAGCAAGCGCCCAAAGATCAAACTTTTTTTTAATTTTTTAATTTTTAAAAAAATTATGGTGGGGTTGGCTCTGTTGCCCCCCCCCCCCATGGCTGCTGCCCTAGGCCATGGCCTAGGGTGGCCTTATGGGTAATCCGGGCCTGTGCTCTGCTATATGTTTTTGGGAGTTTTCCCCAACAAAATCCTAATGGAAAGGGTTATGGGCCCAAACTATGTGTCCAGTCTGTATGTGTGCTGAAAGAAAGAGCCTGAACAAAAAATAGGAAGTCTGAAAAGAACACTTAGCCGCCTCCCTTTACTGCTCAAGGTGGGTCACAAAACAATTAAAAACACATAGTCATTATATAAAATGCATACATTAAAACACATTTCTACAAAATACGTACACTTAAATACACAGAACAATGACTAAAGTACAGTGGACACAAGAAGTGAGTTTAAAATTAAAACTAGCTGGGTACACTTTCTCACTTGTGTGTTTGAACAAATGTGGGTCCTTGCAAGCTGTTCCTCTCAGCCTCTCGTTCTGCCCTGTTTTCCAGCACAGCTCACACAACGCCTCCACAAAGGGGAGGGAGGAGTTTTGGGTTTTGTTGCTTTCAATTATTTACCGATTTAATGAGAACTTTCCTTAAGTACACGGGAGCGCCTCCAGCTCGGCCAAATTAACAGCTGGGAGCCGAAGCTGCTGTTGCAACTGTCAAAAAAGCCCCCAAAGAGATCAGAGAAAATACGGAAGTGGGCCAGCCCCCACCAGGCAGGGGAAGAGAGCAAAAGTGGAGATGCATGTGGTTGGATTCCAGCTGCCAAACCAGAGCAGGCTCTTCTTATGTCCGCATGAGTGTAAAACAGAGTCGCTGGGGGCTAGTTTCCAAAAACAAGAAAGTGGGTCTCATGGGGAGCTTTGGCACCTTATGTAGAATCACTGCCTTCCAACCCCAATTGGTGTGTGAGTGGGTTGTAGTCATTCTGTGGCTTGGGAAGGGAATAAGGATCCTTTTCCCTTACTATTAGTCGATATGGCCATTACTGAGCCATGGCCCGACGGTAGGCTCTGCGCTCTGCACGCTTTTATGTGGCAGATGGCAGACCTTGGCGAAGATGCAGGTCATTTGAGGCCTCATTAGAGTATTAGCAGACAAACGTAATGTAAAGAGGCAATATTAGTAATAGCATCTTCTTTGTGCATTCTTCCATCCTCTTCTCTCATTCTATAAAAAACACTCTCTATAGAAGCACAGTCCAAGGGCTTCAAGTTTCTGCATGTCATACTCCAACGCAGAATCACCTCTGATTTTAAACACCACACCAACTGGGTAAAATCAGCAAGCAGTTTATTTAAAAGTGTGTGTGTGTGTGTGTGTGTGTGTGTGTGTGTGTATCTCCCTCCATAGCATCCTGTGGCTGGGGCGCCTGAGTGGTAGGGATGTCGGAGATCCTGTGGCTGGGGCGCCCGAGCAGTAGGGATGTCCAGCTTCCGACCCTGGACGGCATGGCACTATGTCCGTCGTCTTCTGTCAAGAGCCTTGGGGTGACCCTGGGCCCTCTGCTGTCGATGGAGGCGCATGTCTCCGCCGTCAGCAGAGTGGCATTTTTCCATCTTCGCCAGGCAAGGAAGCTGGCCCCCTATCTGTCTCGTTGCGACCTGGCCACAGTGATCCAAGCTACGGTCATCTCCAGACTGGACTACTGTAACGCTCTGTACATTGGCTTTCCTTTGTCGGTGATCCAGAAACTCAAGCTGGTGCAGAACGCTGCAGCCCACCTCCTCACGGGAGTGCGTTGAGCATTCACATCACGCCCATTCTGCGCGAACTGCACTGGCTGCCAGTAGAATGCCAGATCACCTTCAATGTGTTAGTTCTAACTTTTAAGGCCTTACATGGTCTGGGGCCAGTCAGTGTACCTGAGGGATCGTCTCATCCCGTACTAACCCACCAGATCGCTGCGCTCTGAGGAACAGAACCTCTTGGTTATTCCTTCACCTAAAATGTACTGCCTGATGGCAACTTGCCGGCGGGCCTTTTCCATAATAGCCCCAACACTCTGGAACTGGCTGCCTGCAGACGTACGTGCCATGCGGAACGTCCTCTCCTTCCGAAAAGCGGTGAAGACCCTGCTTTTTCGGCAAGCGTTTGGAGTTGGATGAACTGCAGGCACTGTTATATGTTGCCTCAGTTGTCCATCTGTCTTACTGTACATCACCTTGCTTAGCATATGGCTTTGTGTTTTTATTGTATTTTTAGATGTGTTTTTAACCTCGTTTTAATCATTGTCTTCTACTTGACTGTTTATATATGCTGTGAGCCGCCCCGAGCCTTTCGGGAAGGTCGGCCAATCAAGTATGAATGAATAAATAAATAAATAATAGCAGTCAAAAGTAATCCATAGGGGGGAAAATAATCCAAATGATATACAGTGTTCCCTCACTTATTGCTGAGGTTAGGTTCCAGGAACTCCCGCAATAAGTGAGAAACTGCGATGTAGGGATGCTCTATTTATTTTACCATTTATACATTATTTTAGTAGTTATACACTATTTTAATGTATTTATTTATTTACATAATTTATATTCCGCCCTTCTCACCCCGCAGAGTACTCAGGGCAGATTACAATGTACATATACAGGCAAACATTCAATGCCATAGACACACAACATATATAGACAGACACTCAGAGGCAATTTAACATTCCAGATTCTGGCTACCAGGGGGAGCTGTTGCATTAATTCATTCTTTGCATACTTCCTGGAAATTTTATGGCCTCATAAATCAGCTAAATTAGCCTCCCCACAAAGTGGTACCTAAATTTCCTGCTAGACAGGTGCAACTGTCTTTCAGGTTGCAAAGGTCAACAACAAGCTACAAAATTTGGTCGAGAGCTCACCCTGACCCGGGCAGGCTTCGAACTCATGACTTTCTGGTCAGTAGTGATCTTTAGGCAGCTGACTCCCAACCAGCTGCGCCACAGTCCCGGTGCTAATTTTAAGTCTTTATAAACTTAAAATAAAGCAAAGGAAAGGAAGGAAAGGCCCTTCAGGACTGGAGGGAGGGGGAGGGAGGACTGAGGAGGTAAAATACCTTGGAGAGCGGCGGCGGCAAAACCCCACAAAACAGTAAAAATACCATGATACATATTTTAAATTAATATTTTTTGAAATCCGCAAAACAGCGAGTCCGCAATAAGTGAACCACGAAGTAGCGAGGGAACACTGTAAAGGAAAACAGGAACAATGAGTCCAAGGAAATCCATGAAACTAAGCACTTGAATCCATGAACAATACAGAAGCCGGGGAACTTGATGTTAATCCGATGTTGCTTCAACTAAAGCAGTGGTTCTCAAAGTGGGTGGTACCACCCCCTGGTGGGTAGTGGGGAGATCCAAGGGGGCGCTGGGAGGCTCAGGAGAATTTGGGGGGCACTGAACTTCTGTAAGGGGGGGGTTGGCGTGAACCAGGCTTGCCACTTGCAGGGCTGCACGCTTGCGAGGACATCCCCGTTGGAAGAAAGAGGCCGATACACAGGTCTGCACCGTGGGCGGGGTTGACGAGAGGAAGGAGGCGCGCGGTGCGGTTTGCACCGCAACGCCTGCCCGGGGATTCCAACTCACAGGGACACAGTAGCAAGCGCGCGATCCCCGGGCAGGTGTTGCCGTTTGATCCAGATCTGTCATTCATGGGGATCTTAGCGGTCTGTGGAAGTCAGAGCTGAATTGGCTGAAGGTACTGCAAATCCCATTATCCGTTGCTCATACTCCCCCAAACCAGGCCCGGATTAACACTTTTTTGCGCCCTAGGCCAAAGTTTGGAATTGCGCCCCCTTTAAGCCAACCACCTGCCACCTTCAAGGTCCCCATTCCCACCGACTGGAAAGCTCCGCTGTGCTCTGAAGGTCTCCTCAGGAGTCGGGAGGCTTGGGGAGAGCGCAGCGGGTGTAAACTCGCTCCAAAGGCGTGCACGAGAGAGAGAGAGAGAGAGAGAGAGAACGCGCGCGCGAGAGAGAGTGGGCACAAGAGAGAGTGTGCACGTGCGCGCACGCAAGAGAGAGCACAAGAGAGAGAGAGACAGCGCACGTGCGCGAGAGAGCACGTGAGAGAGAGAGAGCGTGCACGCGAGAGAGAGAGAGATCTGCGGGGGGGGCCCCCGGCTTGCGCCCCTAGGCCATGGCCTCGTCGGCCTTATGGGTAATCCGGGCATGCCCCAAACATATTGTTTTTGTGATTATTTCCAGAATTCAATGTTTGTAATTTACACCTTTATTTACTATATTTTACAAAAAAAGGTAGAAACATTAATGCATATTTATTTCTGTTTAATTGCTATTAAAATTTTAAAAACTAATTTCTTGGGGGCGCTGAGTAAATTTTACTCTGGAAAGGGGGTGGTAGGCCAAAAAAGTTTGGGAACCACTGAACTAAAGCAATAGTCCCTCACAAGTTATTTATAAACCCTTCCCTGACTCCAAAACTGCTAGGAACGGATTCTTTCTCAGTCTCAGATTGCTATCTAACTTCTGTTGAGGTCTAGCTGAGCATCTTAATTTCTGCACGGACTGTCTCTGTTTACTGAGACTTCTTTTCCTATTCAAGGTCTCACTCCCCTCATTAACTCCTGCACCTGGTGCATCAGAATTAACTTCATTATCAGATAACTGAACATCATCCCCATCAGGAATATCAACATGGACATCAGACACAATCACAGGCTGAACAGGCTGACATACAACACTGCACATCTTGGAGGTGGATGGGACGCTGATGGTTGTCAACATCAACACAAAACTAGGGTGGCTCTATGAATCGGTTCAGCCTCAGCCATCCCCCAGCCTCTGACTTACGCAGTCGAGGTCCTGAATATTAACCGTGCGAGTCTCTCCTCCCCCGGTTCCTCCCAACCCACTTCCTGCTGGAGGTTGCATCACTTCAAGGCTGTTTGCAGCTCTTTAATCAAAAATCAAAGCGCCGACTGGGAGTTGCAAACACTGCCTAATGTATATTGATACTCTCTTCTGTCTTTTCAGGGTCGCCATGGCAACTGCATCCTCTCAAGTTTTGATACCCGATATCAATTTTAACGATGCCTTTGAAAACTTTGCTTTAGATTTTTCCAGAGAGAAGAAACTGCTGGAGGGGCTGGATTATCTCACAGGTTTGTGCCAGTTTTGCAGTCCCGACCCCCCCGGCCTGGCCCTCCGGCACCGAGCCCTGTTCCGTTCCTTTGCTTTCCTCTACTGTGTTTCTCTCATTGTGACAAGCCCTTGTGTATGTGAGGGTGGGAATAAGTAATGTGCTCTATATTACACTTGAGGTTCTTTGAAATCAGAAGTATTGCCCATCAACTCAGAGGCCAATAAACATAGGACTGGGCAATTGGCATGCCCCTGTGAATTATATCAGTGTAGATTCAAAGTGATGGGCTAGATACTTCATCGTGTAAATTACCAAATGTGAACTCCCATGGTTCCCACACTTTCCATGCCCCTTGGCTTAGTGTGGGATCTACCACAGGAATAGGAGCATGTTTTGTAGAGATGTGCCTTCAAGTCATTGTTGACTTATGACAGTCCTACCACGTGAATTTCACTGAACTCTTTCAGAGGGGGTTTGCTGTTATTTTCCTCTCTAGCTGAAAGTAAATGAATTTCTCAAGATCATCAGTTGGTTTCTATGGCCAAACAGGTCTCCCGAGTCCAACACTCAAAAGGTTAGCGATTCGAATCCAGGGAGCGGGGTGAGCTCCTGCTGTAAGCTCCAGCTTCTGCCAACCTAGCAGTTTGAAAACATGCAAATGTGAGTAGGTCAATGTAATAAAAATAATAGAGTAAACTAACATAAATGTAATAATAAAAATAATAGAATAAAACAATAAATGTATTAATAACAATAATAAATATAGTAAAATAATAAATGCAGTTATTATAATAATAGAGTAAAATAATAAATGTATTAATAACAATAATAAATAGAGTAAAATAATAAATGCAGTAATAATAATAGAGTAAAATAATAAATGTAATATTAACTATAATAAATAGAATAAAATAATAAATGTAATGGAGTCTCTGGTAGCACAGTGGGTTAAACCATTGAGCTGCTAAACTTGCTGACCAAGAGGTCAGTAGTACGAATCTGGGGAGCAGGGTGAGCTCCCACTGTTAGCTCCACCTTCTGCCAACCTAGCAGTTCAAAATCATGCAAATGTGAGTACATCAATAAGTACCACTTTTGTGAAAAGGTAATGACACTCCATGCAGTCATGCTGGCCACATGACCTTGGAGGCATCTATGGACAACGCCAGATCTTTGGCTTAGAAATGGAGATGAGCACCACTCCCTTCCTTCCTTCCTTCATCCTTCCTTCCTTCTTTCCTTCCTCATTCCTTTCTTCCTCCTTCCTTCCTTCCCTTCCTTCCTCCCCCCTTTTTGCCTTGCCTTCTTTCCTTCCTGTTTCTTCCCTCCCTTCCTCATTCCGTCCTTCCTTTCCTTCCTCTCTGCCTTGAACATTTGCTGTTGTTTGTGGGGGTTCTGTGTGGGAAGTTTGCACCAATTCTGTTGTTGGTGGGGTTCAGAATGCTCTTTGATTGTTGGTGAACTATAAATCCCAGCAACTACAACTCCCAAATGACAAAATCTATTTTTTTAGTGATGGTCACTCCTTGTAGGTGTCTTGCGGCCAAATTTGGCAGCAATTCGTCCAGTAGTAAGAAATCAGTTTGTGTGTGTCAACTGTAAAATAGGATGTGTGGAAGGGCCCTGGGTTATCTGAGGTCCTTTCCACACAGTTGAATAAAATCCCATGTTATCTGCTTTGAATCAGATTATATGGCAGTGTGGACTCAGAAAACCCAGTTCAAAGCAGATATTGTGTTATATGTTTCACATTTTTGTAGTGGGTAGGGAGATCATTTTGACTTGGTTGTTTTATAAGTAGCTCGCGTGCTGAAAAAGTGTGAGAACCCCTGGTCTAGAACAGTGCTGTCCAACTTCTACCGGACTTAGGGCCGGACTTCCAGTCACGGATGACCTGGGGGGCTGCTCTGTGCCACTCCGCCCCGGCCCCACCCCCGGTCACGCCCCCGGCCAGGCCCCGGCCCCTCCTCCTAAAGTGTCACGCCAGCCTCAGAAGCGGCGATTTCTCTTCTGAGGCTGGTGTGACCCTTTAGGAGGGAGGGCAAAGCCAAGGGGAGCCCTCCATGGCTTCGCCCTCCCTCCTAAAGTGTCACGCCAGCCTCCTCCTCTGTTCTGCCTCTCCCTCTGGCGCACCGATCAGTGTGCCGGGAGGAGAGACAGAACGGAGAAGGCGTGCCTAAAGAGTAGGAAGGGAAGCACTTCCCTTCTTCGTCTTTAGGCACGGCTCCTCCCTCCCTCCCCCCCCGGTGTTCCCGATTGGTGCGCTGGGGGGAGAGGCGGGACAGAGGAGGAGGAAGGGAGCGGGCGGGGCTGGGTGACGTCAGGCTCGGCGCCGGCGCCACGTCTAACATCACCCAGACCCGGCCCCCGGAGATCGAATTTATTTTTAAATTATTTAAAAACATATATATTTTGCAGGGTAGGCGGGGGCCATAGGGAAGGGGCTGGGGGGCGTATACGGCCCTCGGGCCGGCGGTTGAACAGCCCTGGTCTAGAACATGGCCATACAGCCCCAAAAAACTACAACTACCCAGTGATTCCGGCCATGAAAGCCTTCGACAATACGACGAAGACATTGCCCCAAGAGACAGAGCAAAATCAACCTCTTTCCTTCTCATTGGTATATGAAAATTGATCCCGAGATGCCTAATGTGACTTGTTTTGCAAGATTTCAATTTTTAAAAAGCTATTTCAATCTACCCCACCTTCTGCACCACACAAGTTGTGATTAGGCAGCTTGGTTTTAATTGGTTGTTAACCTAATTATGTCTAAATGCTCGCTTCAGATTTCATTATTACATCATTAGCAATGTTGAATCTCCCTGTCTTCTGTGGATTGGTGTTCCTCCCTCCCATCTGTCACTTCGCAGCAGTGGCCACCAATCACATTGATAAAAGTCTCCTGACAGGCAGAAGGGGTGTGAATCCGAGGCCTGGTTAATAATATGTGCAACAATGCCAAAAGATTGGGTCTAAAAAAGAGGGGTTGGAAATGAAATAATAGGCAAACACAGCCTTTTTTCATCTTGACATCCTACTCGGGATGTTTGGAATTAGTATCCTGATGATCCCCAGGCTGCATGGAGATTGGAGTCCATCTGGACACAGCCAGATTGGTAATGGCTGAGCTGAAATACCTTGCATCATCCTGGAAAATACGCAAAATATTGGTCGGTTGCCACTTGGGCAGAGAAGAGATAGTTTGGCCATTTAATGTGCAGATATCATTGGTGCTGTTTTGCTTTTCTTTAGTACTGGTTTTGCCCAACTTTTCCTCCCTATGACAACAACAACTGCAACAACAACAACAACACTTTATTTATATTCCACGCATCTCCCCGTGAGGACTCAGAGTGGATTACAGTGTAAACAGATACTGGCAAACATTCAGTGTCTTGTTACAATACAATGAGACACACAAACATAAGCAAAGGCAAAGCTTCTCCTTTCATTTCCGGCTTTGGAGGAGGTGCTCATCTCGGTCTCTGGGAAAGGTGCTGTTCTCCATTTCCAAGCTGATGAGCCTGCGTTGTCACCTCCTGGTCATGTGACTGGCATGACTGCTTGGAGCGTCTTATTATTTAATTATTTACATCATTTCTACCCTGCTCTTCTCAACCCCCGAGGGGGGACGCAGAGCAGCCTAACAAAAGGCAACAATTTGATGCCGATACACAAAATAAATACAATATAAAACCATAGACATTCAGGATTAAAATACAACAATTAGCATTAACACATAATACACATACACCTAAGTTAAAAACAGAGTTCCGTCCATCACATGAGCATTGAGCCATAACCATCAACTTACCAATTACAATCCAAAGTGCTGCATTGTGCTAATGTGCAAAAGCCTGGTCCCAGAGCCAAGATTTCACTTTTTTCCTGAATGCCAGGAGGGATGGGGTTGATCGTATATCACTTGGAAGTGCATTTCACAGACGGGGAGCCACCATCGAGAAGGTCCTCTCTCTCGTCCCTACCAACCACATTTGAGAAGTTGGTGGGAGCAAGAGCGGGGCCTCCCCGGCTGATCTTAAATTACGAGGTGGGACGTAGTGGCAGATGCGTTTGGACAAGTAAGCTGGGCCAGAACCGTATAGAGCTTTAAAGGTCAAAACCAGCACTTTGAATTGAGCCCGGAAGTGGACAGGCAGACAGTGGAGCTGACACAACAGGGGGGTGGTATGCTCCCTGTATGTAGCTCCGGTTAATAATCTGGCTGCCGCCCGTTGGACTAGTTGCAATTTCCTAACTGTCTTCAAAGGCAGCCCCACGTAGAGTGCGTTGCAGTAATCTATTCAGGATGTGACCAGAGCATGGACGACCGTAGCCAGATCAGACTTCCCAAGGTACGGGCGCAGCTGGCACACGAGTCTTAACTGTGCAAAAGCTCCCCTGGCCACCGCCGAGACCTGGGGTTCCAGGCTCAGCAATGAGTCCAGGATCACTCCCGAGCTGCGAACCTGCATCTTCAGGGGGAGTGTAACCCCATCCAACACAGGCTGTAACCCTATGCCCTGTTCGGCCTTTCGACTGATCAGGAGGACCTCTGCCTTGTCTGGATTAAGTTTCAATTTGCTAGCCCTCATCCAGTCCGACACAGCAGCCAAGCACTCGTTCAAAGTCTGGACAGCCTCCTTAGTGACAGGTGGGAAGGAGTGACAGATCTGGACATCATCTGCGTACAGATAACACCTTACTCCGAATGATCTCTCCCAGCGGTTTTATGTAGATGTTAAATAACATTGGGGACAGTACTGAACCCTGAGGGACTCCACAAGACAAAGGTTGTGGAGCCGAATAGGTGTCACCCAGTAACACCTTCTGGGTATGACCTTCCAGAAAGGATTGGAGCCACTGCAAAGCAGTACCCCCAAGCCTCATTTCTGCAAGGCGACCCGGAAGGATACCATGGTCAATAGTATCGAAAGCCGCTGAGAGGTCCAGTAGAACCAACAGGGACACACTCCCCCTGTCGAGCTCCCGGCATAGATCATCTACCAAGGCAACCAAGGCGACTTATGCTTTTCCTGCCAAAGCGGTACTTATTTATCTACTCATATTTGCATGTTTTTGAACTGCTAGGTTGGCAGGAGCTAGGGCTAACAACGGGAGCCCACCTTGTCCCATGGATTTGAACTGCCAACCTTCAGCAGTTCAACAGCACAAGGGTTTTATACCCACTGCGTCATCACACAACAGCTTTATAAAGAAGCACCTTGTAATCCCTACGGATGTCCCGGTCCCCAAATACTCTCTGCTTCATTTGGAAAAATGCTGCACGCACAGAGCTCAAGCTGTGTTGTATTTCAGTATCAATGTTGACTTTTGTGGAGAGGTGGCTGCCAAGGGAGTGGAAATGGTCAACGTTTTCTAATGTTACACTATTAACTTGTATTTCTGGCATTGGAGAGGAATTGGCTGGTGACTGCTGGAAGAGCACTTTGGTTTTCGCAGTGTTCAATGAGAGGCCGAGCTTCTCGTATTTTTTCTATAAAGGTGTTTATACAGGCTTGTAGGTAATCTTCTGAATGCGCACAGACTACGTTATCAGCAGCATACTGGAATTCTATAACAGATGTTGTGACCTTGGTTTTGGCTTTCAGTCTGCTGAGGTTAAATAACCGATAGATGATTTCCACTCCAGTGAGAAGCTTCCCATCAATCCCCCAAAGATCTGGCTATACCAAGTCTCCTGTAAATCCTGCCCCATCATTTACTCCAACTCCCCACTGCTATCTATCAGAAAATATGCAAAATATTTTGCCATGCTACCTGTAAATAATTGGGGAATGTAAGGGAGAAATGTGCCAAGAGAAATGTGCCTGTCCGGGACTGTGTTCCACCTGGAAACCGATGTCCTCACTGTGGGAGAAGATGTGGGTCAAGAATAGGGCTCCACAGTCACTATGGGCCCACTGCCAAGACACTACACTTGGAGGACTATCATCCTCGGGCTATGAAGCTAAATAAACTCTCTGGAATCTGGACTTCAGCAGCAAAAAGCACATGTGACACAGCCTATCCATGGCTCATCCTCGCAGCCATGTGACATTGGGAGAGAAAAGGCTATCCTGAGCGATTTGATCAATGTTCTTATGTGCTGTGTCAGAGGGGATTCAAGGGAGGCAAGCATTTTTGGGAAGTCCTAGTGAAGAATGGGAAAGGATGGTCTGTGAGAGTTGCCGGAAGGTATGTTTGGAGAAAGGATTTTGGCCAGTTTGGTCCTAAGGCTGGAACCTGGGATGTGGGAAAGTGGGGTAAGGGATACTGGCTCTTCTCCAACTATGATACGTTACCACCTCTGACTCTGAGAAAGGAGCCCTAGAGTCAGAGGTGGTACCAGTTGTATTCTTGCACAGTTTGCAATGGACTGGGTCTTAGGTTTTCATCAGTTTTGTAATACAATGTGTTTTACAGTAGCTTTTATTGGGACTTAGGTTTAAATCACAGAACAATAAATAAATAAATAAATAAATACCGGATGCCATTATGTTTACTCTTCTTGTCCCCAAATAGCCCCACAGGTCCACAGTCTGGAGGTGATCCTGGACTCATCACTGACCCTGGAACACCAGGTGTCATCGGTGGCCCACCCATACCTTGTGTCCCTCCATGCCTTAGTCATAAGAACATAAAACATAAGTGTGCCATCTGCACCCATATTCTGTGAGATGCCACAGGGACTTGGCCATGGTAGTCCATGCCTTCAGTCACATGGCCGTTTGTAACTACTGATTCCAATCCATGAATCTGTCTAACTCTAGCTGTCCAGGGGGCTGCTTTTGAGTTCCATAATAGTTGGGTGAAGAAATATTTCCTTCAAATGATACCTTGGAGCAGATTAGTCCTAGTGTTGTGTGACAGAGAAAATATTTTTGCTCACCTTTTCTATCCCCATGATTTTTCAGTTTGAGCAAGAACCATTCCCATGTTGCAAATGATCCAACTCCACTGGCTGCCAGCCTGCAACTCCACTGGCTGCCAGCCTGCTTCCGAGCTAAATACAAAGTGCTGGTTCTTACCTTTAAAGCCCTAAATGGCTTAGGTCCATACTATTTGACAAACTGCATCTCCCTCTATAGACCAACTCAGACACTGCAGTCATCAGAGGAGGTCCTCCTCTCAGTTCCACCCCCGTCCTAAGCACTACTGGTGGGAACGAGAGAAAGTGCCTTCTCCGTGGCTGCTCCCCACCTCTGGAACTTCCTTCCTAAGGAGTTAAAGATGTCCCCTCCCTCCCCGCTTTCAAAAAACAGCTGAAGACATACCTTTGCTCACTGGTTTACGAGGAGGAGGAATAGTAGTTAGTAATACTACCATCAGGCATCTAAGGGGGGGCTAAGGGGCTTGCCATCTGTGGTCATGAAAAGGCCTTACTGGTACATTATTTAAACTGTTATGTTTATTCATAGATCTGATCTTGAGCATTATATCCACATTAATGGGGTTATTGGGATAACAATACAAAAAGGTTTGCTAGGGTTTATCTTAGTCTTAGCCCCCTCGAACCAAACTATGACCAAAATACGGCCCTGACTACCATTATACCTCTAATTAATAGTTGCCATCTGTGTCCGTGCCCTGCTTACCCACGAGCTCAATAGATATCTTGAGCAATGTTTAATTGATTTGCCCCAAATTTATTTATTTATTTATTATTCGAGTTTATATGATGCTACTCCCTGAAGGCTCGGAGCAGCTCACAAAATTTTGATGAGTACATTAAAAGACCAATGAAACCAATAAGAGTAAATTAACAAGAACGGCTGTCGGAACAAGTGTGTCTTACATGCTCTGCAGAATGCTAGCAAATTCTGCAGGGCATGAACTTCCGGTGGAAGAGCGTTCCAAAGGGATGGTGCCACAACCGTAAAGGCCCTGCGCCTAGTCGCTGTTAACCAAAAGGTCTTGAAGTTAGGGATTTCCAGTAGATCTTGATCCTCTGAACGAAGTGATCTCTGGGGTTGGTAGGGGGCGAGACGGTCCCTCAGGTACACCGGCCCTGGGCCATATAAGGCCTTGAAGTTAATAACCATCACTTTGAAGGCGATCTGGTGCTCAATCGGTAACCAGTGCAGTTGCTACAAAATTGGTGTTATATGGTATCTCGCTGGGACCCCGGCGAAGAGTCTAGCAACTGCATTCTGCACAAGCTTGAGCTTCCGGATCACCAACAAAGGCAGGCCAATGTTGAGGGCATTACAGTAATCCAATCTTGAGATGACTGTGGCCTAGATCACCATAGCTAGATCGTCTCTGGACAAATAGGGGGCCAGCGGTCTAGCCAGCTGCAGATGGAAAAAGACGGTTCTACTAATGGCAGAGAAATGGGAAATTATTGTTTCCATTTGATGTTTGATGTTTTGTCTTATGTCTGTTATAACAGGCTGTGTTTTTATTTAATTTTGTTTGTTACGTTGTAATTCATATTTATATACATTTTATTAGTATGGATGTATTGTTGTTGTATTTGGGCATTGAATGTTTGCCTTTTATGTTTGGAATCCACCCTGAGTCCCTTTGGGGAGATAGAGCGGGATAGAAATAAAGTTTTATTGTTTTATTATTATTATTATTATTACATCTCTCTCTCTCGGCATTACTTCACGAACGAAGATTCTTAGGAAGGACTCATCCCACGCTTTTTACAAGCGCGTTGATGACTAAAAAGGCCAATCTGAGATAGGCAAGTTCGGTTGCAGAAAGCACAGCAGAAAGTCTCCTTGGGTGATGTTGTTTCCAAGTTGTGGTTCTTTCTGCGTTGTCGTTTCTCTTCGAGACCCGTTCGGCGTGTCTTCTCGAAAGAGGCCGCAGCATTGTGGATAGTATGTCTCCATGCCTCCCGATGTGAGGCCAGGGTGGACCATTGTTGGTGATCTGTCTGGCCGAGCCTGAGATGTTGTTTCAGGGAGTCCTTATATCTCTTTTTGGGGGCGCCTCTCTTGCGCTGACCCGTGGTGAGTTCACCATCTTTGGGAGGCGGTGGCCCTCCATCCTAGAGACGTGCCCTGCCCAGCGCAGCAGTGTTCTCAATAGCATGGCCTCAATGCTGGTGATCCCTACTTGCTCAAGGACAGCAACGTTAGTCACATAGTCGGTCCAGTGTATATTTAGGATTGTGCGAAGACAGCGCTGATGAAAGCGTTCGAGGAGTCGTAGGTGTTGGCGATAGGTGAACTGGACAGAAAAATGAACTGGACACAGCTCCCACTCTGAAAGAGACCCTTGAGGCCATACAGCAGATGAAAAATGGCAAGGCAGCCAGGATCGATGGAATCCCACCTGAAGCTTGGAAACAGGGAGGTCATGTACTTCATGCTAAATTCCACGAGCTCCTTGTGACTTGCTGGGAAAAAGGTGAACTGCCATCAGATCTCCGAGATGCAGTTATCATCACCCTGTACTGTATAAGAAAAAAGGAACAAAATCTGATTGCTCAAACTATCGAGGTATAACACTGCTCTCCATTGCTGGAAAAATCCTTGCAAGGATACTCCTGAACAGATTAGTTCCTACTATTGCAGAAGAACTTCTCCCGGAAAGCCAATGCGGCTTCAGAGCTAATAGGAGCACCACAGGTATAGTTTTTGCCCTTAGACAACTGCAAGAGAAATGTAGAGACCAGAACAAAGGACTCTATGTAACATTTGTCAACCTCACCAAAGCCTTCGACACTGTGAGCAGGAAAGGTCTGTGGCAGATCCTGGAACGTCTAGAATGTCCCCCCAAATTCCTCAAAATGATTATCCTGGTACATGAGGGCCAGCATAGTCAAGTCAGATATGGCGATGCTCTCTCAGAGCCCTTTCTAATAACTAATGGAGTGAAGCAAGGTTGTGTTCTATTATTACATAACAGAGGCACAAATGCAAAGTTTTGGGGAAAGCTGTCAATTTGCTCATCAACTGGTTACAGATCTTTAAGCAAATGAGACGCTTCGTTCTTTAAACAGACGAGTCTATCAATTAACTGATTAAAGTGGCGTGTAATTATATGCTGCAGCAGGTGCCTTTTTGACAATTCCGAATGAGGAGGAAATTTAAAGGATCCCAAGCTCCATTTCCCTGCAGTCGTTGCAAGGGTTGTGGGGTGGGTGGCCCCTCTCACCCTTCTCTCCTCCTGCTGCTGCTTTGCTCCCTTTCTCCGAACACATCTTTTGAGACAGAAGGAAGGAAGCCTTGCTCCCTCTGTCAGTCCAGATGTGCCGATCTAATTTTAGTCATCTGGAACACAAGGTGAGCAACCTTGGGCCTTTCCGATGTTCCTGCCAAGAGGATGATGGTAGCCACCATTTAAAATAACAAGAGGGTGCTCGGTGGTCTAACCCTGATCTAGAAATTGAGGGCATGGCACAGCTGAATTGAAAGAGCAATTTGTGTTTGTTGTTGTGTCATTGGCCTTGACTCGAAAGTCTTGCAGATTGAATACAGAGCTATGTATTGTCGAAAGCATTCATGGCGTTGTTGTAGGTTTTTCGGGCTATAGGGCCATGAATACAAAGCTGTTTTTGCTGGACTACCCAAATAGTGCAGTCTGCTTTTACTAATCCTTAAGGCAGGCCTGGGCAAACTCTGGCCCTCCAGGTGTTTTGGACTACAACTCCCACAATTCCTAACAGCCTACTGGCTGTTAGGAATTGTGGGAGTTGTAGTCCAAAACACCTGGAGGGCCAGAGGTTGCCCAGGCCTGCCTTAATGTTTACTCCTGTTGGCCAAGAAAAATATGTTAATATCGCATATTGCTAGCCTATTTCATTTTGTCTTTTGCACAGAGCTGCATTGCCTGAAGGAAGTGCCTCAGATGGGAATATAAAACTCACTAGCTAGGCTCATATAGCCTAGCTGTACTTTTCAATTAAGATTCACTTTTCCCCCTCTGCTGAGGAGCGAGTCCTATTTCATCCCACTCCTGCCATGGATTTGGCAGGTGTACACATCAATGCGCCTCACATTTATGCCCCATTCTTCCTTTGTATTATTTTCTCCGCTTTTTCATTATTTAAGTTCTGCCCAAATCACGGCATTACTTCGCGAACGAAGATTCAGGAAGGACTCATCCCACGCTTTATACAAGCGCGTTGATGGCTGAAAAGGCCAATCTGAGATAGGCAAGTTCAGTTGCAGAAAGCACAGCAGAAAGACTCCTTGCGTGATGTTGTTTCCAAGTTGCAGTTCATTCTGCGTTGTCGTTTCTCTTCGAGACCCATTTGGTGTGTCTTCTCGAAAGAGGCCACAGCATTGTGGATAGTGCGTCTCCATGCCTCCCAATGTGAGGCCAGGGTGGACCATTGTTAGTGATCAATCTGGCCAAGCCTGAGATGTTGTTTCAGGGAGTCCTTATATCTCTTTTTGGGGGCGCCTCTCTTGCGCTGACCCGTGGCGAGTTCACTGTAGAGTAGTACCTTTGGGAGGTGGTGGTCCTCCATCCTATGGACGTGCCCTGCCCAGCGCAGCTGTGTTCTCAATAGCACGGCCTCAATGCTGGTGATCCCTGCTTGCTCAAGGACAGCGACATTAGTCACATAGTCGGTCCAGTGTACATTTAGGATTGTGCGAAGACAGCGCTGATGAAAGCGTTCGAGGAGTCGTAGGTGTTGGCGATAGGTGACCCATGTTTCAGACCCATACAGGAGAATAGACAGTACGATAGCTCTGTACACACTGCACCTGCTTTGTCTCAGGTGCTTGTTGCTCCAGACTCTTTTGTGAAGCCTTCCAAATGCACTATATGCCTTTGATAATCTGTGATCTATCTCTTTGTCAATCTTGACATCTGAAGAGATGATGCTTCCCAGGTAGGTGAACTGCTGAACAGACTTAAGCACAGATGTGCCTATGCTGACATGGGGATCATGGTGTTCTTCCTGTGGTGCGGGCTGGTAGAGGACTTCAGTTTTCTTCAGGCTGACTTCCAGCCCAAACAGCTTTGCAGCTGCTGCAAAGCAGGATGTTAGGCGCTGCAGGGCTGTTTCTGAATGGGCGACAAGGGCAGCATCACCAGCAAAAACAGCTCACGGACTGATAGTTTAGAGTCTTAGTGCGAGACCTCAGATGGCTTAAATTGAACAAGCTACCATCAGTACGATAGCGTATATATATGCCGTCTTCTTCTTCTTCGAGGTCTGCCGTAGCCTTTTGGAGCATCATGCTGAAGAAGATTGTAAATAGGGTTGGTGCAAGAACACAACCGTGTTTCACTCCATTAGTTATTAGAAAAGGCTCCGAGAGAGCATGTAACAGGGTTATCATTTTAAGGAATTTGGGGAAACATCCTAGACGTTCCGGGATCTGCCACAGACCTTTTCTGCTCAGTGTCGAAGGCTTTGGTGAGGTCGACAAATGTTACATAGAGTCCTTTGTTCTGCCCAAATAAGCGTTTAGTTAAATGTTCACTCATTGACATATTTTTCTGGAGGGAAAAATTAGTCGAAATCCAATTGCTGATTCCAGCTAAAGTGGGGTGATTTCATCAGTTCGATTTACATTCAGTGTTGATGTTCCACTCAACAGTTGGTTCAGTTTGTCTCCTCTAAGAACCCTCCTACACTGCCATATAAAATCCACATTATCTGCTTTGAACTGGATTATATGGCAGTGTAGACTCAGATAACCCAGTTCAAATCAGATAATGTGCATTACCCCATATGTATTTGAGCATAAGCCGGCCTGAATATCAGCTGAGGCGCTTAATTTTCCCACAAAAAAACTGGGAAAACGTTTTGACTCAAGTATAAGCCGAGGGTGGGAAATGCAGCAGCTACTGGGAAATTTCAAAATAAACAGATACCAATAAAATTACATTAATTGAGGCATCTGTAGGCTAAATATTTTTGAATATATGCACAAAACTGTAATTTAAGATAAGACTGCCCAACTCTGATTAAACCATTATTCTTAACTTCTTCAATGCAAATGTGCTAACGTATTCCAATAAATAATGGAAATGTAATAATAACAGTAATAATAGAGTAAAATAATAAATGTAATAACAACAATAATAGAGTAAAATAAATGTAATAATAAAATAGAATAAAATAATAAATGTAATAATAGAGTAAAATAATAAATGTAGTAAAAAAAATAATAGAGTAAAATAATAACTGTATTAATAACAGTAATAAATAGAGTTAAATAATAAATGCAATACTAATAATAAATAGAGTAAAATAATAAATATAATATTAACTATAATAAATACAGGAAAATAATAAATGTAATGGAGCCCTCGGTGGCGCACCGGGTTAAACTGCTGAGCTGTTGAACTTGCTGACTGAAAGGTCAGCAGTTCAAATCAGGGGAGCAGGGTGAGCTTCCACTGTTAGCCCCAGCTTCTGCCAACCTAGCAGTTCAAAAACATGCAAATGTGAGTACATCCATAAGTACCACTTCTGAGGGAAGGTAACGGTGCTCCATGCAGTCATGCTGGCCCTGATTGTTTCCTGTCTGGAATCCCCCTGTTTTCTGAGTGTTGTTCTCTATTTACTGTTCTGATTTTTAGACTTTTTAAGAGGGTCCCAGTGGTGCAGTGGGTTAAACTACTGAGCTTGTTGATCAAAAGGTCGCAGGTTTGAATCCGGGGAGTGGTGCAAGCTCCCGCTGTTAGCCCCAGCTTCTGCCATTCTAGCAGATGTGAGTAGATCAATAGGTACAGCTCTGGCAGGAAGGTAACAGTCATGTCGGCCACATCACCTTGGAGGTGTCTTCGCACAACACCGACTCTTCAGCTTAGAGATGGAAATGAGCACCACACCCCAGAGTCGGACATGACTAGACTTAATGTCAAGGGGAAACCTTTACCTGTACTTTTAATAAATGTAATAAAAATAATAATGGAGTAAAATAATGTAAATGTAATAATAATAAATAGAGGAAAAAATAATGTAATAAAAGTAATACAGGTAAAATAATAAATAACCTTGACTTAAATATAAGGCGAGGGTGGATTTTTCAGCCTAAAAAAGGTCTGAAAAATTCGGTTTATACTTGAATATATACGGTATCTGCTTTGATGACCTGAATTATATGGCAGCATAGGAGGGCCCTCATTGGGACTAGCATTTTGATTTAGGTCATTATAAAAAGTGTTGCCGAACTGGTTAGAATTGAGGTCTCTGGGGTGCAATTGCTAGCCAATGAGAGCTATGCCACAGGCGCCAACCCATCAGAAGCATAAATAGCATACTTCCGCAGATGGACAAGAAAAAAAAGTATCTGAATTCAGTCCAGAACATTATATATCTGTTTGCAAACCTGTGGGCACACTGACCTAATGCACATATCACTATATCTTTCTAATCTGTGGGGCTACATGACCCTCGTTCTTTTTAAAAAGGACGTATCAAAGGACATGAGACCCACATCTGTGTCTGATCTGTTGTATCCTGTTTTCCTTGCAGCACCCAACCCGCCATCTGTCCGCGAAGAACTTTGTACTGCCTCTCACGACACCATCACGGTCCACTGGATCTCGGATGATGAGTTCTGTGTCAGCTCCTATGAGCTCCAGTACACCATCTTCACTGGCCAGGCCAACTTTATTAGTAAGTCGCTATACATTAACCTATTTCCCAAGTTCTACAGGCAATATTGTTACATGAGATCGATTTATACACGGGAATATATGATACTAGCCGTCCCCTGCCACACGTTGCTGTGGCCCATTCTGGTGATCTGGAAAATAAATTAATGAGAAAGTTTCTAATATATAATATATTTCTTTATGCTTCTGGGTAAACAGTATTTCTTGCTGTTTCTTTGTCAGTCTTGATGTGGAGATTGTCTGGTTTGCCTACTCTGCAACATGCAACATATCATTGTCCTTCCCTAGGGGTTCCTATTTATTTATTAATTAATTTACATCATTTATATCCCGCCCTTCTCACCCCGCAGGGGACTCAGGGCGGATCACAATGCACATATACAGGCAAGCATTCAATACCATTTGACATACAACATATATAGACAGACATAGAGGCAATTTAACATTCCAGCTTCTGGCCACCAGGGGGAGCTGTCGCGTTCCTTCATTCTTTTTTGTGCAATTCCTGGAGATTTATGGCCTCGTAAATCAGTTAAATTTAGCCTCCCCACACAAAGTGGTACCTAAATTTCCTACTTGACAGATGCAACTGTCTTTCGGGTTGCAAAGGTCGGCAACGAGCTACACAATTGGTTGAGAGCTCACCCCGACCCGGGCAGGCCTCGAACTCATGACCTTCTGGTCAGTAGAGATCTTATGCAGCTGACACCCAGCCAACTGCACCACATTCACTCTATGATACTATATTTCTCTCTGTGTGAATCATATATATCTATCTATATTTATGGTTGGGTGACTCTTTGTCAGAAGAGCTTTGATTATGTTTTCTTGCCCTGGTAAAGGGAGTTGGATTGGATGGCCTTATTGTATTTTCTGTTCGTCATAGAGGTTCTGTGTAGGACGTTTGCCCCAATTCTGTCATTGGTGTGGTTCAGAATTGCTTTGATTGTAGGTGAACTATAAATCCCAATAACTACAACTCCCAAATGTCAAGGTGTATTTCCCCCAAACTCCATCTGTGTTCATATTTGGACATATTGAAGATTCATGCCAAGTTTGGTCCAGATTCATCATTGTTTGAATCCACAGTGCTGTCTGGATGTAGGTGAACTACAACTCCAAAACTCAAGTTCAGTGCCCACCAAACACTTCCAGTGCTTTCTGTTGGTCATGGGAATCCTGAGTGCCACGTTTGATTCAATTCCATTATTGGTGGAGTTCAGAATGCTATTTGATTGTAGGTGAACTAGAAATCCCAGCAAGTACAACTCCCAAATGGCTTCTTGGGTTAGTAGGTGTCTTGTGTCCAAATTTGGCAGCAATTCGTCCAGTGGTTTTTGAGTTATGTTTATCCCACGAATGAACGTTTTACACACACGCACACACACACACACATATATGTATGTATATCAGCACCTATTTGCAAGCAATGCTGGCAAAGTGAAAGTGAATTGCAAAGACCTATGCAAAGCCGAACACATGCAAAACAGACATGGGCCATAGAAACATGGGTGTGTTCTTCTGTTGACTGAGCAGCCCAACATTCAGTGATGTGGCAGTAAATATGGATTAGTTTGTGCCCGGAAGACAGCTTTTGCCCTTAACTCAAAGTCTCAACAGGGCAATTTGATTATGAACCGGCCCTTAGGAATATTACGAAATAAAATTACGCAATTGCAGAGTGTCGGAGTTATTTGTAAGCATTTTAACTCAATATTTGAAAGAGAACTCTCTTGGGTGGCTTATTATTTCTATAATAGCTGGTCTGTAAGAAAACCTGTCAAAGAATAATACGATGTCAAAATATTAACTTGATGTGATAAAGGGGGCAGAAGAACTGACTTCCCATATCTGTACACACAATAGAAGTTAAAATACATATGTGTGTGTAGCTGGGATGCCCACTTACACAGACAAGTTCCTGCCTCCAGAAACAGCTCTAGCTCCCACTGCTCAGGAGACACCAAAGCCCCCCCAATGACATTTATTTATTTATTATTATTTATTTATTAACTTCGATTTAGTATACCGCTCACTCCGGAGCTCAGAGCGGTTTACAGAAGAAGCATAAACACCGTGAGTAATAAAACAGATTAAACAGTTAAAACACATTAAACATCAGAGCAGTTAAAACATATTAAAAACACTAGCCCTCAGCGAAGGCTGGGGGACGAGATAAGAATCTGGGGGGGGGCATAGGGCGGCATGGCACACAGTGTGGTTGAGTTAAGGGCCGAACGCCTTCCTAAAGAGCCAAGTCTTCAAGGCCTTGCGGAAGGGCAGAAGAGCGCGGATGGCGCGGATCTCCTCCGGGAGGCCGTTCCAGAGACTTGGGGCAGCTACAGAGAATGCCCTCCGCCGTGTAGTGGCCAGTCTGCAGGTTCCAAGGGAAGGCACCTCAAGGAGGTTAAGCTCCTCAGAGCGCAGTGATCTCGCGGGCACATAAGGGGTAAGTCGCTCCCTCAGGTACACTGGCCCCAAACCATAGATGGCCTTAAAGGTGAGAACTAACACCTTGAAGAGGACCCGAAATTCAATCGGAAGCCAGTGCAGCTCGCGCAGGAGTGGGGTCGCGCGGTCAGATCTTGCAGCACCCAGGAGGAGGCGGGCTGCGGCGTGCTGCACTAGCTTAAGCTTCCGGATCATCGACAAGGGAAGGCCAATGTAGAGCGCATTACAGTAATCGAGCCTCGAGATGACCGTGGCTTGGATCACCGTAGCAAGGTCGCGTTGGGAGAGGTAGGGAGCCAGGCGCTTAGCCAACCGGAGATGGAAGAATGCTGTCCTGCAGGTGCAGCCAATCTGCTCCTCCATGGACAGGTGGGCGTCAGCCGGACCCCAGACTTTTACCGATGGCTGAGGGCAGAGGGCCACACCATCGAAAGTTGGCAACTGGGTCACTACCCCCGGGCGGCCCAGCCACAAGATCTCCGTCTTCGCCGGGTTCACCTTCAACTTACTGGCTCGCAGCCATCCAGTAACGGCTTCAAGGCAAAGATGGAAATTATCGGGTACAGAGACTGCCCCGGGGTCCAACCTCAGAATGAGCTGGGTATCATCAGCGTACTGATGGCACTCCAGCCCAAAACTCCGCACCACCTGGGCGAGTGGTCGCATATAGATGTTAAATAACAGCGGGGAGAGGATAGCCCCCTGAGGCACCCCGCAACTCAGCGGGGAGCCTCCGGAGACCGCCCCTCCCCACTTCACTCGCTGCTGGCGGCGTTGGAGGAAGGAGGACAGCCAGGAGGAAGGAGGATTGCAGGTTATAGTGAAGGAGGACGGCGTTGGAGGAAGGAGGATTGCAGGTTATAGTGAACATGTCCAAGAGCCCTGCCAATATCCTCCACAAGCACCACCCAAGTGAAGGCTTTCATACCGGGACAATTGCATCCTAGATTTTATGTGTCTCCTCCACCACAGACACTCCAGTGTTTCTGACTCTCTCCATTGGTGTTGAATTTGCATGTTCCCGCCCACTGCCTCTCCCTTAACCCTTTCCTATTCTTTTTTTATGTCACACAGCAAACAGAGGTATTGGTCAGTAACTGAACAGACTATAGAGCAGGGGTTAGGAACCTTTTTGACTCAGAGAGAGCCATAAAAGCTAAATATTTGGAAATTTATTTCAGTGAGAGCCATATACTGTAATCTGTATACCTTCTGTATACCTTTATAAAACGGAATGTTTGTGTGTATGTGTGTATGCGTAGCCAGCATCCCAGAATCAGGCCTCTACATTCAAACAACAGGATTTCTTCCCACTGAGGGGAAAAAAAGCCAGCAACCCAGAATCCAGGCCTCTACATTCAAACAACAGGATTTCTTCCCACTGAGGGGAAAAAAGCCAGCAACCCAGAATCCAGGCCTCTACATTCAAACAACAGGATTTCTTCCCACTGAGGGGAAAAAAGCCAGCAACCCAGAATCCAGGCCTCTACATTCAAACAACAGGATTTCTACCCACTGAGGGGGAAAAAGCCAGCAACCCAGAATCCAGGCCTCTACATTCAAACAACAGGATTTCTTCCCACTGAGGGGAAAAAAGCCAGCAACCCAGAATCCAGGCCTCTACATTCAAGCGACAGGATTTCTTCCCACTGGGAAAAAAGCCAGCATCCCAGAATCCAGGCCTCTACATTCAAACAACAGGATTTCTTCCCACTGAGGGGAAAAAGCCAGCAACCCAGAATCCAGGCCTCTACATTCAAACAACAGGATTTCTTCCCACTGAGGGAAAAAAGCCAGCAACCCAGAATCCAGGCCTCTACATTCAAACAACAGGATTTCTTCCCACTGAGGGGAAAAAAGCCAGCAACCCAGAATCCAGGCCTCTACATTCAAACAACAGGATTTCTACCCACTGAGGGGAAAAAAGCCAGCAACCCAGAATCCAGGCCTCTACATTCAAACAACAGGATTTCTACCCACTGAGGGGAAAAAAGCCAGCAACCCAGAATCCAGGCCTCTACATTCAAACAACAGGATTTACATTCAAACAACAGGATTTCCCAGTGAGGGGAAATAAGCCAGCAACCCAGAATACAGCACTCTACATTCAAACAACAGGATTTCTTCCCACTGAGGGGAAAAAGCCAGCAACCCAGAATCCAGGCCTCTACATTCAAACAACAGGATTTCTTCCCACTGAGGGAAGAGCCAGCAACCCAGAATCCAGGCCTCTACATTCAAACAACAGGATTTCTTCCCACTGAGGGGAAAAGCCAGCAACCCAGAATCCAGGCCTCTACATTCAAACAACAGGATTTCTTCCCACTGAGGGGAAAAAGCCAGCAACCCAGAATCCTGGCCTCTACATTCAAACAACAGGATTTCTACCCACTGAGGGGGGAAAAGCCAGCAACCCAGAATCCAGGCCTCTAATTCCATGCAGGCCTTTTCCATTTTTTTTACTCCTTTCTGTTTTACACCGGTATACTTTCACAGGCCAGGGCGGATATGTGGCAGCCACTTTCACAGGCCAGGGCGGATATGTGGCAGCCACTTTCACAGGCCAGGGCGGATATGTGGCAGCCATTTTCACAGGCCACAGCGACCAGCGCGGGTGATGGACCTGCACCAAACTTGGTACACATAACCCCCCTATGACATGACCCACGTATTATGGGATTTGTAGTACTTTCCAAGACTTTGGTTCCCACAGACCACTGAGGCCACCAAAAAGGACCAATACAGACCACACTCAGCACACACAGCCCCCCATGACCCACTCTACGTCCTGGTGCAGTTCGGAGGAGGGTGGGCCATGGATGATGGGACTTGAAGTGCCTCTACTCACTTCCCAAGTCCGCTGCAACCCTCATCCAATCACTGATCGAGACCAAACATAACCCCCATGACTGCCTTCACGTCCTGGTGAGGTTTGGGGGAGGACTGACAATGGGTGATGGGATTTGTAGTACTTTTACACCCCTCTGTTCTCACAGACCACTGTGGCCCCCAACAAACACCGAGAAAGTCCACACTTGGCACACAGAGCCCCAGTGACCCACTCTACAGCCTACTGAAGTTTGGAGGGGGACAGAACATGGATGATGGGACTTGCAGTACCTTCCCTCACTTCCCAATCCTGCTACAAACCTAATCCAATGACTGATCAACACCAAATCTGGCACACAGAGCCCTCATGACCCACTCTACAGCCTGGTGCAGTTTACTGTGAGACGTACCACGGATTATGGGACTTGAAGTACCTTCACTCACTTCCGAAAAACAATGCATCCCTCATCCATTCACCAATACAGACCAAACTTAGCACACAGAGCCCCCATGACCCAATCTACATCCTACTACACTTTGGGGGGGACGGGACACACAGAGATGATGGGACTTGCACTACCTTCAGTAATTTCATGATACCACTGCAACTCCCAATAATGATGGATCAAGACTAAACTTGGCACACAGAGCCCCCATGACCCACTCTACATCCTGCTGCACTTCTCAAATGACCCGGGCAGGGCCGGGTCCCCAAGCTAGTATACAATATAAGTTAAGACTGAATTCAACTAAATGTGAGTATATACGTACATACTATGAGAAAACGTTTTCCCCGGCAGAATGACGGGACACTTCAGACCTGGCTCTGCAAAAGGCATGCTCAGGACTCTGGGAAGGAAGAGGGGAAATAAAGGAGGGAGGGGGAGAGGAAGAAAGAAAAGAAGAACAAACCATGGAAAAGGAAGAAAAAAAGCAGGAGAGAGACAAGGAGGGGAAAAGAAAGAAGAAAATGGGAAGTGAGGAAAGGAAAGGGTGGGGAAAAGAAAGGAAAGGGAGTGAGGGAAAAGTAAAATAATGAAGGGAAAAGAAGAAAATGCAGGGGGGAGAGAGGGAAGTGAAAAGAAAGGAGAAGGAAAGGAAGACTTGGGGGAAAGAATAGAAGGAAGGAAGGAAGAGGGAGGAAGAATGGAGGAAAGAAGGAAGGAGAGAAGGAGAAGGAAAGGGTGAAGCGGGAGAAAGGAAGGAAGGAAGAAAGAGGGAGAATGGAGGAAAGAAGGAAGGGGAGAGAGGGAGGGAAAATGAAGGAGAGAAGGAGAAGGAAAGGGTGAAGGGGGAGAAAGGAAGGAAGAGGAAAGAAGGAAGAGGGAGAATGGAGGAAAGAAGGAAGGAGAGGGAGGGAGGGAAAAGGAAGGAGAGAAGGAAAGGGTGAAGGGGAGAAAGAAAGGAAGAGGGAGAGCCAGATGCAATCGTGAAAAGAGCCACATCTGACTCCCGAGCCGTAGGTTCCCTGCCCCTGCTATAGAGGTTTGGGGAGAATTCACCATGATTTATAGAAGTTGTATTTACTGGGATGTATAGTTCACCTATAATCTTAGAGCACTCAGAACTCCACCAGCGACGGACCTGGAACTAACTTGGCACACAGAACCCTAATGGCTATCAAAAAATACTGGAGGTCTTTGGAAGGATTTATAGGAGTTGTAGTTCACCTACATTATGAACCCAAACAATGATGGATCTGGACCAAACTTGGTATGCATACCCAATTTGCCCAAATTGGAATACTGGTGGATTTTGAGGAGAATTGGCCTGGACATTGTGGAGTTGTAGCTACTGGGATTTATAGTTCTCCTGCAATCAATGTGCACTCTGAACTCCACCAAAGATGGACTTGGACCAAACTTGGCAGACAGAGCCCCCATGACCAGCAAAAAATACTGGAAGTCTTTGGGGAAAATTCACCTTGATTTGGAAGAGTTGTAGTTCAACTACATTCAGAGAGGACTGTGATCCCAAAAACTGATGGATCTGCACCAAACTTGGCATACTGACCTAATATGCTGAAATTTGATTACTCGGGGGATTTGGAGGGAAAGGACCTTCCTTTCTGGGAGTTGTAGTTCACCCACAACTAGAGAAACTGTGACCTCCATTCTTTTTATTCCTCCCTCCTGCTCCCATCTCTAGACACCCTGAATGCCATTTCCTAAAAAGAATGAGCTTCTGCCATTAACTCATCTGGTACACTGCACTGAAATAGTTATTATAATATAGGAAGACTAGCTGTACCCGGCACGCGTTGCTGTGCCCTATTTAGGAGATGCGAGAAAGTCTGAGTATGTAAGGGTTGGAATTGATGTTACTTATGGTCTTGGTGGGGTCATGGCTGTGTCGTTGTGGGTTGTTCTGGTGGGTGGGATGTTGAAGTCCTGTGGAGTTGTCGGTGTGTGGTGTTCCTGGCGTTCTGCAGAGCTTGTGGATATACAATGTTTTTTGTCTTTCCGTTTGCTGTGTTGATGTAGAGGTTCTGTGGTTTCCCAACTCTGGAGCACGCTACGTAGAGTTGTCCGTGGGAGAAGCATTCTGTGTCAAGGTCTATGCCACAGATTTGTAGTGTTTGTCCTTGAGCCTTGTTTATGGTGATGGCAAAAGCTAGTGTAGTGCAGTGTCTTTCTGTTCTGGCGTTTGTTCTGCCCTTTTTTGCGTGATGTATATAGCGTTGCGAGTGTGTCGTCCGATGCTGTTCTTTTTAGGAGGCATGGCTTGTCTTTTGGGTCAGCGTATGCCTGTGTGGAAGGAAGGAATGGCATACAAATGGGTTGAGCAGTAGACGCAAGGTTGTGTTATGTGCGTATTGTGTTGTGTGTAGGTATTACTTTTTGGGTGAGTTAGTGGGTATGTGGTGGCATTGTGGGTGGTAGTATGTTGTGGAATGCTTGTGTGGGTGGGGTGTTTTGGGTGTTTGTGTGTGTTTGTAGAATATCAGTGCAGTGTTGTGTTGTGTTGTGGTTGGAGTATAGGTGGAGTTGGTATTTGTTTGTGGTGGTGGTGGTAGGTGTTGTGTGTACGGGGTCCCGTAAGGTTGGGGGGATGGGTTGTGATAGGAAGTTGTGTTGTGTTGTGTGGGTAGGAATTGCTGGAGTATTGTGCCTGGGACGTGTGTGTATTTGGAGGTGTGTGTGGTGGTGAGTAGTGAGTGCAGTCCTGGGTTTTGTGTTGGGGAAGTTGTCAGGTATTTGTGGAGTGTATTTTGTGTGTGTTGTGGTGACATAGTTGTCTTAGTCTGGCTGTGTGCTGGTTGTGATGTGGAGGGGGTGTTGCTTTTGCCAGTGTGTTTGTTGTGTATTTTTGGGGGGTGGGTTTTTGTGTTGCAGGATTTTTTTTGGTGGGTTTTGCAAGTTTGTGTTATTCTGGGGATATGTGTTTGTCAGTGGTGCCTGTGTCCCTGGTGCCCTATTTGTCTCCCTCCTAGATCTTGGCCTTGACAGTTTAACCCTCAAACACCAACTGACTAAACTGAAATCACTGAGCATTCTATCCTAGCCGTGGCTGGCTCTGCCCAGCGTTACTATGGTTACTCAACCTCCCTGCATTTTGTGTGGGCCGATGTTGGCCAATGGGTTTCGCTGGCTGCCGCAGAGGATGCTGGGAAATGTAGTTTTTTTAATCGTTGTTTTGGGGGCCTTCTAGGTTTTGGGGGGGAAGTTTCTTTGCTAAAAACTTCCTTGCCTGAGGCCTATTTTTGTTGGCAAGTTTGGTGTCTCTGCCTTGGAAGGTTTCTCTGTCTCTGTCCGTCGTTCGATGACAGGTCCTCCTTTATATAATAGATGTATGACTTGGCAGGAAGAAAAAGACTTTGGGCATAATTTAAAGATTTTGCCGGATTTTGTACGCATTGCATTGCAGGCGGGTGGCACTCAACAATAACAGGTGTCTTAAACCGTTTCCTTCTGCTCCTAGCCATTGCCTGAATCTTGGGGCAGAAGGGGGTTAGAGAGGAGAGGAGATAAATGCAATCTTGCCCTTGCTGACCTCGGCGGTTGCCAAAGCCTGTTATCTCCCGTTGCTACAGCTGTCAAAGCTCTTTTCGATGAACACACTCCTGTAACCAGAGCCCAGATAATCCACTTCCTGCGATTAGGACCATTTGCACATCTTATCGCATTCTAGGCTTTGTTATCTCTCTGCTGATTTGATACAGCAGGTTCGTCATGTATAAAGAACGTCCGTTTAGATCAAGCAAAAAAAAAAGTCTCCAGGGTCCTTAACTGGATATTCCAGATGTAGCCAGTTAGCACTCAGCCAAACAAGCATCACTTCCCTGTGACGTGTTTTCAGTGGCTTTTTGCATGTCCTTGCAAAGGTGATAAAAGCATGTATTGATGTGACCTGTAGCCCATTATCCTCCTCCAAATTAAGGCTGCCCAGCTGTGTTGGATGGCACCTCCAGTGATCTCTAGCCAGGGAGGACATTAGCTCTGATGCATAAGGCGGATGGAAATTATAATGCACTACAGCCGGAGTTTGGGGACGCTATAGTAACGTGTAGTCTGTTTCAGCTATTATTTATTTATTTACATCATTTATATTCCGCCCTTCTCACCCCGCAGGGGACTCAGGGTGGATCACGATGCACATATACAGGCAAACATTCAATGCCATTGACATACAACATATATGATAGACATAGAGGCAATTTAACATTTCAGCTTCTGGCCACCAGGGGGAGCTGTCGCATCCCTTCATTCTTTTTTTCCCTGGAGATTTTATGGCCTCGTAAATCACGCAAAGTGGATTTAAATGTCCTACTTGACAGATGCAACTGTCTTTCGGGTTGCAAAGGTCAACAACCAGCTACACAATTGGTCGAGAGCTCACCCAGACCCGGGCAGGCCTTGAACTCATGACCTTCTGGTCAATAGAAATCATATGCAGCTGATTGCCAGCCAGCTGCACCACATTCTCGGTGCTAATGGGCTGAGTTTTAGCTTTTACCATCAGCTGTAGTAAATCTTGCTAACCGAAAGGTTGACAGTCAAAGCCCAGGTCAGGGTGAGCTCCTGGTCTTTAGCAGTATAGACAAAGTGCGAGGCTACAAATACAGTAAAAAGTAGTCAATATAGAATATAAAATGATATATATGTATAATTTGTGCATATGATTTCAATATAACATAAATATACTCAACACTCTCCAGATGGTGATAAGCTCCAGAGGCTGGTTACAGCAAGATAAACGTAAGGCTTCCCGATATAATCCGCATTATGTAGTACATAGTGAATAGTAAGTTCCAATGAGTTCAGCGATCCAGGGAGGTGAAGCGGGAACAAGCCTCAAATCATAAGTAGAAGTTGTACTCCAATATAATTAGCCCGTTGGCTCAAAGAGTGAAAATAAAGTTTCCAAAAGAGCGCCAATGCACTCTATTTGTACAGTTCCAGCCCGTAAATGGGAGATCCGGGAGCGGAGATCAGGACGCTGAGGGAGAAGATGGGTCCCTCCAGGTGTGGATACAGCAAGGTACAACATTCCTAGTCTTTAGCCCAGCTTCTGCCTACCTAGTAGCTTCGAAAACAGCAATTTGAGTAGATAAATAGGTACCGCTTAAAGCGGGGAGATATTTAAGGCATCTGTAAGGAAATGCCAGATAAAATGCTGACAATTTGATCAAGGAAGAAGTTTACAAACAAAGCTCTTTGGCAGGGAAAGTGGAGTGACAGCACACCCCGTGGCCGGAACCGAGCACAGCCTCCCATATGTAGAAGATGGGAAAGCCTATATATACCTCTATCTATGTATAGTTGTCTGTCTCATAAGTGTATAATGGCATTGAATGTTTGCTGGCTATGTGTTTTGTGATCGCTTTGGAGTGAAAAGGGCGGAATATGAATAATGTAAATAAAATAAATACTGTAAATAAATGGGCCATTCGCTCTGATGCATAGCCATGTTTTTTCACATGTCCTCTGTGCTTTCCTCCTTCCTTCTTTTTGCAGGTTTATACAACTCCATGGACAGTTGGATGATAGTCCCCAACATCAAGCAGAATCACTACACGGTGCATGGGCTGCAGAGTGGCACGCGATACATCTTCCTCGTCAAGGCAATAAACCAGGCTGGCAGCCGGAATAGTGACCCCGCCAGGCTCAAGACGAACAGTAAGTGCCTCCAGGACTGGGTTTCCTCCCATAAACACACACACACTAGTTGCCAATAGGAAGGGGAATCCACAGTGTGCATGGTTGAATTACATAGGTATATGACATCAGGGTGTCATGGTATGGCATCAAATTGTGCCTTTGTGCACCACTCTGAGTCCCTTTCAGGGTTGAGAAGGGCAGCATATAAATATGGAAAATAAATAAACAAATAAATTTCATATTTTGGAGTGTCATTACTCATCGTGAGAATTTCTGTAAGTAACTACCATACACAATGTAAATGGGAAAAATGTAGGCAGTAGGCATGTGCAAATAAATCAGAACGCCTCATTAAATGTGTTAAATTCATACATACAAATTGGTATTCGAAACATGCAGGAAAGGTGGGGTGGGATTTAGAAATTGAAAGACTCATCAATCATTGTCGTTTAGATTCCTTAACGTTTGGATACCTCCCAAGTTCAGTTTAAATTTTCAGTATAAACATTAAGAAACTTTGGTAATGCCAAGAAAACATAAAAGTGTTTTAAAAACCAATCCTGTTTTTCTTTGGTCCAATTGCCATAAGGAAAGCACTGGGGGTGGGACTAGCAAACTTGGGCGGGAGACTGAGCATGCTTAGAAATGTAGTTTGGGAAGGCCAGTCCTCCTGTAGCAGAGAATGCAAAAGGCCCCACCCTAAACTACATTTCCCAGAATGCAGTACTCAGCATCAGAAATCCCAATGAGGTTTGCAGCAGCCAGCCGTTTAGATTCAGTCTAATAATAATAAATAACATTATTAAATCTGCAAAGAGGACTAAAGTAAGTAAGTAAGTAATAGTATAAATCTGTGCTAAGATGAAGTTATCTGGTTGTGTGTCATAAAGACAGACAGACATTCAAGGGGATTGCTGTTGTCGCATTTTGGGAGATAAATTGTTGTTGTCTAAACTTTTAAAAATCCCCAAAAATCTGTAGATATGAGAATCTTTCTGAAACTTCTGGGGGTTGATGCCCTCGTTATCTTGTAAAAGGTAAAGGTTTCCCCCAACTCTGGGGGTTGGTACTCATTTCCATTTCTTAGCTGAAGAGCCGGCGTTGTCTGTAGTCACCTCCAAGGTCATGTGGCCAGCATGACTACATGGAGCGCTGTTACCTTCCTGCTAGAGCGGTACCTATTGATCTACTCACAGTTGCATGTTTTTGAACTGCTAGGTTGGCAGAAGCTGGGGCTGACAGGGGGAGCTCACGCCTTTTCCTGGATTCAAACCTGCGACCTTTCGGTCAACAAGTTCAGCAGCTCAGTGGTTTAATCCGCTCTTGTAGTTTATAAAAAAATGTTGTTTATAAAACATTTGAAAATTTTCCAAAAATCTGTGGATAAGTAAAGCATTCTGAAATTTGGCGAGCTAACAGCGGTAACTATGTTCTACCATTGTGGCAAGTTTCACTCCAATAGCTTTTAAAATGAGGGAGAAAGGAGCCCCTGAAGTTTCCCCAATTATAGTAATGTTACACAGTTATTGTAACGAAGTAGCAATACATTTTCGTTACTCTCTTTATAGTAACACATTTTACTACATATACTTTAGAAACAATTTAGAAACAAAATAGCAGTGCCCCCCTAGTCTTGTAATGACTTTTAAACCATTTTAATGGATCGCACATCCCTAGTAGACAGCTCTTCTGTTCTGCATTAACAAATCAGTCGTAGCAAGCTCCATCTCTACCAGGAACTGATCTTTTAAAAATCTAATGTGTACTGACCTTTTATTCAATAGGAAAAAAAGAACGTCATGATTCACCGTTGGGAGATTCCTCATAATGAATCAAATCAAAAATTATTTTTAAGTAACCTTTCCAGCTCTGCAAAGACTCCCTGTGACATCCAAGCCAGTTGAAGTATGATTAAAGCAGTGCCATTTCTCTAGAATCCCCGTTGATTAACTGGCCTCTTCCCCAAAAAGCATTCAAAAAGGCTGACAAAGTAAAATTTCAAATAAAAAAACCCATGATTTAAATAAGAAGAGCAGGTTAAAAACATATTGGTCTCAGAACTGGAGGAGGACAAAAGGCAGGGAGTGTAGACTGCCATGGGAAGGACTTTTGGAGCCTGGGAATATCTTCAAAAAGTGGAGCAAAGAGAAAGAGCTTCTTGAAAGCTCTTCTAAATAGCTTCAACCCAAGCTGCTTAGAATATTTGAATCAGAAACAAGATTTCAAATTGTATCTGGAAACAGACTGGCAGCCGCCAGAGTGATAGGACTTGTGCATTTCGGCTGAACCTCGATCTGTTTCTGCTTGTGGTTACCGGTAAACTCCTGTATCAATTTTTTCACACCTCCCAAAAATGGACGGGTAGCCAGATAGTAGTTTTTGGTCCATAGCTGATAAATGCGGCCAAGGTCATTTCTGAGACCTTTTCCTTTTTCCCTTCAAGGGAGACTGGGTTTCAGCAAAGGGATTAAGAAAGCAACTTATCTGTCCTATTATTGGGGGGGGGGGGGTGGACTTCCCAGGCCCACCTGCCTGTTATTTTAGGCATTATTTTTCCTTATATTTTTATTTATTTATTTATTATTTTGATTTGTATACCGTCCTTTCCAATTGGCTTAGGACGGTTTACAGCATATTGAACTATAACATCGGAACAATAAAACAGGAGATATCAGAATATTAAAACAGTGTCAAACTACAACCAAGGGTGACTAAAGGTCAAAAGCCTGGTGGAAAAGAGCTGTTTTACAAGCTTTCCCGAAAGCTGGCAGCTCACTAATTCCACGGACTTTATTAAGACCTGGATTAAAAGCATCAGAGTTCAGATACCACTCTTTCTGTGATTCTTTCCCTTCTGTCTGAAGAGGAGACCTGGCTTAATGGTTCATTAAAATTGTTTCTGGGTTGTTGTAGGTTTTTCAGGCTATATGGCCATGTTCTAGAACAGGGCTGTCCAACTTCTACCGGACCTTGGGCCGGAATTCCGGTCACTGATCACCGGGGGGGCCAAGCCTTGGCTCCGCCCCTCCCCTCCCCCGGCTCCGCCCCCTCCCTGCCCCCGGCATTGCATAAATATACAATTAAATATTATATTATTTAAATAAGGGGAGAGGGAGGGATGGAACACATGAGGGGCATAAATATGCAATTAAATATTATATTAAAGTTTTTAAGGGAGAGGGAGGGATGGATGGAACACATGAGGGGCATTAATATACAATTACATATTATATTATTTAAATAAGGGGAGAGGGAGGGATGGATGGAACACATGAGGGGCATTAATATACAATTACATATTATATTATTTAAATAAGGGGAGGGGGAGGGATGGATGGAACACATGAGGGGCATAAATATACAGAATATCAAGGCAGAAAATCCCACAATCTCTGCTTTGAACTGGAATATATGACTGGCCACATTGATCAGCATTGAATGGCCTTGCAGTTGAAAGGTCTGTGTGCTTTCATTCTGCAAGTTTACCCCTGGCTGATTCCATTCAGTGCAAGTCATCAAAGTAAACTTAGGTAATTGCAAAGAATGTAAATAATTCTGGGGGGAGGGAAAGGGGGGGAAAGGGGGTGGGAGGCCTTTCCTTGAGCTCCCTCTCATTCAATTCCCCCCTCCCTCCTTTTCTCCTCCTTCCCTCTCCTATGGCTGGCCGGTTCTCTCCTTCTCATTAAAGAGACAGTAAATGAAACGCAAATGAAGGGGTCAGAAAGGAAGGGGCTTGTGTGTGTGTGTCTGAGAGAGCCAGAGAGATCTTCCCTTTGCACTGGGGAGAGGTGTGCCCAGGGCAGGTCTCCCTCCTCTCTCTCTCTCTCTCTGTTACTCACTCACTCACGCTCTCAGACACACTCCCTCCCTCCCAAACCCCTTTTGCTTCCCTGGCGCTGAAGGCCTGAGCACCTCCCAGATGGAGCAGCAGCAGGAAGTGGCGCTGCCGAGGGGGAAAGCCATGCAGCCGGGTCGCTCTTCCTGTTTGCTGCCAAGGGGGCGAGGCCCGAGAGACGTCACTTCCTCCCATTGGCCCCCTCCCTCAAGAGAAGAGGAGGCGGCCAATAGAAAGCCAAGGGGCGGGACCAAAAATAATAATAATAAATAATATTTTTAATTGAAAAAATATTTTAAAAATATTTTTAAAAATATATTATTTATTGCAGGAGGGTAAGGGGCCGTAGCCAAGGGGCTAGGGGGCCGTGTACGGCCCCCAGGCCGCCTGTTGGACAGGCCTGTTCTAGAAGCATTCTTTCCTAACATTTCGCCTACATCTATGGCAGGCATCCTCAGAGGTTGTGTTTCTACTCTAGAGGAGATATACTGCAGGCAGGCGTGCATGCTTTCTCTCCCTGCAGCACGCCACACAGCTTTTGAAGGCATTTTAAAGAGGCCCAGGGAAAGAAGAGCAATGACCTGGAGCTATCCTCCCTGGGCTTCCTTTAAAAAGCCCTCTCTTTTCTCTACTGCAGGCCCTTCCTGGAGTGACACGCTTCAATCTCCTTTTTGCTTCAGGTTTAATGCTTCCTTAAAGCTGTTTCTATTTTCTACTCTAGAGGAGAAGTAACTAGATAGTGGTAGTTATTATTATTATTATTAAATTATTATCTTTAGACGTATTTTCTGAAGGAGAGGAAGGGAAGGAGAAAAAGAAGTGAAAACTCTCCAAGTCTCCAAACACCCACCCATCACCCCACCTACACATCCCACATGTCCCCAACTCCCAGTCAGTCCCATGTGGTCCTGTTACAGACGGGAAACCATGATGTCTGGGCTCTTGCCATTAACAGCCTTCAGAAGAAGCGGAAGGAAACGGCTAAAAATGGATCTGTGCTCAAGCCTAGTGATAACTTGCTCCCTGTAATCACATATCCTGTTATTTTGAACCAGCTGATATTTCCAAGCACCTTTCCATGGCATCCTGACATGCAGCATGTTGCACATAGTCCAAATGGGGCCTAACTTAGGTGGTCATTGTGGTCAGATGAGACATCTCCAAAGACACGAGAAGGTGGAGGACTTCAGTTTTAGTTGTGCAAACATCCTTCCAGCCACCAGTTGAAATCTGAGAGTCAAAGGGTGCCCTAAGGAAGAGGGAGCAGACTTGGTTCCTGCTGCCCTGGAGACTAGGACTCAATGGAGCCTTGGGTTCTGATTCAAGGAAAGGTGATTCTATTTGAACATTAGGAAGAATTTCCTGACTGATTGAGTGGGATTGAAATCCATTTCTTGTTATGCCATCTACCACCCAGGTTTCCTGTAGCAGAATAATATCATGTTGGGCTAGATATTCTAAGAAAGAGGGATCTTTTATGGAAGGCTTCCACCCTGTAATATTCCATGTCAGAATGTTAAATTTTTGCTGGTTGTCCTGACTGTACAACAACAGTGGAACATTCTGCCTCAGAGTCCAGTGGAATTTTCTTCCTTAGAGGTTTTTAAACAGAGGATGGATGGCCATCTGGCGAGGGTGCTTTGACTGTGCTTTTCCTGCATGGCAGGGGGTTGGACTAGATGGCCCATATGGTCCTATGATTCTAGGACTCAATTAAGTCTTCAAAGGGGCAGCAGGGCTGATGCTTATTCCTTGATCAATAGAATAAGGAAAACAAATAGATAAAAAGGACACATTATGCAGGTGATCCATACAGGCACATCATACTGGGTAAGAATAACATCTTCCCAGCCTTGCAGCACTTCGGTGTCTTTAGGAATCCCTCTCACTTCCTCTCTTAGCTTTGAAATTTCAATCCCATCTCCTTCTGCACTGTTTCCTGGGTGTTGAAAATGATTTATTACCTCCACTCCTTGGGCAGCACAGTGTGCATGCAAGATAAAAACCATGTCAGATCCCACCCAGGGTTTCGGGAGAACTACTTGAGCTTTGATGAAAAGCAAGCCTTAGATCCATCCCCCTTTTTAATGAAACCATTATTATGGTTCAGAAAGTACTGCTTAGTTATTTGTGTGAGTTCTCAAGGGGGTTAATTGTTAGGATAAGCTGAGCGCTAATAGACACACACGCACATCCCTTGGAGAGGTATTGACTTGTTTCAACACACTGCAAGGAACAAGGGGGGATTTCCGGGGAGGGGGCTGCCTATTCTGTCAGTCTGCCACCCTAAGTGCCTCGTTTCACAGGGAAGCACCATTTGCTAGATGAAGCCAGACGTCATTGGGATGCTTGGCTGTGCGTTTGTCAGCCTTTGACTTCCTACGCTTTTCACATAAGGAGCAGGTACTGCTGAGAAGTGCCACAGAAGTCCCAACTCTGCTGATTACATTGCCAGCTTGTAATAGAGTCTGTTAACAGAAACGGTGCCTGCCTCCTCCAGTCCTCCTTTTTCGTACCAGGAGGATTGCCTAACTGTTGCAACACATGGCATCTTCCACCCCAAGGGAGCAGATCAAAGAGAGAGCTCCCTCCGCAGCTAAGATTGCTGTGCTCAGATGTAGGCCAGACTACTAGCTAAAGGGGCCATAACACTTACGTAGGAAACAACTGCTTAAAGGACCCTGAAGCCCCCTTTACCAATTGACAGCATTCCAATTGACAGCATTGTACAACTAGTGGGCCACTGTTGACACAGAATGCTGGACTAAACCCCATTCTTATGTTCTTATGTTCTTTCCAGTTTCAAGAGGCAAACATCCCTGTTGCTTTGTTGTTTTAATGAGGCAACTAAACTGAACGGTGTAGCTGTTTCCACTGAAGCCTGTCTGACCTTATGGAGTTATATTTACTTGTCTTGAATCTTTGGTTTTCCAGATCTCTATTCATCCAAGTTCACAGAGCATTGTCTTTAAGCACTTCAACCTTGGTTTCCCTCAAAAAGCATGGTTAGAAGTGTTAGGGGAGCTTCAGGAGAGAGCAGGAAAGAGGGACCCTTGAAGGAAAAGCACAAATGATCCCTTCCGAATAGGGCAGAATTGGTACTGTATATACTCGAATATAAGCCGACCCAAATTTAAGCCAAGTCACCTAAATTTACCACAGAAAATTGAGAAAATGTATTATCTCGAGTATAAGCCTAGGATGGGGAATGCAGCAGCTACTAGTGTTGTAATTGAGCCTTCGGCTACTACTAGTAGTAGTAGTATTGGGGAAGTACCCCTTTTACTTCTGGGCTTGGCTTTTTTGGTCTCTGTGCTACAACAACTAGTCAATTTCAAAATAAGAACAGATACCAATAAACAGATTACATTAATCGAGGCATCAGGTTAAATGTGTTTGAATATTTACATAAAACTGTAATTTAAGATAAGACTGCCCAACTCTGATTAAACCCTTATTCTAACCTTCTTCAATGTAAATGTGCTTCTGTATCCTTCCAATAATAATAGAGTAAAATAATAAATGTAATAATAATAATACAACAGCCAGCATAGTGATCTTGTTTGCTGTGTACTAATCTTGTTATGTTTCAAATAATAATAGAGTAAAATAATGGAAATTTAATAATAACAATAAGAAAATAAGAAATGTAGTAATAACAACAATTAAGTAAAATAATAAATGTAATAATAATAGAGTAAAATGATAAATGTAACAACAACAATAACAACAACAACAGAGTAAAATAATAAATAACTTTGACTTGAGTATAAGCCGAGGGGACTTTTTCAGCCTAAAAAAGGGCTGAAAAACTAGGCTTGTACTTGAGTATATACAGTATATCAGGGGCAGGAGAGAAGATCACAGGCCACCATCACCTTATACAGCCCTTGACCTCCTCCCACAAAAATGGGTTCGTCTTGGACCTCTTGGCTGAAGGAAGAACATAGAAACTTAAAAAATAGTGGCAGCCTGGCTTATAAGAATGGGTTTAATGTGCTCTGTTTTGGAGAGTGGGCAGAGGAAAAGGGTGCCTTGTCCATGTTATAAAGGTTGAACATGAGCGATTGAGGATATGCTAAGAAGATATGCCTGTCCATTCCTTCTCCATTCTCAGAAGATATGCTTGTCCATTCCTCACTATGCGGAATGAATTTTCACCTCCCATCTACTTTCTCTAGGACATTTGGCCCAGGAAACATTCAAACAATGCGTTCTGGATATCAGTGCACTAACAGATTTAGCTTTGCTGGCCAGCTTCAAATCTCTACATCGGTTAGCGAAAAACAAAACAATATTTGGGTTTCTGTTAAGTTTTTTGGGCTGTATGACCATGTTCCAGAAGCCTAGTTTCCAAAAGACCTCACAACATCGGCCTGCCATAGATGTGGGTGAAACGTCAGCAGAGAATGGTTCCGAACATGGCCATACAGCCTGGAAAACTTACAGCAACCCAGTGATTCTGGCCATGAAAGCCTTTGACAATACAAAACAGTATTTGGCACAAAACCTCACACAGGGACAGAGAATAGTGTTTGCCAGTTAGATTCAAGCAACCTAATTCTATGGTAAGAATATAGAATTACCTATATGTTGTCGAAAGAAAGGAGGAAACTATGAAAATGAACAAAACCTGGCTACCGGTATTTAAAAACTGTCAAATCAAGACAGTAAATAAAGAACAACAGTAAAAAAAACAGGAGAATTCCAGACAAGAAACAATCAGAGACAGGTAACACCACGTAGGAAGCAGCCAGACTATGAAACTATAAGGCTATTCAAAGCTAATCAAGCTGGCCAATTACAACAGTCACACTTGCCTCAGGCAGACAAGAGTTCTTTCTCCCACCTAGGACATTCCAGAGATACCGGAAATGTGGCGCAGCTGCATAAGATCTCTACTGACCAGAAGGTCATGAGTTCGAAGCCTGCCCGGGTCAGGGTGAGTGCTCAACCAATTGTGTAGCTCGTTGTCAACCTTTGCAACCCGAAAGACAGTTGCATCTGTCAAGTAGGAAATTTAGGTGCCACTTGAGTGGGGAAGGCTTAATTTAACTGACTTACGAGGCCATAAAAATATCCAGGAAATACACACAAAAGGAGTGAAGGAATGTGACAGCTCCTCCTGGTGGCCAGAAAAGCTGGAATGTTAAATTGCCTCTGTGTCTGTCTTATATATTGTACGTGAAATGGCATTGAATGTTTGCCTGTATATGTGTATTGTGATCCGCCCTGAGTCCCCTGCAGGGTGAGAAGGGCGGAATATAAATGGTGTGTGTGTGTGTGTGTGTATGTATATGTATATAATAAAAGTTAGTGTTTGGCGGGAGGTGCGGCAGGAGGTGCGGAGGAATATGTGGCAGCTTTTCAATTGGTCGCCCCTGTGGGATTATTTGCATAAAGGAATCTCATTGGCCAGCCACAAAACTACACTCTAAGGCACCAAGACAGTTTTTCCGTTGGCAATGGAATGTTCATTTCCTAATAGGATTTCACTACAGAGAGAGGGTTTCCTGATGTACTGAGAGCATTATTAAGCATTACAAGCTAGGCCCCAGATTTCACTACAGAGAGAGGGTTTCCTGACGTACTGAGAGAACTACTAGCATTACAAGCTAGGCCCAAAAAGAGAGATACATCCTTCCAGCCAAAGGTGAAAACACCACTTTTCCCAACAGGCCTCAACCTGAATTGACAGTAAGGCTTCCTAGGCCTCAGCCTGAATTGACAGTAAGGCTTCCTAGCCACAGCCAGCATTGACAGTAATGTTTCCTAAGCCTCAGCCTAAATTAACAGTAAGGCTCCCTAGGCCTCAGCCTGAATGGACAGTAAGGCTTCCTAGGCCTCCGCCTGAGTGGACAGTAAGGCTTCCTAGGCCTCAGCCTGAATTGACAGTAAGGCTCCCTAGGCCTCAGCCTGAATTGACAGTAAGGCTTCCTAGGCCTCAGCCTGAATGGACAGTAAGGGTTCCTAGGCCTCAGCCTGAATGGACAGTAAGGGTTCCTAGGCCTCAGCCTGAATGGACATTAAGGCTTCCTAGGCCTCAGCCCATTTCAAATAACCCAGGCACCGCCGAGTCCCAAAGCTTTTATATATATATATATATATATATATATATATATATATATATATATATCCAACAGACTCCTCAACTTCTGAGGATGCCTGCCATAGATGTAGGCGAAACGTCAGGAGAGAATGCTCCTGGAACATGGCCATCCAGCCCGGAAAACTCACAGCAACCCAGATTGATTTATCTATCCTCACCTATGCAATCCCATTATCACTATCGAGTCCTCTTTTCCAAAAACGAAACAAATCACACACACACAGGCTTTCTAAGATAACATCCCAGTAGTGTTTGTTCACAACAGGGGCTTTTTCAGCCCAAGACTTCAGAGCTCCACCTGAACACAGTTGGAGGCTGCCAGTGTCACTTGTGGAAGTGGCTGACTTGTCTCAGTAGACCTGAACCCATGAGCAGGCTTTTTCCTTAAGCAAGTACTGCTGCATCTGGTGGGTGATCAAGCCTTCAGCTTTCAGCATCCGCATCCTTTAGGCCTGCATGGCTACATCACATCGCCCTCCCATTCAGATTGAATTGAGAGGATAAGACCTGACTCCCATGAACTCCAAATGCCCCTGGTCTCCCTTAACTTTGTTGGGGATTCATCCAAGTGGGATGTAAAAGGTAGATGGATCTGACAGCCCTCCTGAATGCTGGCAGAGACATGCTCTGAGGGATCCTATTCAGTTCTGCTTGTCTTGAGAAATCAAAGTAGAACTGTTCTCTTTCCCAAATGCACATGTTTACTGTCCTTTCTGATGTTGTTGACGGACTTCCAGAAATTGGTAACTCCACCAAGTTTGAGAACAGCCTCAGTGCCAGAACTCGGAGACCTGCTTGGTTTCATCAGTGGTGCATTGAGGAAAATCGGTTCTGAGAAACGTATTATTCTTGTTGTCAGGTGTTTATATAGCGCAATAACTCTACATGGCACATTACAAGCAAAATAACAACAAAACAGCTCCCTACTCTCAAGTTTACAGTCTAATATACGACACAAAAGGAAAAGAGGGGGAGGGGGAGTATAGGATGGGAGTATATCCACTTTCTCGTATTCCTTCCCTGTGAGGCCAAAGCGGAGGAGTTGGGAGAAAACAACCTTGTATTATGTGTTATCGAAGGCTTTCATGGCCGGAATCACTAGGTTGCTGTGAAGTTTTCGGGCTACATGATCATGTTCCAGCAGCATTCTCTCCTGACATTTTGCCTGCATCAGTGGCTGGCATCTTCAGAGGTTCTTTCAGCAGTGAAGCAAGTGGTGTGTGTGTGTGTGTATGTCAAGGGTGGGAGAAAGAACCCTTGTTTGTTTAAAGCAGCGTTTTTCATCCTGGGGCTTGGACCCCTGGAGAGTCACGAGGGGGTTTCAGAGGGGTCGCCAAAGACCATGAGAAAACATATATTTCTGATGGTTTTAGGAACCCCTTTGGCAGAGAAGGCTGAAGATCTCTCCTTCTCTTCCTTTTTGGAAACAGACATTGAATCCTCCTACCAAAAGCCCTCCTTTGCTGTGACTGACTGGCCTCTTAGCCAATTGGAGAGGAAAGAGCATGCGTGCTCAGTGCATGGCAGTGTGATGTGCATGTGCGGGTCGAGGGAGAACATGCAGGGCTGGAGGGAGGCTCACGCCAGCAACTCCCTTCAAGGCATGGGGGTTCTGTATGGGAAATTTGGCCCAATTCTGTCATTGGTGGGGTACAGAACACTATTTGATTGTGGGTGAACTATAAATTTCAGCAACTACAACTTCCAAATGTCAAGGTTTGTTTTCCCCAAACTCCACCAGTGTTCACATTTGGGCATATTTGGGTATTTATGCCAAGTTTGGTCCAGATCCATCATTGTTTGAGTCCACAGTGCTCGCTAGATGTAGGTGAACTACAGCTCCAAAACTCAAGATCAGTGTCCATCAACCCCTTCCAGTATTTTCTGTTGGTTATGAGCGTTATGTATGCAAGTTTGGTTCAATTCCATCATTGGTGGAGTTCAGAATGCTCTTTGATTGTAGGTGAACTATAAATCCCAGCAACTACAACTCAGACAAAATCAACCCCCCCCCCCAACTTCACCAACTAATTTCATGGTTGGGGACATGCCCAGATTACCCATAAGGCCAATGAGGCCATGGCCTAGGGGCGCAAGCTGAGGGGGGGCACAGATCACAGACCAAAAAAACCCAAACTGGTCTGCGCCCCTCTTTCCCCCTTTCTCATGCCCCTCCTCGCTCCTTCTCCAGGCAAAGTCTCTGCTCCGTCCCCAGGGTCTGGCTCTCCTGCCTTTGGGAGGAGCTATCTCTCGCTCTCTCTCGTGCGCGCGCGCATGCTCTCTCTCGCACGCCCTTTCTCTTGCACTCTCTCGTGCGCGCCCTCTCTCTCGCTTGCTCCCTCGCTCTTGCGTGTGCGCGCTCTCTCTCTCTCGTCTTGCATGCTCTCTCACTCGCGCTCTTGAGTCTCGCGCTCTCTCTTGCTCTCTCTTGCGCACCCGCTCTCTCTCTCTCTTGTGCGCGCCTTTGGAGCGAGTTTGCACCCACTGCACTCTCCTCAAGCCTTCCGACTCCCGAGGAGACCTTCAGAGCACAACAGAGCTTTCCAGCCGGTAGGAATGGGGACCTTGGTGGTGGGATGGTACCTACTCACCTTTCTCCTCTGCTCCGGAGGCACCATGGCAAAAGCCAGCCAAGTGTGGGTCTGAATGGTGTGTGTGGGGGGGGTAGAGGTTGGTTGGGGGCGTAATTCCAAAGTGTGGCCTACGGCGCAAAAAGATGTTAATCCGGGCCTGGTTGGGGGTCACCACAATATGAGGAACTTTATTAAGGGGTCACAGCATTAGGAAGGTTGAGAACCACTGGTGCGAATGTTGCAGTTAACAAGCTTGAAAGGCATTGAGTAACTATGAAGCTGCAAAGTCAATCAGTGAGTGTATCTGCATAGCATCGATATGGTCACCCTGTTCTATTTTCAATGTGACACCCTTTCGAACATTAAAACATGACTCTCAAAGTCCTCTCTTAACCTTCTCCAAGCTTAAGCATACCCAGCTCCCTGAGCCACCCCTTGTAAGGCTTTGCTTCGAGAACTTTGATCATTTCCCTCTTCCTGCTCTAGATATGTTCCAGCTTATCAATATCCTTCTTGAATTGTGGTACCCAGAACTGGGCACCTTAGTCATGACCTCCTTTCATGGGAAGTGTGCTCTTTGAGGAATGAGTCTTTCAATCCGCACACAGCAGGACACCCCCCACCCCCCAACATCATTTTCTGACATTGATTGGTTTATGCAGCCTGGGCAGAGTGTGAGGAAAAGGGCCTTGGCTTTGCTATTTTGTGCCAGAAAAATGAATGAGAAGCCAGAAAGGCCTGCTTTGCTGTACAGTGTAATGACCGAGCATCTGCTGCAAGGAGTGGCTGGCCGTGGCCGTGGATGACGGGCAGAGAAGGAGTGAATAGCTCAAAGGCGGGGGCTCTTCTTTCCCCTGCAACGCGCCTGGATAGCTCCCATTAATGCTAATAGAGAGGAAAGCCTTGAAGGAATTCAGACTGCTTACACTCGATTTCTCCCACTTTGCCGGGTCTTTAGCTCCATTTCTGCCCCTCTTGAAAACATCTCCTTGGCTGGCAGCTAACATTATTTGAACCGATGGGTTCGGCAATATTTTACTCTCACTACACACACACACACACACAATTCCTGGGGAACACCACTTTCTATTTCTAGCAGAAACATACAATCAGGTTGCTTTTCATAGTCTGCATCACCCGTTTTGTTTCGTGTTCGTATTTATGGGCCATCTAAGGATCAGTAAAATCCTTTTCTCAAGCATCAAGGCAAGATGTATAATTGCAAAAAGCAATGTAAGCCAGAGTGCTATAGTGGTCGGAGTGATGGAGGACATCTTGGGAAATCCAGTTTGAAGTTATGAAGATAAACTGAAGAGGAAGAGCAAATGCATATGTATTGTCAAAGGTTTTCATGGCCAGAATCACTGGTTTGTTGTGTTTTCTGGGCTGTATGCAGGCCCGGATTACCCATAAGGCCACCCTAGGCCACAGCCTAGGGGTGCAAGTCAAGGGGGATGCAGTTCACATGGACCAAAAAAAATGTTGAAACAAAACCGCAACGTGCGGCATGGAGATGACTCTCTCTCTCTCAGGGGAGGGCGGGGGAGAGCGCTGCGAGGGGGCGGGGGAGGAGGGAATGGTGCCCCCCTCACCATCGCCCTCGCCCCCTTGTCAAGGAAGGAGGGCGTGAGGAGGAGGCATGCGCGGCACCCAGGAACATGGCGGAGGAGGCAGAGGCGCTCGCGTCCTCCTGCTGTGCATTCCCGTCAGCGGCCCCGAGGGCAGGGCTTCCCTCCGCCTCCTCCTCCTCACGCCCTCCTTCCTTGAGTCAAGGAAGGAGGGCACTCCGTAAGGACCTGGGGGCTTCCCTTCCTTCCTCCTCCTCGCGCCCTCCTTCCTTGACTCAAGTGAGGAGGGCACGCTGCGAGGAGGAGGAGGAGGAGGGAAGCCTCGCCCCCGGGGCCGCTGCCGGCCCTGGGGGTGGGGCTTCCCTCCACCTCCTCCTCCTTGTGCCCTCCTTCCGAAGGAGGGTGTGCGGCGCCGCAAGGAGGTGGAGGTGGGGGTGTGTAGTAGAGTTTGGTTTGGGGGCGTAATTCCAAAGTGTGGCCTAGGGCGCCAAAACGGTTAATCTGGGCCTGGCTGTATGGCCATATTCCAGAAGCATTCTCTCCTGATGTTTCACTCACTTCTATGGTAGGCATCCTCAGAGGTTGTGAGATGTGTAGGAAACTAGGCAAGTGAGGTTTCTATATCCGTGTCCAGGGTGGGAGAAAGAACTTTTGCCTATTTGATGCAGGTTTGAATGTAGCAATTGACCACCTTTATTAGCATTTAATGGCCTAGCAGTTTTCAAGGTCTGGCTTCTTACACAACCTACAAACTATCTACAGACCCACTAAGAAAATCCAACAAACGCTACATACAGCAAAGGACAAGAGTGACCCTCTCACCTCTGCAGGAGTCTACCGTATACCATAGGGAACATCCAACACAGAAGCATTGCCCAGACACAAATCAAGGTACATGAAAGACACTGCAGTCTAAGTCAACCAGAGAAGTCAGCCATAGCAGAGCACTTGATGAATCAACCTGTACACAGAATATTATTTGAGAACACAGAAATGCTGGACCACTCTAACAACCACCATGACAGACGACACAGAGAAGCCATTGAAATCCACAAGCATGTGGACAATTTAAACAGGAAGGAAGAAACCATGAAAATGAACAAAATCTGGAGACCAGTATTTTAAAAACCTCAAAAATCAGGACAGTAAATAAAGAACAACACTAAAAAAACAGGTGAATTCCAGACTAGAAACAATCAGGGCCAACTAGTCACCTCTCAACAAAGGATTTCCCCAGGCAGTAAGAAGCTAGGCCTTGAAAACTGCTAGGCTAATTATTATTTATTTACATCATTTATATTCCGCCCTTCTCACCCCGCAGGGGACTCAGGGCGGATCACAATGCACATATACAGGCAAACATTCAATGCCATAGACATACAACATATATAGACAGACAACGAGCTACACAATTGGTCGAGAGCTCACCCCGACCCGGGCAGGCCTCAAACTCATGACCTTCTGGTCATTAGAGATCTTATGCAGCTGACTCCCAGCCAGTTGCGCCTTATCAAGGTAAATCAAGAAATAGGTTCTTAAGATCTGCTGAGATACTCACAAGAACGCCTCAGCAAGCGAGAGTCCAAAAGTGGCAGGCGAAAATCCAGAACCTCCATCAGTGGCTGATACCAGATGAGAAACTCCCTCCTGGACACACAGAAGACTGGGCGACTTAAAATGCACTGAACAGGCTGCGCTCTGGCACCACAAGATGGAGAGCCAACCTTCAGAAATGGGGCTACAAAGTGGAGTCTACAACATGCAAGTGTGGAGAACAGCAAACCAAAGACCACCTACTACAGTGCAACCTGAGCTCTGCACATGCACAATGGAGGACCTTCTTATAGCCACACCAGAGACACTCCAAGTGTCCAGCTTCTGGTCAAAGCACATTAAGTATGATGCCAAGTTTTTAACTTTGTTTGTGTATTTACCCTCAATTCACTTCTGATACAATAAATTATATCTTTAGAACGTCCAGTAAAGATGTGGAACTACCGCTAAAATGGTCCGGTCCTTGATTCCTGGCCATCTGATATTTCCTCATGGGACATCATTTAGGGTCAATGCATTCCCCAAGCTGATGAAGTCGCAAGATGCGCAGAATGGAACCGAACTCTAGGCTTGCAACCCAGGAAGCTCTTGCGTGCAGTCTTAAGGGGAAAGCGCAGGACAAAAACGCATTCAAAGCTTATTGCTCTATTGTAGGATTAACGGGTTGTAGAAGCCATTTCCTTGTTTTTATGGAAAGCATCTCCTTTATTTTACTGTCCTTCTCCGACAGCTACTTGATGTTTCTCCATTTCTGGGAACGTGAGGCTTTTGACAAGAGCATGCCTTTCATAAAGCAGCTGAAGACTTGAGCGAGCAGAGCAGCGATGAGTAATAACTTGTGGGAACAAGCTGAAGGGGGCTGCTATCTCTGTAACAGAGCGAGCGTGCTTTGCATGCAAAAGGTCCCTGGCATTTCCCGTTAAAATGGGAACTCATCGGAAAGATGTCTGCAGGAGACACCATCAGTCAACTCAGACAATAGTCGATTAGATTGACGTGGATAGGCATCTTACAACAGCACTAGCAAAGTCCGGAAGCATTTTAGAGCCCTGTTTGTTGAGGAACCACTAGTCCAACAGGCAGCCAGGTTGCAGCGCCATTCAGAACCATTTTGAGCCAGCCCTGTTGCTACCGGGCAACAAAGTGCTTTGAGCAAGGTGTTACCTGTCCGAAGCTGAACCATCGAGATGTTTAAGATCATAGTCCAACAGACAGCAGCCAGGTTGATAAAGTCAATCGGCCTCCTCCCCTCCTGACGACCTCAAGGTTATTTGAGCAGGCATTTGTTGATGAAATATAAGGCTGAATTGGATATAAGGAATGACGACGATGTGATGGAAACTGATTTCAACATGATGCTGAGGCTACAATTGTATGTTTTTAATTGTTAATTTGTTAGTATATGTTTTTTCTGGGGGTTGACTTGTTGCTGTGTTGTATTGAGGGCAGAGACTGCCTGTGTAAACCGTCCCGAGTCGCCTTCGGGCTGAGAGGGGCGGTATAGAAACGTGGCAAATAAATAAGGTGGGCAAATCATGTCACTTGAGCAAGGTACCTTCCCTGGGTTTCTAGCCAGAACACTCCATTCCTTCCCACAAACCCAAACTTGACCAGTTGTCAAGGAAACATTTTAACATGGACTTCTGGAACTCCCTGCTCATTTAATTATTATTATTATTTATTTGGATTTGTCCATCGCCACTCCCATCCGGCTCGGGGCGACTTCCACACAGTAAAAAACACAATTAAAAACACAGTTAAAAACACAATTAAAAGCATATGCAAATACATTAAGATCATACAAGCAATACAAGCAACCCAACAACGTATGGCAGTAGGCATCAGAGGCCTGCAGTTATAACTGCAGAGGGCCTGCAGTTTTAAGGGCCGAACATTTGGGAGTTACAGTTTCTGGGATTTATAGTTAACACACAATCAAAGAGCATCCTGAACTCTTGCAACAATGGAATTGAACCAAACTTGGCATATTGAACTCTCATTACCAACATAAAGTACCGAAGTGTTGGAGCGATGACACTGAAAGCCCTCCTCCGTGTTGAAGTCAAGTGATAGGTTTTGCAACTTGGGATTACGAGAAGGTTGTGTGACTCTGAACGCCGGAGTGGAACAATATAGGGTGAGGTGGTCCCTTAAGTACACTGGACCCAGACCATTCAAGGCCTTAAAGGTCAGAGCCAGCACTTTGAAGGTAATCCGGTACTCCACTGGAAGCCAGTGCAGTTTGCGTAAGATGGGAGTAATATGGCAGCATGTTGGAACGCCTGCCAGCAGCCGAGCTGCAGCGTTCTGCACCAGCTTAAGTTTCCGGATCACTGACAAAGGAGGGCCAATGTAGAGAGTGTTACAGTGGTCCAGCCTTGAGATCACTGTGGCTTGGACCACTGTGGCTAGGTCATGGCGGGACAGGTAGGGGGCCAGCTTCCTCGCCTGGTGGAGATGAAAAAACCCTACTCTACTGACGGTGGAGATATGTGTCTCCATCGACAGTTGAGAGTCTAGTGTGACACCGAGGCTCTTAACAGACGACAACGGACATAGCGCCACACCGTCCAGGGTAGAAAGCTGAACCTCTCAAGTGCCCGGAAGACCCAGCCAAAGGATCTTCGTCTTGGCCAGATTCACCTTCAACCTACTGGCTCGCAGCCATCCAGTAACGGCTTCATAGCAGCGTTGGAAATTATCGGGTACAGAACGAGCTGGTTGTCATCCGCATATTGGTGACAATCCAGCCCAAAGCTACGTACCAGTCGAGCAAGTGGTCGCACATAGATGTTAAACAACAAAGGGGAGAGGATTGCCCCCTGGGGCACCCCACAGAGTAGTGGGGCACCCCCGGAGACAGCCTCGCCCCTTTTCACTCGCTGTAGCCGGTTCCGGAGGAAGGAAGACAGCCAGTTCATCCCTTTCGCCTATCAGAAAAAATGCCTACATTCATTTAGTTCAGATCTGCTGTTGCTGCTATCTCATCCCTAAAGTTTATGTCCAACTTTAATTTTGGTTAATTTTAGATGTTTATCATTGCAGTTCTTTGGGCAGAGAAGAGCTGTCTTAAAATGGCATGTAAACAAAAAAGCAAGGGAGCTTGCTTCTCGAAAAGATTGGATCTTTGGGTTTATTGGCGTCGCATTTCAGCTCTGGGTCATATTGTCTTTCCAGGCCAACCCTTCAAGCTGGACCCCAAAATGGCTCACAAGAAACTGAAAATCTCCAATGATGGCCTGCAAATGGAGAAAGATGAGAGCTCTCTGAAAAAGAGCCACACGCCGGAGAGGTTCAGCGGCACAGGGTGCTACGGTGCCACAGGCAACGTCTTCATTGACAGCGGCTGCCATTACTGGGAGGTAACGCTAGGCTCCTCCACCTGGTAAGTATCTTTATTACTAGTGCTGTTACCGTTTACTGGATTACAATGCCCAGAATCCACCAGCAGTGCAGACACATTGCATAAGGAATTCTGAGAGTTGCAGTTCAAAAGAGTACTGTTTTCCAAGCTGCCACGCTGAGCTAATGCAGGGCCTTCAGACTATATAGTTGGCATGGACAAACTTTGGGGCTCCAGATGTTTTGGACTTCAACTCCCACAATTCCCAAGTCTCAGGCCCCTTCCTTTTCAGCCCCAGAAAAGTCCCTCTTTTGCACCACAACCATAACTTCTTGTGCCTACTGGTTCATAAAAAAGGAACTTTTCCAATCACTGATTATATAGTATTTGGCAGCATAAAAGTCCCTTTTATGCACCAGAACTATTTATTTGTATTTATTTATTTATTTATTTGTTCAGGCTTCTATGCCGACCCCCTAACCTCTTGTGTTACGGTTCATAAAAAGGAACTTTTCCAAACTCTGACTATATAGTATTTGGCAGCAGAAAAGTCCCTCTTTTGCACCACAACTATAACTCCTTGTGCCTCCTGGTACATAAAAAGGAACTTTTCCAAACTCTGACTATATAGTATTTGGCAGCAGAAAAGTCCCTCTTTTGCACCAGAACTATAACTCCTTGTGTTACCGGTTCATAAAAAGGAACATTTCCAAACTCTGACTATATAGTATTTGGCAGCAGAAAAGTCCCTCTTTTGCACCACAACTATAACTCCTTGTGCCTCCTGGTTCGTAAAAAGGAACTTTTCCAAACTCTGATTATATAGTATTTGGCAGCAGAAAAGTCCCTCTTTTGCACCTGAACTATAACTCCTTGTGTTACCCGTTCATAAAAAGGAACTTTTCGAAACTCTGATTATATAGTATTTGGCAGCAGAAAAGTCCCTCTTTTGCACCACAACTATAACTCCTTGTGCCTCCTGGTTCGTAAAAAGGAACTTTCCCAAACTCTGACGCCCTTGCCCTCTTGTCAGCCCTGTCCCCTTTGCACAACTTGTATGGGGCAGATGTAGGGATTGAGAACATATTCAAAACATGATTGTGAAATGTGTGTCAGGAAACCCTGATGAGAACAGCCTTGAACTGATGAAAATTGGTGGCTTAGGATTTATTGTGCCTAAAATTCACATATGATATTTTGCACAGAAAACCATTTTATATGCCCAAAACTCTATATATCATTGGTGTTTTCTGTGTTGTTTTTTTTATAAAAAAACCCACAAAACTGTGTTGTGCAGAATAAGCCCTAAATTACAGCATCGGAAAATGTTATTTTCTGTACAGAAATACCATACACGAATTTTGTGAAATCTTGAACAGCCTTTGAAAATTGTACCATTTTCAAAGTGTTTCGCCGCAGGAAGAAAATGTTCTCATGGCATCCTTTGAGAATGAAATTAGCCAAGAATCACATCCCAGGGCAGTAGAGTCTTTCAGGTGCCACAGGCCAGACCATCACACAGCCCAAGCAGAAGCTTTACAGATTGCCTTTCAACGTCCTTTTGCAGGGAGCTGTTTTTGCTTTTGTGCCTTTTCCTTTGTGAGCAATTTCTTGTTTGATCCCTTTTGCTGGTGGGCTTCAATTCAAGATCCAGAGTGGCAGCAAGACCAGCACACACTTGTGTGTCGCCTTCTAGGAACACAAACCGCCAACCACTCAGTCAGTGCTACATGGAGGATGGGCAGATATAATTGTGCCCGAGTCTGTGTGTGAAACAAAGCAAGCCTTGGGCATGCATTACACCAAGATGCATTGATCAAAGCACAGCGGGGACTTGCAGCTTCCAGCCATTGCAACTGGAACATTGTCGGCCCCTGCGGAGTCTCCCACTCAGTTTGCCTTTCTCTGAGCCTGCCTTTGTCTCCCTCTCCAAAAAGCACACTTTGTGTGTGTTGGGGGGTGGGGGTGGAATATTAAATAACTCCCCGGCCAGATAGCCACTTCAAACTCAATGCAAGGCTTGGTTTTTCAGCAGAATCCTGGCAAGGGTGAGAATGGGTTTTAGTTGCAACAGAACTACTTAGGATTGTCGTTCAGTTGATTACTTGATTTGATTTCATGTCCAGCCTGACCTTTATTGAATCCCCAGAGCAGCATCCTAAACTTTGCAATAAATATTAAAATACCACTATATATAGTAAGCATAAGGGTGGTTGATCCATTAAAAAAATGATTCTAAATGGGGGGGGGGGGGATTTCCGTTGCTGGGTTGTTATAGAAATTATTCCGAAAATTTTAAAGTAAATTTCGTAATTGAAACATAATTAATAATGATTTTTTGTTATTATTCATTATGCCAGCTGGGAGGGAAGAATGGAGGGCAAGCCATCCCCTCTTCCCTCTCCCCCGGTTCAAAAGCATTGTGGGTTATATTTAACCCTGGGTGCCTCTGAGGTGGCGAGGAAAGAAAGGGAGGTGTGGATGCAAGCCATCCACACACCTCTTCTTTCCCCCGCCAGCTCAGAGGCATCCCGCGTTATATTTGACCCGGGATGCCTCTGAGGTGGCGGGGAAAGGAACAGAGGTGAGGATGCAAGCCATCCACACACCCCTTCCTTCCCTCGCCACTTCAAAGGCATCCCACATTATATTTGACCCGGGATGCCTCTGAGGTGGCGAGGAAAGGGAGGGAGGTGTGGATGCAAGCCATCCACACACCCCTTCCTTCCCCCGCCAGCTCAGAGGCATCCCGCATTATATTTAACCCAGGATGCCTCTGAGGTTGCGAGGAAAGGGAGGTGTGAATGCAAGCCATCCACACATCCCTTCCTTCCAGCTCAGAGGCATCCCGCATTATATTTAATTTGGGATGCCTCAAAGGCATCCTCAGAGGCATCCTACATTATATTTGACCCGGGATGCCTCTGAGGGGGCGGGGAAAGGAACGGGAGTGTGGATGCAAGCCATCCACACACCCTTTTCTTCCCCCGCCAGCTCAGAGGCATCCCACATTATATTTAATTTGGGATGCCTCTGAGGGGGCGGGGAAAGGAATGGAGGTGTGGATGCAAGCCATCCCGCCACCTCAGAAGCAGAGGCGGAAATAATGACCTAAAACGTGCCCTTTACGGAAATGACGATCATGGGCATCGATTTTGAAATGTCACTTCTGGGTTGGATGCCGAGGGTCAATATAGGGTCAAAATAATTTTAAATACGAAAAATTAATGGATATCAAAGTATTACGGCCGGAGATATCCACCCCTAGTAAGCAATAGAAAAGGAGTCAGCATTGAAGCAGCATTGAAAACAATGTACAGGGGATTTTAAAGGTCTTTGCTTGCCATTCAAATGCTATTAACTAAGCACCAGGCCGATTTCTTTACGAAGAGCTTTCCACAATCTACTTCAATCCCATCAACACGAAGGTGCTAATATCTGTAGCCATCCACTGTCCTTCCAATGGCAGGGATACCTCCCAATAGGGAAATAATATCTGAATCCCTTCCTTTAAGAGATTCAGGGTGGCATGCATAATGTCTAATGTCTGGCCAAAACTCACTCAGTGAGTATTGTGGTTGAATATTTTAACTTTGAGCTCCATAGAGGAAATTTGGGGGGAAATGGCAATCATAAGCTTTTTATTTATTTATTTATTTATTTATTTATTTATTTATTTTATACCCTGCTCCCATCTCCCCAAGGGGACTCGGGCGGCTTACATGAGGCCAAGCCCAACAACACACAACAACAACACAAACAATTATAAAGACAATACAATCAATTAATAAAACAATAGAAAGCAATTATAGAAACAATACAATTGAAAAGGGAAAAATGATGCCATATCCATTTGGCAAATGTGAATCTCTGGAGACCACCTTTTGAAAACCCCTAGTCAAGGAAAGGCCTGACCTTGTTAGAAGTCAACCCTTTGAACAAGTGATGTTCACAAGCATTCATGTAATGGCACACAGGTTTCTCAGCTCTTAAACTGAAGAACTATGTCTTTGAACTGCCAGGGACAAAGACATGCCACTGCTTAAAAATATACAGTGTTCCCTCGCTACTTCGTGGGTTCGCTTATTGCAGACTCGCTGTTTCGCGGATTTTAAAAAATATTAATTTAAAATATATATCATGATATATATTTGCTGTTTTGCGGGGTTTTGCTGCCGCCGCCACTCTCCAAGGTGCTTTCCTTCCTCAGTCCTCCCTCCAGCCTTGAAAGGCCTTTCCTTCTGTTCCTTCACTTTATTTTAAGTTTATAAAGACTTAAAATAGTGTATAACTACTAAAATAATGTATAAATATTAAAATAAATAGAGCATCCCTACATCACGGTTTTTCACTTATAGCGGGAGGTCCTGGAACCTAACTCCAGCAATAAGTGAGGGAACGCTGTATTTGGCTAGTAGAGTTTTTAAATTGTTTATTTGAAGTTGTAGTTGCAGTTGTACAAAACATATACACTCCCTTGAAATCTCTTAAATATACACTGAGAGATTAAAAAAATAAAATCTTATTTGAAAAGTAACATATTTTGTTTACTCACAAACATCTTGTATTAATTCACCATAAAGGCACATTTCTTATTAATGTTCAGTTATAGATAGGATGTAATTTTCTGTGTTGAGAACATAGGGTATCCTTCTTCATCAATAGTCCAAAGTCTTTACGTATACATCTTATGAAAACCTTCCTAATGCTGTGACCCCTTAATACAGTTCATCATGTTATGCTGACCCCCAACCATAAAATTATTTTTGTTGCTACTTCATAACTAATTTTGCTGCTGTTATGTGTCGCCATGTAAATATCTGACATGCAGGATGCATTTTCATTCACTGGCCCAAATTTGAATACTGGTTGGGTTGATGGTGGGATTAATTTTGTCATTTGTGAGTTGTTATTGCTGGAATTTATAGTTCACCTACAATCAAAAGAGCATTCTGAACTCCACCAGTAATGGAATTGAACCAAACTTGGCACACAGAACTCTCATGACCAACAGAAAATACTGGAAAGGTTTGGTGGATATTGACCTTGAGTTTGGGAGTTGTAGTTCACCTACATCCAGACAATTACAGCACTGTGGACAATGATGGATCTGGACCAAACTTGGCACGGATACTCAATATGCCCAAATGTGAATGCTGGTGGAGTTTGGAGAAAAGAGACCTTGGCATTTGGGAGTTGTAGTTTCTGGGATTTATAGTTCACCTACAATCAAAGTGCATTCTGAACATCACTAATGATAGAATTGGGCCAAACTTCCCACACAGAACCCCCATGACCAACAGAAAATACTGTATTTTCCGATGTTCTTTGGCAGCCCTTCTGACACCCCCTCGTAACCCATCCAGGGGTTACGACCTCCAGGCTGAGAAACACTGCTGTAATTCCTCCCACAGCAAAGTGGTCAGTCAAACTGGCAAATCAACATATAATTACAATACGGGTTAGCAAACATATACATTAACAAACAAATAGTCAAGGCTTGGAAGGTTGCTATTTCCAACAGGAATATCCAGCCCTTAACCCCTGCAATGCCAGGCTACTGGCCTCAGATGAGTTTATTTATTTAGACCAATCTCCTGAAGATGACTCTCGTTTTTGTCTGCTTCTCTAGGTATGCTATTGGCATCACCTACAAATCAGCCCCAAAGAATGAATGGATTGGCAAGAATTCCTCCTCCTGGGTCTTCTCTCGTTGCAACAACAACTTTGTCGTGCGGCACAACAACAAGGAGATGCTGGTGGACGTTCACCCACAGATGAAGCGCCTGGGCATCCTCCTGGACTATGACAACAACGTCCTCTCCTTCTACGACCCGGCCAACTCCCTCCACCTCCACACCTTTGAGATTTCTTTCATCCTGCCCGTCTGCCCCACCTTCACCATTTGGAACAAATCCTTAATGATTGCTTCGGGTTTGCCCGCCCCAGACTTTATAGACTACCCTGAGACGCAAGAATGCAACTGCCGGCCGCCACAAGAGTCCCCCTACGTATCAGGAATGAAAACCCTCCATTGAGGGGCAAGGGAGCACCCCTCCCCTTCCAGCCAAGCCTCAGGAACTTCTGCACAGCTAGACTGGAAGGTGACTTGCCACGTCCGGCTAGTTGGTTGTCCCAAGGAAAGTGCACCTTCGGTAGCACAGGCCGCCAGAGGAGTGTCTGCGTGTGTGTGTCTGTCTGTTTGTGGAGAGGGGTTGTTTCACGGACTAATTTTTTTAATTTTTATTTTGATAGCACTACTGAATTTTCCCATATGGAATGGGCCCGTCCTGTCCATTTCCTGGTGGGGAAAAGGGGCATCACGGCAGGGAGTTGGGGAGGTTGTTCCTTTGGAGGTTGATACAGTCAGAGTTTTCTACTATGTGGGAGGACGGAAAGCGACTTGCGTGAGTCGTTTGTGGACCCAGTTATGGTTCCACCAGCCATTCGGAGTCAGGGCTGGCTGGAAGATACAGGACTGTCCCACATCATAGCAAACAACCATTTGCATGGGTCTTGTTTATTTAATTTTTAGTCTTCTACACATTTTCTCCATGTGCAGAGAAGTGGCGTATAGGTACGTTTTGAAGTTCAGGCACAGGTGACCAGAGTCCCCACAGACATCCCTCTCATTCCCTCAAAATGCAAATGGCCTGGTTGATTTGGCCATTTTTATCTCACCACAAAAGAGATCTTTGTTGCCGATTCAAAGCTAAGCCATTTGACGACACAACAGGAGTTGCTCACGAGAATTATGAGGGAAATCCATTTCCATATGCCACTCTTGCTGCTGTTAGGACTGTGGATCATACAGTCATAGAATTGGAAGAGATCTCATGGGCCATCCGGTCCAACGCCATTCTGCCAAAAATCGCATTCAAAGCACCCCCAACAGATGGCCATCCAGCCAGGGGCGGTCTAAGGTAATTCTAAATGGTAATCAAACATTATTTTGGCGCCCCCAAAACATTACTTTGCCCCGGTCTGCGCATGCCCAGAAGCTCCTGCCTGAAGGCGCCCCTCAGGAGAAAACCGCCACTCATCGCCGGCTACGTGGAAGGAAAGGGGAGAGAAAGGCTCCCTCACAGCGCAGCGGCAAACTGGCGGTTGTGTAGTGGCTCGCGCGAGGCCACGCCCTTCCTTCTCACGCGCCCCGCACCGCCCCCAGCTCGCGCGAGGCCTGTTTAGGCTTCGGCTTCGGCTTCAGCGCCTGCAGGAGCTTCTGGGCATGCATGGAGGTTTTCGCGCATGCACAGTGGCTCCGGAGCTCAACTTCAGCTCCGGAGCCACTGCGCATGCGCGAAAATCTCCGCGCATGCCCAGAAACTACTGCAGGCGCTGAAGCCTGTTAAGCCTGTTTAGGCTTCGGCTTCAGGGCCTGCAGGAGCTGAAGCCAATGCAGCAGCAGGGAGGTTTGCTATGCCGGCGCGGCGGCGCCCTTCCAAGATGGCGTCCCACGCAGCCGCGTCCTTCGCGTATACGTAAGACCGCCCCCGCATCCAGCCTCTGTTTAAAAGCCTCCAAAGAAGGAGCCTCCACCACACTCCAGAGCAGAGAGTTCCTCTCTTGAACAGCTCTCTCAGTCAGGAAGTTCTTCCTCATGTTCAGGTGGAATTTCCTTTACTGTAGTTTGAAGCTTTTCTGTGAAAAAGACAGGAAGACCAGAGTGGGGTGGCACACTATGATATTATCTTTTGATAAAGATGCTCCATGCCTCAACTCTTTACTGCACCTTGGCAGGGAGGAGCATGGCATGACATGTGCCACCAGCATTGCATGCCCAACCAGCTCTGCCTTCTACCCATGCAATGCAATGTCTGCTAGGAGGAGCTCACACGTAATCAGCAGCAGGCACATTGTTTTGCTTTTGGACTCTAAATATGGATAGTGTGGCCATTAGGTATCCAGAAAACAATCGCTGGCCGACCTATCAGAAAAGGTGTTCCAAATAATGCAGCGTCCTGAAGAAACCAGGGGATTGAAGTAGTGGTGTTGGGGAAAGTGCTGTAGTCCAAAATATGGGGGTGCAAACACACATAAACCTATCCCAGTTCTCCCATTGGCAGGGCTGCTGCAGTTGAAGTCAGCCCAGAGACTGTCCTGGCATCACCCCTCAGGACCCAGGAGCCCCCGGTGGCACCATGGCTTAAATCCCTTGTGCCGGCAGAACTGCTGACCGAAAGGTCAGAGGATCAAATCTGGAGAGTGGGGTGAGCTCCCATCTGTCAGCTCCAGCTTCTCATGCGGGGACATAAGAGAAGCCTCCCACAAGATGGTCAAACATCTGGGCGTCCCCTGAGCAATGTCCTTGCGAACAGCTAATTCTCTCACACCAGAAGCAACTTGCAGTTTCTCAAGTCGCTCCTGATACAAAAACAAAAAAACCAAACGCTTATGTCCTGACTGAGCTGTTTTGCACTGCCCTTCCTTTGCTCTGCTGTCCAACCAGCACCAATTAGAGCTGTCAGGCCAGAGCCCTCTTGCTATCCCGTCCTCCTCCTTCCCTCACCTGTCACATCACACCGCCCCCACAGCTGCACTGGGACGGCCCTTGGCCTCCCTTTGGGGCTCTCAGTAGTGAAGGAGTTCATGAACCTCACGCAGGCGGGAACGGAGAGGCAGCCGGTTTCAGCTCATGCAGAAAGCAGAAGCAATGCTTCTCATCCACTTGGAACGGCCTTCGCTAACAGCACCAGGGTGATGGTATGATCCCTCCTAGCAAGGACCACAAATCAGAAAAGACAAAGTCCTGCCCTAGCACAAATGTGTAACACAACAGTTTTCATAAAAATAGGGAAGAGGTTGCAGCAGCAAGTAAATGCTAGTTTCTCCTCATGGCCTGTGTGCCTGTGTCTTTGAGAACAAAACAATGCATTAGAAACATGCTACTGAGGAGGAAAATAATATATACGAGTACGTCACGGGCAAGAAACTAGACCTAAAGACCTGCCTGTCTTTTTAGCCCAAACCATCTCAAGCCGAGCAACCTGTGGGTTTGTTCTATAGGATTTAGGCCATTGCTGGCTAGGGTTGTGGGGAGTTGTAGTTCCTCACATTTGGTGCCTCCAGGATGAGAGAGATTTCGAGAACTCTGGGAGCACAAGTTTCATGTGATGCTTAATGCATTTCTGCAAGCCTAAAGTGTCTCTCCTACAGCAGTGGAAAGGAAGATGTCGCGTTTGGTATGGCTGGATGGCAATCCTTACTGTTGTGGTCCAGCTAACAACAATGTCTATTTCCTTGGCTTTGGTGACTAGCACACAAGCCGCACTTATGTACTGTACTTCCAGGCTGATGGAGGAAAAGTCAGTAACTAGCTAAGTACCTAGGTTAAAATGCCACCCATTGTAACTGTATCCATGCCCTTTTCTGCTCCATCTTTCACGGATAGTGTAGCCCAGGGCTGTCCAACTTCTGCCAGTGCAAGGGCCGGACTTCTGGTGAGTGATCACCTGGGGGCCACCCGGCCACGCCCCCGGCCACGCCCCCAGCCACGTGGCTCCGCCCCCTCTCCCAAAGCGTCACAATAGCCTTGAAGCGGGCGGTTCGCCCACTTCCGAGGCTGTTGTGACGCTTTGGGAGAGAAGGAGGAGCCACGGGGAGCCTTCCACCTTCGCCCCCTCGCCTAAAGCATCCCAACAGCTGTTGTGACGCTTTGGGGAAGAGGGCGAAGCCGCGAGGAGCCTTCCACGGCTTCGCCCCCTCGCCCAAAGCATCCCAACAGCTGTTTTCTGCTCCATCTTTCACGGATAGTGTAGCCCAGGGCTGTCCAACTTCTGCCGGACTTCTGGTGAGTGATCACCTGGGGGCCACCCGGCCACGCCCCCGGCCACGTGGCTCCGCCCCCTCGCCCAAAGCATCACAACAGCCTTGGAAGCGGGCGATTTTGCCCACTTCCGAGGCTGTTGTGGCGCTTTGGGAGAGATGGAGGAGCCATGGGGAGCCTTCCATGGCTTCGCCCTCTCCCCCAAAGTGTCACAACAGCTGTTGTGATGCAAGAGCGGGCCTTCCACTTCCCTCTCGCCCAAAGCATCCCAACAGCTGTTGTGACGCTTAGGCGCTCCCGTGGCTCCGCCCCTCGCCCAAAGCTGGCGTGGCACTTTGGGAGAGAGGGAGGAGGCACGGGGGGCTCCCCCCGCCCTCCCAAAGCGGGCACTTTTTATTTTTTATTAAAAAGCTTAGGGGGCCGTAGGGAAGGGGCTGGGGGGGCAGCCCTGGTGTAGCCTATGCTACATGGACCAAGTTGGCTCCATCTCTACCGATCTTAACAGGGAAATGCTCAGTGGAGAAACATCTCCTGCATTTGAGATAGAAACTCTGGTGACTCGGCCATATGGTGCCAACCCCCCTGAGTTGAGCTTCCATGTGCCAAACAGAATGATGGGATGTCACTGCAGGGAAAGGACTCAACCCCCCAGGAGATCAAGCAATTTGTAGCACAGCCTTTAGTAAACAATCTAGCTGGCAGAAATGGAGTACTGTTAAATGGTGAGTGCTCCACGTTTCCTACAGCTGTACTATATTATTCCCCTCCCTGTCTACTTTGCAGAGGTCGAAGAGGGGAAAGAACCTCAGTGGGAAGACTTGTGGGTCACTCTTCCCACTGGAAAGGGGTCTTGGTTCTTCAGGGGCCCCCACAAAGCAATGCCTGGCCGTTTGTATCATAGTGATTGCATTTTATCCGATTTTGGGGATGTGGTGAGCTTTTCGTTCCGTGAGACCCGTCAGCTTTCTTTTCCTATGTATCATAATCGGTTTTGCAATTTCTTTGTTAATGTGTATATATAAATATATAAATATATATACATAAAAATATAATATATATGTATACATTCCAGATGTGTCTTGTGTGAAGTCGAGCCTCCTCTTAACCTTTGGGTTTCAGACACGAACGCACACCTCCCGAGACCAGACACAGTCAAATGTGAAAATGGGATTCTTTTGCCTTCACCTGAAGCCCCTCCTGAAGGCACAACATGATTGTATATCCTGCATCTTTCCCATCCATCCCCATTTCTGGGCATCAGAGGCAGCCCAAGGTAATTTTAAATGGTAGGCGAACATTATTTTGGTGCTCCACCCCCCCAAACAAACAAACCTGGAGCATTCACGGAGGCAGAGTTACCAGCCAGCACAAAGGTCGAGTTTCCAGCATGCATGGAGGTGGAGCCTCCGTGCATGCTGAAAACTCCGCCTCCGCGCCAGCAGGAAACACCGCAGACGCGGAGATTCCACCTCTTTGAATGCCCAGCAGGGGCGGATTAACGCACTCGACGGAGTAGGCACCCGCTGAGAGCGCCAGATCTGCAGGGGCTCACCACCGCCGGCTGGAAACTCCGCCTCCACGCTGGCTGGTAACTCCGCCCCATGCCTTCTGGAAACACAGCAGATGGGGAGGTGGAGTTTCCAGCCGGCGGCAGTGCGCTCCTGCAGATCTGGCGCTCTCAGCGGGTGCCTACACCACCAAGTGCGTTAATCCGCCCCTGCTAGGCATTTAAAGAGGTGGGATGTGTTTGAACGCCAGTCTTGTTACATTTGAAGCTGGGTTCTCTGCTTCTTTCTTCCCAGTTTTTTTTTTAAAGCTCTTTTGGAGCAGAAAAAAGACCCACCAAGCTTTGCATCTGAGGAACCAGAGGTTGGCAGAAAGCAGAGCCCCAAGACCAAGAGCAAGCCACGAGAGCCAAGACAAAAGATCAACCCAGAGGAAAAGTGTTCTTACCATACATCAAGGGAACCACTGACTGCAGAGGGAACACAACTGTACCTATAGACCCATTAAGAAAATCCAACAAATGCTATATTCAGCAAAGGACAAGAGGGATCCTCTCCCCTCTGTAGGAGTCTACCGTATGCATATCAGGCAGCTGTGGACCAGTCTACATACGGACCGCCAAACGCATCAGCAATGCCCACACACGAATCAAGGAACATGAAAGGCACACAACCAGAGAAGTCAGCCATAGCAGAGCACTTGGTGAATCAACCTGCCCACAGCATATTATCTGAGAACACAGAAATGCTGGACCACTCTGCCAACCATTATGTCAGACTATGCAAAGAAGCCACTGAAATTCATTTATTTGCTATACTTTTATACCGCCCCTCTCAGCCCAAAGGCGACTTGAGGCAGTGTACAATGGCAAACGAATGCCCACAGAAAAATACATAACAATCAATAAAAACACCATACAAAAGCTTAAAATCACAGTTAAAAGTATAAACTACAAATCTTAGCATCTCCTTATTACAGTCGGTTTCGGTTGCATCGTCATCTTTCCATAGGTCTCACTTCCATAATTACTAGGCATGAGAAAAAAGTTATGAAAATGATTCGTTTCGTAAGAAATTCGTAAGAAATGCTACTTTCGAGCTTTTCCGCACCTGGAACGCCAACCAGGAAGTGGACTTAATTTTTCGAACTTCGGGGGCCAGGATTTTCTTAAGTGTCGTTATTAGGTCGTAAGGGGGGGCATAAGGGGGCACCTCCTTCTCTCTCACCACCCTCCCGCCTCCCTTGCCAATATTATGGCAAGGCAAGCCCTAAACTCGCTCCTTCGCTCGGCTGGAAGGAAGCCTGGAAAAAATGTAAACAGAGGATTACTCAAAGTAAATCTGCAAAGGAGGGCACTTTGGATGAAGGGCCCTTCTTTGCGGATTTACTTCTGAGTAATCCTCTCTGTTTACATTTTTTCCAGGCTTCCCTGCCTCTCCTGCCTGCCAGCCAGGATCTAAGGCATCAAAGAGTATTGGGGTGAGAAACCAACCTAATGTATAATACAATGAATGCTACTGTAAGTGCCACTGCCTAATATTATAAGTAATCCAACTGGTCATACCTACATCCCATGCACATGCAATAATACAGCAGTAATAATAATAACAAGAGGTAAAATTCAAACCCGAAGTATTCTGACTGGTCTCTCCTCATGCGGTGCAAGCGGGGCTCGGGAAATTAGCCCGGGGGAAAAGCCAGCGTTTTCTAATTACATTTCCTCTGCAAAAGCCTGCTCAAACAGCCAGGTCTTGACTTTCTTCCTCTGAATGTTAGGAGGGAGGGGGCCAATCTAATGTCCCTAGGGAGGGCGTTCCATAGCCAAGGGGCCACTGCTGAGAAGGCCCTGTCTCTCGTCCCCGCCAATTGGGTCTGCGAAGAAGGCAGGACCAAGAGCAGGGCCTCCCCACTCGATCTTAAGTACCTGGATGGTTCATAGGGTGAGATGCCTTCGGACAGATAAGCTGACCATTTAGGGCTTTAAAGGCTAAAGCCAGCACTTTGAATTGTGCTGGCAGCCAGTGGAGCTGGCGCAACAGAGAGGTTGTACACTCCCTGAGTGCCGCTCCAGTTATCAACTTGGCTGTTGTCCGTTAGACCAATTGAAGCTTCCGAACAGTCTTCAAAGGCAGCCCCACATAAAGCGTATTGCAGTAGTCTATGCGGGATGTAAGCACGGACTACCATGGCCAAGTCAGACTTCCCAAGGTATGGCCGCATGGTTTCTTGTGAAATCCACAAGAAACCATGAAAATGAACAAAATCTTGTTACCAATATAAAAAACTTTCAAATCAGGAGAGTAAATGACAACACTAAAAAAAACCCTAGTGAATTCCAGACAGGAAACAATCAGGGTCAGCTAACCCCTCCCTACAAAGGATTCCCCCAGGCAGGAAGCAGCCAGGCTTTGAAACTGCTAGGCCATTAAATGCTAACTAAGGTCACCAATTACAACACTCACCTGCCTCCAACAAACAAGAGTTCTTTCTCCCACCCTGGACATTATTCCACAGATATATAAACCCCACTTGCCTTGTTTCCAACAGACCTCACAACCTCTGAGGATGCCTGCCATAGTTGTGGCAGAAACCTCAGGAGAGAATGCTTCTGGAACATGGCCATAGAGCCTGTAAAACTCACAGCAACCGGGTGATTCCGGCCAAGAAAGCCTTTGACAACACATCCTGATACAATTGAAGTGCAAGTTCAGAAGTCCCTAAGGCTGTCCCAAAAAAGCATCACATTTGGGTTGTCTTATAGCAGTGTCTTTCAACCTTTTTTGAGTACATGTTTTACATTTACAAAATCCTGGGGCACACCACCAACCAAAAGGACACAAAATGACACTCTAACACAGTAATATAGTTAATATGTTTTTAAATGTATTTATACACTCAGTGTGAAATCTGGACCTGTTTCGATGAACACAACATAGATATCCTGGCAGGAATGGCAGAAAGACACAAACTTCCCACACAGAACTCCCATAACCAAGAGAACATACTATAAGAGTTTGGTGGGTTTTGGAGTTGGGTTTTGGAGTTTTGGAGTTGTAGTTCACCTATATCCAGAGAGCACTGTGGACTGAAACAATGTTGGATCAGGACCAAACTTGGCATGAATACTCAATATGCCCAAATGTGAACACAGATGGAGTTTGGGGAAAATAGACTTGACATTTGGGAGTTACAGTTTCTGGGATTTATAGTTAACACACAACCAAAGAGCATCCTGAACTCTTGCAACAATGGAATTAAACCAAACTTGGCATATTGAACTCTCATTACCAACAGAAAGTACTGAAAGGGTTTGCTTGGGAATTGACCTTGAGTTTGGAAGTTGTAGTTCACCTACACCCAGAGAGCACTGTGGACTCAAACAATGTTATGTTGTTTACTTTCTATCCAGAATCACAATGTTGGAAGGAGGCTCGCCACTTTAAGGTCCCTAAAACAGGCATGGGAAAACTTTGGCCCTCTGGGTGCTTTGGACTTCAACTCCCACCATTCCTAACAGCCTGAGGCCCTTTCCTGCTTAAATGGCTGGGGAGGAAAAGAGCCTGAGGCTGTTAGGAATGGTGGGAGTTGGAGTCCAAAACACCTGGAAGGTCCAAGTTTGCCCATGCCAGCTTTCAACAGAGACCTCTTCCTTCCCCTTCGCGCCCTTTCTTCCCCCTCCTGCTGAACACTTATTTTTTCTTCTACACTGCCGCTTCTGCCGCCATTTTGATCCGAGGGGGCAGCGTGAGCGTGTTCAGGAGGGGAAGGGGGAGGGAGGAAGACGTGACCTATGCAGGCGCTACTGCACAGACTCGCCCCAGAGCAAAGCGAGGCAAAGCGAGCAGAGTGAGGCTGAGAAGAAGGGAGCCTGAGTGGAGAAAAAAAAGTGTTCGGCAGGAGGGGGAAGAAAGGGGATTGGAGGTTCTAATTTCCCAAGGCACACCTGATGATCGCTCATGGCACACTAGTCTGCCACGGCACACTGGTTGGGACACACTGTCTTATAGAATCCCGACTCTTCCCATAACTCCATGATTTGCCAAACACAGGCCTGACCATTTGGGAAATCAGGTGGTCCTCTCAGCCCAGCCTGACCCAGTCTTCTAAGATGCCGCCCCCAAAACACCCCACCATCCCTTGGACCTTGGCCATACAAGCCGCAAAGGCTTTCTCCTCCCTCCGTAATGCGACTTTGGCTGGCAGAGGAGGAAGTACGGTGCCGCCTGTGCCATCGTGGGAAAATGAGATGCTCTGTTGCATCTTGCGCCTGTCTGAACATAAGTTTGTAAAATATTTATAAGGCGGAGAACATATGGTGCCAACCAACACTGTAAAATTAAACATTTCTCTCTCTCTATTCCTTCGCTCAGGGCTTTCTCCCATAAAACATTCATCTGAGAGATTGGGGTTAAGGATTGTATAGCAGCTGCTCTTCTTGGAACGAAGCCACAATCTTTTCCAAAGCTGCTTCTTGCGAGAAAGGTGTTCAGAACAAGAGCAAAGAGGGGCCGGATCCATAAATTTGGGACGGGGGATCGAAAGACAAAAGGAGAGATGCCAGTCTTTCTTATGCGTTTGGTGGGAGAGACACATGGAAGGGAGTATGGAGGACAAGCAAGAAAAACTTGTCCAGCTTCTGCCAACCTAGCAGTTCGAAAACATGCACATGTGAGTAGATCAATAGGTACTGCTCCGGTGGGAAAGGTAATATCAGAAGAGGCTTCAGGATCAGGCCAAAGCCTTTCCTACTTCAGCATTCTACCCAGATGAGGTCAACCAGCAGGACTTGGGCAAAATGGCACTTTCTGGCTTATGTTTCCTCACAAATCATATCCAGCACAAACATACAGTCTCTGAATCTGGGATTTATAAGATTTCTATCCTGATGGATGGAGCCCCCGGTGGCACTGTAAGTTAAACCACTGAGCTGCTGAGTTTGCTGACTGCCAAGGTCCGAATCCAGGGAGCAGAGGGAGCTCCCGCTGTTAGCCCCAGCTTCTGCCAACCTAGCAGTTCGAAAACATGCACTTTAGGCCGGGGTATGTTAATTGGAATGCTCGTAAAATCGGAATGAATTCGGATTAAATCCACTTTTAAGCAACCCGGAAGTAAATTTGCCATTTCGAAGCCAAGGCTGCCATTTTTTTCTGACCCACTTCCTGGTTTGGGAAGGAATCAGCTTTAGTTTCCCAACCCTCCTGAGCAGGGCCGTAGCCAGGATTTTGATTCGGGGGGCTGAGTTTGGTTCGGGGGCTGAGACTGGGTGGAAGAGGGTCTACCCTAGCAAACCTTTTGTATTGTTATCCCAATAACCCCATTAATGTGGGATATAATGAGCATGGTGATCAGATCATGACATAAGTGCACATAACAGTTTAAATAATGTACCAGTAAGGCCTTCTCGCGGATCACCCTGAGAATTTCGGAGGGGGGGCTGAAGCCCCCTTAGGCCCCCACCCCCCTGGCTACATGCCTGCTCCTGAGGTGCTTTCCCCTCATTGGCTGTTTAACCCACTTTGGATGCAGATGTCCTTCCCTCCGGGTCAGACCTGGGGCGAGAGCCTTGTTTAACTCACTTTGGATGTGGCTGTCGCCCCATTTCTGACGTGGAGGGAAGACATGCCCATCCAAACTGGGTTAAACATGCATGTCTGTCATTAACGAAGCGAATCTGAAATTTCAGAGATTTCGGAAATTTTGAACTTTTCCCCCTGAAAATTTTGGAAATAATTTCAAAATCGAATCGACAGCACCACCTACATCCACAACGAGTTTTTAACCATTTTTTTCCTTCATCAAACAGGCCTAATGCACATGTGAGTAGATCAATAGGTACTGCTCCGGTGGGAAGGTAACGTCGCTCCATGTAGTCATGCTGGCCACATGACATTGGAGGTGTCTATGCACAACGCCGGTTCTTTGGTTTAGAAATGGAGATTAACATCACCCCCCAGAGTCGGACACGACTGGACTTAATGTCAGGGGGAAACCCTAATGGATAGACATTGCTGTCTGATTCTTTATGATCGTGCTTTCATTCCCTGCCCTTTACAGCTTTTCAAACTTTACTACTTACATACTTGGACGATCCCTTGCTGTCCAAGTATGATGGCCCTCCAGTGTAGCGAAAAATTGGGGCGACTGACATTCCCTGCCAAATCAAGACAATGTGTTGTCGAAGGCTGGAATCACTGCATTGCTGTGAGTTTTCCAGGCGATATGGCCATGTTCCTGAAGCACTCTCTGCTGTCGTTTTGCCCACATCTATGGCAAGGCATCCTCAGAGGTTGTGAGGTCTGTTGGAAACTAGGCAAGTGGGGTTTATGTATCTGTGGGATGTCCAGGGTGGGAGAAAGAACTCTTGTCCTTTTCTTGTCAGGAAGCAGCCAGGCTTCAAAGCTGCAAGGCCATTAAATGCTAATCACGGTGGCCAATTGCAACATTCACACTTGCCTCAAATAGACATCACCCTGGACATTATTCCACAGATATATAAACCTCATTTACCTAGTTTCCAACAGACCTCAAACCTTTGAAGACGCCTGCCTTAGATGTGGGCAAAACGTCAGGAGAGAATGCTTCTGGAACATGGCCGGAAAATTCACAGCAACCCACAAATAGAAACAGTTGGGTAGTTAGATCGTGTTTAGATCCAGAATCCCCAATACAGTGCAATTGGTCCATAGGCTTTCTTTACCAGTCTTTACAAAGTCTGTACTCAAGGCAGTCCACCATTTAACGTGAATGATTCAGCTCCTGCAATCTGTCCAGGTTCTGCTCTGGGAATGGAGTGCTTGTTCGTAGCATGACCTTGACCTCCTGAGAAGCCCTGTTTGAGCCATTAACAGCTGTTGTGCTGCACCAAAAGCCTTGTAGGTCATGATCCCCCAGTGAATCATTGGAAAACATTCAAAAACAGTCTCCAAATGAGTGGCACCTGATGTGTTTTGAATCCAGGCTAAGCACTGAATGATTTACGAGCCATTGCCAAGCTGCTTGCTTAAGCTGCGGATAGTAGACCTCTTAAGGCAGGGATGATGGACCTTTTGACCTGAACCAGGCCCGGATTACCCATAAGGCCAACCTAGGCCATGGCCTAAGGGCGCAAGCCAGGGGGGGGGGCGCAGATCACGGACCCAAAAAAATGTTGAAACAAATAAAAACACCGTGGCCGGCCCCTGGGGTCTTTCCCAACTTTCGGAGCTTGCAAATGTCAAGGGGGAGTTGGGTGTGTTGGTTGCGGGGAGGATGTCTGGCTCTGTCCCCAGGTCCAATCTCGAGGACCTGGCCCTCTTCTCCCTCCCTCCCTCCCGGTTCTGGACATGGCCTCCTTTGAGGAGGGAGGGAGCAAATGGCTTGCGGGCGGGCGCCCTGGCCTGGCTGGCCCCCTCCCTCCCTCCATCTTTCCTGGGGAGGCTGTCCCCGGGGCCCTTGGCTGCTCCCTTGGCTGGGAAGGAGAAGGAGGCCAGTTCAGAAGGAGGCTCTGCTTCTTGGGAAGAGGGGAGGGAGAAAGAGAGGAAGAGCTTCCTGACTGTGTGTGTGTGTGTGTGTGAGAGAGAGAGCTATTGTTCACCAGGGGAACTCTCTGCTTTTGTGCAAATAATGACCTATACGAGTGTGTGTGTGTTCTGAATGGGTTGCATGGGGGGGGCAGTCCTGGGGGGAGGGTCTTTCTTGCCGGTGTCTCCTCCAGGGCTGGTGAGCTGCCCATGTCAGCCAGTCTTTCCTCGTGGCTTCTATCATCAAAACATGGGTGGGGAGAGTGGGTTCAGCTGCCGAAACGTGGCTTTTGTGAGAGGGAGGGAGGAAGGGAGGGGCCCCCTTTTGCTCTCGTTTGGCAACGGACCCGCCCCCTCGAGGGCACATCTTTGGGAGGGAGGGAGCCCAGGACCTTTGCAACCGGCAGGCAGGGAGGGAGGAGTCTCCTCCAGAAGACTTGGGTCGAGCGAGGGTCAGGGTCAAGATTCAGGGTCCGCACGGGGGAGGACACATTGTCCACCAGGAGGAGGGGGGCTGGCTGTGAGCATGGCCTGCCCCTTGCCCTGCCAGGCGGGACTCTTCTGCCTTCCTGGCACTCCAGCCAGGTCCTGACGGACGGATGGACACAGGGACGGAGGACACCCGCCCGCCCGCTCGCTTCGCCTCGGCTCTCCTGTCCCGGCCTGGCCCCTGGCTCTCGGCTGCCCGGGACACTCCTCCTTCCGCCTGGCCATGGGAAGCGCCTGCCGGAGCCTCCTGCTGACCTTGGCTTTCCTGCTCTGCTGCCTTCCGGAAGGGGGGGGGCTTGCGGTAGAGGTTGGCTTAAAGGGGGCATAATTCCAAAGTGTGGCCTAGGGCGGAAAAAGGTGTTAATCCGGGCCTGACCTGAACCCCAATTGACATTTCAGCAGTGGATGCAGCCAAGAGCAGGTGGGGCTCTGCCAAGTTGGACGGGCTGATGTAATTCTTAGCAAGTTATTATTTATTTCTTTATTTTATTTACTTTATTTACTTTATGCATTTAGAATCATAGAATACTAGAGTTGGAAGAGACCTCGTGGGCCGTCCAATCCAACCCCATTCTGCCAAGAAGCAGGAAAATCACATTCAAAGCACCCCCGACAGATGGCCATCCAGCCTCTGTTTAAAAGCCTCCATAGAAGGAGCCTCCACAACACTCCGGGGCAGAGAGTTCCACTGCTGAACAGCTCTCACAGTCAGGAAGTTCTTCTTAATGTCCTTTCTTGTAATTTGAAGTCATTGCTCTGCGTCCTAGTCTCCAGGGCAGCAGAAAACAAGCTTGCTCCCTCCTCCCTGTGACTTTGCCTCACATATTTATACATGGCTTTCACGTCTCCTCTCAGCCTTCTCTTCTTCAGGCTAAACATGCCCAGCTCTTTAAGTCGCTTGTTGTAACTCAGACGCCAATTAGAGCCAAGCCCAGATGTAAAGGGGGGGGGGGGGTAACAAAAGGTTTATTTTACAAGAAATGGATAGGGGACTAACAAAAATCTAGCAAAACTGGCAAAAACCCAGGGAAAACCCAAAGAAACCACTGCAGGAGAAGCCAAAGTAAACTCAGGGACGTCCTCTGCGATGTCCTTTGTGGGATGATCCAAAAAGCAAAGTCTGTAACCGGTCCGAAGTCAAGGGCAGGAGAAATAATGGAGGAAAACGAGGAGAAAGTCCAAGGTTCAACAGGAGAAAAGATCCAGTGGAGTCAAACCCCGCCACTAGGAACACATGGCTGTAGGAGTAGTCAGGAACACGATACCAGATATCAGGATGTCAAGGTAACAGGAAGCCAAGGTAACAGGACACCAGACTCAACTCCTTGCCTGCCGCAAGGAACCATTTCCCAAACCCACAATTTATAACCCTAAAGATCAGACTCATCTGAGTCACACCCTTCTAGATTAGATGAAGCAGCTGCATGCCTCTCAGTAGCTGACACCCTGTCAGCATTTCCCCAAGTCTCCCAGCGTGTCTCAAAACTTAGTGTTTCCCAGTTATTCCCAGAAGTTTCAAAGGGCCAATCTTTGTCACTGTCAAACCCCATAAACGTCTCACTACTGGAGTCAGCATTACATATATCCTTAACTTCGTTTACCAAAGTCCAATCTAACTCAGCATCACTTTCTTCTGACTCCAGTTCCACATCTCCAGGGAAACCCTCAAATGACTCTGAATCTGTGGGGGCTGTAAGTACTTGTCGAATCCTTTTCCTCTGTTCAAACTCATCAGAGCTGGAATTGCTTGCATTCCGTTTTCTACTCACTCCAGTTTCTACAGTCTCATCAGCTTCTCCCAACTCCATGCTGCTTTCAGCTGGTGATAACTCAAAGTCTGCTACAGCTCTGCTATCAGGCGATGCCGAGGCCTGACTTACAACACCGCTCCTCATAGGGCTTGTTCTCCAGACCCTTGATCATTTTAGTCGCCCTCCTCTGGACACATTCCAGCTTGTCAACATCTCCCTTCAATTGCGGTGCCCAGAATTGGACACAGTGTGATTCCAGGAGTGGTCTGACCAAGGCAGAATAGAGGGGTAGCGTGACATTTTGAATTCTGCTCTATTTCCCCAGGAAGCCTTCTAAGCACAGCTTTGTTTTGTGCATACCTCACGCTGACAGCTTCTCTGCCTGTAAAGCTCAGTTTGATTCTATACAGGGTGTTTAACAAGGGCGAAAGGTTACAATGTGAAATGCAGGCCGACCGTTTGCTTAAGTGGTCATAATGCCCTTCACAAAGAATCCAAACGCATGGATGGCTGTGTCGATCTAAAACCATTTCCATCCATTTCCATCTCTATTAGGAACAAGTCCATTGCAAATCCTCCCCAAATACTTTAGATTACAACAAACATGCTGAGAAAATCAATTTCGCCTCCAATTAATGTGGGAACATAGAAGTGGATTATATATGGGGCAAAGAATGTCTTCTGCCCACATTCACATACATATGTTGCAGGCGCCTTCTTTCCAATGCTTTTTTTTTTGGGTCATGTCAGGATGTATTTCATTCACTGGACCAAATTTGGCACAAATACCCAATTTGAAGTTGGCCAGAAGTTGGAATGTTAAATAGCCTCTGACTGTCTGTCTACATGTGTTGTGTGTCTATGGCATTGAATGTTTGCCATGTATGTGTACATTGTAATCCGCCCTGAATCCCCTGCAGGATGAGAAGGGCGGAATATAAATAAATAAATAAATAAATAAATAAATAAGAATACTGGTAGGGTTGCCAGGGGGGGGGGGTTGATTTTGTAATTTGGGAGTTGTAGTTGCTGGAATTTATAGTTAACCTTCAATCAGAGCATTCTGAACTTCGCCAGTGATAGAATTGTACCAAACCCGGCACACAGAACTCCCATAGACAACAACAAAAAAATACTGGAAGTGTTTGGAGGGCATTGACCTTGAGGTTTGGAGTTGTAGTTCACCTACATCCAGAGAGCACTGTGGACTCAAACAATGATGGATCTGAACCAAACGTGGCACGAATATTCAATATGCCCAAATGTAAATACTGGTGGAGTTTGGGGAAAATAGACCATGACATTTGGGAGTTGTAGTTGCTGGGATTTATAGTTCACTTACAATCAAAGAGCGCTCTGAAACCAGCCCACAATGTACCCGCACCAAACTTGGCACACTGCCTAAATTATTATTATTATTATTTTGTATATTTGTAGCCCGTCCTTCTCACCCTTGGTGGGGAGGGGGGAGATTCAGGGCGGCTTTACAACATGCACGCTTTCAAACTGCTAGGTTGGCAGTAGTTGCTGGGATTTATAGTTCACTTGCACTCAGAGAGCAAGCGGAGGAGCTTGGTGGAAGGATTTGACATCTGTTTCCAAAAAGGAAGAGAAGGTCTGATGGAGAGATCCTTCAGCCTTCTCTGCCAAAGGGGTTCCTGAGACCATCGGAAATATGTGTTTTCTGATGGTCTTTGGCGACCCCTCTGTGACCCCCCAGGGGTCCGAACCCCCAGGTTGAGAAACTCTGATGTAGGGTTTTGGATCGACTGGCATGAGTGGGAGGAGGTAGCACTTCTCAATGAGGCTTCGCAGTGGCTGTTAATTCATCAAAATAAATCCGGTTCCGAATCTTCTGCCTGCTAATCCTTGGGAATGACAGTTTTGAAGGCCTAAACGAAGAGTGCGAATGCTGCACTAATGTCGCATGTGGAACCGCTGCTCCGCTGTCAAAGCTTGGAAATCATTCAACATGCGTAATCGATTTTTTACCCCTCTGCGGATTAAACTTTTCCACTGTGAACTGAAAAACGACTTCTGAATATTTCTTGCTTAAACAAACCTCATGACATTCATCGGGTTGCCTCAGGCCAGTCTTTCTCAGCATTCCTAATGCTGCCATCCCTTAATACAGATCCTCATGTTGTGGTGACCCCACAACCACAACATTATTTTTGTTGCTACTTCATCACTGTAATTTTTGTCACTGTTATGGATTGAAATGTAATTATCTGATATGCAGGAGGATTTATTTTCATTCGCTGGACCAAATTTGGAACAAATACCCGATACGCCCAAATTTGAATACTGGTGGGGTTGATGGAGGGAATGATTTTGTCATTTGGTAGTTCTAGTTACTGGGATGTATAGTTCGCCTACAATCAAAGAGCATTCCAAACTCCACCAGTGATGGAATTGAACCAAACTTGGCACACAAAACTCCTGTGACCAACAGAAAATACTAGTAGGTTTTGGTAGGCATTGACCTTGAGTTTTGAAGTTGTAGTTCGCCTACATCCAGAGAGCACTGTGGACTCAAACAATGATAGATCTGGACCAAATTTGGCACGAATACTGAATATGCCCAAATGTGAACAATGGTGGAGTTTGGGGGAAAGAGACCTTGACATTTGGGCGTTGTATTTGCTGGGATTTATAGTTCACCTACAATCAAAGAGCATTCTGAACTCCACCAGATATGGAATTGAATCAAACGTAGCATACAGAACTCCATGACCAACAGAAAATACTGGAAGGTTTTGGTAGGCATTGACCTTGAGTTTTGAAGTTGTAGTTCGCTTACATCCAGAGAGCACTGTGGACTCAAACAATGTGAGCACTGGTAGAGTTTGGGGAAAATAGATCTTGACATTTGGGAGTTGTAGTTGCTTGGATTTATAGTTCACGTATAATCAAAGAGTGCTCTGAAACCAGCCCACAATGAATCTGCACCAAACTTGGCACACTACCTACATTATTGTTATTATTTCGTACATTTGTAGCCCCGTCCTTCTCACCCCTGGGGGGGAGACTCAGGGAAGCTTTACAACAAGCACTCATTTGAGTGCTAACCATTGTCATAATCACATTTAAAACAGATCATTAAAATACATTACATTAAAATCATTTGATTAAAATCACGCCAGTTTAAAAATCATTGTCTAGGGCCGTCCATTGTTATACATATTACATTGAGTCTTATCCCAATTTTTGCTGTTACTGTTCAATCAGGTCTCTAGTTTCTTTCTAAAAGGCAGAAGGAAGGGGGCCAGTCTGATGTCACGGGGAAGGGAGTTCCACAACTGAGGGGCCACCACAGAGAAGGACCCGTCTCTCGTCCCCACCAGTCGTGTTTGCGATGGTGGTGGGATCCAGAGCAGGGCTTCTCCAGCTAATCTTAAACTACATGGCCAACACTTAATACTGGTGGGGTTGGGGGTTGTTTTTGAATTCTGGGAGTTGTAGTTCACCAACACCAAAAAGAGAAGGACTGGAGGAGAGTTCTTCAGCTCTCTCTGCCAAAGGGGTTCCTAAGATCACCAGAAATACATGTTTTCTGATGGTCTTTTACGACCCCTGTGAAACCCGCTCACAACCCTACCAGGGGTCCCGACCCCCAGGTTGAGAAACACTGCCCTATGCAAAGAGGCAATTTTAGGATACAAATATACAATGATTTTAAGATATGTTGTTGGAAATGTCAGCAGCATCATTTCCACCAACTTAGTTATTGCCACACATTCGTTCATTATTGACTATGTTGGGTTATCTATATATATAAAAGGGAAGTGGTCGTGCAACGGGGCAAATGCACGCCAAAACAACATTCCCCACACACACAACAAAACCCAGGCCCACTCATCCCCACCACGAGGTACATCACCCACCCACAAAAACAACCCAAAAACAAACAGAACACCCCCAAAACATCCCCCCAAAAAAACCTTGCTACGCATGCGCAAAAACCCCATAAACACAAAATGGCCGCAAAAGACACGTCACAATACCCAGCATCCACTCCAGAACCCGGCCCCGTGCCACCGCCGCCATGCCCACCTCCTCCGTCGCTTCCTTAGCCCCGAGGAGAGGGGCAGAAGGCCAAGGACGGCGCCGCGGCCCGGGTCCAAAACACGAAGGCAGCCGCAGACAGAGGCCGAGCACGCAGCGGGAAAGGCGCCCCCGCGCGACCCGGCTACATGCGGCGCCTGGAAGGTAAGTGAACTACACCTCCCAGAAGGCTCCGGGCCGGCCCGTTTCCCAGCAACAGGCGCGGAGCCTTCTGGGAGGTGTAGTTCACTTACCTTCCAGACGCCGCATGGAGCCGGTCGCACAGGGACGCCTTTCCTGCTGCCGGAAGGAAAAAGCACAGGAAGTAGCCCACAATGCCCGCGCAGAGCATTGTGGGAGTCCCGTAGACCCCGCCTTCTCCGCCATGCCCGCTTCCTCCGCCCCCCGCAGCCTCCTCCCGTCCTCCCCCGAGGACGGGGCCGAGAGGGAAGCCGCGCCGGGCAGCGGAATGGAGGCGGCGGGTACCGGCGGCAATGGGGACCGAGACCCCCTTCTGCCGCCTCCTCCTCGGGCAGCGGAGGCCGCAGGGAGAGGGGTTGGCCGGTTCCCCTTCGGCCTGCTCTTCGGCCACCGGAGGAGGCGGCAATGGGCTCTCCGCCGCTACCGGCCGCCTCGATTCCGCTGCCCGGGGCCGCGGCCGTGGGGGAGCCGCACCGTCTTTCTCCCAGCGCCCTCCTCTTCGAACAGCGGAAAGGAAGCCGCGGACGGCGTAGGAGAGCCCTTAACCGCCTCTCCTCCGCTGCCCGAGGAGAGGGCCGCGGGGGAAGGAAAACGAGCGCTTCCCCATCGCCCTCCTCTTCGGCCTCCTCCTCTACACATACACACACACACATTAAAAAAACCATACACACATTCAAAAAAACACACACATACACACACACACAAATACACACAACAAACATGCTCAAAACACTTCAAAAACATACATACCCTGACATTCTCACATCACCAAAATAGGGCACAGCAACGCGTGCCGGGTTCAGCTAGTGTGTATATATATATATATATATATATATATATATATATATATATATATATATAGAACTCGACATGGTTCTCTGGTGCTTTACATGTTAATATTAAATTGTTAAATAATTTCATTCATTCACATAGAAGGGTATTCATATTTTTATGAATTTGTTCTTTATTATTATTATTATTATTATTATTTAAAACTAGCTGAACCCGGCACGCGTTGCTGTGCCCTATGTTGGTGATGTGAGAATGTCAGGGTATGTATGTTTTTGAAGTGTTTTGAACATGTTTGTTGTGTGTATTTGTGTGTGTGTGTATGTGTGTTTTTTTTGAATGTGTGTATGGTTTTTTGGGGGTTTGTGTGCATTTGTGTGTGGTGGTTTTGGGGTGTGTGGTTTTTTGTGTGTGTTTATATGTGTGTGTGTGTGTGTAGTTATTGGTATGTGTGTATGTATTTCTGTGTAGTTATCTGTGTGTTTTGTGTTTGTTTACGTGTATATATATGTGTGTGTTTGTGTATGTGTATTTATGTATGTGTATATATGGAGAGGTGGGGATATGTGTGTGTATATTTGTGTATGTATTAGTGTGTATGTGTATGTTTAGTTGTGTGGATATATTTGTGTTTGTATGTGGTTGTGTTTTTATATGTGTTTTTTGTGGGTTTTTTTTAATGTGTGTGTGTGTATGTGTAGAGGAGGAGGCCGAAGAGGAGGGCGATGGGGAAGCGCTCGTTTTCCTTCCCCTGCGCCCCTCTCCTCGGGCAGCGGAGAAGAGGCGGTTAAGGGCTCTCCTACGCCGTCCGCGGCTTCCTTTCCACTGTTCGAAGAGGAGGGCGCTGGGAGAGAGACGGTGCGGCTCCCCCTCGGCCTCGTCCCCGGGCAGCGGAATGGAGGCGGCGGGTAGCGGCGGAGAGCCCTTTGCCGCCTCTCCTCCGGTGGCCGAAGAGCAGGCCGAAGGGGAACCGGCCAACCCCTCTCCCTGCGGCCTCCGCTGCACGAGGAGGAGGCCGCATTTATGGTCAAGACCCCTTGACCATAAATGCCCTTCTTAATAAATAGATATCAACACACCATGACAACAGGGCCTATAAACCCCCTCTCCTACTTCACTTTCCTGATCCACCCATTGTATATCACTTTACAGAGAGTGCCCCTTTAAAAGCTTTCCTGATCTCTCCCATATAAGCCTCATGATGACCTCCAAACACTGCCATTTCCTATCTATGGAGTGGTCCGTCCTCCGCGCAGTGTGAACAACTCTACATGGTAATTACTCTTTATGTTATTATTCTTGACATGTCCCCCGTTCACCGTTCATTCTGGTACTGATATTTGTTATTACTACCATTGTTTAGATATATTTCTACTGAGGACGCTATTATTTCTGCCTCTGAGGAAGTCAATGTGACGAAACGGCCCTCAGCCGGCTCAGGAGAGAGCTCCCGCCGTCAGGCAACCCCTTTCCGCTGGTTTCACCCACCCCGTGAACAGCGGACCCCTATACATCTATCCAGGCATTTGCCAGTCTACCTTTCACTCCAAGGACGCCCTGTAACTCTTCCCGGACTCCCCTTACCAACAGCCTTTGCGGGCCGCCATTGTGCGCTGCCCCGCACATGCGCAACAGCGTCCGGCCTTCAGAGCAGTCCCGGCAGGACTACGACGCCCATAAACACTTGCGGCGTGCTACAGCGCATGCGCGCACTTGCGTCATAGCTACAGCGACTCGGCCCGCGTCTCCTGCCTTCTCCCCGCTTGGCTTTTAGGGAATCCTCCCAAACCAACGGTTCATTTATCCCCATTGTGGCAATACTAACATTGAACTGTTTCCAACAATAGGAGGGACAGTATTTTTTCCTTCCTATGCATATGACTTCTTTACTGTTTATGTTAACAATGCTATTATGCTATTGAATTTATGAAAGTTATTTACTTTGCTGTATAGCGACATTGCAACAGTGGTTTATCCACTTGTATCTATATATGTACCCCATTGTGGCATTTGACACATGTATGTTTTGCAACTGTATGTTTTGCAACTTCATTAATTGATTTTATGATAATCAGTTTACTGTGCTTATTTGCATACCTGAATAGCTTTTGAGCTTGTACACTACGGTGTTGCCCCCTGTTTATTTTCTTGTTGACCTACAAAACCCTATATGGTTCTGGCCCAGTTTACCTGTCCGAACATATTCTCCCCTAAGAACCATCAAGAGTGCTAAGATCGTCTGGAGAGGCCCTGCTCTCGGTCCCACCACCTTCGCAGGCGCGTCTGGTGGGGACGAGGGACAGGGCCTTTTCTGTGGTGGCCCTCCCGGCTGTGGAATTCCCTCCCAAATGAAATTAGATCCACCCCCTCCCTCCTGACTTTTAGGAAGTGGGTGAAAATGTGGCTGTGCAATGAGGCCTTCGCAGAATGAAGGAAGAGATCGCGAAGCGACTAAAGTCGCCAACCACTTGATATGGACCGCATATATGGATTAAGTTGGTCTTGATTTTACTTTGGCGAAAGGCTTTTAAAATGTATTTATTGTATTATATTTTATTGTAAATTTCATTGTAAATGTATTATGCTTTTAGATTTTAAATGTTAGCATTGAATACTTGCTGTTTGCCGGTCTGAGTTCCTCTTCGGAGGTGAAAAAGCCGGGGTATAAAAGTTTTAAATAAATAAATAAATAAATAAATAAATAAATAAATAAATAATTGTATATACATATAATATTGATAATATTATAATGTAATACAGTATAATACTACTACTAATAATATTATAATTACATATATATATAATTATATATAAATATATATACAGTATAAATATATAAATATAAATATAATTATATATTTTATATTACATGTAATATTACTAATAATATTACAGTATAATGTTATAATACAATGTGATATATAATATTATTATTGTGCTATGGCAATAATATAATATATTGGATTTACATTTTACTTGTAAGCCGCTCTGAATAGGGTGGCATATAAATGTTGTAAATAAATAAATTAGGTGTCAATCAATCAATCAATCAATCAAATTGATTGTCTCCCATTATATACAATGACATAGTAAAATTATATCCCTAGAAAATTCTATCAAGTAAAGAAATAAATATTAGCCATATATCAATCAAATAAATATTAGCCATAGCCCCAGGACTTCTTGGGGCTATGGCTTTTAAACATAGGCTTTTAAACACATTTCTCATATATGTGAGAGATACTCCCACCAGGCTCGTCCTTTTCCCCCCCCAAAATGCAGACGAATTGGCTTGACGTTTGTTAGCAAAGTTTTCCCCACAGATCCATCAATGTAGCTTATTTCCCTGACAAGAAAAAGATCTATTTTCCAGCCCCTTAATCAATCTCAGACTGCAGGAGCTTAAACCCATGTGATGCACATCATCAGTGCATTGTGGAAACCTTCCGACGAGTTAAAGTGATTCAGAATCCGAGCACCAAGGACTATGCTTAAGGTGATAGACCTACTGAATTGTCCTTGGAACTAGTACTATCAGAAAATTGTGGCATTGCGGGGAATTTTAAGATCATCATCCAATCCACTGCTCAATGCAATCTGTTGTTGTTATGTCCCTTTTGGTGGACTCTGATTCATAAAATTTTCTAGGAAAAATTGAGGGATATCATTTCACTATGCCATCTATTATATAAAGGAGGACCCGTCATCGAACGACTGACAGAGACAGAGAAACCTTCCAAGGCAGAGACACCAAACTTGCCAACAAAAATAGGCCTCAGGCAAGGAAGGTTTTTAGCAAAGAAACTTTCCCCCCCAAAACCTAGAAGGCCCCCTAAACAACGATTTTAAAAAAACCTACATTTTCCAGCATCCTCTGCGGCTGCCAGCGAAACCCATTGGCCAACATCGGCCCACACAAAATGCAGGCAAGGTTAGATTAGAATGCTGAGTGATTTCAGTTTAGTCAGTTGGTGTTTGAGGGTTAAACTGTCAAGGCCAAGATCTAGGAGGGAGACAAATAGGGCACCAGGGACACAGGCACCACTGACAAACACATACCCCAGAATAACACAAACTTGCAAAACCCACAAAAAACAATCCTGCAACACAAAAACCCACCCCAAACAACCCCTCCACATCACAACCAGCACACAGCCAGACTAAGACAACTATGTCACCACAACACACACAAAATACACCCCACAAATACCTGACAACTTCCCCAACACAAAACCCAGGACTGCACTCAGTACTCACCACCACACACACCTCCAAATACACACACATCCCAGGCACAATACTCCAGCAATTCTTACCCACACGACACAACACAACTTCCTATCACAACCCATCCCCCAACCTTACGGGACCCCGCACACACAACACCTACTACCATCACAAACAAAAAACAACTCCACCTATATTCCAACCACAACACAGCACTGATACTCTACAAACACACACAAACACCCAAAACACCCCACCCACACAAGCATTCCACAACATACTACCACCCACAATGCCACCACACACCCACTAACTCACCAAAAAAGTAATACCTACATACAACACAATACGCACATAACACAACCTTGCGTCTACTGCTCAACACATTTGTATACCATTCCTTCCTTCCACACAGGCATAAGCTGACCCAAAAGACAAGCCATGCCTCCTAAAAAGAACAGCATCGGACGACACACTCGCAACGCTACATACATCACACAAAAAAGGGCAGAACAAACGCCAGAACAGAAAGACACTGCACTACACTAGCTTTTGCCATCACCATAAACAAGGCTCAAGGACAAACACTACAAATCTGTGGCATAGACCTTGACACAGAATGCTTCTCCCACAGACAATTCTATGTAGCGTGCTCCAGAGTTGGGAAAGCACAGAACCTCTACATCAACACAGCAGATGGAAAGACAAAAAACTTGTATACCCACAAGCTCTGCAGAACGCCAGGAACATCACACACCGACAACTCCACAGGACTTCAACATCCCACCCACCAGAACAACCCACAATGACACAGCCATGACCCCACCAAGACCATAAGTAACATCAATTCCAACCCTTACATACTCAGACTTTCTCGCATCTCCTAAATAGGGCACAGCAACGCGTGCCGGGTACAGCTAGTTGTATATAATGGGACTCGAGCATCCAAGTAAAGTTAAAGGTTTCCCCTTGACATTAAGTCTAGTTGTGTTTGGGGTGTAATTCCCATCTCCATTTCTACATCAAAGAGCTGGCGTTGTCCGTAGATGCCTCCACGGTCATGCCATTGGCATGACTGCATGGAGCTCCGTTACCTTCCCGCCGAAGCAGTACCTACTGATCTACTCACATTTGCATGTTTTCGAATTGCTATGTTGGCAGAAGCTGGAGCTAACAATGGGAGCTCACCCCATCATGCGGATTCGAAGCATTGAACTTCCGGTCAGCAAGTTCTGCAGCTTAGCAGTTTAACCTTCTGTGCCACAGTGGCCCTGCGTGAGCATCCAAGGATGTTAGATATCTATGGGAAATCCTGGAACCAAACCCTAGCAGATATGTGTCCAATTCACTTACAGTCATGGTTCAACTTTCCGCATTGGCAGGGATTGACCTGGATTAACATAGGAGAAAATTCTGACTCTACACTTTGACAATGTTATGAAAAGTGTAGAGTCATTACATTTTTACTTATATAGATTCAACTTCAAAACAAACCTACAAGGGCGGGTCAATAAATCCGTGACTTTGTGAATGAAACACAGGTTTTTGGATAAAAAAATCATTTTATTTTTCAATGTCGTCTCCTTTGAGCTCTATACACTTTGTCCAACTTTTCTCCAATTCTTTTATCCCTTCCAAAAAATAAGATTTGTCGAGGTCATAAAAATAGGTATTTGTTTGTGATATGATTTGATCGTTGGGAGTCAAATCTCCGCCGAGCCATTTCTTCACATTTGGAAACAAGAAATAGTCACTCTGGGCTAAATCTGGAGAATAGGGCGGATGAGGGAGCAATTCGTATCCCAATTCATGGATTGTTGCCATGGCAACTGCACATACATGCACCCTTGCATTGTCCTGGTGCAAAATAACATTTTTCTTGGCAAATGCGGTCGTTTTTTTCTAAATCCTCATTAAATCAACCCAATAAGTTGGCATAATATTTGCCATTGATTGTTTTACCCTTTTGAAGGCAGTCAATGTGGATTATACCGCGTGCATCCCAAAAGACGGTCACCATGACTTGATTGGCTGACAAACCCACCTTGGCCTTCTTTGGCGCCGATTCACCCTGAGAAACTCACTGTTTGACTGCTGTTTGGTCTCTGGTGTGTTGTGGTGGATCCACGTTTCGTCCACGGTTACGAAACGGCGCAAAAAACCATCCATATTGCAATTGACAACGCCAAACACTCCTGCGAAATTGTCACACGATTGCGTTTGTGGTCAATTGTGAACAAAGGCGGCACCCATCTTGTGGAAAGCTTTCTCCCAAGTGATCATTTAAAATTGAAACCACTGAGCCATGTGAGATGCCTATGGCTTTCACAATCTCTCCACTTTCAATCTCTGATCGGCCAACACCATATCGTGAATTTTTTCAATTGTTTCAGGTGTAGAGACCTCAACTGGGTGTCCAGAATGTTCGGCATCTTCCGTGCTTGTACGGCCACAACAAAATTCAGTAAACCACTTTTTACCATTGAAATTGATGGTGCAGAGTCCCAATGGTATTTATCAAGCTTAACCTTGGTTTGAGTGATTTTTTTCCGCAAAAAAAATGCTTAATGAGCACACAAAATTCACTTTTTTTCCATCTTCTCCTCAAATCAGGCAGTAGTCTGCTATCAATGGCTGTCAAACACAAACTAAATGACACAGCTTGTTCAAATTTTGACAGGAGTCAACTGACAGATGCCTGTTGACAGGAGCAGTGTTGCTCTTTCAGTTAAGAGGTGAGAAATTCAAAAAGTCACGGACTTATTGATCCTCCCTCGTACAAGAGCCTATCTTGTTCGTAACTTTGGGACTGCCTGTAATAGGGTTTCTATGAGAAATTTCTCATAGCCTGTGAGTTTTAGCGCATTTTGACAAAGCGACTACCTGCCCGCACGAGAGCCTCTTGGTCGATCTAATCACCAGAAAGAAGCGAAGCTGCTGACCCAGCCATTCTGCAAGGAAAAGGCCGGCCAATTCCCATTCAAAGCTATTAAACCCGCTGTCAGGTGGCATTGCGCTCCCAGGCCACGGAGCAATGCCATTTCAGGAACCTGAAAGGTGGTGAAGGAATTGTAATTAAATTGCCATTAGATGGGTAGCAGATTGTCTGGCAGCTGACAGTGAGTGAAAATGTTCCGTTCTGTCATGTTTTATCAGCATGAGAACCCATTTGCAAGCCGCTCTAATTACAGCCCTAATTGCCAGTGTGATTAGAGGGCCCTGCAGCTGCTCATTACATACCCAGCACCTCAACCAGGAGGTCGCGCAGGGAGCGTTTACTCCATGGAACCACATACAAGGTAAGAGCAAAAAAAGTCGGGCCGAAAAAGCAAGCAGATGCAGAACGGCAGGATTTTGCCCGCAAGATTACTGGCTGGTTACAGCTCTTGCACGCATGATCACAGCACACATAACACACAATTGGGGCTGGTTCTAGCGAGCAGAACTTTCCAGACTGTGTGTCACAACACATTAGCATACTGTCTACAGTGTGCAGGTGTGTTGCACAAATGTGATGAGACAACTCTGAGTCTAGTGCAGGGTTTCTCAACCTTCCTCATGCCACAACCCCTTAATACAGTTCCTTGTGTTGTGGTGACCCCTAACCATAACATTATTTTCGTTGCTACTTCATAACCAGGGGCGGTCTAAGGTAATTTTAAATGGTAGGCGAACATTATTTTGGCGCCCCAAAAACATTATTTTGCCCCCCCCATGTAAAACAAACATACAATTATAATATCACAATACCATTAGTAGTATTATACTGTATCAATGTATATACAATATATTATACCATACTCATACTATATTATATCATAATTATATTATACTACATTACAATATAATTATATTATAATATTTTGACATTATAATATAATGTAACATTCTATTATATTATTATAATATAATTATTTATTTAAATAAAATTATCCTCTACTAAATATTTTCATTACTCCTATAAAACTCAAATAACCCAAAATAAAGTAAAATAAAATATTATATATTTTGTACAATACCACTCTACTGCAATATTGTTTGTAATATTACATGTAATATAAAATATATCATTATTCTATTGTTATATTGTATTTGTATTATATTGTATGACAATATTAAGCAGAACTGTATAATAATCAACAAGAAATGCAATGTAAATGCATCAAAATCAGAATATATTACCTACCACCCGACTCATAATTCATAGGAGTCTCCCATAAGTCCAAAATTAGGATCCCAATGTAAATGTAAATAGAAAAACAGCCAAAATGTTCAAATGAGGTCGAATACAGGCAGCACGGCCTGGGCAAACTTGGGCCCTCCCTCCCTCCCTCCAGGTGTTTTGGCCTCCAACTCCCACAACTCCTCATAGCCTCAGGCCCCTCAGGTCTAGACAGAAATAGAGCCGAAGAAAGGAAGGAGGGAGAGAAGAGGTCACAGAGGAGGAGGAGGAGGAAAGCCCTTCATTCCTTCACTTACACTTCCTTCACTGATTCTTTTCTCCTTCCCTGCAAACGCGCGCACGCGGCGGAGACAAAGGGAGAGGAGAAGCACTCCCTGCCTGCCCGATAGGGAGTGCTTTGTTTACAGGCTTCTGCGCAAGGGAGCTACTGGGCATGTGCGGAGGTTTTCGCGCATGTGCAGTTGCTCCTGCGCTCAACTTCAGCTCCGAGCAACTGCACATGCGCGAAAACCTCCGCGCATGCCCAGAAGCGGCGTCGGAGTGCACAAGGCCGGGGTCAGAAAGCAGGCAGCTGCAGCACTGTCTGAGGAACATCGGCAGGGCCAGGATGGCGCCCCATGCGACCAGGATGGCGCCCCCTTCCCAGATGGCGCCCTAGGCGGCCGCCTACTTGGCCTATTTTGTAGGACCGCCCCTGTTCATAACTGTAATTTTGCTACTGTTATGAATCGTCATGTAAATATCTGATATGCAGGATGTATTTTCATTCACTGGACCAAATTACCCGATATGCCCAAATTTGAATACTGGTGGGGTTTTGGGGGAGTTGGTTTTGTCATTTGGGAGTTGTAGTTGCTGGGATGTATAGTTCACCTACAATCAAAGGGCATTCTGAACTCCACCAATGATGAACTGAACCAAACTTGGCACACAAAACTCCCATGACCCTCAGAAAATACTGGAAGGGGTTGGTGGACACTGACCTTGAGTTTTGGAGCTGTAGTTCACTTACATCTAGCGAGCCCTGTGGACTCAAACAATGATAGATCTGGACCAAATTGGACATGAATACTGAATATGCCCAAATCTGAACACTGAAGCACACTTGGCACACAGAACTCCCATGACCAACAGAAAATACTGGGTTTGGTGGGCATTGACCTTGGGTTTTGGAGTTGTCGTTCACTTACACCAGAGAGTACTGTGGACTCAAACAATGACAGATCTGGACCAAACTTGGCACAAATACTCAATATGCCCAAATTTGAACACTGGTGGAGTTTGGGGACAATAGACATTGGCATTTGGGAGTTGTAGTTTCTGGGATGTATAGTTCACCTACAATTAAAGAGAATTCTGAACCCCACCAATGATAGAATTGGCCCAAACTTCCCACACAAAACCTCCATGCCTCGAGGTGGAGTATTTTGCCTTTGTCCCTCTGGAGCTTCATTTTGTTAGTTTTGGGCAATCATCTCTCTAACGTGTTAAGACCGTTTTGAATTCTGCTCCTGTCTTCTGGAGTACTGGCTCTCCCTCCCAATTTGGTCCCATCTGCAAACTTGATGACCATGTCTTCCAACCCTTCGTCTAAGGCATTAGTAGAGCTCCTGAACAAAACCGGGCCCAGGACAGAACCCTGCTGATGGCCCTCCACTCATCACTTCTTTCCAGGATGAAGAGGATGCCTTGGGGAGAATCACACTCTGGGTTCGTTCACTTAACCAATTGCAGTTTCCTTGCCAGAAGGAAGGTCTTCCTGAAATCCAGAGGTTTAGCACAGCGGTAAGAACAGCTGCTAAAAGATCTTATCAACTGAACGTTACAGGTTCAAGACCCCGGGCTGGCTTGGGCAGCCAGCTGTCAGCCCTGCCTTCTGTTTACCTAAGCAGTCGAAAACAAGCCTAGTTGTGAGTAGAGAAATTAGGGACCGCTTTGTGGGGGAGGACTTTTATAACGCCAATAAATAAGGAAGACCAATTGCCTAACGCAGTGTTTCCCAACCTTTTTTTTGAGCCACGGCACACTTTTTACATTTGCAAAATCCTGGGGCACACCACCAACCAAAATGACACAAAATGACACTCTAACACAGAAATACATATAGTTAATATGTTTTTAAATGTATTTATACACTCAGTGTGAAACCTGGGCCTGTTTCAATGAACACAACAGAGATATCCTGGCAGGAATGGCAGAAAGACACAAACTTCCCCCACAGAACTCCCATAACCAAGAGAAAATACTATAAGAGTTTGGCGGGCATTGACCTTGAGTTTTGGATTTGTAGTTCACCTATATCCAGAGAGCACTGTGGACTCAAACAATGTTGGATCAGGACCAAACTTGGCATGAATACTCAATATGCCCATAGACCTTGACATTTGGGAGTTGTAGTTGCTGGGATTTATAGTTCCCCTACAATCAAAGAGCATTCTGAACCCCACCAATGATAGAACTAGACCAAACTTCCCACACAGAACCCCCAGGAGGCAAGAGGAGGTCTCTACTTGGGAAAAGGGAGGCAGGCCTTCCCAATGCATGGAGAGGGAGAGACCAAGTAGACAACGGGTGGGGAGGAGAGGTGTTTGTAATTTTGTGTCTTTATCGAGGTAGGTTTCTTAGGGTTTTTATACTTCAACACTAGGCATGAGAAAAATGAAACAGAAATTAAAAGGATTCGTAAGAGATTCGTATGTAATGGGACTTTTGAGGTTTTACGTATCGCTGCCGCGATCCCGGAGAAGTAGACTTCCTTTACGGTCCTTGAGGCCAACAATTTGCGTTATGATCGTAAGAAATTCTTAAGTATTAATTAATTAATTATTGTACTACTCACTTCTCCCTGTCTTCTCCCCCTCATTTCCTTCCCGCCTTCATTCAGCTTCTTTTCCCCCCCGCATTTCTATGAGGAACTGGAAGTGACGCTGCTGCTAGGTAGGCTAGGCAATGCATTCTGGAAAGTGTAGTCCTCCAGGCTTTCCCCCCCTCCTTCTCTTCCCCGTTTCTCTGCTGCCATGCCCCATCGCAGGGGCCTGCTTCACACACACACACACACACACGCTTCTCCTCCTCTCTCTCCAGGCTTTCCCCCCTCCTTCTCTTCCCCGTTTCTCTGCTGCCATGCCCCATCGCAGGGGCCTGCTTCACACACACACACGCGCACGTGCTTCTCCTCCTCTCTCTCCCTGCGCTCTCTCAGATGCTTCTCTTCCCCGTTGCTCTGCTGCCATGCCCCATCGCAGGGGCCAGCTTCAGCCCTCCAGGTACGTGTTTTGGACTTCAACTCCCACCATTCCTCACAGCCTCAGGCCTCTTCCTTTTCCTCTCAGCCTGGGCAAACTTGGGCCCTCGCTCCCTCAGGATCGGGGTGAGAGAGAGGCAGCAAGGAGCGAGGGGGGGGGCTCCTCCTCCTTTTCTTTTGCTGCTTCCAAGAATAGAATACCCCCTCCCTCCCTTCCTCCTTCCCTCCCTCCTTCCTATTTGGAGAGTCCCATCTAGAATTCAGTGTGGTTTATTCAAGTTTTGGCCTACAACTCCCAGAAATCCCAGCCAATTTACCAGCTGTTAGGATTTCTGGGAGTTGTAGGCAAAAAACCATCTGGAATGCGCATGCTCTGGCATACGAATTACTAACGAATTTCGTTAGTACTTAAGTTACATTTCCGAATTTTTGGGACTTTTTTTGTAAGTCTTTCTTTTACTAATAAAAAAATCCCCCATTTGATATAAGAATCGCCATTTTAGGATTCTAAACCATGCCTATTCAACACACTAGATTCTCGCCCCCCCCCCCCCGATGCTGGCTCACGGCACACTAGTGTGCCAGGGCACACTGGTTGGGAAACACTGGCCTAACAGGCTGCCCAGCTCTTCGTCATAGGAGGATGAAGCAACAGCACCCCCTGTGGCGCAATGGAGCAACAGCACCCGGTGACACAACTCGAAAGAACCAGGAAAAGAACCTGTTGTTCAACTGGAAGATCCTCCTACTGTATATGTTGTATGTCCTGTATGTCAAATACAAAAACCGCAGGGATTGTCTGCTTGTATGTGTACTGTAATCCGCCCTGAGTCCCCTTTGGGGTGAGAAGGGCGGAATATACTGTAAATAAAGTGTATTATTATTAAAGTGTATTACATATATGGTGTTCCCAGCTTGGAACTCTATCGTAAAAAAGCGGTCAGATCAGTCTGGGAGACAAACTCATGATGTGCACAGCATTGTGCAATGGGAAACGTCACTAAATTTATTTTATCTGCCATATTTTTATCCTGCCCTTCTCAGAGCAATGGTCCAGCTGCAATACCAGTGTGCCAGTTTGGTGTGATAAATGTCCCAAGCTCAATTGAATATATTTTACTTCTATTTTTCCCCTCAGTGAGCTTAATACTCTTGTTTATTGTTGGTGTAATTTTATCAAAATCATTGCCCCAAAGAAGTGCCCAGGTAGAGTCCATTATATTTAAAAATTAGCATCAGTTTGCTTTTTCTTGAAACTCTTTGAGACTGCACGAGAACTGTAGAAAATGAAGATATTAAGGAGTGAAGAGAGGGGCCAGGAAGGCAGTTCCATCTTGCCTCCTGTAATGTGCTTATAATATAATATAATATAATATAATATAATATAATATAATATAATATAATATACTACTACTAATAATATGATATTATAATTATATATTTTATATTTATTTATTTATTATTTGGATTTATTAGTCACCCCTTCCGAGAAGCTCGGGGCGACTTACACGCATATAAAACCATAAAAACACAATAAAACGAACCAGTGTCCACATATTAAAATTAAGCACACAAATATGCATTAAAAGAGTCTTAAGCCAACATTCTCGCCCATGGCCTAGATATGTCCATGCGCCAAAGGCTTGGACAAACAGGAGGGTTTTACAGGCCCTGCGAAAGGCCAGCAGGTCGGTCTGTGCCCGAATTGAGGATGGAAGAGCATACCACAAGACCAGTGCAGCGGCACTGAAAGCCCTCCTTCGTGTTGTGGATAAGTGGATAGACTGGCAGCTTGGTACCACCAAGAGGTTCTGGAGCTCGGATTGCAGTGGTCGTGGGGGATTATATTGGGAGAGGCGGTCCCTTAAGTACACTGGCCCCAGACCATTCAAGGCCTTGAAGGTCAAGACCAGCACCTTGAAGGTGATCCGGTGCTCTATTGGAAGCCAGTGCAGCCCGCGCAGGACAGGCGTAATGTGGCAGCAAGATGGAAGACCTGCCACGAGCCTGGCTGCAGCGTTCTGCACCAGCTTAAGCTTCCGGATCACTGACAAGGGAAGGCCGATGTAGAGGGCATTACAGTAGTCCAATCTTGAGATGACCGTGGCTTGGACCACTGTGGCTAGGTCATGACGGGACAGGTAGGGAGCCAGCCTCCTCGCCTGTCGGAGGTGATGGAAAGCGACTTCGCTGACGATGGAGATGTGATTCTCCATCGACAGTTGGGAGTCAAGAGTGACTCCCAAACTTTTCACAGATGGAGATGGGCGAAGTGTCGCCCCGTCCAGAGTTGGGAGCCAGATCCCTCCTGTACCCGGACGACCCAGCCACAGGATCTCCGTCTTAGCCGGATTCACCTTCAACCTACTGGCTCGCAGCCATCCAGTGACGGCTTCAAGGCAACGATGGAAATTATCGGGTACGGAGTTGGGCCGGCCTTCCATCAACTGAGCAAGTGGTCGGACGTAGATGTTAAATAATAAAGGGGAGAGGATTATTACATGTAATATTACTAATAATATTACAGTATAATGTTATAGTACAATGTAATATTTAATACGCTACACCGGGAATGTGGTGCAGCTGGCTTGGAGTCAGCTGCATAAGATCTCTACTGATCAGAAGATGAGTTCAAGGTCTGGCAGGGGTCGGGGTGATCTCTTGACCAATTGTGTTGCTCGTTGTCTCTCTATACATGTTGTATGTCTATGGCATTGAATGTTTGCCTGTATATGTGCATTGTCATCCGCCCCGAGTCCCCTGCGGGGTGAGAAGGATGGAATATAAATGTTTTAAATAAATAAACAAATATTTTTTCCCAATAAATAAATAAATATTAATATTGTGCTATGGCAATAATATAATATATTGTATTTATATTTTACTCGTAAGCCCCTCTGAGTCCCCTTCGGGGTGAGAAGGGCGGCATAGAAATGTCGTAAATAAATAAATAAATAAATAAATAAATAAATAAATGATAGGCCTTGATCGGAATACACGGATGGCAGAAGGGCTGCATTTTGTACGCAGGGATTCTGCCACTGCGTTTGGAGATGTGCCTCCGTGGCGCAGTGTGGATGCAAAACGGCTTTGGCATGTTGCTGAATATGTGATAGACGATCCAGCTGCTGCCGCTCTCTGGCTCATAGGCTTTCATGAACTCCAAGGAGCAGGTGAGGAGGAAGCTGGACTCTCTGGCAGGCGGTGGCCAGCCTAAGCTGTCAACATCTGAAAGCCTCAAGCCTCTTTGCCGCAAAGCAGCTGGAACTGAAGAGCCTGGTGACGAAGAATCAAAGCAAGAGAGACTCTATGTCTGAAAATGTGGCTGAAGCAGAGCAGCCAAAACCCTCTTTGCTTGAGTGAGATGTCTCTGTTTGAAACCAGTTTTCCTGTCTCTACTCTCTTACAAAGAATTAGGGTTGTGGAAAGAGAGGACACAGGAAGATTGAATAGGGAGAGATAGACAGGAGGGAAGTAAAGGAAAGAGTTTCCCCAAATCACACTGATCATTATTATATAGAGCAGTAACATTGTTATTTGTTATTAATAATTAATAATAACAATAATAATATTAATAATCATTGATATTGCTGAACTTGCTGACTGAAAGGTTGCCAGTTTGAACCTGGGGAGCAGGGTGAGCTTCTACAGTTAGCCCCAGCTTCTGCCAACCTAGCAGTTCGAAGACAGGCAAACATGACTAGAATAGGTACCGCTCTGGTGGGAAGGTAACGGTGCTCCATGCGGTCAGACTGGCCAAATGACCTAGGAGGTGTCTACAGACAACACCGGCTCTTTGGATTAGAAATGGAGATGAGCACCAACCCCCCAGAGTTGGTCACAACTGGACTTAATGTCAAGGGAAAACCTTTAACTTTATTATTATTATTATTACTACTACTATATATACCATTATTATATAGATAATATAGGCTAGTGTGGAGTCCCTGGTGGTGCAGTGGGTTAAACGGCTGAGCTTCTGAATTTGCTGACTGAAAGGTCACTGGTTCAAATCTGGGGAGGGGGGTGAGCTCCTGCTGTTAGCTCCAGCTTCTGCCAACCTAGCAGTTCAAAAACATGCAAATGTGAGTAGATCAATAGGTACTGCTCTGGTAGGAAGGTAACAGCGCTTCATGCGGTCAGGCCAGCCAAATGACCTAGGAGGTGTCTTCAGCTTAGAAATGGAGATGAGCACCAACACCCCGAGTCGGACACAACTCGACATGGTCAAGGGAAAACCCTTACACTTACTTATCATTGTTATTATCATTATTATATACACCATTATGATTATTATTCAGATAATATAAGCTAGTGTGGAGCCTCTGGTGGTGCAGTGGGTTAAACTGCTGAGCTTCTGAACTTGCTGACCGAAAGGTTGCCAGTTCAAATCCAGGGATCGGTGGGAGCTCCCGCTGTTAGCCCCAGCTTTTTCCTACCTTCCCACCGGAGGTACTGTTCTGACCTTGGAGGTGTCTATGGACAACGCTGGTTCTTCAGCTTAGAAATAGAGATGAGCAGCACCCCAGAGTTGGACACGACTAGACTCTATGTCAGGGGAAACCTTTACCTACCTAACATAGGCCAGTATTATTATTTACACCATTATTATTATTATTATTATTTCACAGACAATGGAACAACAACAAAAATTGTATGCCCACAAGTATTATAAAATTAAATATTTTAGAAACCAGCTCTTTCTCTTTTCTTTCTTTTCCATTTTACCATACTGGGCCACAGCAATGCATGTCCAAGTACAGCTAGTAATTAATAATGATAGAAACCCAGAATCATGCTGAATGGAGTAAGAGGTTATCTGTACGCAGATGACGTCCAGATCTGTCACTCCTTTCCACCTGTCACTAAGGAGGCTGTCCAGGCTTTGAACTGGTGCTTGGCTGCTGTGTTGGACTGGATGAGGGCGAGCAAATTGAAACTTAATCCAGACAAGACAGAGGTCCTCCTGGTCAGTCGAAAGGCCGAACAGGGCATAGGGTTACAGCCTGTCTTGGATGGGGTTACACTCCCCCTGAAGACACAGGTTTGCAGCTTGGGAATGAGCCTGGATTCATTGCTGAGCCTGGAACCCTAGGTCTCGGCAGTGGCCGGGAGAGCTTTTGCACAGTTAAGACTCGTGCGACAGCTGCACCCGTACCTTGGAAAGTCTGATCTGACTACGGTCATCCACGCTCTTGTCACATCATGATTAGATTACTGCAACGCACTCTACGTGGGGCTGCCTTTGAAGACAGTTCGGAAATTACAACTAGTTCAACGGGCAGCTGCCAGGTTACAAACTGGAGCTACCAGGGGCGGCCCGAGCTCTCCAGGGGGAGTACGCGAACTTTATTTTCGCGCCCCCCCGGTGGCGAGGAGGAAGGGGAGGAAGGCCTCGCCGGCCGCACGCTGTAAGGACGCCCGGAAGTGCGCGGCTGGCGAGGCCTTCATCCCCTTCCTCCTCAGCAGAGGCGCGAGGAAGTGACGTCACGAAGATGCGCCTCTGGCTTCGGGCCCTTCCAGGGGCGCTGCTGCTGCTGCTGCCGCCGCTGCGTCTCCGTGGGGGCCGCCCTCGTGGCCTCCCCCCTCCTCCTGCTCCTCCTCGGGTCCGTGAGCGGCGAGCCCGCCCCGTGAGTCCCCTCTCCCCCCCCATTCCTCCGCGCCGCTGGCTGGCTGCGGTGACACGGCGGTGGGGCGGAGCGGCACCCCTCCCAGGTGGCCACACCCTCGGGAACGTTGCCCCACGCGGCCGCGTAGGTCGCTTAATGGGGAAGGCCGGCCCTGGGAGCTACATACAGGGAGCATACCACCCCCTGCTGTGTCAGCGCCACTGGCTGCCTGTCTACTTCCGGGCTCAATTCAAAGTGCTGGTTTTGTCCTATAAAGCTCTATACGGTTCTGGCCCAGCTTACTTATCTGAACGCATCTGCCTCTATGTCCCACCTCGTAACTTAAGATCATCTGGGGAGGCCCGGCTCTCGCTCCCGTCAGCATCTCAAATGCAGCTGGTGGGGACGAGAGACAGGGTCTCGGCTGTGGCTCCCCACCTGTGGAATGCACTTCCAAGCGAAATACGATCAACCCCATCCCTCCTAGCATTTAGGAAAAAAGTGAAATCCTGGTTATGGGACCAGGCCTTTGCACAGTAGCAGAATGCAGCATGTGGATTAGTATATTTTATTTATTTATTTATTTATTATTCATCCTTGTATACCGCTCCTTCCAGCAGGCTCGGGGTGGTTTACATAATTCAGATTAAATATCACCATCAGTTTAATACAGCAACTAAAACATAAAAGTAAATTACACAACTATGCATAAAAACAAGGATCTAATAAACCAAGCATCTAATAAAAACAAGCATTTAGGACCAGGAGCTAGGTTCTAAGCTTAATATCTATCATCAATGGCCGGTGAGGTTGAAAGCTTGTTTAAACAAAAATGTCTTACAAGCTCTCCGAAACGGAGCTAATTCATTAATAGTGCGGACCTCCTCTGGCATGGAATTCCAAAGGGATGGTGCAGCCACATAGAAGGCTCTCGATCTCATTGATGATCGCCGACAAGAGTGGATCGACGGGACTAACAGGAGGTTCTGTTCTTCTGAATGTAGTGATCTCGGAGGAACATATGGGGTGAGACGGTCCCTCAGGTACACTGGCCCTAGACCATACAAGGCCTTGAAGGTCAATACCAGCACCTTGAAAACAATCCGGTACTCTATTGGTAGCCAGTGCAGTTGCTGCAGAGTAGAAGTTATATGCTCTCGGACCGATGTTCCCGCCAGTAGTCGAGCAGCAGCATTCTGCACCAGCTTAAGTTTCCGGGTTGTTGCCAAGGGAAGGCCTATGTAGTCCAATCTCGAGATGACCATCGCCTGGATCACCGTAGCTAGGTCGCCTCTGGACAAGTAGGAGCCAGCCACCTAGCCTGCCTCAGATGGTAGAAAGCGGTCTTGCATACCGTGGAGATTTGCGTCTCCATCGATAGCAACGAGTCCAAATGGACCCCAGGCTCTTTACAGAGGACGACGGACTTACAGGCTCACCGTCCAGGGTAGGTAGCCGGCCACCACTCAATCCAGGGCGACCCAGCCATAGGATCTCCATCTTCGACAAGTTAACCTTCAATCGGCTAGCCCGCAGCCATCCAGTCACGGCTTCAAGGTATTGATGGAAACAATCGGGTACGGTCCCCGGCCTGCCATCCATTCTCAGCACTAGCTGGGTGTCATCCACATACTGATGTCACTCCAGACTGAAGTTGCGAACCAGCTGGGCCAGTGGGCGCATATAGATGTTGAACAATAGTGGGGAAAGGATGGCCCCCCTGGGGGACCCCACAAGTTAGTGGGAGTCTCCCAGAAACCATCCCCCCCCCCACCTCCACTCGTCCTGGAGAAAGGAGGCCACCCATTTAAGGGCAATCCCCCTGTCTCCCGATACGGCTAAACGGTGGGTCAACAGGATTGGCAAGTTGACAGACAATATAGGGCTTCTTGTTTTTAACCTGATTTGTGGACAAAACATTGTTTTTAACTTAATTATGTACTGTGATGTTATTTAAATGTTGTAAATGTTATTTTATGGTTTTATATTGTATTAGGCATCATATTGTTGCCTTGTTGCCACCCTGAGTCCTCCTTCAGGGGTGAGAAGGGCGGGGTAAAAGTATTGCAAATAAAATAAATAAATAATGAATGAATGAAGCAGCGGGACAGACAACAAAGTGCTTTATAGCATTGGTCCATGGACTGGTTCGTTTATAGCAGTGGTCCATAGACCAGGGTCACTCCACAGCTTATGCTAGAGAGCTTTTACAGGAAATGGGTTCCTAACACACTGGGAGGAAAAATAACAGTCTCCCACACCACATAGGTTGAGTTGCACTGCTTTATGCACTACATTGCTAAGCCCTGTAATTTCCTACTACAAGATGTGAAAAATGTTCATCTCACATTGAGATGAGACCGGCCGCTGGATGAAAAAAGCTCTCCGCAGCTCCTAATCATGACAGCTCTGCTACTTTCGGAATGGTAGGCAGCTGCTCTCCAAATACCAGTTGCGAGGAGCAACAGCGAAGATGATATTTATGTCCTGCTTCTGGTCCTCCCAGAGGCATCTGATTTACCGCTGTGGGAAATAGGATCTGCGTGGAATTGGAGATAGAGCTTTGTTGAAGCCTTATTTTATGTTCTGTCATGCACAAAAAAGGGAAAAACAGTTGTTTTGTAATATAGAGTTACATTTAATGGAAAATACAACATACAAACAACATAATAAAACCTAACAGTACATGAAACTAACTTAGGTGACCCCTCGTAGTCCGAGGATGATGGTCCTCCAAGTCTGGTGTCTTGGCGGTGGGTTCATACGTGGCTGTGGAGCCCTATTCTTGATCCGCGTGTTCTCCTGCCCGCTGTGTTGACTATACTATGTATTTATTTATTTATTTATTATTCGGTTTTATATTCCGCTCCTCCCTGCAGGCTCGGGGCGGATCACAATAGCAATAAAATACATAATAAAACATACAGTAAAATTCAGTAAAAACACAAATATACATAATCAGTAGCCAACGGTCACAGCTTTTGGATCTTAGCTCGACGCTGATGTACATCTTCATTCAGGCTAGCCGAACGCTAATCTGAAGAGGGCAGTCTTACAAGCCCTTCGAAAGGGGCCGAGTTCGTGAATCGCCCGAGCGTGACTAGGCAGCGAATTCCAAGTCATGGGAACCACAGCTGAAAAGGCCCGCTGTCTTGTGCTGGACAAGTGACAGGAGCGGGTGATGGAATAACTAGCAAGTTTTGCTCTTCCGAGCGCAGTGATCTCGGGGGAATATACGGGGTAAGGCGGTCCCTCAGGTACTCAGGCCCTAGACCGTGCAAGGCCTTGAAGGTTAACACCAACACCTTGAAGGCAATCTGGTACTCAATAGGCAGCCAGTGCAGTTGCCGCAGGATGGGCGTAATATGCTCTCTCACTGGTGCTCCCACCAGCAAGCGAGCAGCAGCATTCTGCACCAGCTTGAGTTTCCAGACTGTCGACAAGGGAAGGCCCACGAGAGGGCGCTACAGTAGTCCAGCCTCAAGATGACCGTCGCCTGATTACCGTGGCCAGGTCATCCCTGGACAGGTAGGGTGCCAGTCGCCTAGCCTGACGGAGGTGGTAAACGCTGTTTTGCTGACCATGGAGACCTGAGTCTCCATGGTCAGCAAAGGGTCCAATTGGACACCTAAGCTCTTTACGAGGATGACGGGCTGAACTGCTCGCCATCCAGGGTAGGCAACTATATTGCTATATTGTTTATCTTATTTGTCATTTTATATATTTTGTTACTTTTTTCCTTTGCTGTTTTATGTTCGATTGTGTTTCTATTGTGTTTTTGGGCTTGGCCTCATGTTAGCGGCCCCGAGTCCCCTTTGGGGAGATGGAGATGGGTTATAAAGATTATTATTATTATTTTTATTTTCAGGTGGAAGGCGGTCTCAGTTAGGGTTGGCTTGAGGAGCTTTCCTCTTGGCATGTTTCTCACTTTTGCCCTCCATTCGTGCCGCTTCAAATTCTGCAGCACTGCTGGTCACAGCTGACCTCCAGTTAGAGCACTCACGGGCTAGAGCTTCCCAGTTCTCAGTGTCTATGCTGCAGTTTTTAAGGCTGACTTTAAGCCCATTTTAAAAGCTCTTTTCCTGTCCACCAATGTAACATTTCCCATTCATGAAACTAAACTACGCGCCAAACCAGGCATGGGCAAACCTGGGCCTTCCAGATGTTTTGGACTTCAACTCCCACAATTCCTAACAGCCTCAGGCCTTCTTTCAGCCGCTCAGCGGCTGAGGGGGAAAGGAAAGGGCCTGAGGCTGTTAGGAATTGTGGGAGTTGAAGTCCAAAACATCTGGAAGGCCCAGGTTTGCCCATGCATGGCCTTTATCATAAAATCTCAGCGTGGTTCCACAAATATTTTCATTATTTTTGTCTCCATAGGCCTTTTTGCTTCCTTCCTCATTGCCTGATAGCACTTTCCCTTTTTTTCCAGGCAGATAATCAGTTTTCTTTTTTTCACCCCATTTGTCTGGAAAGGCATCAGCTGTACACATGGCTCCTAACCCCACAATCCTAGCTAGCTTACTTTCACACCTACAGCCAGCTTTAAGGGTTTTTGGCACTGAGCAGCTTAGCACTTTATATCCTTCCTTATCTGTGGGTGGATCTCATGAGACAACAAACATAAGGTCTTTCCTCCCCTTTTTACCTTCCTAAAGCAGATAGAATTATCTCTGTTTTTACCGTGGCCTTATGAGCTTATTGTATTGTGGTTAGCATAAATACCCAATATTTCGAACACCATATATTCCAACTGCCTCGGGCTGGCCCCATTTTTTCAGATACTTTTAAAATGTCCCAGTTTTTTCCTCCTCCTTCTGCTTTGCCAGCCAGCACTATCTCTTCACTGTCTAAAGAGTGAGAAATGGCAGAATGACAGTTAGAACCTTTGGTCTCAGCAGCTAGCCAGAGACAGCAGCCAATCAAAACTCTGCCCTATTTCAACTGCAGCAAAATGAGTTCAAATTGCAAAGGGGAGCTGGGCTTAGCACAACTGTGCTGCAGAAAAATCCTGCTGATCGGAAGCTCAACAGTTAGAGTTCGAGTTGGTGTTGAGCACCCGCCGTTAGCCCCAGTTCACCTGCCCACCCTTTGCATGTCGAAAGCAGAAATGGGAATGGCAGAAATAAGATGAGAAAAACCGCCTTTACCTCTGTTGTGTTGTCTCTCTTTGTTATTATATAATCGGCATTGAATGTTTGCCATATGTGTGTTCTGTAAAGGTGCTCTGTGTCCCCTTTGGGGTGTGAAGGGCAGGGTATGTGAGGGTTGGTAAATGTGAACAAGCAAAAGCTTTACCACAGTATTTAAATCAAGATATACCTTGTAGTATAATAAAATGTCACTCAGGGTTGTGAAACAAGTAACAGTATCTTTAGTTCAAAGGTTAAAACATGGTAACAATATATATCAGTCTCTTTGAATTCAGGCAGAGAACAGAGAGAATAAAATAGTCCTTTTAAATAGTCTTTAAAATAAGCCTCATGCCATAAAATGATCAGTCTTCAAGATAGTTGGCAGACAGCACTATCTCTTCACTGTCTAAAGAGTGAGAAATGGCAGAATGACAGTTAGAACCGTTGATCTCAACAATCGGAACTCTGGCTCCTGGCACACTCAGCCAATGAGCTGCTGACACATGCCTCTCCAGTTAACCCACCATATCATGGTGTCCTTTTTCAAATTTTCACAGGGTTTAAATACTGTAAATAAAATTAATATAAATTAAGAGGCAGTTGCCTGACATTCCCATCCATCTACATGCAAAAGCAATCTTTGCAATAAGGTGGCCTTTTTCTGCCTGTTATAGATGGGCAGCATTGGGCATCCACTTCTCAGGAGAACAGTCTCCAGGCATCCCATCTCCCAGTGAGTGCATAGGGGAGGTGTTGAGATGGAATTCACTATACAGGCAGTCCCTGAGATAGATAGATAGATAGATAGATAGATAGATAGATAGATAGGTAGGACTGGATTTTCACTTTGTAAATGTACCTGTTCCAATTTACAAACCAATTCATTTTAAGATCAAACCTATTTATTTTATTTTATTTATTTATTACTCGTGCTTCTATGCCGCCACTCCCGGGAGGGCTCAGGGCGGCTCACAGGAGCCAACAAGGCACAATAAAAACAATGACAATGATTAAAAACAACAGCAAATTAGCATAAAAACAGTACAATTAATAAAAACTGTGATGCAACACACCACCACAGATAGCAATTGAAGGACAAGAGGGCTGCACAAGGCAAGACCTACAGGTCGAATGGCTGGCGAAAGAGGTGTGTCTTGCAGGCCTGTCTAAATGGGAGCAAGTCCTGGATCTGCCGGGAGGGCGTTCCACAGTGTGGACGCGATGACGGAAAACGCTCTCCTGCGGGTTGCTGTCAAACGCACGAGCCTCGTCGAGGGGACGTCTAAAAGATAGGCTCCCTCCGACCGCAGTGATCTCATTGGGCATTGAGCCCCAAGCCGTGTAAGGCCTTAAAGGTGAGTACCAACACTTTGAAAGTGATCCGGTGCTCAATTGGCAGCCAGTGCAGGTCCTGCAAGGTAGGTGTTATGTGACTACCTGCTGATGTTCCAGACAGGAGTCGGGCGGCAGAATTCTGCACTAGCCTGAGCTTCCGGGTCACTGACAGAGGAAGCCCAACGTAGAGTGCATTGCAGTAGTCCAGTCTCGAGATGACCGTGGCTTGGATCACCGTGGCCAGGTCGTTCCGGGATAGATAGGGGGCCAGCCGCCTTGCCTGTCTGAGATGGAAGAAAGCAGACTTGCTTTCAGCTAGATCCAGCTAGCCACATGAGTCTCCATGGTCAGCTGGGAGTCCAAATGGCCTACAGAACTTATTTTGTTTATAACTTGGGGACTGTCCATATAGCATTGTAGTTACAGCCAAATAAGAATCCCCATATGGTCAGAAATTCCAGGGACCTCCAGAGTGATCCCAGAGTTTTGGGAATGTGGCTAGCTGGATCTAGCTGGATGCAACCCAAACCACTATGCAAATCTCCAACAGCTTGTCTGTGATGTCACTTCTGGTAATGTCACACTAGAGCAGTGTTTCCCAACCTTTTTTGAGCTGCGGCACACATTTAACATTTAAAAAATCCGGGGGCACACCACCAAACAAAATGACACAAAATGACACTCTAACACAGTAATAAATATAATTAATTGACCTTGAGTTTTGGAGTTGTAGTTCACCTACATCCAGAGAGCACTGTGGACTCAAACAATGATGGATCTGGACCAAACTTGGCAAGCAGACCCCTCAGGCAGTAGAGCAGGCCGAGGGCCGTCACAAAGCCCAGAGTCCCGCCGCCAGCCTCAGCCACTCCCATTACCACAGGTAGTGGCTCACGGGCGAAAAGGGCAGCGGGGGAGAGGGAGAAAGTGGCAATTCCCCATCCCCAGTGCCGCTCTCTGCCATGACTCCGGCCCCTCGCTCACTGAGGCCGCGCATAGAAAGAGGAGCATGAGCGGTAGACGGGCTTCAGCCCCACCCACTGAAGCCTGTCCACCGCTCATGCTCCTCCTCCTCTGCGCGGCCTCAGCGAGCGAGGGGCTGGAGTCATGGCGGAGAGTGGCGCCGGGTATGGGGGCCGCTCTCCGCCATGACTCTCGCCATGACTCCCGCCCCTTGCTCACTGAGGCCGTGCAGAGGAGGAGGGGCATGAGCGGTGGACGGGCTTCAGCCCCGCCCACTGAAGCCCATCCACCGCTTATGCTCCTTCTCCATGTGGCCTCAGCGAGCGAGGGGCCGGAGTCATGGCGGGGACGGGGGCTGCTCTCCGCCATGACTCAATCAGGCACGAGCAAGCTTCTGCCGCTGGGAAGGGGGCAGGGCCCGAGCGACATCACCCTTCCCTCCTCCCTCCCTCGATTGGAGGCTGGCTGGGGAAACGGCCGAAGGCCCTTCCTCCTCTTCCTCCTCCTCCCCCAAGCAGCAGGAGTTCGGCAGAAGGGGGAGAAGGGGGGGGGAGAGACGACTTTCGCAGCACACCAGATGATCCATCATGGAACAGTAGTGTGCCACGGCACAGCAGTTGGGAAACACTGCACTAGAGCACCCAGCCATGGGACAAGAAATGCGATGTCACCAGCAATCCTCTGGCAACCTCAATATAGACTTTGGGCTAGCCAGCTGAAGGGACACCCAGAGATGATCTAAGGTTGCATCAGAACATATCTGCTGCGCTTTAAGCTACATTGTTTTTAATTGTATTTTAAATTATGGGTACTGACTGCCATGTGTAAACCACCTTGAGTCGCCTTCAGGCTTAGAGGAGCGGTATAAAAATATATATTAAATAAATAAAATAAAATAAATAATCAGGTAAGTGTGTAGACAAAGAACAATAACATTTCTCGGCCCTGTAATGAGATTCTATGGTATTCAAAACTCTCGTTTAACGTAAAGCCAATGGGATTTTGGCCTACATCAGTAGGAGTATAGTGTCCAGATCCAGAGACGCCATGCTCTCCATGCTCTATCCTGCCTTGGTTAGACCACACTTGGAATATTGTGTCCAATTCTGGGCACCACAATTGGGAGATGTTGACAAGCTGGAATGTGTCCAGAGGAGGGCGACTAAAATGATCAAGGGTCTGGAGAACAAGCCCTATGAGGAGCGACTTAAAGAGCTGGTCATGCTTAGCCTGCAGAAGAGAAGGCTGAGAGGAGACATGGTAGCCATGTATAAATATGTGAAATGAAGTCATAAGGAAGTCAGAGGAAGCAAGCTTGTTTTCTGCTGCCCTGGAGACTAAGACACAATGGAACAAAGGCTTCCAACTACAAGAAAGGGGATTCCACCTGAACTTTAGGAAGAACTTCCTGATTGTGAGAGCTGTTCAGCAGTGGAACTCTCTGCGGAGAGTGTGGTGGAGGCTCCTTCTTTGGAGGAGGCTGGATGGCCATCTGTCGGGGGTGCTTTGAATGCGATTTTCCTGCTTCTTGGCAGAATGGGGTTGGACTGGATGGCCCACGAGGTCTCTTCCAACTCTAGGATTCTATAATTCTATAATGCTAACAAGCTCACATAATAAGCAGACCTATTGCATAATAAGTAATAGTTCTTAGCCAACGTGAACTTCGATACATGAGGGAAAGGTGCCAGGCGAAGCTTGCAAAGGTAATTAAAGCTCACGCTAAGCATACGGGATGAAGGAGGATTGTGCAAGCAAGAGATGGACTGAAACAGCCAATGTCCCCATTATGTTCCTTTGTTCTATTTAGAACAGTGTGTTTGAAGCACTTTTTTCTCACCTCAAGCGATGACTCCCAGCACGGAGAGTTGTGCTTCTAACAGAGCATGCCAGCAACACTGTGCTTCCTGAATTTTCACAAAAGCCATTCTTACTGCAGCCTGGAAACCTGGCTGGGAATTCCTGCTCATCTGTATGCAATTATATGCCCTAAATAACCAGGTGCTGCTGTCAGAGCTAAGCCGATGGTGTGCCGCCGAGCCTCGGGGAGATGAGAAGAGTGACCCTCTGCAGCTTTGCAATGGCAGCTAATCACAGGCCACCTTCAAAAGAAAGTGCTGCTCAGTGCAAACGAAGAGGGTAACGGTGGTATTACCATTCCCATTTCCAGCCGTGAAAAGTGTTGCATTAAACCAGCAAAAAAATCTTGCAATTTGTTGATATTTTGTTACTCTGGGGGAGAAAAGTGATCATTATAGAAATTTCAGTTTTATTTCAACAGCTTCCAAGATGCAGAATGGTCCTTTCCTAAATATTCACCAAGGCTTAAATATACCAATTTCATATTTCACATTGTTGGGCATTGCATTGTTGCTCCTGTAAACCGCCTTGAGTCGCCTGAGGGCTGAGAAGGGCGGTATACAAATACAGTAAATAAATAAATAAAATAAATATTTCGTAAATAAAATGATGTATCAACTGGACAAACAACTGCTCAAAAGTACATGAATACCTGGTTGTATCAGTTCATTAAAATGGAATAATTAGAAGCACTAATGCAATAATTCTGCAGAGGTCAGACAAGCACCTTGAGCTCTGAGGATTACCTGGGAAGGAGTCCCACTGGAGCATTGCAGCACACCCGAATGCCTGGGAGTCACTCCGGACCGTGCTCTGACTTACAAGAAGCACTGTTTGACTATCAAGCAAAAATGGGTGCTAAAATAATATCATACAAAAGCTGACCGGCACAACCTGGAAATCACAACCAGACACAGTGAAGACATCTGCCCTTGCGCTTTGCTACTCTACTGCTGAGTACGCATGACTAGTGTGGAACAAATCTCACCACAGTAAAACAGTGGATGTGGTTCTTAATGAGACATGGCACATTATCACAGGATGTCTACATCCTACATTACTGGAGATATTATACTGTTTAGCTGGTATTGTACCACCTGACATCTGTCGGGATGTAGCAGCCAGTAATGAAAGGACCAAGGCATTGACATCTCCGGCCCATCCTCTGTTCGGATATCAGTCGGCCTTAGATCAAAAAATACATTGCTACATTAAATCAAGAAATAGCTTCTTAAGATCTACAGAGGTGCTTGCAGGAACACCTCAGCAAGTGAGGGTCCAAAAGTGGCAGGCTAAAACCCAGAATATCAATCAGTGGATGAGACCAGATGAGAAACTCCCTTCTGAGCACACAGACTTGGAAGGCACTGAACAGAGTGCACTCTGGCACCACAACATACAGAGCTAATCTTAAGAAAGGGGGCTACAAAGTGGAGTCCACAACGTAGAGTCTGCAACATGCGAGTGTGCAGAAGAGCAAACCACAGATCACATACTACAGTGCAACCTAGCCCTGCCACATGCACAATGGAGGACCTTCTTATAGTGACACCAGAGGCACTCCAAGTGGCCAGCTTCTGGTCAAAGCACATTTAGTATAATGCCAAGTTTTTAACATTGTTTGTGGTTTTAAAAATACATTTAGTGTGCAAGGGTGACATACCTCGTGCCAGGAACAATAACACAGACACAAGTAGTTGGATGAAAATGGCCACAACTCATTTATTGAAAACAGGAACACACATGGGTCCTGGGTCAGGGTCGTACAGCCCCCACGAATGTCCCAAGGCGTTTGCAAACCTGGGGTGCGAGCGGCCCAATGCCTGTCCATGGAAATTTGGCACTCCAGGGGGCCTGGGCTTTATCCCCCCTTACAACCAAGAGGGCGATAAGCCAGCCTGATCCAGGGGCCATGCCGCACGCCAAACACAGAGTTGTGACAAAGAACAATAAAACGCATAACCATGAACAATGCAACAATGACATGAAGAATGAACAAAATGGCCACCAACAAGCAATGCAATAAGAAGGGAGGGTGGGAGGAAAAAACAGAGCTGGCCCCACGTGCAGCCTGGGCAGCCCCCGGCGGCCTTAAATAGGCTGCCCAGGCAGAAGTGCAAGCTGGCCGGCGCTGGTGGCGGGAAACCTTCCCGCCACCCCAGGGGCTTCTGGGAAGAAGCCCCTTCTCTCCCCCAAGATGGCGGCAAGGGCAAACCCACCCCGCAACCTGCTCGGCCAGTAAGTTGGCCAAGCTCATTATAACTGTAAATAAGTCGTATTCAATACATTTCTAGTGCACATTTCTTTTTTAATGTCCTCCAAGATCTCCTGTACCCTCGATGTTCTCAAAACATCATGGTTTTTAGGGAAGTAAGAGGGACATTCATTAAAGATTTCCCTGACCCACTTCTATTTATCACAGGATGCTGAAACTAAACGTGTAATGATATAAGTCTCTATAGGTTACGGGCCAATTTACAACTCAGAACTGATCACGGTCTTGATTTTACAGGTGCTGAAGTCATGTGAGGTTTGATAATGGATCTGGTGAAATACAGAGCCCCCATCAAGTTCCTTTACTTGAAAGGACACACACCAAAGGAGACGTTTGATGAGATGAAAGAAGTTTATGGTGACGATTCCCCATCATATGATGGAGTCAAGAACTGGCATTGTCAATTCAAATGTGATCGGACTTCGGTACAAACAGCTCCAATTCCAGGGCGACCTCACTCTGCTAAGGATGAACACACCATTCAGCAATTCTGGAAAATCACCGTGTAACCATTTGCCACCTAACCCAAAATGTCAAGATGAGTCAGTGGGAAAAAAAATCACCCAATCATCTTCACATGCATAAGGTATCCACTTGCTGGGTCCCCCGGCTACTCATACCTTTCTAGAAGCAGGAACGAGTCGAATGCTCTCATGCTCTATTGACAATGATGTGGCATGGAAACCAGGAGGACCTTTTCAACGGACTGATAACACAAGGTGAAAGCTGGGTCCATCACTATGATCCTGAGACTAAAGTCCAGTTGATGCAAAGGAAGCATCCTGACTCACCGCTTCCAAAGTAGGTACATGCCCAACTCTCGGCAGACAAGGTCATGCTCACAGTATTTTGGGACCAGCATGGAGTAGTATTAATGGATTTCCTAGCAAAGGACACCATGGTTCTGCTGGACCTCTCAGCGGCTTTTGATACTGTTGACCACGGTATCCTTCTGGGTCGCCTTGCAGAGATGGGGCTTGGGGGTACTGCTCTGCAGTGGCTCCAATCCTTCCTGGAAGGTTGTACCCAGAAGGTGTTACTGGGTGACACCTGTTCGACCCCACAACCGTTATTGTGTGGAGTCCCTCAGGGTTCAGTACTGTCCCCGATGTTATTTAACATCTACATGAAACCGCTGGGAGAGATCATTCGGAGTTTCGGAGTAAGGTGTTATCTGTATGCAGATGACATCCAGATCTGTCACTCCTTCCCACCTGTCACCAAGGAGGCTGTCCAGACTTTGAACCGGTGCTTGGCTGCTGTGTCGGACTGGATGAGGGCTAGCAAATTGAAACTTAATCCAGACAAGACAGAGGTCCTCCTGGTCAATCAAAAGGCCAAACAGGGCATAGGGTTACAGCCTGTGTTGGATGGGGTTACACTCCCCCTGTAGTCGCAGGTTCGCAGCCTGGGAGTGATCCTGGATTCATCGCTGAGCCTGGAACCCCAGGTCTCAACGGTGGCCAGGGGAGCTTTTGCACAGTTAAGACTCGTGCGCCAGCACCTTGGGAAGTCTGATCTGGCTACGGTCGTCCACGCTCTGGTCACATCCCAAATAAATTACTGCAACGCACTCTACGTGGGGCTGCCTTTGAAGACAGTTCGGAAATTACAAGTAGTCCAACGGGCGGCAGCCAGATTACTAACTGGAGCTACATACAGGGAGCATACCACCCCCCTGTTGTGTCAGTTCCACTGGCTGCCTGTCCACTTCCGAGCTCAATTCAAAGTGCTGGTCTTGACCTTTAAAGCTCTATACGGTTCTGGCCCAGCTTACTTGTCCGAACGCATCTGCCGCTACGTCCCACCTCATAATTTAAGATCATCCGGGGAGGCCCTGCTCTCACTCCCGCCAACTTCTCAAATGCAGTTGGTGGGGACAAGGGAGACGGCCTTCTCGGTGGTGGCTCCCCATCTGTGGAATGCGCTTCCTAGCGACATACGATCAATTCCATCCCTCCTGACATTCAGGAAAAAAGTAAAAGCCTGGCTATGGGACCAGGCATTTGCACACTAGCACAAGGCAGCATTTTAGACTGGATTTTAATGGAAAGTTGATGAATAGGGCTCAATGCTTTTTATGGACAGAGCACTGTGGTTTTTGTTTGTTTGTTTGTTTGTTTTTTAACTTAAATGAATGTGTATGATATGTTGATGTAATTGTATTTTAATGTATTTTAATGTGTAATGTTTTGGGGGTTTTATACTGTGTTTTACTGTGTTGGCATCGAATTGTGCCTTTTTGGAAGCCGCTCTGAGTCCCCCCTCGGGGGTTGAGAAGAGCGGGGGGAAATGCCGGAAATAAATAAATAAATAAATGATCACTGGGGCATACTAGGCTTCACTGCTGCGGAAATTGCGAAAGGCCATCAAACCCAAGAGATGTGGCATGCTCCCCAAAGGTGTCCGCCTTCTGCAAGACAATGCACCAGTTCACAACTCACCTCTTACCCAAATGGAATAAGTATGCTCCTATGGCTTTGAAGTTCTACCGCATCCCCCTTATTCACCTGACCTCGCACCCTTGGACTTCCACTCTTTCCAACAATGAAGTTATTTATGAAGGGCAAGCATTTTTCAGATGATGAGACTGTGATTTCCAAAGTCACAACATGGCTTTTGGAGCAACTGATGACTTCTACAAGCAAGGTGTTTACAGTTGCTTAAAAAGATGGGAGGACTGTGTGTCCCGAGGTGGCACCAATGGAGAGAAGGTCTCAGAACTGGGCCAAGTTTCATTGCTCTCAGCCCTCAGGAAGTGGGTCAGGGGAAATCTTTAATGAACACCCCTCGTAGCTGTCGTTGCAGTTTTAATAAGTACTTCTCTTCTTCTTTTATAATTACTTTTCAGATTGGAAAATAGGAAAAGTTGATCAAAACTTTTGACCTTGATTAAACTTGCTGTTTGATAGCCTTCGGCATGGATTTAGAATAGTATACGGAAAATTTGGAATCCATTATTCTCTTTCAGGGGAACGTTTTAATGCCAAGCACCGGAAGGGAGACCCTTTCAAACAGGGCTTTCTGCTAGAGAAACAAAAGGAACTCTCTGACGGTTTGCTGTGGATTAATTTAATTTTCTTTGTCACTTTTATAGCTGCATTTGCATCCTTGATTTAGAACATCAGAGAGTTGTTTACAATACATGAATCGTGAGGTGATTAAAGGCTCTTGTAAATGAATCGGGAAATTGAGCGATCATCTCAAAGCGTGAGCTACTTTCACTGAGCGGCTTAAACTGTTCTTACAATTTGCACGGCTCCATCCCAACCTCCCCCTGACCCAAATTATACATGTTCTGGGATGTTGTGATTCGGTCCTCCTTGGAATGTCACAGTTTCAGAATGAGAACAGAAATAAAGAAGGTTGCAAAGGATCAAAAGGACTAAGACACCACTAAGGAAGGCCATGCTCATGTCGGGGTGTGTGAGAGTGTACGCGCATGTTGTGATGGGAGCATGCTAATTAAATGCTATGGGAGGCCCCCATTGTGTTCGCCTTGAAATCAAGGATGCTCAACATGGAAACTGGTATGAAAAGTTAATTAAGCCAAGTCAGGGAGAGGTGCTAATTGCCCCCAATAACAAGCTGCAAACACAGGGCTGCCTTAATTGGAAAAAGGAATTACTCGTAATGCAAAAGACATGACTCAATTATCTCAGGACACCGCACTGTGCATTAATGATGTTGTACCTGCCACGGAAAGAAGGAGGAAGCTGCATTTCTTCCTAAATACCTTTTTAAAGCTTGTGTTTGGTTTCCGGAAGCAACAGCGGCCATTCTTAGCAATGTAAGGCAGCTGATATCAGATTGAAAGAGTGATTGAGGATTTACAGACAATCCACAAGTTACAAACATCTGACTTACATATAACTCCAAGTTAAGAATGGAGGTGAGACAATAGGAAATGAGAGACATCTGCCCCTTGGAAGGGAAATTTATTCCTGGAAGGGTTATTATCATGGGGGAAAGGGGTCTCCAACTGAAGCTAACACAAATCCTTGTTTCTACAACAAGCCAAATTGTTCAAAATCCAATTCTCTCAAGTACAGAAAGTGGGGGGAAATATTCTTAACAGGAGCACAGGCAGCAAAGAAAACACCACAGGGGTGTTAAGCCTTTCCCATGCTCTCCAAAACTAACTATCTATCTATCTATCTACCTACCTATCTATCAGGGCTGTTTGATCCACACAAAAAAAGTTTCAAAACTCGTTTCGGATTAATTAGATTTCCGAAAAATTCCGATAAATTTCAAAATTGATTCAGAAGTATTTCTGAAATTCAGAAGTCTTCAAAAATGGCATCTGCTTTCAAAAATGGGCAAAAAAATCAGCAGAAGGGAAAGTCAGCTGTTAGCCATCAGCCGATGAGCAATCAGCAAGAAAATTCGGAAATGACATCCGAAATTCGGAATTTGGATTTCAGAATTCCTGTTGGGAGTGTTGCTCTCGAAATTGCTTTTAAAAAGTCGGAAGTATTCGAAAAACTTCTGAAATTTGGGCATATTCGAAATTGTATAACAGCCCTACTATCTATGGGATGCTGACGGCGGGAGACTGTCTCTTTCATGAGTGGTTGACTTCAATAGGTTGGGATGTTTTAAGCAACTCCTCTCACAGCCCCGATCTTGTACCCAGTGACTATTATGTGTTCACTAAATCGAAGGAACACCTGGGAGGAAAACCCTTTTACGTTGATGATGAGGTGAAAATCAAAGTGATGAACTGGCTGAAAAAAGCAAAGGGAAACTTCTGTGACACAGGCATCAAAAAACCGTCCCACGGATGACAAAGTGTATTGAACTGAATGGGGATTATGTGGAAAAATAATGTAATGCCTATGCTACAATCCATTTAAGTCAGGCATGGGCAAACTCGTGCCCTCCAGGTGTTTTGGACTTCAACTCCCATAATTCCGAACAGCCTAACAGCCAACGTAGATGACAGGAAAAATAGGAAGGAAACGGAAGAAATGGAACATAGCAGCATTTTAAAGACCTACTGGTTTTGACTTTAACATGCATTTCTGTGTATTTTAAGCCATTTCCTCACATGATATCCAGGCCTCAAGATATAAAGCTTACTTAAACACTTGTGCGAGTGGGACAGAATATAATGGGATCCAGAGAGAGGAAATCACTCCCCTTGCCCTACATTTTCAAAGTAAGATGATATGCTGGGTTGCTGTGTGTTTTTCGGGCTGTCTGGCCATGTTCCAGAAGCATTCTCTCCTAACATTTCGCCTGCATGTATGGCAGGCATCCTCAGAGGTTGTGAGGTAAGATGATACAGGTCTTTGAAATCTTTACAGTGGGCAATCCATCTGCTTTCCAAAAGTCATTACTTGGTTCAAAACCTTCTCTGAGATGATTCCTTTTGTGGCCTGTACAGTAGCAAGGAACCTTGTATTAAAACACAAATTATGGTCCTATGTGCAGTGCAGAGGGGCATTGCTGGCATAAGATGGCGCATATCACATGGGAAGAAGAGCAAGTAAATGTACTTCAAATGTGATATTATTGTCCTCGTAATATTGCATCCTGAGCAGGTGTGGAGACAGATCAAGTCATCACTGCATCCATTCCGTGTTCATTGCACCAAGGTTGGCACAAGAGAACTTGCCGTCTGGATTGGGCTCCACGTTATGTAGGGGAAGGGGCATCAATGTTAGATTTAGCAGCAGCAATCCTACTTCACGGTGGTGGAGCATAAGTGTGGCAGAGGAAGCACAACAGGACCGGGATGGGGGCTCTGCAGAAGCTTCCCTGGGTATCTTCTCCTGGAACATCTCCAAAAAGGACATCTGCATCACATCCTAGGACTTTACTTTACTTACTCAGGCAATCCCTTGTTGACCAAGTATGACGGTCTTCCAAGTATAGTGTCTTATTTATTATTTATTTATTTATTACTTCATGCTTATAGACCGCCACTCCCCGTGGGCTCGGGGCGGTTTACAACAGTGGTATGACACAATTACAGTATAGATATAATAAAAAACAGATCATTACCTAATACTAACTACAGACACAGAGCACTAACTACAACAATAGGGCTAGAATCAGTAGTTCAGGTGAGGCCCATCGATGTTTGGGCGGCCAAGGGTGAAGGCGAGATCCAAGGAGGCAGACCTCCAAACCTTGTGGGGTGACCCTGAGTCCCAAGGAGAGTCGGTCTTCCAGGAGGAGGAGGCAAGTCACGAGACTGGTGGTTTAAGGAGTTCTCAACCCTAATAGATAGGGGAGTCGTTCGCCTCCTTAGTTCATCTCCTTCAGACTGTGATACTGCCATTCGTCTCCAACTCCCGAAGCCCACTCCCCAAACTGGAATGGAATCGTCAATGACGGGCCTCGCACCACTGGGATCCGCATCCAGAGGAAGGCAATGCCGCCCCCACAACACTCAGGGTGGGCTCCACTGCCCTAGCGCCAGTTCCCAGAGCTCCTCCACGGCAATCACCAGAAGTGGTGCCGGGGGTGGGACGGCGCCATTTCTGCTTCCTCCCTGCTCGTGTCCGCGCTTGCGCAGGCATCCCATGACCATGGGGGGGGGGGGACGGGGTGTCAGTCTAGTGACGTCAGCCCCGGGAGATCTTGGTGGTGGATACGTAGGTACTGCATGTTCTTCAGTCTTTGCTTCCAGCACACTGACATTTATCCACCCGTCTTCCCAAGAGATTTGCAGGATTTTTTTGGGAGGCAATGCTGATGGAATAGTTCCAGGAGTTGAGTACGACGCCTGTAGACAGTCCACGTTTCACAGGCGTATAACAGGATTGGGAGGACAACAGCCTTATAAACAAGGACCTTGGTCTCCCTACGGATGTCCCTATCCTCAAACACTCTCTGCTTCATTTGGAAGAATGCTGCACTCGCAGAGCTCAGGCAGTGTTGTATTTCAGTGTCAGTGTTGACTTCTGTGGAGAGGTGGCTGCCAAGGAAGCAGAAATGGTCAACATTTCTAATGTTACACCATAAATCTGTGTTTCTGGTATTGCAGAGGGATTGCCTGGTGTCTGCTGGAAGAGCACTTTGGTTTTCTCAATGTTCAATGAGAGGCCAAGCTTCTCGTATGCTTCTGCAAAGGTGTTTAGAGTGGCTTGTAGGCCTTCTTCTGAATGCGCACAGACTATGTTATCATCGGCACATTGAAGTTCTATAAGAGATGTTGTTGTGACCTTGGTTTTGGCTTTCAGTTTGCTGAGGTTAAATAGCTTGCCATCTGTCTGATAGATGATTTCTACTCCAGTGGGAAGCTTCCCATCAACAAGATGAAGTATCATAGTGATGAAGATGTAAAATAAGGTTGGGGCAATAACACATCCCCATTTGACACCTGATTCCACTTTAAATGGGTCCCTTTGGGAACCATTGCTGTCCAACAACAACATTCTAGTACTGCTAAGCATATAGAGTAGAAATGGTAAAACCTCAAGAAGGCAAGTTACGATGGAAGAACATGTATTTTGGGTGATGTTGTTTATTTGTTCAGTTGTTTCCGACTCTTTGTGACCTCCTGGACCAGCCCAGGGCAGAGTTCCCTGTCGGCTGTGGCCATGCCCAGCTCCTTCTGGATCAAGCCAGACACTTCAAGGATACCATCCCTCCACCTTGCCCTTGCCTTCCTTTTTCCTTCCTTCCCCCCCAGCATCATTGTCTTCTCTAAGCTTTCCTGTCTTCTCATGATGTGGCCAAAGTACTCCATCTTTGTCTCTAATATCCTTCCCTCCAATGAGCAGTCAGGCTTTATTTCCTGGAGGATGGACTGCCAACAAGCAGGAAAACCACATTCAAAGCACCCCCGACAGATGGCCATCCAGCTTCTATTTCAAAGCCTCCAAAGAAGGAGCCTCCACCACACTCTGGGACAGAGAGTTCCACTGCTGAACAGATCTCACACTTAGGAAGTTCTTTCTCATGGTCAGGTGGAATCTCCTTTCCTGTTGTTTGAAGCTATTTTTCCATTGCATCCTATTCTCCAGGGCAGCAGAAAACAAGCTTGCTCCCTCCTCCCTATGACTCCCCCTCATATCTTGAATCATGGCCCTCATCTTGTCTCCTCACAACCTTTTCTTCTGCAGGCTAAAATTTCCCAGCTCTTTAAGCCGCTCTTCATAGGGCTTGTTCTCCATACTTTTGATAATTTGAGTGCCCCTCCTCTGGACACATTGCAGCTTGTCAACATCCCCTTTCAATTGCAGTGCCCAGAATTGGACAAGCGTTATCCCAGGTGTGGTCTGACCAAGGCAGAATAGAGGGGTAGCGTGACTTCCCTGGATCCAGACACTAGACTCCTGTTTATGCAGGTGATGGGACCCCATAAATAGTTCATGTTATGTAATTAGGATGTTGCTATTTGTTGCCCCATGTAAGCCGCCCTGAGTCCCTGTTGGGGGAGATGGTGACAGGGTATAAATAAAGTTTATTATATTTATGTGGTATTATTAGAACCTGTGCTGGACTAGGAGCAAAGAAATCCAGGTTCAAATGTCACGGCGTCAGATTTCCTGATTGATCTGGGGATACTTAGTTATCTTTTGACCCAGGCATGTACCCATTCTCAGGGTGGTCCGCGAGAAGGCCTTACTGGTACATTATTTAAACTGTTATGTGTATTCATATCATGATCTGATCACCATGCCCAATATATCCCATATGCATGGGGGTATTGGGATAAGAATACAAAAGGATTGCTAGGGTAGATCCTCTCTCATCCAGACTCAGCCCCCCCCCCATTCGAACTCAGCCCCCCCAAAATCAAAATCTTGGGTACGGCCCTGTTTTGACCTATTCTTGTCCTGAAGTTCCTGGAATCGTCGATGATACAGAAATAACCCTGTCTTATACACTCATTGGCCGGACTGCTTGGAGCAGTAGAGCAGTGTTTCCCAACTTTTTTTGAGCTGCGGCACATTTTTTACATTTTCAAAATCCTGGGGCACACCGCCAACCAAAATGACACAAAATGACACTCTAACACAGTAATACATATAGTTAATTTGTTTTTAAATGTATTTATACTCTCAGTGTGAAACCTGGACCTGTTTCGATGAACGCGACATAGATATCCTGCAGGAATGGCAGAAAGACACAAACTTCCCACACAGAACTCCCATAACCAAGAGAAAATACTATAAGAGTTTGGTGGGCATTGACCTTGGGTTTTGGAGTTGTAGTTCACCTATATCCAGGGAGCACTGTGGACTCAAATAATGTTGGATCAGCTTGGCATGACTTGGCATGAATACCCAATATGCCCAAATGTGAACACAGATGGAGTTTGGGGAAAATAGACCTTGACATTTGGGAGTTACAGTTTCTGGGATTTATAGTTAACACACAATCAAAGACCATCCTGAACTCTTGTAACAATGGAATTGAACCAAACTTGGCATATTGAACTCTCATTACCAACAGAAAGTACTGAAAGGGTTTGCTTTTGAATTGACCTTGAGTTTGGAAGTTGTAGTTCACCTACACCCAGAGAGCACTGTGAACTCAAACAATGTTATGTTATGTTGTTGTTTGTTTTCTATCCAGAATCACAATGTTGGAAGGAGGCTCACCACTTTAAGGTCCCTAAAACAGGCATGGGAAAACTTTGGCCCTCTGGGTGCTTTGGACTTCAACTCCCACCATTCCTAACAGCCTGAGGCCCTTTCCTGCTTAAATGGCTGAGGGGGGAAAGGAAAAGAGCCTGAGGCTGCTAGGAATGGTGGGAGTTGGAGTCCAAAACACCCGGAAGGTCCAAGTTTGCCCATATGCCAGCTTTCGACAGAGGCCTCTTCCTCCCCCTTCCCCTTTGCGCCCTTTCTTCCCCCTCCTGCCGAACACTTACTTTTTCTTCTCCACTGCCACTTCTGCCGCCATCTTGATCTGAGGGGGCAGCGGGAGTGTGTTCAGGAGGGGAGGGGGGAGGGAGGAAGACGTGACCCGTGCGGGTGGTACTGGCAAGACTTGCCCCAGAGCAAAGCGAGGCAAAGCGAGCAGAGTGAGGCTGGAAAGAAGGGAGCCCGAGTGGAGAAGAAAAAGTGTTCGGCAGGAGGGGGAAGAAAGGGTATTGGAGGTTCCAATTTCCCACGGCACTCCTGATGATCGCTCACGGCACACTAGTGTGCCATGGCACACTGGTTGGGAAACACTGCAGTAGAATATGCAACAGGGCTTCTGCTGAAGAGCTTACATTATGGGAAGCTCATATGAGCCAAGGTTGTCTTTCTAATACGTTGTGGTTTAGCTTATATTAAACCAAAGGCATCATACCAAATATGGCAACTATGCAAACCACAAAATCTACTCTTCCAGTAGCCCCTGTGCCCTGTGGCACGCCATCTAGTTGCCGTATGGCTTCCCGGAGATGCAGCGTTGTTGTCTGCTCCATGTATGGCAAGCTGCTCTTTCCCCAGAAGTGCTTCCTTGCAGGGCTTCATCCAGAACAGTGTTTCCCAACCTTTTTTGAGCTGCGGCACACTTTTTACATTTGCAAAATCCTGGGGCACACCACCAACCAAAATGACACAAAATGACACTCTAACACAGTAATACGTAAGAGTTAATATGGTTTTTAAAATGTATTTATACACTCAGTGTGAAACCCGGGCCTGTTTCGATGAACTCAACATAGATACCCTGGCAGGAATGGCAGAAAGATACAAACTTCCCACACAGAACTCCCATAACCAAGAGAAAGTGCTATAAGAGTTTGGTGGGCATTGACCTTGGGTTTTGGAGTTGTAGTTCACCTATATCCAGAGAGCACTGTGGACTCAAACAATGTTAGATCAGGACCAAATTTATTATGAATACTCAATATGCCCAAATATGAACGCAGATGGAGTTCAAAGGAAATAGTCCTTGACATTTGGGAGTTGTAGTTGCTGGGATTTATAGTTCCCCTACAATCAAAGAGCATTCTGAACCCCACCAATGATAGAACTGGGCCAAACTTCCCACACAGAACCCCCAGGAGGCAAGAGGAGGTCTCTACTTGGGGAAAGGGAGGCGGGCCTTCCCAATGCATGGAGGGGAAGAGACCAAGTAGACAACGGGTGGGGAGGGGGGTGGTTTTAATTTTGTGCCTTTATCGAGGTAGGTTTCTTAGGGGTTTTATACTTCAACACACTAGACTCCCCCCCTCCCCCCTTCCTGGAGGTTCCAATTTCCCACGGCACACCTGATGATCGCTCACGGCACACTAGTGTGCCCCGGCACACTGGTTGGGAAACACTGATCTAGAAAGACCTCCCATCTTCACCCAACTCCTTTGATGCTTGAACTTTTCCGCTCCTTTCTCCAGCAAATGTCTGCTGGGAAACAGAGGGAAGCTTTAATAACTGTGGAGGAGAGTGCTTCTTCCCATTTCCCCTCCATTGCCTCTGCTGGGTTGGGGTTAATTAGATAATTACTCACATGTTGCCAGCTTGTCAGGCGCTAACAATGCCTTGATTGCCAATTATGAAAGCTGGGCTTCTGTCAGAGTCTCATTTCCAGCCCCTTGTTTGGGACCGTGCCCTGGCAAAAGAGACCCCTGGCCCTTTTGTCATGCAGATGAAGTGATTTCTTTCCCACAGTGCAATGTGTGCTGAAGGCGGAGGGAGAAAAACACGAAGAAACTGGTTAAATGATGACCAGATGAAGGGGGTTAGCAGTTCGTTTCCACTTTGCCTCCCTTTTACTCAGAGTATTTAACTGTATGATTCGATTATTGCCTTCTTCTCCCATGAAGGCAGCCTCCTTGGCCCACTGTTGTGAACTTGACTCTGCAGAGTTTCTTTGTAATTGGGAAGTTTGTGTCATTTTTCACACACTCACACTCATACACTACAAGGACATTGCCCAGGGGGCACCTGGATGTTTTTGATGTTCTACCATCTTTGTGGGAAGTTTCTCTCGTGTCTCTACATGGGGAGCTCGAGCTGACAGAGGGAGCTCATCTGTGCTCTGCCCAGCTTCAAACCTCCGACCTGTCAGTTTTCAGTCCTGCAGGCACAATAGGTTAAACCAGTGGTTCTCAACTGGGGGTCCCCATATGTTTTTGGCCTACAACTCCCACTACAGCGCCTAACATCCTGCTTTGCAACAGCTGCAGAGGTGTTTGGGCTGGAAGTCAGCCTGAAGAAAACGGAAGTTCTCTACCAGCCTGCACCACAGGAAGAACACCATCATCCCCACGTCAGCATAGGCAAATCTGTGCTTAAGTCCATTCAGCAGTTCACCTACCTGGGAAGCATCATCTCTTCAGACGCCAAGATTGATAAAGAGATAGATCACAGATTAGCAAAGGCATAGAGTGCTTTCGGAAAGCTTCACAAAAGAGTCTGGAGCAACAAACACCTGAGGCAAAACACAAAAATCAGTGTGTACAGAGCTATCGTACTGTCTATTCTCCTTTATGGGTCTGAAACATGGGTCACCTATCGTCAACACCTACGACTCCTCGAACACTTTCATCAGCGCTGTCTTTGCACAATCCTAAATATACATTGGACTGACTATGCGACGAATGTTGCTGTCCTTGAGCAAGCAGGGAGCACCAGCATTGAGGCCATGCTATTGGGAACACAGCTGTGCTGGACAGGGCACGTCTCTAGGATGGAGGACCACCGCCTCCCAAAGATAACTTCTCTATGGTGAACTTGCCATGGGTCAGCGCAAGAGAGGTGCCCCCAAAGAAGAGATACAAGGACTCCCTGAAACAACATCTCAGGCTCGGCTAGATTGATCACCAACAATGGTCCACCCTGGCCTCACATCGGGAGCCATGGAGACACACTATCCATAATGCTGCGGCCTCTTTCAAGAAGACACGTCGAATGTGTCTCGTAGAGAAATGACAACGCAGGAAGAACCGCAACTTGGAAACAACATCATCCAAGGAGACATTCTGTTGTGCTTTCTGCAACCGGACTTGCCTATCTCAGATTGGCCTTCTTAGTCATCAACGCGCTTGCAGAAAGAGCGGGATAAGTCCTTCCTGAATCTGAATCTTCGTTCACGAAGAAAAGCCATTCATTCATTCATTTCATTCATTTCATTCATTTCATTCATTCACAACTCCCAGAAATCCCAGCCAGTTTAGCAGTTGTTTGTTTACAATGATGTGTGATTTAATTGTGAAGTACCTGATGACAAATCCCCGGGAATCCATATTCAGGTGTCTCTCAGCCTTAGCCTAACCATGCAAGATGTGGGAAGGGGAACATCCTATTATTTGGCTTACTCTTTCAAATTGCCAAGCCAGAAAGCTATGTGTGGGTGGGGAATTGCATGTGCTGGTGGTGCCTTCTGTTGCAACAGTTTCTCTGAGGCCTTTCACGGAGGAAATTAGGGGGGATGCAGTCTGGTAACTTTCCTGTAATTTATGCTCCTTAAGCACAAATGCTCTTTATGTTCCTTAAGCAAAAGGGTCCGTTTCTTCAATGATGAGGAGCAGCTTAAAGAGCTGGGCAATCATGTTTAGTCTTCCTGAAATCCAGATGCACTCCATCCACAGCATACTCAAGAGGGACTTGATAGACAATGTTTCAATATTTCAAATAATGTTATGTTGAGGAGGGGGGAAATACTTGTTTTCTGCTATTTTGTAAACTAGGATATGGAGCAATAGATTCAAATTGCAGAAAAAGAAGATTCCACTTAAAGATTAGGAAAAACTTCCTGATTGTATGAGTTGTTTGTGGTGCAGCTGGCTAGGTGTCAGCTGCATTAAGATCACTACTGAATGAAAGGTCATGAGTTCGAAGCCACCCCGGGTCGGAGTGAGCTCCCGGCCAAAAATTGTGTAGCTTGTTGTTGACTTTTGCAGCCCGAAAGACGGTTGAATCTTTCAAGTAGGAAATTTAGGTACCACTTTGTGAGGAGGCTAATTTAACTGATTTAAGAGGCCATAAAAATCTCTAGGAAGTATGCAAAGAATGAGGAAGCAACAGCTCCCCTGGTGGCCAGAAGCTGGAATGTTAAATAGCCTCTGTGTGTCTGTCTATATATGTTGTGTGTCAATCAAAACTTTATTACGGTCACTGACCAGCTCAAAGCGGGCACAAGCACCCTAAGAGGGGAAGGACAACTCCCCAGTAAACAGTTATTTAAAATTAGATTAGAAATCAGTATAAAATATATTTTAAAAGACAGGATATTGTAACAGGTATGGAACCAAAGGGGGAGGGGAGTGGTTGATGAGAGAGGTAGAAAGCACTGGTGGGGGGCACTAAAGTGGAAGGGAGTAGCATCCCAGCTGTAACATGTTGCTCTAACCGCATTCCCCAGCTAATGGGTGTTAGGGCTGCATTACTAACCTTGATTACATTCCCATCCTTGTGTGTTATTGATATTGACCTAGGAGTCTAGCTGTTTATTATTGCCTAATGGTATCAGTCATCAACCGTCTGATTTTAAATGTTGTGTGTCTATGGCATTGAATGTTTGCCATGTATATGTACATTGTAATCCGCCCTGCGTCCCCTGCGGGGTGAGAAGGGCGGAATAAACTGTAATTACTGTAAATAAATAATAAATAGTTAGTCAGTGGCATATTTTTCCTCAAAGTCCAGCAGAGTCTCCCTCTCCAGAGGCTCAATGGCCATCTATCAGGTGTGCTTTGATTGTGCATTTCCTGCATGGCAGGGGTTGGACTGGATGGCTCTTGCCGTTTCTTCCATTTCTACTCCCCTGTTACGCCAGCTCCACTGGCTGCCTATTAGCTTCCAAGCACAAGTCAAAATGCTGGTCTTGATCTCTAAAACCCTAAATGGCAGTGGCCCAGATTACGTTTGAACGTATCTCCCTCACCCGCACATACACTGCCAGCAGGTGTGCTCGGTGCATGGCAGTGTATGTGTGGGTGAGGGAGAGCATGCAATACTAGAGGGAAGCTTATTCCAGTGAGTCCCTTCAAGGCATGGGGTTTCTGTGTGGGAAGGAGGGAGTAAGCTTGTTTTCTGCTGCCCTGGAGACTAGGATATGGAACAATGGCTTCAAATGACAGGAGATTCCACCTGAACATTAGAAAGAACTTCCTAAATTTAACTGATTTACGAGGCCATCAAAATCTCCAGGAAGTATACAAAAAGAATGAAGGAATGCGACAGCTCCTCCTGGTGGCCAGAAGCTGGAATGTTAAATTACCTCTATGTCTGTCTATATATGTTGTATGTCAAATGGCATTGAATGTTTGCCTATATATGTGCATTGTGATCCACCCAGAGTCCCCTGCGGGGTGAGAAGGGCGGAATATAAATGATGTAAATAAATGTGAGAGCTGTTCAGCAGTGGAACTCTCTGATCCGGAGTGTGGTGGAGGCTCCTTCTTTGGAGGCTTTTAATGGAGAATTAATGTCCATTTGCTTTACAAAATACATCGTCCTGGTATAAATGAAGACACCTGGAATGGGTTTGTTGAGATGGCACAGCGTCAGTTTTTGGAATCTCCTTGCGTGCAGAGTTATGGGATGGCCATTATAAAGTCCCACGCATTAGCTGCAGCACTCTTGACTAGCAAAGCCATCTTCCAGATATAGATTCTGACACGAACAGAATGATCTGGGCATGAGGGAAAGGTATGAGCCCAAGGCAACCACATGTCTTCCTAAAACCTTCAAAGAAAAGATAACTTGGAACCGCTGGAAGGATGACACAAAATCAATGAAGGAAGGGAGAGAAAGACATTGAATCATATACATGGAGACGTGCATTAATGAAACAGATATGTTTCTGGGAATTTCTAACAGAAAATTTGGTACCAGAAGTAGAAATAACTCGGAATGAAATAACACAAGAGAGAATAGTTCTGACCCTATGAAAACGTAGCTCTGTTCACCTTGTTTCTCTCTCGGCATTACTTTGCGAACGAAGATTCAGGAAGGACTCATCCCACGCTTTTTACAAGCGCGTTGATGACTAAAAAGGCCAATCTGAGATAGGCAAGTTCGGTTGCAGAAAGCACAGCAGAAGGTCTCCTTGGGTGATGTTGTTTCCAAGTTGTGGTTCTTTCTGCGTTGTCGTTTCTCTTCGAGACCCATTCGGTGTGTCTTCTCGAAAGAGGCCGCAGCATTGTGGATAGTGCATCTCCATGCCTCCCAATGTGAGGCCAGGGTGGACCATTGTTGGTGATCAACCTGGCCGACCCTGGGATGTTGTTTCAGGGAGTTCTTATATCTCTTTTTGGGGGCGCCTCTCTTGTGCTGACCCGTGGCGAGTTCACCATAGAGTAGTATCTTTGGGAGGGGGTGGTCCTCCATCCTAGAGACGTGTCCTGCCCAGCGCAGCTGTGTTCTCAGTGGCATGGCCTCAATGCTGGTGATCCCTGCTTGCTCAAGGACAGCAACGTTCATCACATAGTCGGTCCAGTGTATATTTAGGATTGTGTGAAGACAGCGCTGGTGAAAGCGTTCGAGGAGTCGTAGGTGTTGGCGATAGGTGACCCATGTTTCAGACCCATAGAGGAGAATAGACAGTATTATAGCTCTGTACACACTGATTTTGGTACTTTGCCTCAGGTTCTTGTTGCTCCAGACTCTTTTATGAAGTCTTCCGAATGCACTATATGCCTTTGCTAATCTGTGATCTATCTCTTTGTCAATCTTGGCGTCTGAAGAGATGCTTCCCAGGTAGGTGAACTGCTGAACGGACTTAAGCACAGATGTGCCTATGCTGACGTGGGGATGATGGTGTTCTTCCTGTGGTGCGGGCTGGTAGAGGACTTTGGTTTTCTTCAGGCTGACTTCCAGCCCAAAGAGCCCTGCAGCTGCTGCAAAGCAAGATGTTAGGCGCTGCAGGGCTGCTTCTGAATGGGCGGCAAGGGCAGCATTGTCAGCAAAAAGCAGCTCACAGACTAGATAGTTTAGAGCCTTAGTGCGAGCCCTCAGACGGCTTAAGTTGAACAAGCTACCATCAGTACAATAGCGTATATATATGCCTTCTTCTTCGAGGTCTGCCGTAGCCCTTTGGAGCATCATGCTGAAGAAGATTGTAAAAAGGGTTGGTGCAAGAACACAGCCTTGTTTCACTCCATTAGTTATTAGAAAGAGCTGCGAGAGAGCATCGCCATATCTGACTTGACCGCGCTGGCCCTCATGTAACAGGATATGCATATGGAATGAAATAGCCAGGCCAGGTAAGCCCTGCACGAGTATAAAAAAAACATTCAAACCTTCTACTGACCGCTGAAATGGGCTTTCAAAAATCATAACATTCAGCACAGTCGCTAAAAAAAAAAAAAGAGGGGAAAAACTGGCAGCAGGGAGATGCAGCAAATCTGCCACAAATCCAGTGTTGCGCTCAGGAGAAAGCTGCAGGGAAACGAACAGAAAGTAGGTCAGCCGCGTGTCCTTTGGCCTACTGCTGCAAGGTTTGAAAACTGCCTTTGAGACCCCCCATTAGCCGGAATCTTGAACACTTTGCAATACCTTTGTGTGAGGTTTCTGTTCGGAAATGTCTCTGAACAAAGGTGGCCCAGTTACAACGAGCAACAATCTGCTAGAGTCGGTGGCTGACCTCCTGACGTTATTTGGAAGAGCAGGAAGATTGCTGGCCATTTTTGGGCACTCTGATACCAATGCTGGTTAGACCGGCACATTTTTTACATTTACAAAATCCTGGGGCACACCACCAACCAAAATGACACTCTAACACAGTAATACATATAGTTAATATGCTTTAAAATGTATTTATACACTCAGTGTGAAACCTGGACCTGTTTCGATGAACACAACATAGATATCCTGGCAGGAATGGCAGAAAGACACACATGAAGGTCTTGCTCAACAGCTGGGAGTTATAGTTCACCCGCAATCAAAGAGCATTCTGAATGACACCAATGATGGAATGGAATCAAACTTCCCACACAGAACTACCATAACCAAGAGAAAATACTATAAGAGTTTTTTCTCCCCCTCCTACCCGGTGCACGCGAAACCGCTCTCAGCCTCCCTCCGGCTCCCTGCTTGCCGCCACCTTCCTTCCTGCTTCACCGACCCCGAGATGCCCACCTGGGCCGCCCCGCTGACCCCCGAGGAGCTGTGCAGGTGGTGAGGCTCCTGCTCCCCACGACCACAATTCAAGCCTGACGGGGAGGGAGGGGGCAACCTAAGTGAGAGGGAGACTGCTGTTCTTTTGAGGCCCCCTTTCCAGAAGCTGTAACTCCCAAATGTCAAGGTCTATTTTTCCCAAACTCCATCTGTGTTCACATTTGGGCATATTGAGTATTCATGCCAAGTTTGGTCCTGATCCAACATTGTTTGAGTCCAGAGTGCTCTCTGGATGTAGGTGAACTACAACTCCAAAACTCAAGGTCAATTCCCAAGCAAACCCTTTCAGTATTTTCTGTTGGTAATGAGAGTTTGGTTCAATTCCATTGTTGCAAGAGTTCAGGATGATCTTTGATTGCGTGTTAACTATACATTCGAATTTCTTTCTGCCATTCCTGCCAGGATATCTATGTTGTGTTCATCAAAACAGGCCCAGCTTTCACACTGAGTGTATAAATACATTTAAAAACATATTAACTATATGTATTACTGTGTTAGGGTGTCATTTTGGTTGGTGGTGTGCCCCAGAATTTTGTAAATGTAAAAAGTGTGCCGCGGCTCAAAAAGGTTGGGAAACACTGCACTAAGGTGACCAAGGCTGTTCCAGTTCCATGACCCGGCCTAAAGCCAGACTGTGGCGGATCCAGATAATCAGTTTCTTCCAAAAACACCTGGAGTTGTGAGGCAACCACATGTTCGTAGACTTTGCCCAAAAAGGGGAAATTGGAAACTGCCCAAAATTTGTTCAGTTGAATGGCGTCTAGTGATAGTTTTTTCAATAGTGGTTTGACCACGGCCTCCTCTAGGCCTACTGGAATCTTGCCCTGTCGCAAGAAGGCATCAATCACCACCTTCACCCACTCTGCCAAACCCCCTCTGGCTTGCTTTAACAGCCAGGATGGGCAGTGGTCAAGGATGGATGTGGTCGCCCTTGCTTCTGCAAGGATCTTGTCCACATCCTTAGGTTGCACCAATTGAAACGAATCCACTAAAATGACTTGATAGCATGTATTGCTGAGCTTATGAAAAAAAAGCACTCAGAATTGGTTCATAGCTGTTCCACAGACAACTGGTTTCCTGGAGGGTGCCCGCATTGTGCTGCCTTTCCTCTCTTTCCCCCGGAGCCTCTGTTAGCCCATGCGCTTGGTGCCACCCAATGTACCCAGCGCTTCACTGCTTTGAGCTATTTCTCATCTTGAATGCTCTTTTTTCTAGCTCACTTGACAGATAAAGGGTACTGAAATGCAGCCAGCAATGTTCTCCAAACAAAGCAAACAGCTGCTGTGCCTGGCCTGCAAACATCCTTGTTGAGGTTTTTGGGTTTTTTTTAGAAGGGCTGGTTGAACAGAAACAGGAATAATGTGCTCTAATGCCGTTTGGCTGTTGGCCAGATGCAGTGGTGACCCGTGGCAACTTCATCATTGTGGCAGAAGCTTATACTGTTCATCAACTCGTAACAGAGAGAAATATAACAACTGTAAGTCGGGCACCTCCATTGGAAGGATCACAGCAGTTTGTAAATAGAGCAGGATCTGGGCCTTACCCTCAAATGATCCAAGATATGCTTCCAGTCATAGGTAGTCCATAAAGATGAATAAAAATACTCTGCACTTGCTGCTCTGCCCAGAACTGAACGGAAGACTTCAAAGTCTTTGAATACATTGAACAGATCTTCAAGATAGTTACAGCTCGCCATTGCTTGATGTCCACTGGCATGTTTATTTTTAATTATTCTTAATTTGTATTGTATTGACTATGTATTATGGTGGATGGAGGGTGCTGTCATGATTTAATCATGCTGGTTGTCAGCTCCGGTAGGATGCCAAATCAAGCCACGCTCACCCCAAGGTTAGTTGAAGGAAAAGTAGTTTAATAGGTCCTTAATCCAGGCAGTCAAAGACCGAACTGGCCTTTTCCCGCCTGGTTACAGCTTCAAACTTCCCGAGTCCAGCCTCCCTGCTGAGCCACTCCCCCCTGTGTCCGTCCAGCATATCAAAGGTCAGGAACTGGGTGCCTGGCATTTCAAAGGGCAGGAACAAGGAACAGTTCAAAGGGCTGCCAGATGTCGCTCTTATCTGATGGCGGCAATGGCTGGGTCGTTAGGCAGCAAACCAAACGGCCCAGGCGACGCTGACACTGGTATTGGTTTGTGGTAGGTTTTTTGGACTGTGTAGCCATGTTCTAGAGCATTCTCTCCTGAAGACACTACAAAACTGAGTCCTATCATGACAATTTGTTGTCGAAGGCTTTCATGGCCAAAATCACTGGGTTGCTGTGAGTTTACTGGGCTGTATGGCCATGTTCTAGAAGCTTTCTCTCCTGACGTTTTGCCTGCATCTATGGCAGGCATCCTCAGAGGTTGTGACCTCACAACTCTGAGGATGCCTGCCATAAATGCAGGCAAAATGTCAGGAGAGAATGCTTCTAGATCAAACCTGGGCCATTACCGGCCCTCCAGGTGTTTTGGACTTCAACTCCCAGAAATCCTAGCCAGTTTACCAGCTGTTAGGATTTCTGGGATTTGAAGTCCAAAGCACCCGGAGGGCAGGTACTTGCCCAGGTCTGTTCTAGATCATGGCCATACAACCTGAAAAACCTACAACAACCCAGTGATCCTGGCCATGAAAGCCTTCAACAATACATGCTGGTATTTCTTTGCACTGTGGGAGCGCACTAGAGACTACATCTTTTCTCATTAGTTAGGAAGCATTCGGCTATGTCTGCGGAGAAAGGGGGGGTACTATAACTCCAAGGTTGGCTTGCTGTGAGTTTTCAGGGCTGTATGGCCATGCTCCAGAGCATTTTTCTCCTCCCACATCTATGGCAGGCATCCTCAGAGGTTGCGAGCTCTGTTGGAAACTAGGCAAGCGGGGTTTATATATCTGTGGAATGACCATGATGGGAGAAAGAACTCTTGTCTGCTTGAGGCAAGTGTGAATGTTGCAATTGGCCACCTTGATTAGCATTGAATGCCCTTGCAGCTTCAAAGCCTGGCTGCTTCAACAGAAAGGGGGAAACCATGAAAATGAACAAAATCTGGCTACCAGTATTAAAAAATTCTAAAATCAGGATAGTAAATAAAGAACAACATTAAAAGAAAACAGAGAAATTCCAGACAGGAAACAATCAGGGTCAGCTAACACCTCCCAACAAAGGATTTCCCTATACAGGAAGCAGTCAGGTTTTGAAGCTGCAAGGCCATTCAATGCTAATGTCTTAATGCATATTTCTAATTATTTTAATTTTGTGGATGTATTTATGATGTGTTTTATATTACAAGGGTTGAATGCAAAGTAATGCCTCCACCTTCGTAACTCAACAGATGGGAGTACTGGTATGCGGCAGGTACTGGCTTGTTCAGTAGACTCTCCTCTACAGATCTATTTTGGCAGGAAGCCTTAGCATTGAATGGTTGTGTTGTTAAAGTGCAAAGTATGGAACCCTGCAGATACGGTCAGTCAATGCGACTTAAGCAAAATGCAGTCATTGAATTCTTGATAGCAGAAGGTGTCACCCCAAAGGAGATCCATCAGAGAATGCAAGCAGTTTGTGGGGATTATGTTGATGTGAGTAGTGCGTCATTGGGCGAGTAAGTTTAAAGATGTTGAGGTGGGAACATCTGACTTGTGTGACAAATAAGGAGTTGGACATCCTGTGACAGCAACCACCGGGTTTCACAAGCAAAAGGTGGACAGATTGATTCAGGACAAATGTTGTATCACTCAAAGAGAAATTTCAAGCACAATTGGCATTTCACAAGAACGTGTGGGTCACATTATTGCTTTCCTTGGCTATCGGAAGTTCTGTGCACGATGGGTACCCAGGATGCTGACTCCTGAAATAAAAGCACATCACAGCAGAACTTCGGAGACTAGATCTCACCATCGTATGGCATCCTCCATACAGTCCAGATTTAGCACTGTCTGACTTCCATCTGTTCTCAATAAGGAAAGAAGATCTGCGGGAACATCATTATGCTTCTGAAGAAGACATTGAGAGAACTGTGAGACGCTAATTGCGGAAACAGAGTGTCAACTTCTTCCATGATAACTTCAGAAAACCTGTTCATCGTTGGCAGAAATGTATCCAATTGTCTGGTGATTATGCGGAAAAGGGAATAGTGGTAGTTCAAGAGAACATTCTAAGGATTATTTCTGTGTTTGATTTATTAAAATATTCCCATCCAAACCCAAGTAATGTAGGTGGAGGCATTACTTTTCATTCAACCCTCATATGTTTGGCATTGAATTGTTGCCTGATGGGAAGCTGTTGAGTCCCTCCACGGAGGTCAAAAAGGACGGGGTATAATTTTTTAAATAAATAAATAAAGTAGCTGCTCAATTGCAACATTCACACCTGTTGCAATTGATCAAGAAGGAAAAAGGTAACACACATAACCTCCTGACCATTTGGTGCCAGATTCATGAATGTGTCACATCCTTATTTACCTGCTTATCTGATTGGAATTAAAATAAAAAATACATGAGGTTCTTTGGTTCCTTAAATCAGTGTTTCCCAACCTTTTTTGAGCCACGGCACACTTTTAACATTAAAAAAAATCCGGGGGCACACCACCAACCAAAACGACACAACATGACACTCTAACATAGTAAAGAACGGCTGGGGGATGGCGGCCTGCTGGGAGCAGCTGCTGGGAGTGCCAAAGCCGGGGAAAGAGAGCGGAGCCAGGCTGCGCCATTCCCCGCCCCCTTCCCCTGGCTTCAGCTCTCCCAGCAGCTGCTCCAGCCTTGAGGGGGCAGTGCCAAGCCAGTGGTGGCAGAGCCAGGACAATGCTGGCTTGGCACTGTTCCCTCAAGGCTGGAGCAGCTGCTGGGAGTGCAGAAGCCGGGGAAAGAGAGCGGAGCCAGGCTGTGCCATGCCCCACCCCCTTCCCCTGGCTTTCGCTCTCCCAGCAGCTGCTCCAGCCTTGAGGGGGCAGTGCCAAGCCAGCGGTGGCAGAGCCAGCACAATGCTGGCTTAGCAATGCCCCCTCAAGGCTGGAGCAGCTGCTGGGAGTCCCAAAGCTGGGGGGAGGAGTGCCGAAGCTGGGAGCATGAGCAGTGGACAGGCTTCAGTGGGCGAGGCTCCTCCTCCGTGCGGCTTCAGCAAGCGAGGGGCGGGAGTCATGGCTGGGGGAAACAGCTGAAGGAGGTGGCGCCTCGGCCTCTTCTTTTTCTTCGCTGCCGCCCGGCCCTTCCTCCTCCTCCCCCAAGCAGCAGGAGTTCGGCAGGAGGAGGGGGGGAAGGACAGGGGGCAGAGCTTTTCTCGCGGCACAGCAGGAGGTCCATCACGGCACACTAGTGTGCCGCGTCACAGCGGTTGGGAAACACTGCCTTAAGGCAAGACAATAAGTTCGGTTTGCGCAGTCTTCTCCGGCGGCATCCTTGGCAAATGCATTCAAAGTGCCACCACAATAATTGATGCATCACTTATTAGCGTTGGGCCACAAGTATGGATCCAATTAAAATGTTTGGGCTGTTTAGCTCTGCATAAAAGATGAACAAAAAGAGACCTGACAGAAGCAGATAAAATTATGCATGGTGTTAAATTGGATAGGGAGACATTTTCCTCCATCTCTCATAATGCAAGTTCATCCACTGAAGCTGAATGATAGAAGATTAAGGAGAGATAAAACAAATCACTTTGTCAAACAGCGCAGACTTAAATACTGGAATTTATTATCACAAAATATGATAGATTCTTGGAAGATGGGGTTAGCAATTACAGTTCTCAAATATTCATAGATGTGGAAGAAACTCAAAAGCCACCTAGTCCAAAGCCTACCAAGAGCAGAAATCCATGGCAAAAGCGTCTCTGACAAGTGGCCACCAGACCCAGATGAGCTCTAACCAAAGCAGAATACAAGCATCACTGTTCTGTAGTTGTGAACTTATGGGGTAGTAGTTGCTGTTTGCTTTCAGGTCATTTCTCACTTAAAGCAACCAAAGGGAAACCTATAATGGGGGCTTCATGTGATTTGTTCAGAGGTGTTAACCTCACGTCACTCAGATATGGCTAAGCAGGAAGCAGAACCTTGACCTCTCAAAGACCTATGTCCAACATACAACCCACCACATGCTGTTGACTTCTAAGTGCATGACTTTTGAAATGAATTTTTTCTTGTCCCAGCTCTCCAACCCTTTAAGATGATGTCAAATCCTACATCTCTCCAATGCAATATTTGCTACTCCTCCCAATCTGGTGTCATCGCATCGGACAAAAATGGTTTAACCACTTCCATATGGGACCTTTTCCATGCCTAAGTTGCTCTGAGATCAGAGTAAAGAGAGGGGCCAGGAAGGCATTTCCATCTTGCCTCCTGCACTGTGCTTATGATATGATATATAATATATTGTATATACATATAATATTGATAATATTATAATGTAATACAATATAATACTACTAAATAATATATTATAATTATATATTTATATTCCATGTAATATTACTAATAATAGTACAGTATAATGTTATAGTACAATGTAATATATAATATTAATATTGTGCTATTACAATAATATAAGATATTGTATTTACATTTTACTTGTAAGCCGCTCTGAGTCCCCTTCGTGGTGAAATGGGTGGCATATAAATGCTGTAAATAAAATAATAAAATAAATAAATAAGTCAATAATACAATGCTAGCAAGAGACTTGAATATCCTGGGTCAATTTCTGGACCATGTGCAAGGGTTTTTGACTCCTCGTTATTTAACAATGACAGGAAATGCCAGCCCTTCGGATTTTAAGAGAGTAGAAATCCAAGTCTGGGCAGAATTTTTTTTCTGTGACAGAATTATTGGTCTTATCCATGTGTCCAGGTGTGCCTAGTTCCTTAATGTGATTAAATGCATGTCTTCTGAGTCACAATTTTGTGCCTCATTCCAATTGATGGACCTGGAGATAGCGAACTAAAATCCCATCGGTGTAGTACAATTATCCACATGCAGAGATATAGGGCTATACTATGCAACCCCCATCTCAGGTAGGTATATTGCACATCATATTAGAGTTGTGTGCGGAGTTCGCTTCTCCCATTTCATCCGTTCTTTCGTTTTCTTCGGATGCACGGAATGGGAAGCCTCCTCCTGGTACAAAAATCAGCTCGAAACGAAAGCAAGTGAGAGCTAATAACTGTCTCCCCCTCTGCTTTTATGACCACGTGGCACTCCTATATCAACTGAGCTCCAGGGGCTTCCTTGGGCCTCCTTGAAATACTCAGCCAAGGGCCAAGAAGCTCCCTCAGGCTCTCTCTCAGTGGTGCAGAGGCCTGGATAAGGACAAATAAACAATCCCAGAAAGAGGGGTATCTTAAACCCTCCCAGGTCCAGCCTTGTAAAGGACCCTTTCCGCCAAATAATGTAAAGGATGTTCAAACTTGTTGCCACCAAAATATGTGAAGACGCAGCTTACAGCTGGCGTCCATTTGTGGAGATTCGAACTCAAAACTGTGACAGGGTCTTTGCCACCAAATTATGAGAGGACTCTCTCTATATTTCTGTTAGCTGCCACCCTTCACCACACTTGGCTACCCACCAGGAAGACTTTGTTTTTGAGGCTTGTGTGTGAAGTAACTACGAGGAGAGATACCTAATTAAAGAACTGTAAAGTTTATTCAAGCAGTGTTCTAAGCGTGGAGGGTTCAGAGTTCAGAGCTTAGGTGGTTACAGTATCTTCCAAGAGGCAAATATCTTAAGGTTACAATACACTAACTATGGAGATACAACTCGCTACTGTATAGATGCACTCGCCAAAAACAATAACTCAGCAGTTTTTACTCTAACTGCTTGTCTTTTAAACCCAAACTGTTTCCTTAGCAGTTCAAACACAGCTTTTCTTCTACTCTCTCAAAGAGTAGCATCAGAGTCCCTTTTAAAACTGCTGATAGCTGGCTAAAACAGACTCTCTAATACTCCACACACCCTCCAGCTTTCGCTGTCAACAACCAACTACAGAAGTTTGAATCCAAAGATTCTAAAGCCCCTTGCAGGCTCCGCCTCCTGTTTCCACGGTAACGGAAACTCCTTGGAGGTTCTGCAAGCTAATCTCTCCATTAACCCTTTAAGGGTTTGCCAAATTTTACGCTTACAATATACATACATATATATATAAATATTAACCACATTTAAAATCTGTAACAAATAAATATGACTTCACCACAAGCCTCCTCCTCCCCCTCCAACATGGAAAACTTTAGCAGCAACAACAGCCAGGCTTCCAGTTTGCATTGGCAGGAGTGGGGGACCAAGGCTAATCGCTCATAGCCAAGGGCCAAGGAGCTTCCCCCTCCCTCCCTCCCTCCCTCCCTCAGTCTCTCTCTCTCTCTCTCTCTCTCTCTCTCTCTCTCGGAAACAGACCTAGTGCCACAGGAACCTCAAAGCCAAGCCGTGTTCTGTCTCTCCTCTAGAGTAGAACAGCTTTAAGAAACATTAAACCCAGTCTCCCCCTCTACTTTTTTGTTTTTTGGTGTCAGGAGCAAATTGAGAAACTGCAAGTTGCTTCTGGTGTGAGAAAATTGGCTGTCTGCAAAGATGTTGCCCAGGGGATGTCTGGATGTGTTACAATCCTGTGGGAGGCTTCTCCCATGTCCCTGCATGGGGAGCTGGAGCTGCAAAGGGGAACTTATCTGTGCTCTCCCTGGAATTGAACCTCCAACCTGTCGGTCTTCAGTCCTGCTGGCACAAGGGTTTAACCCAGTGCACCACCAGAGGCTTCCCCTCTACAAAGGGAGAGGATACTGAAAGAGTGGTAACTCTGATGCTTTTTCAAAATCTGGGTCTTAATGAAGGATATGGAAGGGGAGCCTGTGGGAAGTGCCCCCTGCATAATGGGTGCTTTCTGAACTCTGTTGCTGCCAATGGGATGAAAAGTCCAATTTTTTGGATGCTGAACAAAGACCGCCTTTGGCAATGCACCCGTTTTCAGGAGGCGCTGAAAAACGGATATGGGGGGCTTCCGAAACAAGCAAGCAGAAACAAATAGCGATTCTACACAAATGCACAATCCCTACATTAAGGTCCAATTTGGACCTTAGGAAGACTGACAGCCCACCCATACCAGGGCTGGTATGCCACCAAGAAGAGCTAACCCCAGGACAGAAATCCTCTGGGGAGATGAAGTTTGGCCCTCAACTGAACTGCTCCCCTAAAAGCTCAGAGAAACCTAGAGGGACCCGCTATAGACCTAGGACCTTTTGGGGCTTGGGGTTTAATAGCTGGGGTCGCAGACATTCCACTGGCTCCACCCCAGAGACAGGGACTATGCCACTAGGTGTGGGACTGGATGTTGGCCCTAGTCAACCAACACTGCCCCCTTTCAGAAGGTGGGCAGAAGACCAGACACCTAGATGATCGGTTGATGGACAATGTGCAGGGGCGGGGGATATCAGTGATCTCGGGGAGGGGTAAATGGGACGGTAGACGTAGGCCTTATGAGAGAAGGAGGCAGAGTCGAGGAAAGACTCGCCCTCCTTCTGACCTACGAGCTATCCCTAGGCACACAGATGGTGAGTTTCCAACTATCTCCTCTCCGACTCTGGTGCTAGCGAACGCCAGGTCCGTGCGGAATAAGACAGGGACCATCAGAGACTTCCTCCTTGAGAAGAACGTAGATCTAGCCTGTATTACAGAAACATGGCTGCAGGAGGGAGACGATGTCCTTCTGCACGAGCTGACATCTCCAGGATTCGTGGCTAGCTACCAGACTAGGACAGAGAGACGGGGGGTGGGGGGGGGTGGGTGGAGTAGCCATTCTCAGCCGAGAGAAATTTAATTCCAGGACGGTCCCGACCGCGAACATTCCAGGAATTGAGTGTGCGGGCCTCGTGTGGGATTCCAGTGGGAGTGTAGCCTTTCTGTTGGTGTACCGTGCACCCAATGCACCAACAGAGAGTCTACCTAAGCTGCTGGAGGTGGTTTCGGAGTGGGCATTGAGGTTCCCTAAACTTATTGTGTTGGGGGACTTCAATGTCCACGTCAATACCGCCTCCCCTTCAACAGCAGCCATGGACCTAGTGTCCACCATGGAGATGCTAGGACTCTCACTCTGCAAGACCGGTCCCACACATCAGGCCGGACACACCCTGGATCTGATCTTCGCGACCGGAATTAAAGTGATCCCAACCTCTACTATAGAGGTTCCATGGTCGGATCACAGTGTCCTGGAAGTCCGTCTCGAAGTGGCCCCATCAACCCGGTAAGGGTGCCGACCCTATTATGGTTCACCCGAAGAGACTTATGGAACCCACCAGGTTCCTGAATGCTCTGAGGAATTTGGAGCTCACCAGCGACTCAGTCGATGGGCAAGTGGATTGTTGGAACACCTGTCTCTCCACTGCCTTAGATGAGATCACCCCTAGACGCTCTCTCATCCCCCGTAGAAATCGCTCGCCTTGGTTTACCGAGGAGTTGCGGCGGGGTCGCTGCGACGGAGCATCGAGATTGGCTTATAAACAGTTTAAAGAGGTTTATGAGCATGCTATCAGGGAAGCTAAAAAAGTTCATTATTCTTCCCTGATAGAGTCGGCTAGTTCACGCCCAGCTCAACTTTTTAAGATAATTCGGTCCTTGACAGAAATCCCGACTGTCCCAAACGATAGGGGTTTGGCTCCCACAGCTGAGGTTTTTCAGAACTATTTCACCGACAAAATCTCGATCCTCCGCCGGGACATCCCGGCCACTTTTGATACAGTATGCGAACTCGAGACCCCGCCGCCACTCGACGGGCCCACCTTCACCTGGTTCCAACCACTGGACGCAGCAGCTGTCGATAAGCTCCTCGCTGCAGCTAGACCAACTACCTGCTCCCTTGATCCGTGCCCCTCCTGGGTTGTTAGATCCTGCCGGGAGGGGTTACGAGACCCCCTGGGAAAGATTATCAACAGTTCCCTTGAGCAAGGAGTGTTCCCAGGGGGTTTAAAAGAGGCAATGGTAAGACCGCTGCTGAAGAAGCCGAATTTAGACCCTTCGGCTCCCTCCAATTACCGACCTCTGTCAAATTTGCCTTTTTTAGGCAAGGTAATTGAGAGGGCAGCAGCGGATCAGCTGCAGCGGTTCTTAGACGACACAACTGGACTTGATTCCTTCCAGTCCGGCTTTCGTATCGGGCATGGGACAGAGACCGTGCTTGTCGCCATTACAGACCAACTTCGCCGCCAGCTGGACCAGGGCGGATCAGCACTGCTTGTTTTGTTAGATCTAACAGCAGTGTTTGATACAGTAGATCAGGGCTGTCCAACTGGCGGCCCCGGGGCTGGATCCGGCCCCGTAGCCTGTTGGACACGGCCCCACCTATGCCCTCAGCCGCCATTTTTAAATTTGAAAAAAAAATCGAATTTTTTTTAAAAAAATGGCGGCCGGGGGCCTGGGGGGAGGCGGGGCAGGGAGGAGGAAGAGAGCTAGCTCCTCCTCCTTTTCGGTGCCCCCCCTCCCTACCTAGGTCGGGGGAGCCGCCAAAAAAGGGCAGAAGGCGGCGCCAAGAGCAGCGCGTCACAGGCCTGGCGTGACACGCTGCTCCTTGGCACCGCCTACTCCTCCTTTTCGGCGCCCCCTCCCTTCCTAGGGGCGGAGGCGCCGAAAAAAGGAGGTAGGCGGCCCCAAGAGCAGCGCGTCACGCCAGGCCTGTGACGCTCTGCTCTTGGCGCCGCCTACTCCTCCTTTTCGGCGCCCCCTCCCTCCCTAGGGTGGGGGAGCCGCCCGAAAAGGGCAGAAGGCGGCGCCAAGAGCAGCGCGTCACAGGCCTGGCGTGACGCGCTGCCCCTTGGTGCCTTCTTTCTGCCCGGCGCCCCCCTCCCTTCCTAGGGCGGAGGGGGGGGCACCGAAAAGGAGGAGTAGGCGGCACCAAGAGCAGAGCGTCACAGGCCTGGTGGGGGCGCCGAAAAGGAGGAGTAGGCGGTGCCAAGGGGCAGCGCGTCACGCCAGGCCTGTGACGCGCTGCTCTTGGCGCCGCCTTCTGCCCTTTTTCGGCCGTTTTAGGAGGGGGCGGGGCCTGGGGGCGGGGCCTGGGGGCGGGGCCGAGCGGCCCCCTAGGTCATCAGTGACCTCTTATCCGGCCCTGGACCCCGTAGAAGTTGGACAGCACTGCAGTAGATCACACATTGTTGACCCACCGTCTAGCCGTTACTGGGGTGAGGGGGACCGCCCTTAAATGGGTGGCCTCCTTTCTCCAGGACCGGGGACAACGTGTGGAGGGGGGAGGAGGTCTCTGGGAGGCTCCCATTAACTTGTGGGTCCCCAGGGGGGCCATCCTCTCTCCTTTATTATTCAACATCTACATGCGCCCCCTGGCCCAGCTGGCCCGTGACTTTGGTCTGGAGTGTTATCAGTACGCTGATGACACCCAGCTTCTGCTGAGAATGGATGGCAGGCTGGACACCATACCCGATTGTTTCCACCATTGCCTTGAAGCCGTGACTGGATGGCTGCGCTCCAGCCGGCTGAAGGTGAATCTGTCGAAGACGGAGATCTTGTGGCCTGGTCGCCCTGGGCTGGATGAGTGCCAGTTGCCTACCCTGGATGGCGAGCAACTTAGCCCGTCATCCCTCGTTAAGAGTCTAGGTGTCCATCTGGACCCTTTGCTGTCCATGGAGACTCAGGTCTCCATGGTCAGCAAAGTATCATTTTTCCATCTCCGACAGGCTAGGCGACTGGCACCCTACCTGTCCAGGGAAGACCTGGCCACAGTGATCCAAGCGACGGTCATCTCGAGGCTGGACTACTGTAACGCCCTCTACATGGGCCTTCCTTTGGCGACAATTCGGAAACTCAAGCTAGTGCAGAACGCCGCTGCTCGCTTACTGGTGGGAGCACCGGTGAGAGAGCACATCACTCCCATCTTGCGGCAACTGCACTGGCTTCCTATTGAGTACCGAATTGCCTTCAAGGTGTTGGTTATGACCTTTAAGGCCCTATATGGTCTAGGGCCTGTGTACCTGAGGGACCGCCTTACCCCGTATGTTCCCCCGAGATCACTGCGCTCAGAGGAGCAAAACTTATTAGAAATTCCATCAATCCGCTCCTGCCACCTGTCCACAACCAGGCAGCGTGCCTTTTCTGTAGCTGCCCCTACTTTGTGGAATTCTCTTCCACCTGATACCCGTGCGATCAGAGCGCTTGTTCCCTTTAGGAGAGCGTGCAAGACTGCCCTCTTCATACTCGCTTTTGGCTAATTCCCGGAAATGTTTTATATGACCATGTGTTGAGTTTTTTGAATTTGTAATCCTGTAATCTGTGGTTTTAATACTGCTGTACTCTGTTGTTTTTATCGAATGTTTTCTGTGATGTGCCCCGAGCCTGCAGGGAGGAGCGGAATATAAAACTGAATAAATAAATAAATAATGTCCATGACTGAGCATTGTGGTGCATGGCAATGTGAAATTGCAACCTCTGCAATGAACATATCAGTGCATTTCATTGACCTTCAATCTGCTGGTGCAGGACGATGCTAACTTTTGAGTTTCACTGAATACTTCTTTGGGCAGAATGGAAACGCAGCCAAATTATAGGTGTGTTGGGACAGCGGTCTGAATAAGCAATGGCCGAGCAGGTTTATGCCGCTGATAATGGACCGATTTATAAAGCAGAGAGTGTGGGGCCCATTCATAATAGCATATTTGCAAAGCTAGATTACAGGGAAGCGACAGAAAACATACTTTGCGGCAAATGGACATTTCATAAAAACATTTGGCATGCATGACTTAGGTATGAGAGAGAGTTGCAATGACCTAGAAATCCCTTGGCTTTATTAAACCAGCATCTGTGATGTTGCCTGAAAAGTGGTGAATGTTAATTCTCTCAGGGATGCCTTTGAAATGTGTTGTGTAGATTTCCTATTAAGCTATGGACACCAAAGGAAGTGAAAGAGCAGCTTGGGAAAAAGGGAGGGGAGTTTGTTCGGCAACAAGTACTGGATCGTTCCTGTGCGTGATCATCTTGAAGAATGAGTTTCTTACTATAATCAAAGAGATATGCAGTGAAATTGTTGTCTTTCCCCTTCATTCTCAGGGAACATTGGCAGCGTACCTTGTCACACAGAAGTGCAAAGGAGAAATAAAAGTGGAAGAAGGCCTGCTCTGCATATATAATATCTCTGCTTCAGTCCTTGCTGAAAAAGTCCCAATAGCAAGTGGAAGACAGCAAGTGCTGGAAATCACGGACTGTTATTACCAGTCAAAGGGGCCCCCCAATAGCACAATGGATTAAACCATTGTGCCGGCAGGACTGAAGATCGACAGGTTAGAGGTTCGAATCTGGGGGAAACGTGGATGAGCTCCCTCTGTCAGCTCCAGCTCCCCATGCAGGGACATGAGAGAAGCCTCCCACAAGGATGGGAAAACATCATGACATCCAAGCATCCCCTGGGCAATGTCCTTGCAGACGGCCATTTCTCTCACACCAAAAGTGACTTGGAGTTTCTCAAGTCGCTCCTGACACACACACACACACAAACACACAAACAGTCAAAGGGAACTGGAAAGACCTATGCTCTGAATCACTAGAACATAGCTTCATGTATGAATTGTCATTTTTAATGCACCGGGAATGTGGCGCAGCTGGCTAGGTGTCAGCTGCATAAGATCTCTCTGACCAGTAGGTCATGAGTTTGAGTCCTGCCCAGGTCGAGGTGGGTGCTCGACCTTTAAGTGTAGCCTGCTGTCAACCTTTGCAGCCCGAAAGACAGTTGCATCTGTCAAGTAGGAGATAAAGGTACCACATTAAGTGGGGAGGCAAATTTTGACTGAATTATGAGGCCATTAAAGAACCACAGGAACACTGAGGAATGCAGAAGGAACAACAAGGGACGCTGGGAATGCTGAGAGATGAGGAGTGCATCAGCTCCCCCTGGTGGCCAGAGTTTGCCTCTATTCATCTATATGTGTGTATGTGGAAACGGCAGGGATTGTCCGCTAAGTATGTGTACCTGTAATCTGCTGAGTCCCCTTCGGGATGAGAAGAGTGGTACATAGAGTAAATAAATAAATAATAAATATCCACCTTTCCCAACAATTATGAAATTGACACATGTTATGCGAAATATTCTTCCTCGTAATATTCGATATGTTGTAATATTCGATATGTTGTAAGTCCCTTCAATCCTGTCCCGTCGGCTGTCGACGACGCGATCGAGAGCCTTCTTCGTGGCAGCACCATCCTCATGGAATTCCATGCCGAATGAGGTCCGCGCTATTAAGGAGTTGGGCCCATTTCGGAGAACTTGTAAGACAGCTCTGTTTAGACAAGCTTTCAACCTTGCTGCTCCTTGAGTTAGGTGCTACTTACAACCTAATTGCAGATGCTATGTAGTTGCCTGTTTTAGTGTAGTTCTGTTTTTATGTTTTAGTATTAATGAAATTGTGGTTGTGTTATATGTTTTTATGTAAACCGCCCCGAGCCCGCCAGAAGGAGCGGCATACAAGAACGAACAATAAATAAATACATAAATAAATAATTCATAGCCAAGAGACTGGACTGATGAGACAGAGCATATCTTCAGGCTCCGTTTTGTTATCTCACCTTGTTATAGAATTGTTTTCATTTAGTGTCAAGAGCATTACATAAATAAATAAGTATAAAACTGATAAAACAAAGGGAGAACAAGCAGCTAAATAATTTGAGACCAAAATCGGGCAACAGCAACTACATTGTAACTTTAAACAGTTCTTCCTCTGTGCATGAGGCAGGGCATTGTGGGCAAGCATAGAGATGCGCCGTTGTTTGTTCTGCTCCGCAGTCACACAAGGTAGAGGATTCTTCTAGGTGGTGCCATTTTGCCAAGTTGTCTGGTTTAGCTGCCCAGAGGGTTACTCTTGCTATTGCTGGGGAAACGTTAAGAGGAGTGGTGGTTCTCATGAAGCTTTTCCTTGATTTGAGTCTACTGGGAGGAGGCTGATAGCCATGCAGTGGGTGGCTTTCACAGTGTTCAACCTTATTTCTCTCGCAATTGGCAGCAAGTTCTTGTTGCGCATCGGGGGGATGGGGGGCAATGCCAGCTAGCTTATAGAATTTATCAACAAGTATAGCTTTGAGACATCCTTTGGTTATTCTACATGCTTCATTCAGTGCTATTTTCACCTGCTTTGTGTGGGCAGAATTGTGCCAAACAGGGCAGGCGTACAAAGCAGCTGAGTAAGTCAAGGCCAGGGCTGATGTTCTTATTAATTTTGGGTCTGCACCCATATGCTATTAATAAATTTCCACCAGATGTTATTGCATGCAGCTACTTTGTGCTTGGGGTTCCCACAGTGTTTCCTAAATATTAGAGATCGATCTAAAGTGACGCCGAGATATTTACAGTGTTCAAACTCTTGGTCTTCCCAGGTAACCTTCAGTTTCCTGTTGGCTTCACGATTACATAGGTAGAAAGCACACGCTTGTGCCCTGGCAGGGTTAGGCTCCAGGTGGCTCTCTTTGTAATAGATGGAGAGATCTTTCAGAGCACTAGGAAGTTGTTTTTCAACTGTTTCAAAGTCTTTTGCTTGTGTTTTTAGGCCAAGGTCATCTGTGTATATAAAGCTCTTTGTGAGTGGTGGCTGTGGCTGATCATTAGTAAAAATGTTAAACAAGGTCAGTGTAAGATCGGGGAACATGGAAAGAGCCTCCTCGAAGACTGAGCAATTTCAGTCAGGCATGTCTAATCTTTCCAACCCCCCTCCCCACCACAAAAACATTGCTGAAGTTGCACAACCAAATGTTCATTGTGCATTGATATATAATGCACAACCATGCCATTGGGATTCGGTGTGCATGCAAACTTGGAACATGCAAAACCCAACAGTGTGCAATGGCACCACGTGCATCACTGTACATTTATGTCCTCAGCTGAAAGCTCATAGCCACATTTTTCCAATACAGGATCTTGGAGGAGATTTCCTAACTATTTCTATGTGAATCTTTAAAGCTCACTGATGCAGATCTTTGACTGGATACCAACTGGATGAGGCGTGACGGTTTTAGCTACCAGTTATTTTACCCTCATTAAGAACATCAATGGAATTACTGGGTCTTCCTTGTCTTATTAGAGAAATATCCTTGGGAGATTCCGTTTCCTTGCATTGGCGTTATCCGTACAGCTGCCCTTAGTATCAGCACTGATGAATTTCACAACCCACTTCACAAGTGAAATTTATCCCATAATCAGACTGCCAGAGACATTTTCCAAGGAACGTCATCTTCCTTCAGTTAAAAATTTACTCCTCTCTGCCAGTGCATTGTAATTATAGCTTGGCCCAGGCATCCTCTCCCCTCGGGGCAGCCGGGCAGGAGGCACCTTGTCACTTCTGCCGGTCTCACGGCATCCTTTGTGTGCACTGAGATGCCACCACTGTGACAAGGTCAGGGGAGCAAGAAACATACGAGCGGATAAAGCAGAAAATCCAGCGGCGAGCCAACAGAAGGTTTGTGTAGTGCTTTAACCGCTAATCCTCCACCTTTCAGACGTCATTTCAGATCTCCTTAGCTATTGTTGCTAAAATTCAGAGAATTAACATTTTGATAGGTGTTCATCAAAGTGGGACTGGAGTTGGGACTCCAGGCAATATCCCTAAATGTCTTTCCTTTACAAGCTCAGGGCCAGCCCTACCATCAGGCAGAACAAGGCTAGATGATGCAGAAGGGAGATATGTAGAAGCACCAGGCAGCATGTGCTCTGCATCTGCGGCCCATAGGCAAGCTGCTGCTCTACTGCAAGGTCGCTTCGCATGGTGCAATTACAGTGTTTGGGTTCGCCTTTCATACTTTCTAACTATCCTGGCCTGATAGTGACAAGTGTCTCATGTTTTTGGCAATCCTGTATCCCCAGCTAATGTGATGGGTTGACTGTACTGCCATCAAACCTGATGGTACCCATCCCATATTGTGCAACTGACTGTAATTTGCCTGTGTTGGATGGGGTTACACTCCCCTTGAAGACACAGGTTCGCAGCTTGGGTGTGATCCTGGACTCATTGCTGAGCCTGGAACTTCAGGCATCGACGATGACCAGGGGAGCATTTGCACAGTTAAAACACAGTTAAAACTTGTGCAAACCTGACTTGGCCATGATAGTCCACGGTCTGGTTCCATCCCGTATAGACTACTGCAATGCACTCTTCATGGGGTTGCCTTTGAAGACTGTTCAGAAGCTTCAAATGGTCCAATGGGTGGCAGCCAGGTTACTAAGAGGAGCAGTGCTCAGGGAGTATACAACTCCTCTGCTGCACCAACTCCACTAACTGCCAGTCTGCTACCGGGCACAATTCAAAGTGCTGGCTTTAGCCCATAAAGCCCTAAATGGTTCCGGCCCAGCTTACCTGTCTGAATGTATCTCTTCTTATGAACCTTCTAGGACTCTAAGATCATCTGGGGAGGCCCTGCTCTCGATCCTACCTTTGCAGATGCATTTGGCGGGAACGAGATACAGGGCCTTCTCAGTGGTGGCTCAGCAGCTAAAAAAAGCCAATGGGATTTTGGGCTACATAAAAAGGAGTCTAGTGTTTATATCAAGTGAAGTCATGGTGCCTCTCTCTTCTGCTTTGGTTACCTGGAATACTGCGTCCAATACTGGGCACCACCATTCAAAAGATATATTGATAGTAAGCTGGTAGATGTCCAGAGGAGGGCAACTAAAATGACCATGAATTTCTATGAGGAGCATCTTAAAGAGCTGGGTCTGTTTAGTCTGCAGAAGAGAAGATTGAGAGGAGACATGATTGCCATGTATAAATATGTGAAAGGGGGTGTCATGAGGAAGAGGGAGCAGGGTTGTTTTCTGATGCCCAAATTATAGGAAATGAGATACTACCTAGACATTAGGAAGAACTTCTTAACCATACAGGCTGTTCGACAGTGGAACTCTCTGCCTCGGAGTCTTGCCTTCTTTGGAAGCTTTTAAACAGAGACTGGATGGCCATCTGTCATGAGTGCTTTGATTGTGATTGTGCTTTTCCTGCATGACAGAGGGGTTGGACTAGATGGTCCATATGGTCTCTTCCAACTCTATGATTCTATGACTGTTTCAACAGATAGTCTCTTTGACTTTTGCACCTGAACTTGGGGATTCAGTAAAATGGAAGAGCTTTGCATTCACTGCAGTGCTTTGAAAAACCAAGGATACCAGAGGATCCGCCATACCTCGACAAAAAAAAGCAGCACCCATCTGCATCGGCATTATAGGTCCACCATACAGTGTTTCCAACCTTTTTGACACACTTTTACATTTAAAGGCCGGGGCACACACCATCAAAATGACACAAAATGACACTCTAACACAGTAATACATATAGTTAATATGGTTTGTAAATGTATTTATCAGTGTGAAATCTGGGCCTTAACATAAACACAACATGAGATATCCTATCAGGAATAGACACAAACTTCACAGAACTCCTATAACTAAGAGAAAATGCTATAAGAGTTTGGTGGGCAATCAGTTTTGATCAATATCCAGAGATCACTGTGCACTCAAACAATGTTGGGTCAGGACCAAACTTGGCATGACTCAATATGCCCAAATAACCAGATGACGTTCATGGGAAAAATGACATTTGGGAGTTGTAGTTTCTGGGATTTATTGTTCCCGACAACCCCACCAATGATAGAACTGGGCCAAACTTCCCACACAGAACCCCCCCAGGAGGCAAGAGGAGGTCTCTACTTGGGGAAAGGGAGGCGGGCCTTCCCAATGCATGGAGAGGGAGAGACAAAGTAGACAACGGGTGGGGAGGAGGGGTGTTTGTAATTTTGTGCCTTTATCAAGGTAGGTTTCTTAGGGTTTTTATACTTCAACACACTAGACTCCCCCCACCCCCACCCCCGCTTCCTGGAGGTTCCAATTTCCCACGGCACACCTGATGATCGCTCAGGTCACACTAGTGTGCCCCAGCACACTGGTTGGGAAACACTGGGTTAACACACTGATCTATCTTTTACCCTCACTAACAGGCAGACTATATAACCTGACAAATGTCAAGTTGTACGGCGAGACTGGGCACATTCAAATGAGAAAGATGGGAGTTCATTCCCTATCTTTCGAAGGGATAGAAAAATGTCTACACAAATGACAAAATACCATGTCTCTCTTATGGCCTCATCTGAGCATCACATTCAAAAACGGATAACTCCAACAAAATGAAAAAGATGCCAAGATTTGGGATGATAAAATGATAAGAAATCCACAAAGCCAAATCCTCTAAGAAAGAGATAAAGAAACTCAATAAGATTAACTACTACATATTCATGTTTAGCCGCTGAAGAGAAGGATAACATTTCAGTATTTCCAGCAGGGAATGGAAGCACCGGCTCCAATGGTGACCTTATTTGGCCTCACAAACTGACCAGAATGTCTCACTTTATTAAGGTGTCACAGCTCAAGACATTTGGGCACCTGAGGCAAAGGACAAGTTGTACGACAAGATCTATATTCAGTGTTAGTGTTGTGACATTGGCTTCTACAGACCCTGAAGACTGAACGCAAGTTTAGGAAGTAGAAAGCAGGCCGCTTGGCACACAGTCTCATGCCATCTCCTCCATGAACCTCTCCCTTCCCATAGCAAGACACATAAAACCTCTCAGTTCCCATAACAAGACACAAATTGCATCTAGGACACCAGCAATTTGTCTTTTGGGAGCTCCGATTTGGGAAAAACAAGGCAACTTGCTGTTGCACTCTAGCCTTAAGACACCTTTTCACCGAACACCACAACAGAGTCCAATGGTGCTAACTACAGACATTTACGGAGTCTGGGCCCCCTTCGGGGTGAGAAGGGCAGCATATAAACGTTGTAAATAAATAAATAAATATTGAGAAAAGCATGTACAAAGGGGGAAAGACATTTCCCAAAAAGAATGGCAGAAAAGGAACTATAAAATAGCAGCAGTCCATATACAAAACTGTAGCAACCCAAAAATGGAAAGTTAAATGAAATCAAGCATCAAAAACTCAGGCATAAATCCTTAAGCATGAAAGCAGCAACTTTTCCAAGGCAAACTCTTCCAGGAATATAGGCAAACACAGGAGAACCATAAACTTGGAAGCCAAGACAGCAATCGTCTCCTTATAACAATGTCTCCACTGAAAGGCATCAAGTAAACACCACTTAATTTAAACCCAAGCCCGACCAAGAAGCCATGAGGTCATGTCGGATGCACCTGGGTGCATCAAGTCCTTCTTACGGAGTCTCTCAGGACATCTAATTAATCTATCTTTCACTCCTTCCATCCAGAGACCTAATCTAGTTTCCCAAGAAAATTCCCACCAGCCGCAGTTCGTTTCACAAGGGGACTGCAATATTCACTGTCTGATGCTTGGGAACAAACATAGGAACCCCAAACAGGAGCCTCTTTTGCCTGCAATTCTCTCGGGTCACTGACAGACTCTACACCAGTGGTTCTCAACCTTTCTAATGTCGTGACCCCTAAATAAAGTTCCTCATGTTTTGGTGACCCCCAACCATATTTTCGTTGTTACTTCATAAGGGAGGGCTGCCCTCATGGCCCCACTGTTTGGGCAGCCTTTCTGCCTGGCTCCCGCACCCTTCCCAGCTGGGAAGGGCCCGGGGCCCAGGTGGAGGGTTGCCCTCATGTGAGGGCCAGGCAGAAAGGCTGCCCAAATGGCGGGCCGTGAGGGCAGCCCTCCACCTAGCCCTCACGCCTTTCCCAGCTGGAAAGGGCGTGGGGGCCGGGCAGAAAGGCTGACCAAACTGCAGAGCTGTGAGGGCAGCCCTCTGCCTAGCCTCGCGGCCTTCCCAGCTGGGAAGGGAGTGGGGGCCAGGCAGAAAGGCTGCCCAAACAGCAGGGTGTGAGAAAGGCTCCCCAAATGGCAAGTGGAACCTTCTTCCCACACGTGCCTTTTCCTGCAAGCTCCTCCTCTTGACACCCCACAGCCCTTTGGGCAGAGCAAGAGGAGGGGCTGACCAGGAGTGCTAGCTTTTTGACTGGCATAGGGGGTCAGCAGCCATTTTGGAGGGGGCGGGGCCAACCAAGGCAGCTTCACGACCCCCTGAAAATGGTCCAACGACCCCCCTGGGGGTCACGACCCCCAGGTTGAGAACCGCTGCTCTACACATTGAAACCGATCAATTCCCTCGTCCTCTGAAGTATCAGAAAAATCCCCAGTCGCTTGCTACACCACAACACTTGCCCTGTTTGCAAATCCCTTCTTTCAAGGAGACCAGCACACTTTTAAACCCTTTCTTCTCAAGAGATCTGCACTGTCTTTAAATTTCAAGGGGACCAGCACACTTTTTAAACCACTTCTTTCAAAAACCTACAGATAGAGCAAGCAGAAAGGCACATTTTAGCATACATGGTGGACCTACCAAAAAGCTAAAGCCTTCTGGATTGCAGGCAAAAAAAAATTCAAAATATTCTTTAAAAAATCTTATCACTTAAACCAGAAGTATTTCTACTTGATTTAGCTCAGTGTTTTTCAACCTTTTTTGAGCCGCGGCACATTTTTTACGTTTACAAAATCCTGGGGCACACCACCAACCAAAATGACACAAAATGACACTCTAACACAGTAATACATATAGCTAATATGTTTTTAAATGTATTTATACACTCAGTGTAAAACCTGGACCTGTTTTGATAAACACAACATAGATATCCTGGCAGGAATGGCAGAAAGATACAAACTTCCCACACAGAACTCCCATAACCAAGAGAAAATACTATAAGAGTTTGGTGGGCATTGACCTTGGGTTTTGGAGTTGTAGTTCACCTATATCCAGAGAGCACTGTGGACTGAAACAATGTTGGATCAGGACCAAACTTGGCATGAATACTCAATCTGCCCAAATGTGAAGACAGATGGAGTTTGGGGGAAATAGACCTTGACATTTGGGAGTTACAGTTTCTGGGATTTATAGTTAACACATGGCTGATGGGGGAAAGGAAAAGGGCCTGAGGCTCCTAGGAATGGTGGGAGTTGGAGTCCAAAACACCTGGAAGGTCCAAGTTTGCCCATGCCAGCTTTCGACAGAAACCTCTTCCTCCCCCTTCCCCTTCGCGCCCTTTCTTCCCCCTCCTGCTGAACACTTACTTTTTCTTGCTGCTTCTGCCGCCATTTTGATCTGAGGGGGCAGTGTGAGAGTGTTCAGGAGGGGAGAGAGGAGGGAGGAAGACGTGGGGCGAGTCTGCGCAGTAGCGTGAGCAAAGCGAGGCAAAGCGAGCAGAGCGAGGCTGGCTCAGGAAGAAGGGAGCCCGAGTAGAGAAGAAAAAGTGTTCGGCAGGAGGGGAAGAAAGGGTATTGGAGGTTCCAATTTCCCACGGCACACCTGATGATCACTCACGGCACACTAGCGTGCCACGGCACACTGGTTGGGAAACACTGCTATACTGTATTGAAGTCTAAACTGTACTCACTGCTGCTTATACAAACACACACCGAAGTCTAAAGGCATCTGCTTGCTTCTACTCTCTCTAAGAATCTAATGGCTTCTATCTCCACTGAAGCAAACTGACATAATACATAATCTCAGGTCCTGAACACATGGTCTGCAGTCCCTCCCACAACAAATAGATTAGATAAAATTGCAAACCAATACACACATATAATACATTAAGCAATTATATACATCATAAACAACTAGTGAAGGCTTGAGAAGGTTGCTATTTCCAACAGTCTTAACAGGTTTTGACAAGTAAAATAAAACCCTTTTATATTTCTGTTTATATTTTGGAAAGTTAACAATGTATGCAATATAAAACAAAGTGAGTAGTTAAGGATGGTTTTCTATCCTATATTTAGTTATCCTGGAGTGACAGTGTTGTAGTTGAGCAAACTGAGCCTGTAGTTGCTACAGGTAGTAACTCGGAGGAGGATTCTGTGTTGGACATGTCACTGGAAGAGGGAGGTTTAGGCGGACTGACTGCAGCTGGGAGGAAAAGGGCTGCAAGTGCTGAGAGTTTGGAAGAGGCAGAGCACAGGAGAAAGGTCCGACAAATACTTAGGAGCCTACCAGTGATGATACTTTTGATGTAGAGTTACCTTCAGAAGAGAGTGATACCGAGCTGGACTCAGCACTGGTGCAAGATGTCAGGGATGTGATAAATGCTGAGTCCAGCGAAAGCTCCTTTTTTGGCTTTTCGAGTGACCCTGCTTGGCCTAGTGGGGATGTTGAATCGGACTGGGGTCCTTTAACTGCTCAGCAAAGGTGGGAAGATTGGAGGAACACACCCAGGGCTGCAGCTGAGGGGAATGGGGCAGAGTTGGGTGGGGAGTCTGATGACTCTGATTTGTAAGGGTATTAAAGTAAGGCCTGGGGATTTGGGACTCTGCGGTCGGCCAAGGTGTTGCTGGTTCGTGTATTTGGTGCTCTTGTTTCTTGTATCGCAGTTCCTGATTCCCAGCAAGCTGTGAGTATTGGGCTGTTTTCCATGCTGGGTTCTGGGGGAGCTGCCATGGCAGCTCTAGCTGAAAATGTTATATGTTGGGGGTTTGGGGTTTTAATGTGTGTTTTTATGTTTAGTGACTACCGCGTTTCGTTTGGGCTTTTCCTGTGTTGCTGTGAGTGTCTGTCCCTTAATTGGTATCGTATATGGGTGGAGGGGAGTTTGCTGTGGGATGTGGGGGCTTTTATGTGTTTGTTTGTATACTTAGCTCCTGGAATTGAGAAGCACTCTTCCTTTCCTTTTCTGAGACGGGTCTTCGCATCATCACAGACTTCAAGCCGAAGGAAAGCTCAAGGACTTCTGAAGACGGACGTCTTATCTGTTTTGTTTTAGGTTTTTGTGGGTGGGTTTTTGAATGCCGGACTGTGGCTATGTTTTTGTTTAAATAAACTGTACATACTTTTTACTAGCTTGGCGTGTCTTTGAGCCATCTGTGGGGGTTTCGACAGACAGCGGGGAGCCAATTAAATAAAATGTATAAAAGGATAAGGTGCAGCGACAAGAATTGTAAATTTATGCTTTATATGTGTTTATCAAATTGTTAGCATCAATATTCAAGAAGATGACAATATGACGCCTTTTCATCTATATATATGCAACAGATGAAATCACCTGTAAATAATATGATTAAAAGGGGGGGACGACCCGAAACAAAACAGAGAATGGGTTTCCTGTCTGAACTAAAATAGTCATGCCATCAGCAAAGTGCACAAACTTTAAAAAAAAAACCAAGGTAAGGTAAAGGTATTCCCCTTACATTAAGCCCAGTCGTGCTCATCTCAATTTCTAAGCTAAAGAGCCAGGATTGTCCATAGGCAACTCCAAGGCCATGTGGCCAGCATGGAGCGACGTTACATAACAAATTCAATTCAATTTCAAGATGCACCTCCTTTTCGGGGCCTTGAGTTGGGGGTGGAGGAGGTAGTACCTTCTGGATATGTTTAAACATCCTAGATTTGTCATAATATTATACCATGTGCTTTGTCAACCTGCTGATTGCTAAAGAGACACAGTGTTGTGAATGAGCCTCCAGTTACTACAGGTAGTAGCATTGAGGAAGATGCTGAGGCAATAACATCAAGCAGTAGCTTGGTTTGGGGCGCGGCTCTGGATGATCAGGCTTCTACAGCTGGGGTCAAGAGAGTTGCTAGTGCTTCAAGCCTTGACGAAGACGGGGAACAGAGGAGAAAGATTCAGCATACACTTAGGGATCCCTCTGAGTCTGATACGTTTGAAGGGTTTTCAGGGAATGCAGAATTACAGTCAGAAGAAAGTGATACGGACCTAGATTTGGCATTAGTACAGGAAGTGAGAGATGTATGCAATGCAGACTCTGGGGACAGCACATTTCTGGGGTTTCAGGCGGATCAAGACTGGCCATCTTCTCATTCAGAAGCTGAGGGGGGCACTTTAAGTCAACAAGAGCTTTGGCTAGCTTGGAGGTCTGGGCATGGTGCAACAGCTGCAAGGAATGAGAATGCTGCTGCTCTGGAACAGGGCGGGTTCTCTGATGACTCTGATTGTTAGTGCTATAAGAGAAGTGAGTATTTGGCTTGATCCTCACAGTGGTCAAGGAGTTGCTATTCTTGTTCGTGTATCCTGTGTTCCTGTCTTCCTGTATCTTTGATCCTGGTTTCCAGATTACTCGTGAGTTATTGGGTTATCTATCCACTTTGTTCCTTGGGAGAGCTGCTATGTGTAGCAACCCAGTTCCCTTTCGTGCCTGGGGGGCAGCACCGGGGGTCCCACTTGCATTAGGGCCAGCTGCAGTTGATGAGGACATGGAGGAAGGGGCTGATGAGTTAGCTGGGCCTTCCTCTCCCACAGAGAGCTTGGCCTGGGATGATGAATGGCCTGACGGCTATGCTAGCTAGGAAGTTCAGGCTGACCCTGAGAGTGATGATTCTGATCATTATGAGAAACCAGGTGGTTACGGGTCGCAGGAAAGGATCAGGGAAACAGTGGAGGATGAGCCCATGGAAGCTGAAAGGGAGTTCGGCTCTCATGAAGATAGCGACCCAGGTGCTGGGAGGCAAGGACGGAGCTTTGATAGGAGACGGAGCATTGAGTCCAGCAGGAGGGATTGGCACCGCAGCCTAGAGCGCCAGAGAAGCGCTAGATCCCGTAGCACAGATTGGCGCAGAAGCCTAGAGCGTCGGGGGCCTCGCCAAGGGGATTAAGTATAGGATCCGTGGGAACAGATCCTCAGTAGTTCGGCCACTTCTATTCTAAGAGGAGTGAAGCGAGCAGAGTTCCAGGGAGCCAAGTTGCCCGCTCGAGCCTTGCCAAGAAGTTCCTTGGGATTGTTTATGAACTTTGCCTTGTTCTTTGCCACGGACCAAGTCCTTGATCCGCATAGTTTTGCGGAGCCTTTGCCACGATTGTCTTTGGATTTTACTTACGGACTCTTTACCTTTTTGATCAAACTTTTTGATACTTTTTATGGACAATCTACCTTTTCACCTGTTTCTTATTATTCAATAAATAGTTAGCTGATTACCGTCTCTGTGTGTGTGATTAAGGGGCTGGGCCAAGTCCTTGCATCGTGACACTATGGCAGCTCTAGCTGATATTGGGAAAAGGTGGGGGGGGGGGGGGGGTTGGGATTCATGTCTACTTCTCTGTTTAGCTGCTGCCGTGTACCTCTTGACCTTCACTGTGACTGCTGTGAGTTCCTGCTACAGAGTGCTTGGTATCGTATTACATGGAGGGAGGTAGATGCTGTGTTTTATGGAGGCTGTGAATTATGTGTTTTCTGTATACTCGGCTCCTGTCGACTCTGGAACGTCTCCTCCTTTTCCGTATGCCTTTCTCCTGCCCTCTGACTCCTGGACCGGTTTTGGACTTTGCTTCATGAACATTCCTTTGATTGGACGACGCAGAAGGACGTCTGGTGTTTGTTTTTGAGTTCTCCTCTCCACAGCATTTTTGTTTGGGTTTCCTGAGATTATTGTGGTTTTTTAAAGCCGAAGTTAGGCTATTTTTTGTTACTCCACCTTCCATTTGTTGTTAAAAGATAACAAAAGTTTATTTGAACTCCTGGACTCAGCTACTGCCGTCTCTGTTCCATAACACACAGGCTCAACTGAGGAAAGTCAAGCTGTATACCTGGGTTTCCCCTCCACCTGCCTCAACTTTCCTTTCCTGGCTTTTCTGTGCTTCGCAAAAAAAAGAGAGGTCATTCTCATAACTTTTGTAACACACAACATATAATCAAATCTGTGAATTCTCCAGAAAAGCTAAATCTACAAATCTATAGGGATGGCTATACAGACTTACAAACAACTAATAGTTTAGAAGGAGGTGAGGCAGCAGAAAGAAAATGGTGTCTCTGCTGAAGCTGCATCCCCAATCCTTATTACCACAACAAACTACATTTTCCAAAATCCAATGGTCACAGGGACAGAAAGTGTGGCGAAATCTTCTGAACAGGAGTACAGACAACAAAGGAGATTTCACAGAGGCGTTTATGGTGATTATGATGATGATATTTATTTATTTATTTATACCCCACTCTTTCTCTCCATAAGGTGACTCAAAACAACTAATCCTTCCCCATCCAAAACACACACACTCTCTGTATGTGTGTGTGTATATATATATGCACACACACACATACAAAGAGTGTGTGTGTTTTGGATACATAAACACACACACATATATACAAAGTTTGCCTCTGTTCGTTTATATGTTCTGTATGTATAAAAACAGCAGGAATTGTCTGCTAGTATGTGTACTGTAATCCGCTCTGAGTCCCCTTCGGAGTGAGAAGAGGTGAATATAAATAAAGTAAATAAATAAATATGGTTGGAGTTATACTTGAAAAATTGACCTGTTCCGATTTACAAGCAAATTCAATTTAAGAACAAACATACAAAACTTACTGTATTTTGTTTGTAACTTAGGGACTACCTGTGAACAGCCAAAGCGTCCCATGACTTACCATTGAGCCGCTGCAGGCCCTCCATGGCTTCCATGGTCAGTGGTGCAGGATAAGGTGGAATGGAGAAGCTCCTGGCCATGTTCCTACAGCAAGATGCAGAATGGTTGCTTCCATTGCTGAATCCTGGTGGGTTTCAGTGGAAGATGCAATCAGTCTGCACCTGGCTACGGGAACATGGCCACTTGCTTCTCTGATTTCAAGCTCTTCCTGGGATAGAATGGTTATTAATGGATGAGGCTGCAGCAGCTGAGTGGTGAGTGAAGGGCATTGCATGTAGAACTACTATGCTGTGCTTTGCAGGATCTGGACCAAGGCCTGAACAAGTTTTAAGCTAGTCATTATTTTATGTATACTTCTTTTTGTTATGAGTAGCATTCCCTTAATTTATTGTTGAAGCATTACTTAAATAATACATTCAATGTCCTGGCAGCTAGGGATGATAGAAAATATAACCCAACATCTTTGAGACATATCTTTGCTATTATTATTATTATTTCTTACCCACCTCTCCTCATGGCTTAAGGTGGGTTACAGAACAATTTTAACACATGAACATTGCAAAAAACAAAACAAAACACCACAAACCAACTTATCAAAACATTCCTCTATAAAAGCAACACACCAAAACCTACCTATATAACAGTGTTTCTCAACCTGGTGGTTGGGACCACTGGGGAGGGGTCACAAAGGGGTGTCAGAGGGGTCACCAAAAACCATCAAGAAAACACAGTATTTTCTGTTGGCCATGGGGGTTGTGTGTGCAAAGTTTGGCCCAAGTCTCTCATTGGTGGGGTTCGGAATGTTCTTTGATTGTAGGTTGATTGATTGATTGATTGATTTTATTATTTTTGAGTCGCCCCCCACGTCAGTGCTCCGGGCGACTTACACATAAAACACATAAAAAGAGTTCAATAGTTAAAAGCTAAAAGAATAGGAAAATTAATTAAAATAGTTCCAGTAACTCAGGCTAAGTCTGGAGGGTGTATAGGTGAACTATACATCCCAGCAACTACAACTCCCAAATGTTAAGGTCTATTTCCCCCAGCATTCACATTTGGGCATATTGAGTATTTGTGCCAAGTTTGGTCCAGATCCATCATTGTTTGAGTCCACAGTGCTCATTGGATGTAGGTGAACTACAACTCCAAAATTCAAGGTCAATGCACACTACACCCTTCCAGTATTTTCTGTTGGTCATGGGAGTTATTTGAGTCAAGTTTGGTTCAATTCCATCATTGGTGGAGTTCAGAATGCTCTTTGATGGTAAGGGAACTATAAATCCCGGCAACTACAACTCCCAAATCACAGAATCCTAGAATCCTTGAGTTCGAAGAGCCCTCATGGGCCATCCAGTCCAACCCCCTGATAGAATCAATCCCCCCCCCCCCCAACTCCACCAGCATTCAAATTTGGGTGTATCAGGTATTTGTGCCAAATTTGGTCCAGGGAATGAAAATATATCCTGCATATTGGATATTGACATTACGATTCATAACAGTAGCAAAATTACAGTTATGAAGTAGCAATGAAAATAATTGTATGGTTGGAAGTTAACCGCAACATGAGGAACTATATTAAGGGGACGTAACATTAGGAAGGTTGAGAAACACTGCTCTATAAGATACATATTAAATACACAAAATAGAGATTAAACAAATTTTAATCTCTTTGTTTGTTTCCTGCTTTGTTACAAATTCTCACTACTTTTGAGCCTGTATCAAGTTAGGGGTTAGTTTTGTTCTAGTTGCAATGTTTCAAATGGATACGTGGAGGTATAGGGGCACATCCTAGTAAAGCGGCATTCTCATTACTCTGGAGGGATTCCAGATGGAGTCAGTTCACGAAATTGTTTTTCGGAGATTTATTTGAGTGCTGAACAAGTGACAGGACAAGCATCAGGAAGTGAAAAATGTCGGTTTTCCAGTGACATCCTCTCACTACTCACTTGTTTGGAAAAACATTGAGCTTCTGCGCTCTTTCTCTTTTCCTCTGGGGCAAAAATAAAATGTAATTTTAAGATAAAAATTACATTCAGGAAGTAGCAATTTTGAGTGGAGTGGCATAAATGGTGGCACAACAGGGAGGCAGCGTACGCTTAACTCCATCCTTGCTGCTTTCCCTTTACAATCCGCCCCGGCAGCTTTTCCCATCTCAGGGTTTTAGAGGCGTCATATTTTACTTTATATGAAATCCTTGGATAGCAACATGCGTGCTAGAAACTGCCAGGCTGCAAAAGAATAATGTCTCCATTATCCTCCATAATGTAACTTGCAAACTCTGGAGGCTGCTTTTCTTTTAGACTTCATTCCATGAATGTGGGGCTATTTTACATGAATTTATGCCAAGCCCCTCCTTTTAACAGTTGTATTTTCTTTAAGTTTGTGGCTCTGGGTTCTTTCAACTACACAAATATAGCACTAAATTCCATTTTAACTGCTACGATACTATTTATTTATTTTATTTATTTATTTACATAATTTATATTCCGCCCTTCTCACCCCACAGAGGACTCAGGGCGGATCACAATGCACATATACAGACAAACATTCAATGCCATAGACATACAACATATATAGACAGACAACAAGCTACACAATTGGTCGAGAGCTCACCCCGACCTGGGCAGGCCTCGAACTCATGAGAGATCTTACTTCCAGCCAGCTGCGCCACATTCCCGGTACACACTATCTGATAGAGTTGTGCGTGGGTCTGTTTTCCTTCATTACATCCGTTCTTTTGTTACTTTCATTACCTTCGGGAGCTTTATTTATTTATTTATTTATCACATTTCTATACTGCCCCGCTCAGCCCGAAGGCAACTTGGGGCGGTTTACACAAGGCAGTCTCTGCCCTTCAATCAAAAACACAAGCAAAACCAGACAATAACCAATATAACATAACAATTAGCAATTAAAACATACAAATGCAGTCTCAGCGTCACGTTGAAATCATTTTCCGTCACATCGTCGTCATTCCATAGATCTAATTAAACCGTTATATTTCATCAGCAAATGCCTGCTCAAACAGCCAGGTCTTGACTTTCTTGCGAAATGTCAGGAGGGAGGGGGCCAATCTGATGTCACTAGGGAGGGCATTCCAAAGCCGAGGAGCCACCACTGAAAAGGCCCTATCTGTCGTCCCTGCCAATCGCGCCTGCGAAGAAGGCGGGACCGAGAGCAGGGTCTCTCTGGATGATCTTAAACATCTCACATGTAACAGGAAGGCCCGTTCTTGTTTATTTGTTCAGTTGCTTCCGACTCTTCGTGACCTCATGGACCAGCCCAGGCCAGAGCTTCCTGTCAGCCATCACCTCCCCCAGCTCCTTCAGAGTAAACCCAGTCCCTTCGAGAATACTATCCATCCATCTTGCCCTTGGTCGGCCCCTCTTCCTTTTTCCTTCAATTTCCCCCAGCATCATTGTCTTCTCCAAGCTTTCCTGTCTTCTCATTATGTGGCCAAAGGACTTCATCTTTGCCTCTACTATCCTTCCCTCCAATGAGCAGTCGGGCTTTATTTCCTGAAGTATGGACTGGTTGGATCTTCTCGCGGTCCAAGGCACTCTCAGAACTTTCCTCCAACACCACAGTTCAAAAGCATCTATCTTCCTTCGCTCAGTCTTCCTTATGGTCCAGCTCTCGCATCTGTGGGTGACTACAGGGATTCCACTGCTTTAACTATGTGGATTTTCGTTGCCAGTGTGATGTCTCTACTCTTCACTATTTTATCGACATTGGTCATTGCTCTCCTCTCAAGAAGTAAGCGTCTTCTGATTTCCTGGCTGCAGTCTGCGTCTGCACTCATCTTTGCACCTAGAAATACAAAGTCTGTCCCTGCCTCCACCTTTTCTCCCTCTATTTGCCAGTTATCAATCAGTCTGGTTGCCATAATCTTGGTTGTTTGGATGTTTAAATGCAACCCAGCTTTTGCACTTTCTTCTTTCACCTTGAGTAAAAGTCTCCTTAGCTCCTCCTCGCTTTCGGCCATCAAAGTGGTATCATTTGCATATCTAAGGTTGGTAATGCTTCTTCCCATCCTGGTACAAAAATCAGCTCAGCACGAAAGCAAGGGGGAGCCGATCCCAACTCCTCTACTCTTTGGGAACACAGTGTGATATTTTTTTATTAATCTCCCAGCCAATGAAAAGAAAACCCTCATTCCCTGAAAACTACTACCAGTTACCTCTCCTCTTCCAGGAGGTCATTGCTCTTCCTTACCCAGGCCCGGATTACCTATAAGGCCACCCTAGGCCATGGCCTAGGGCGGCACCTTGGGGGAGCAGCAGGTCCGGACCCCCCAAAAAAGTTTTTTAAAAATCCCAAAAAAAATCCCAAAAAAATTTCCAAAAAAATGGGCGCATGCGTGCGGCGGCATAAGCACCATCCACGGCCGCCCCCCCTTGCTCTGCTCCCCTCAGCTCTGCCCCCACCCTCGGCTCCACCCCGCTCCCGGCTCCGCCCCCACCTCCTTGCCGGCGCGAGGAGGAAGGAAAGCCCCACCCCCAGAGCCGATGAGGGGTCTCCCCACGGCTCCTCCCTTCCTCCCTCCTAAAGTCGTCATGACTCATGCCGGCCTGAAAAGGGTGGTTTCGGCCGCTTCTCAGGCCGTCATGGTGGCTTTAGGAGGGAGGGAGGGAGGGAGGAAGGGAGGGGGGAGCTGTGGGGAGGCCTCGCATCGACTCCGGGGGTGGGGCTTTCCTTCCTCCTCCTCCTCCTCACGCCGGCGAGGAGCCTAAGGCGGAGCTGGGGGTGGGGAGGGGCGGAGCTGGGGGCAGGGAGGAGCCAGGGGCGGGGAGGGGCGGGGCGGGGCAGGGGTGGGGCAGACCCGGGGCAGAGCCTTTGGCCTAGGGCGCCAAAAGGGCCTGATCCGCGCCTGTCCTTACCTGGAAGTGGGGAAGCCTCCTTAACCTGGAGCCGTGTGCCTCTCCAGCATACAAGACGACTGAGGGTATAAGACGACCCCCAACTTTTGAAGACAAAATATAGAGGAATATACTCGCCATTTAAGACTACTCTGCATTGCCATGGAGACTGGCTGGGAGGGATGGCCTGCTGGGCTGTCACCACGGCCCCCACTGCTCTCCTCACTCTACTTTCAAGGCCCTCCTCCACCCTCGATGCTCACCTCCTCTGAAGATCACTTGAGCTCACCTAGATCCAAAGAAGCACCTCTGGACGACGACTCCCAGCAACCCTGGGCGGCAGTGTGCCTTGCATTTGTTCACTGAGACATTCTGGGAGCTGTAGGAGTCAGGGAACTACGGCTTCCAGAATGCCTTAGCAAAGTATCCAAGCTTACTTGGGCCTAGGCGAGCCCAGTGGCCTTCGGAGCAGGTGAGCATCGGGGGTGGAAGAGGGCCTTGAAAGTAGAGTGGGGAGAGCGGTGGGGGCCATGGGGACAGCCCAGCGGGCCATCCCCCCCCCCGACCGGTATCATTGGCAATGCGGCCTGCCACTCCTCCTCCTTTTCCAGGGTTAAAAAGTCATCTAATACGCTGGAAAAAAGGGTAGGTAGAATCCTCCTTATAGCGCATGCCTGTCTGTGTCTGCAGCCCAGCACCTCTCCTCGTAAGAAACAGCTTTAAGAACTTGCCTCCTTGCCTTGGAAAGAGTGCGTGCGGCATGCAGACATGGGAGAGAAAGTGTGTGTGAGCACCTCTCCTCTAGAGTAGAAAGGAACAGGTAAAAGCCCCCTCACAGCACACACCTGCTTGTGCCTGCAGCTGAGCACCTCTCCTCTAGAGTAGAAGAAATCCTCCTTAAAGCATGCATGCACACCTACCTGCAGTTTACTCTCCTGTAGAGAGTAAACAGCTTAAAAGCCTAAGATGAGGGGAAGGGGAGCCTGGAAAGCCCCCCCCCCCCCCAATAATGGGCAGATAGAAAATGGATCTTTTGGTACCCAAGAGCGAAAGTAGATATTTGCCCTCCTGATTTCGGGAGGCTTCCAAAAAACCGATTGGGGTCCCCACTGAAAATTGAGACATGAAACAGGTCAAGGTTTACCCAGATTGCACAAGCCTACCATCTGATGGAGTCCTGCTATTTGGGATTTCTCAGCCAGGAAGCTCTAGACTTCACCAAAGTGCAAACCCCATGATTCCACAGGATATTGCCTTAATAGCAGAGTGTTATAATTGTGTAATAAAAAAACAACACCCGAATCATCCTTGAAAATTGGACAGCTCAGTATTCTGATGATGCCAAGTAGCAAGTTTAATTCCAATAATAACACAATGGGGGGCAGAATAGTTTAAACTCTTCCACCTGATGCGCTGATGTTATTCATAAGTCACTCCTACTAGCAATTTCTATCCATTTTATATGTAGGGCTTTACAAAACAATAAGCAAAGACACTGTGCACAAAAGATGGTAGAGCACAGCACAACTAATTTGTTATCTTGGATACACACACTGGTCATAGCTGCTCATAAGCTGGGCATTGCAAATATGAAAAGGAAGAAGAGATCTATAGAGAAGCATGGAAAACTCATTGCAGAACCTAGAACCAACAAAGCCGCAGCTCTGTGCAATGGTGGCGAGTGTGTTAAAACATCCCTTTCAAACCCGATATGTTTCTGATCATTTAAATCAGTGTTTCTCAACCTTCCTAATGCCACAAACCCTTAATACAGTTCCTCATGTTGTGGTGACCTCCAACCCTAAAATTATTTTCGTTGCTGCATCATAACTGTGATTTTACTTAATGTAAATATCTGATAAACAGGATGTATTCTTATTCACTGGACCAAATTTGGCACAAATATCCAATATGCCCAAATTTGAATACTGGTGAGGTAGGGCAGTGTTTCCCAACCTTTTTTGAGCCGCGGCACACTTTTAACATTAAAAAAATCCGGGGGCACACCACCAACTAAAATGACACTGTAACACAGTAAAGAATGGCTGGGGGATGGTGAGCTGCTGGGAGCAGCTGCTGGGAGTGCCGAAGCCAGGGGAGGAGCCAGGCCACACCATGCCCCGCCCCTCCCCCTGGCTTCAGTTCTCCCACAGCTTCGCCAGCCTTTAGGGGACAGTGCCAAGCCAGCATTGTGCTGGCTCTGCCATCACTGGCTTGGCACTGCCCCCTCAAGGCTGGCAAAGCTGTGAGGGTGCTTAAGCTGGGGGAGAGGGCAGAGCCAGGCCACGCCATGCCCCTCCCCTCCCCCCGGCTTCAGCTCTCTCACAGCTTCACCAGCTTTGAGGGGCAAGCCAGCATTGTGCTGGCTCTGCCATCACTGGCTTGGCACTGCCCCTCAAGGTTGGTGAAGCTGTGGGAGTGCTGAAGCCGGGGAGGGGCAGAGCCAGGCTGCGTCATGCCCCCTCCCCAGCTTCAGCTCTCTCACAGAGGAGGAGCATGAGCGGTGGATGGGCTTCAGTAGGCGGGCTCTTCCGCGCGGCTTCAACAAGCAAGGGGCGAGAGTCATGGCGGGAGTCATGGCAGATTGGAGGCTGGTTGGGGGGACGCGTCAAGAAGGCGGTGCCTTGGTCCTTCTTCTTTTTTCTTTGTGGCCGCCCATCCCTTCCTCCTCCTCTCCCAAGCAGCAGGAGTTCGGCAGGAGGAGGGGGGAAGGAAGGGGGGCAGAGAGCTTTTCTCGCGGCACACCTGATGATCGCTCACGGCACACTAGTGTGCCACGGCACACTGGTTGAGAAACACTGAGGTAGGGGGTGGGATTGATTTTGACATTTGGGAGTTGTAGTTGCTGGGATTTATAGTTCGCCTACAATCAAATAACATCATGAACTCCACCAACAATGGAATTGAGCCAAACTTGGCACACAGAGCTCCCATGTTGATGTTGTTTATTCATTCAGTCACTTCCAACTCTTCATGACCCCATAGACCAACACACACCAGAGCTTCATGACCAACAGAAAATACTGGAAGCTTCTATGGCCGGCATCCTCAGAGGTCCAACAGACCTACTTGCATCAGAATATCTGGTTCTCTCCATCTCTGAGCATAGATTTGTCAAGTCCTGGTAGGTCTGTAAATAATGGCACACTCACTCAAGTAGTTAACAAGAGGAATTGAGCTTTATTCAGCCTTACTCCAGGCAGAGCAAAGAGGAATCTGAGCTTTCCCGCCAAAACGCTGAGAGAAAAACCCTTTCTGGTAAACTCCTCCCTCCTCTCAGACTCAGGCCCATCCCCTCTGCTGGCTCCCTGTCGCCATGGCAGCCAAGGCCACGCCGTTTATTTAACTGCATTGGCTGAGGCCTGACCTTCCGCACCCCTTCGGATTGGCGCCCCCCCCCCAAGACTATAACATATAACATAGCAGTGAATTTAACATTATAACACACACAATATACTTGATCTCATAACTGGCATACATTTTTAACTATTAAAACTAACTGACCCCCAACATCACACTGCATTGCAGAGCATTGAGGAACTATATAACAATGTAAATCAGTTGCAAAGCATTAACAAACCCCCCTCAAATTGGTACACATAATACACACTTGCAAAAAGATCAAGTCATCTGTCAACCATACAGGAAAACCCAATTCAAAGCAGTAAACGCTGATCCAGTCCTAGTTCCAATAACCCTCTTAGACCATCCCATATGAACCCCTGGGTTCTCTCATGTTATGCCAACCACATGTAGAGGTTTATTAGAGGGCCACCCACAAAGCGGCCTTGCCCCATCCAACGGAGTGTGCACCCACAGGCCAAACCTCCCCAACCTTTCAGAACTATAATATCTCAGCACTATTACAGGTTCTATCCCGCTCAATGGAATTAACATGCATTGCCCAAAGGCATCGTTCGGACAAGCAGGCAAGAGAGCCTCTGCGAGGAATGTTCTCTGTAGGTGCAGCACCTCACTCGAAGCCTTTGATAGTCCAAACTTCGCTGCTGGCAGATCCCCAACGACCAGCCCTCTCCCAGGATTCACACAGAGTTCAGTGACTGTGGTTCTCGGCGGAGAGGCCCCCGAACATGGGAGGATCCCCATCGCTCAACTGAGCTGTTCGTTGCAGTGGGACCCCTCCCCAACTGCAGTTGTTGGTCAAAGGAAGCCCACTCCCAGGCGGCTCCAAGCCAAAACACAGCATCGGTCAGCCAAAGCTGCAACTGGAACTCGAACTCACTCGAACTCATGACTCGGGCTGGTGCTGCGACATCTCTCTGCTGCGCACCAGGACCTTCTGCAACCTCCCCAACCGCAACAGGCTCTACCTTGGGGACGACCTGGGCTGGCGCTGCAACATCTCTCTGCCCCACACCAGGACCTCCTGCAACCTCCCCAATCGCAACGGGCTCTTCCTTGGAGACATCAGGCAGTTGGCTTTCCTTCGCTTCACCGGCCAACTCAACTGACCTCTCATCTGGCAAGGGTCTGGCCACACTCTCATGCTCTCCCTCCTCAGCGTCAGGCAACACGTGGGCAGACTCCTTTTGCTTAGGCAAAACCTTCTCCGCCTCAGTTGCTTCCGTTTGGATGGCCACCTCGTCGCAGGGGGGCTCAGGCTCGGCTTTGCTCACCCCAGCCATCTCTCGCTGGGGATTCTCACTCACAGCTACACTGCTCGGCAGGGCACCCTCACCGCTTCCTTCGCTGTGAAGCTCCACAAAAAGTTCCCCTCTCTGCCAGCTGGGAAGGCCTCAGGCAGCTGGGATTCTTCGGCGCACGCCTCACCGCTGCTGCAGGAACCTCCGTCACCTTTGTGCTGCTGTGGCACCTACTCTCAGCCTCTAGCCCCCGTTTCTGCTCACCGGTAGCCAGCTCATCCGATTCATCCCCAGGCAAGGATTCAGCTGCACTCCCTTGCTCCGCAGCCGAGGCTTGGATCTCTCCTGTGTCCCCAAAAGGGAAGCAGGGTGAAAGTGGGGTGGCCAGTTCACTCTGCACTATTGCTCCAAACGGCTGGGGCTCCTTCTCACGACTGCATACAGAGCCTGGGTCTTTGTCCTCCGCAGCTTCGCGCGCAAACAGGAATATCCCTCGCTTCCCCTTGTACTCTCAGCAGCCGCAGGCAGGCCTAAACATTCTTCACCTTCTTTTGCGTCATCCCCAGCCAGGGGTTGCGACTGGCTCGACCCCTTTGCTGCTGGAATTTCCATTTCCACGGAAACCTGTTTCTCAGGGGAAAGTTGCACTCTCCCTTCCAATGCTGTTTGAATTCCTTCCTCCAGCTCTTTGCCCTTCAAGAGCTCCATCACTGGATCTGGCCTTGAGTCAGCACAGTTGGAGGCGCTTTCACTCTCCACTCCATCTTCTGTCTCAGCCGTTCCAGGGTCCATCTTCGCCTCTCCTCCCCGGGAGCCGTGCATCCTCTCTCTCACACCCGGGCCATGCTCCAGGTGGCCCGCGAACATCACAGCCCATAGGTGGCTGGGATTGCTTCGAGGGGGTCTCCTCGCACGGGGTCCTCATCCTCTTCCTCGTCGTCACTCGAGGGGTACCACAGATCTCCTTCATCCTCCTCCTCGCTCAGGTCGCCACACAGGATGGGGTCAGGCAAACTGCCCTTCAGCACGTCTGAAGGCTGCATTCGCTTTTTCCTTCCCCTCCTGCCCCGCCGGCGCTTGAGCTTACGTGAAGGCTCCGGGGAAGGGCCGGAACTTTCACTCCTCCTCAGGGCTGCTGGCTCCAACCAAGCTGCGGATTCTTGGGAGCCACTTTGCAGAAGTGGGGTTTCAGGCCCCCCTCCTTCCCCATCAAGCTGGGAGACTTTCTGTACACAACCCGACTGCAGTAACTGCCCACTGCTGTCCAAATCTCCCATGCGTGCGCTGAGGCGATCCACTCTACTCAAAATGCAGGGCCCCTTCTCCTCACACTCATCCGGCAGATCGAGTTGAGCCTTTACTGGCTTGGAACGGGGCTTCTTTCACCTCCTACCCGCCCTGCGCTTGGGCTTACGCGTCGGCTCCGGGGAAGGGCCTGATCTTTCACTCCTCCTCAGGGCTGCTGGCTCCAACCAAGCGGCGGATTCCTCACAGGGGACAGGGGAATGAAGGGCTCTTCCGTGCCATCATCATCGCCCAGGAACTCACACAGCATGGCACAATTCGGGGCCCCGAGGGGGGCCCCTCTTCGACCACATAGGGAATTCCCAGCACGTAGCCTGTGGTGGCAGGCTCATCCTCGCAGCCTTCCTCCTCAGGGATCGAGTCAGTGTCCCATTCTTCCGCCTGCATCCGCCGCACCAAATCCGGGAACCGCCTCTGGAGGTTTTCAAAAGCTTGCCGCCTGGCCTCGGCTACATCCACCTTCCTGTGGGTCCGCCAATCTGCATGACTCAGGCTCCGATCTCCCTCTGGTTCCACCCAGACACCCACGGTTTCCATCCTGAGGGCGTGGGGGAACACCGACTCCATCCTCCTGGGTGGGGGCCTTTGGCTTCGCAGGCCTCTGTCGCCGCTTGCTGCTTCGCGGCCAAACTCTCCTCTGAGAGGGAGGTCGTGCCTCTCCGCCTTGGGAGCACAGACCTTCTCCATAGTCGGGTTGGGTTCTCACCAGCACTGAGACTGGGATAAACCCATTGTTGTTGAGATTCCTCTTTATGTCAAGTCCTGGTAGGTCTGTAAATAATGGCACACTCACTCAAGTAGTTAACAAGAGGAATTGAGCTTTATTCAGCCTTACTCCAGGCAGAGCAAAGAGGAATCTGAGCTTTCCCGCCAAAACGCTGAGAGAAAAACCCTTCTGGTAAACTCCCTCCCTCCTCTCAGACTCAGGCCCATCCCCCTCTGCTGGCTCCCTGTCGCCATGGCAGCCAAGGCCAAGCCGTTTATTTAACTGCTTTGGCTGAGGCCTGACAGATTATTATTGCTGCAGTGATAGTAATTTTCCATGTTTCTTTTCTAATTGGACCACCAACACCCTCAACAAATGCAGTTCAGGTATCTTCGACTGTCTCCAGGGGCGGTCCTACCGGTAGGCAAAGGATGCCGCTGCGTGCGGCGCCATCTGGGTAAAGGGTGCATTCCCCCGCCTGCCAGACAGCATCCGGCTGATGTTCCTTAGGCAGCGGCTGCCTGCTTTTGGGCCTTGTGCGCTCCGACGCCGCGCCGTAGCAAACCTCCCTGGGTGCCACATAGGGAGTGCTGTGTTTACAGGCCTCTGCGCCTGCGCACAGGAGCTTCTGGGCATGCGCGGAAGTTTTTGCGCAGGCGCAGTTGTTCTGGAGCTGAAGTTGAGGGGGCGGAGACAATGGAAGTGGGGAGTGGAGACAAAGGGGTTTTGTTTCAGGAGGCGGATCTCTGACTCAGTCTCCGCCCTAGTGTGTGCTCGTAGTCCTAGCATGCGCATTTGTTCCGGCTCGAGGAGGAGGTGAGAACATCAGAGGAGGCTCTGTTCATTGTATGTTTGGGCATCGAATTGCTGCCTTGTTAGCCACTGAGAAGGGCGGAATAGAAATGTTGCAAATAAATAAATAATACCTTAACCCTTTTGTTATCAAGTGATTTGGGGAGGGGGGCGCCAAAATAATGTTCGCTTACCATTTAAAATTACCTTAGACCGCCCCTGACTGTCTCCTCACGATGTATTTTCGAATCACTAGGTTGTTGTGAGTTTTCCGGGTCTCGCACCCTGGACATTATTCCACAGATATATAAACCTCACTTGCCTCGTTTCCAACAGACCTCGCAACCTCTGAGGATGCCTGCCATAGATGGGGGTGAAACGTCAGGAGAGAATGCTCCTAGAACATGGACATACACCCAAGAAAACCCACAACAACCCAGTGATTCCGGCCATGAAAGCTTTCGACAATATAACCAGATGAAAGATCTGAAGCTCTAGGTGCATTTTTGGGGGGGAAAGCACCCATTAGTTTCCTTGTGCTTTGTTGCCACCCTTCCTTCCTTCCTTCCTTCCTTCCTTCCTTCCTTCCTTCCTTCCTTCCTTCCTTCCTTCCTTCTTTTGCTCCCTGCTTGCACTGCTGGCACCCAGCCGCCTCAGAGCCTCATCCATCTTCTCCTTGTTGGGCTTTCGAGGAAAAATGCTCAGCCGTGACGAGAGCATGGTGTCAAGACAGCCGTCAGCGACTGATCTACTTCTTGACAGTTAATCCCATCAGAGACTGTCAAGCAGGGCGTTTCTGAGGAACTGATTTTTAAAAAACTGTCACAAGGAAAAGGAATGCATAAGATGGAAAATGAATGCCTGCAGACTCAGTAATTTTCATCAAAGATGGAAAATGCTGAACTACATTTTCTCTAAACCCAAGCCATTTACTGGTCCTGCTTAAGGATTCTGGGAATAATTTTTCCCAAGCTCTGGTTTAAATGCTTTTTCTGAATCAATACCTTAGCTTTTTTATTTTATTTTATTGTTTTATTGTTTTATTGGATTTTCCATATATATACATACATCACAACAACCAATAGGAAGGAAGGGGAAGTGTAGGCATCCAAGCGGGAGCGAGTGGTGAAGGGGGGGAGGGCAAGGAAGGGAAAAGGGGGGACAATTGGGGAGGATTGCCACACAACAGGGCGGGGGTACAAGTAAAACTGAACTTCCCAAAAGGGGGTACCCAGTACAAGTGGTTCAACAGCAACAAAAACATTTTCTCTTAATCTCTGGCGTCTATTTCTTCCTGTATTATGGTTTCTTAAAGTTACCTACAAATCATTTAAGTCCGTCGTAAATTTATTCCCTGTCTTTTGTAAAAAAAAGATGTAAAGCCCGACCAGTCCGTTTGGATTTTTTTCCACATAATCTCTGCGATATAACATCCATTTGCACCAAGTCCATTCCTCCAGGGTGGGGTAGTCTTCTGTTTCCAGTGCCTAGCCAACACTATTCTAGCACATGCTCCTAAGATAAACAACATCTTATCTTGTTACAGTTCAGGGCGGGGTTAGTAATACCCAGCAGGTACTCCTGTGGATCCAATTTAAATTTAATGCCAATGGCCCTTTACGCTCTTTGTCAGACCCAGTTGTTGTTACCTATATTCCGTATTAGTGGTTGGACCAAGTGGTGGCTGATCCACAAAACTCATTGTGTAACCCAGGGCCAGTCAGTCTGCCAACTCAGCCTTCCTCATAGGACTGTTGTGAAGCTAAAATGAAGAGAAGGCGGGCCATGTGTAGTGCCCTTAGAACCCAACTGAGGACAGAGGGAATAGAAATATAACAGGTAAATCAGTGTTTCTCAACCTGGTGGGTGGGTCACGAGGGGGTGCCAAAGACCATCAAAAAACACAGTATTTTCTGTTGATTATGGGGTTTCTGTTGATCATGGGGTTTCTGAGACTGGCCGGGGGGTGATGGCCCGCTGGGCTGTCACCACGGCCCCCGCTGCTCTCCCCACTCTACTTTCAAGGCCCTCCTCCACCCCCAATGCTCACCTTCTCTGAAGGCCACTGGGCTCACCTAGGTCCAAAGAAGCACCTCTGGACGACGACTCCCAGCAGCCCCGGGCGGCAGTGTGCCTTGCATTTGTTCACTGAGATATTCTGGGAGCTGTAGGAGTCAGGGAACTACGGCTTCCAGAATGCCTTAGTAATGTATCCAAGCTTCCTTGGGCCTAGGCGAGCCCAGTGGCCTTAGCCAGGGGGAGCAGGTGAGCATCGGGGTGGAGGAGGGCCTTGAAAGCTCATTATATCCCACATTAATAGGGTGGGATAACAATACAAAGGTTTGCTAGGGGGCCGTGGTGACAGCCCAACAGGCCATCACCCCCGGCCAGTCTCAATGGCAATGCGGAGTAGTCTTAAATGGCGAGTATATCCCTCTGTATTTTCTCTTCAAAAGTTTGGGGCCGTCTTATACCCTCAGTCATCTTGTATGCCGGAGAGGCACTTGGCTCCAGTTTAAGGAGGCTTCCCCACTTCCAGGTAAGGAAGAATGATGACCTTCTGGAAGAGGAGAGGTGACTGGTAGTAGTTTTCAGGGAATTGGGGTTTTCTTTTTGTTGGCTGGGAGATCAATAAAAAATATTACACTGTGATCCCAAAGAGCACAGGAGCTGGGATCGGCTCCCCTTTGCTTTCGTGTTGAGCTGACCGAGATGTTTAAGATCATCCGGAGAGGCCCTGCTCTCAATTCCGCCTTCTTCGCAAGTGCGATTGGCGGGACGAGAGACAGGGCCTTTTCAGTGGTGGCTCCTCGGCTTTGGAATGCTCTTCCTAGTGACATCAGATTAGCCCCTTCCCTCCTGACATTTCGTAAGCTATTTGAGCTGGCATTTGCAGATGAAATATAATTGTTTAATTAGACCTATGGAATGATGATGATGTGACGGAAAGTGATTTTACCGAGACGCTGAGAATTGTATTTTTATGTTTTTAATTGCTAATTTTTAGTTGTTTATATGTTTACTGTTTTAATTGTTTTAATTATGTTTTATCAGGGTGGCAGTAATTGCCTATGTAAACTGCCTCGAGTCGCCTTTGGGCTGAGAGAGGCGGTATAAAAGTGTAGTAAATAAATAAATAAAAGAGGGAAAAGTGAAAATTGGGAAACCTTGCTGTGGAAGTCTATTTTATACACAGATTATTGAACGAGTACAAAAAGTCAAACTTTATAACTTTTAGGATTAGGTTTTCGCACAGCCAGCTGCAGAAAATCTTGCCAATTGAAAGGTTGCCAGTTCAAGTCTAGGTCAGGGTGAGCTCCCGGCCATCAGCCCAGTTTCAAAACAGTAATGTGAGTAGGTAAAATAGGTACCCCTTTAAACAGGGAGGTAATAAAAAAATACGCCCATAAGGACATTACGGAGATTCGATCGGGAGGACATCTACGGACAACAAAGCTCCTCGGCATGGAAGATGCAGCAACAGCACCTCTCCATGACCAGAGTTGAGCATAGCCTTGAGATACCAGAGATGGAAAAAGGTGGGGCAGCCTTTATCTCTGTTTATGTATTATCTGTCCTTGTTATTTGCAATGTTTTTCAACCTTTTTTTTTTGAGCCACGGCACATTTTTTACATTTACAAAATCCTGGGGCACACCACCAACCAAAATGACACAAAATGACACTCTAACACTCTCCGGGGGCTCCCCACTTATTTGCGGGGTCCCTCAGGGGGCCATCCTCTCCCCTCTGTTATTTAACATCTACATGCAGCCGCTTGCACAGCTGGTGCGGAGTTATGGGCTGACCTGTCATCAATATGCCGATGACACTCAGCTCATTCTGAGGATGGAGGGCAGGCCGAGTCCGTCCCAATAAATTCCAACATTGCCTTGAGGCCGTGACTGGATGGCTGCGAGCCAGTAGGTTGAGGGTGAATCCGGCGAAGACGGAAATCTTGTGGCTGGGCCACCCGGGCGGGATAGGTGCCCGGCTTCCGACCCTGGACGGTGCGGCACTACAACCAGCGCCGTCAGTGAAAAGCCTTGGCGTCCATCTGGACTCCCAGCTGACCATGGAGGCCCAGGTCTCCATGGCCAGCAAGGCTGCCTTTTTCCACCTCCGCCAGGCGAGGAGGTTGGCCCCCTATCTCTCCCGGAACGACCTGGCCACGGTGATCCAAGCCACGGTCATCTCGAGGCTGGACTACTGTAACGCGCTCTACGTTGGCCTGCCTATGTCGTCGATCCGAAGCTCAAGCTGGTGCAGAATACCGCCGCCCGGCTCCTGTCTGGGGCTCCAGCAGGTTGCCGAATAACTCCAATCTTGCGGGATCTGCACTGGCTGCCTATTGAGCACCGGGTCGCCTTCAAAGTGCTGGTTCTTACCTTTAAGGCCATCCACGGCCTGGGGCCAGCGTATCTGAGGGACCGTCTCGCCCTATATTGCCCATCGAGATCACTGCGGTCTGAAGAGGCCAACTTGTTGGCAGTTCCATCTGCTAAATTAGCCCGTTTAACATCTACTCGCCGGAGGGCGTTCTCAGTGATAGCTCCTACGCTATGGAACGCCCTCCCGGCTGAGGCCAGAGCCCTGAGGGACTTACTCCCCTTCAGACGGGCCTGCAAAACTTATCTGTTTAGGCAGGCCTTTGGGGAGTAGGCCCCTGCACCGCTGCTGTTTTAATCTGCCACTTTTAACCTGTTTTAGCTGTTTTAATTGTATTACTTGCTTTTAAATTGTATTACTTGTGCTCTATGTTTTGTGGTGTTCCTCTGGCGCTGAGCCAGTAGCATGTGAGCCGCTTGAGCCCCTGGGAGTCGGCGGCGCAGAAATCGCAATAAATAAATAAATAAATAAATAACACAGTAATGGCAGGAATGGCAGAAAGACACACACGAAGGTCTTGCTCAACAGCTGGGAGTTATAGTTCACCCACAATCAAAGAGCACTCTGAACTCCACCAATGATGGAATGGAATCAAACTTCCCAAACAGAACTCCCATAATCAAGAGAAAACACTAAAAAAGTTAGTTTTGGAGTTGTAGTTCACCTATATCCAGAGAGCACTGTGGACTCAAACAATGTTGGATCAGGACCAAACTTGGCATGAATACTCAATCTGCCCAAATGTGAACACAGATGGAGTTTGGGGAAAATAGACCTTGACGTTTGGGAGCCTCGCTCTGCTCGGGTTGCCTCGCTTTGCTCATGCTGTCATGTGTTCAGGAGGGGAGGGAGGAAGACATGGGGCGAGTCTGCACAGTAGCACCCGCACAGGTCACATTTTTCTCCCTCCCCCTTCCCCTCCTGAACACGCTCACGCTGCCCCCTTCGGATCAAAATGGCAGCAGAAGCAGCAAAGCGAGGCTCGGAAGAAGAGAGCCCGAGTGGAGAAGGAAAGGTTTTTGGCAGGAGGGGGAAGAAAGGGTATTGGAGGTTCCAATTTCCCACAGCACACCTGATGATCGCTCACGGCACACTAGTGTGCCGTGGCACACCGGTTGGGAAACACTGGTTATTTGCATTGAATGTTTGCCATATATGTGTTCTGTAATCCGTTCTGAGTCCCCTTGGGGAGATAGAATGGAATATAAATAAAGTATATTATTATTATAACTTTAAATGGGTGTCAATTTGGTCTTTTTGGAGGCCTGGTCTTCTGCTGTTGCTTTGATGAGATTCACTGGATTTGCATGCAATGCTGTACAGAATTAATTAAACCCCCTGAATGATCAATACTGGGAAGATAACAAGCAGCCAATAATAGAATAAGAAAAGGTTGTGGAAACAATAACATTTTGCAGTTCATTACCGGGAACAGGGAAAAGAGAGGGAGCGGAATGAAAGGAAAAGCGAGGAAAGGGAAGGGAAATTGCTGTGTTTTCTGTTGGGTTGAGTCAAGAGCTTGCATAATCTCTCATTACTGAACGTTAATGAGGATTGACAGGGTCCTATTCAATTCCGATGATAAGCATCAAATGCTCCCATAACAGGAGAACAGCTCTGCCTCCTTCCTGCGGCTGCAAGGCCTTTCAGATAGCTTTAATGCCATTCCCGGAGAATCGGAAAGCTCAGGAGAGGCTACAAATAGGGGAAATGCTGTTGTCGCATTCCTGTCCCTTGTTGATTGTGGCGTCATTGCACTCAGTCATAGGGTTTGAAGAGAATGAACTGCTCTCCCCACATTTCTGGGGTTGATGTTTTACAATCTGTCATCATAGAGAGAGGATCCAGTTTTACTTGAAAAACAGCTTGTTAGATAGTTTCAGTGAACAGTGCCTGACCCAGCAAAGTGTCCCATTTTACGGTCACCCTGAAGTTCCCGATTGATCATTAAATGTAATAGGAAAATAGTGCCAAAGAACGCTCTGATGTATTATGAGGGCAGCTAAAGATTGTTTTGCATTACCTCCCTATCCTGATTCCTTCAAGGAGCCCCCCATTTTCCTTCAAGGCCTGTTTGTTTTGTTTGGGGGGGGGTGCTTTGCTTTTGCTTTCAAAAGAGAAAGAAACCATACTCTAAATATGTAGATACTAGGCATGAGAAAAATGAAACGGAAATTAAAAGGATTCGTAAGAGATTCGTATGTAATGGGACTTTTGAGCTTTTACGGATCCCTGCCGCGAACCCGGAAGTAGACTTCCTTTTACGGTCCTTGAGGCCAACAATTTGCGTTATGATCGTAATAAATTCTTAATTCTTAATTAATTAATTAATTATTGTACTACGTACTCACTTCTCCCTGTCTTCTCCCCCTCATTTCCTTCCCGCCTTCATTCAGCTTCTTCTTTTTCCCGCATTTCTATGGGGAACTGGAAGTGACGCTGCTGCTAGGTAGGCAATGCATTCTGGAAAGTGTAGTCCTCCACGCTTCCCCCTTCTCTTTCCCGTTGCTCTGCTGCCATGCCCCATCGCAGGGGCCAGCTTCACACACACACACACACACACATGCTTCTCCTCCTCTCTCTCCCGGCGCTCTCTCAGATGCTTCTCTTCCCCGTTGCTCTGCTGCCATGCCCCATCGCAGGGGCCAGCTTCACACACACACACACACACACGCTTCTCCTCCTCTCTCTCCTGGCGCTCTCTCAGATGCTTCTCTTCCCCATTGCTCTGCTGCCATGCCCCATCGCAGGGGCCAGCTTCAGCCCTCCAGGTACGTGTTTTGGACTTCAACTCCCACCATTCCTCACAGCCTCTGGCCTCTTCCTTTTCCTTTCAGCCTGGGCAAACTTGGTCCCTCGCTCCCTCAGGATTGGGGTGAGAGAGAGGCAGCGAGGAGCGAGGGGGGGCCCTCCTCCTCCTTTTTTTTGCTGCTTCCAAGAATAGAATACCCCCCTCCCTCCCTCCCTCCTTCCTATTTGGAGAGTCCTATCTAGAATTCAGTGTGGTTTATTCAAGTTTTGGCCTACAACTCCCAGAAATCCCAGCCAATTTACCAGCTGTTAGGATTTCTGGGAATTGTAGGCCAAAACCATCTGGAATGCGCATGCTCTGGCATACGAATTACTAACAAATTTCGTTAGTACTTAAGTTACATTTTAGAAATTTTTGGGAAATTTTTTGTAAGTCTTTGATATACTAATAAAAAAATCCCCCCATTTGATTTTAGAATCGCGATTTTAGGATTCCAAACCATGCCTAGTAGATACTTAGGCCACTCAAATGCAACATGCACAAATGGTGTCTATTTATAGCTCTCATACAGTAGGCCCTCAAATTTAGGTATATGATTTGCCTAATATTATGCGATCTAATTATGAACGCCTCTCTGTTGGCACCCCCTTGTTGTGTGGGAGAGGCTTGCGTACCCTAATGAAGTTGTGAACTATGCTGGCGTGGCATAATAGCCACCAGTAGGGCCTCCCATGCCAGACAGGTCATCACCAAAGGGTCTGACAAAGAGCGTAAAAGGGCAGGATGGGCTCTCTAGCCTTTTGGCAACCATCCTAGGAGAAGGAAAACTCTGATTTCAAACCTGGGCAGATGGTGCTCGTCTAACCCTGTAAGGTCAACCATCTAAGATAAGGCAACTCAAACCAAACCTACGACCTGAGTACCTCGCTGCTACTGTCCTAAGCTTGCTAGGCTCTGGGAGACAAACCTTTGGTTTAAAGGGTGAGGCCAGTTCTGTGCACGCTGCGCCCCACCAGAAAAATCCATTGCACAGGCTCAAAGGACACATCCAACCTCCAAATCATCAACACGCTTGTAGAAAGCATGGGAGGAGTCCTTCCTGAATCTTGGTTCGCGAAGAAAAGCCAAGAATTATGAACGCACATTCCTTTTCGCTCCTACCCCTCCCTCCATCATTTTGTTGTTGTTTATTCGTTAGTCGCTTCCGACTCTTCGTGACCTCCAATGAGCAGTCGGGCTTTATTTCCTGAAGGATGGACTGGTTGGATCTTTTCACGGTCCAAAGCACTCTCAGAACTTTCCTCCAGCACTGCAGTTCAAAAGCATCTCTCTTCCTTCGCTCAGCCTTCCTTATGGTCCAGCTCTCACATCCGTAGGTTACTATGGGGAATACCATTGCTTTGACTATGCGGATCTTCGTTGCCTGTGTGCTGTCTCTGCTCTTCACTATTTTATTAAAATTGGTTATTGTTCTCCTCCCAAGAAAGGAGAACAATCCTGAACCAGTCTGTTGTTACATGGTCTGTTCTTACTTTTGCTACTTGGTCATCGTACAGATTATTCAGGAGAGAGACAAGGTGATTGGGTGTCCCCATACCGCCAAGAACTTGCCACAATTTATTATGATCCCTCCATCACATCACTTCAATATCCCTGTTTGCCTTTTCTTTGCTGTTCACACCAGTCTTCCCTTCCCTTTGCTCCCTTTTTTCCTCACCTCATGCTTCCACAATGCCTATCCCTTGCTTCTCGTACATTGCATGCACAGCACTGCCTCCTTTGTGTCACATAACACCCTTCCAATGCATCTCTCTCTTGCATACAGCTGCTACAGCGGTCTTTCACTGCCCCTTATGCTCACTCCAGGCCTTACTTTGCACAAAATGCACCCCTTCACTTCTTAAAAGACACAGGGCCACCTCCATTGCTAGGGAGAAAGGCGGAGAGATGAAACCAACCTTGCATGCTGTGGAGATGTCAGCTTTTAAACTGTGGCAGGGCAGGCTATCCCACCCCTGCCACCAATTGTGGTGGCTCACACCTTTCAACACTAACTGTGGCTGGGCACAATAAGCTGGGCAGGGTGTTAAGGGAGCTGATTAATTAATTAATAATTAAAAGTTCGCTGCCACCATAAAACCAGGGAAAGATAGAAGGCACCGGGAGGCAAGGTTGAAGGGTGAAAACACAACAGATGTTTATTTAACTACAACAACTTGTGAGAGCACAGGCACTTTGCTTAGTGGTTACTTAAACAGTGAACGAGAGTATGGTTACAGAAATTGTGAACTGAGCGTGTGGTTACTTCTTGGCACAAACTTGAGAACAATGTTCCCATTAAACTGTAGCCCTGGATAATTCTGATGAGGAATCACCCGCTACCTAATAACTCCCTGACTCTGATACCTCACAGAGTCCTCAAAACCAGCAAAATGCTGCTAACTCCCTCCAGGAGCTACGGTAATCCCCATTCTGACCTCTCCTGTCAGAGTCTAACACCGAAGTCCCTCTTAGCTCCCTCTCAGCTCTCTCTGAGAGTTCCGAGCCTCCCCAACTGCTCCCAACTGTCAGATTTTGAATCTTAACTGACGTTCTCCTCTCTGCCTGGCCTAAACTCAGCCCACTGGCTCTCCAAGGTTCCATTCCCTAATCCTGGCTTACCTCAGCCCTATCTAGGGAAAATTTAATCTTAACATGGCCGTTTTTCCAACAGACCATAACACCAGCCATCCCTTAAAAAGAGTTTCTCTACCTGGGCTTTTTCACTAACCGAAAACACAGGCCATTCGTCACACATGCCTTGGTTCAGCCCTGGAGTTTTTATGCTGACCACTAGAAAAATGTGATTTCCATACCTCCCACTTTTCAATCTACACCAGTGTTTCCCAACCAGTGTGCCGGGGCACACTAGTGTACCGTGAGTGATCATCAGGTGTGCTGTGGTAATTGGAACCTCCAATATCCTTACTTATTAAAGGAGCGCCGCTATGTCACAGTACAAAATGCACAATTAATCATACATAATCATACACAAAAAACACATTCAAAGTACCCAATCCTGCTGGAGAAAATCAAAAGTCTTACATAAGGTAGTTTGGCGTGGTCGCCACAAAGAGCGGAGGAGTTGCGAACCAGGAAGTAGCGAGTTCACAGAGCGCTCCTCTACGGAAAACTCGCAATATTTGATGAAATCACGGAAGTGAGTGCAAAAAACAAAGTGTATCCTCACGATGTTATCCAATGTCAGTTTCGGGATCTGCACAATAACACAGTCAGTTTGCGGACAATTTAAAGAAGCAGCACCAAATCAGAGCGACAAGGTAGAAAATCACGTAATCACATATATTCAAACTGCCAGAAGCTGAAGATAGATGTGGCGATGGAATCGAAAGCTGGGCAAACTTGGACCTTCCAGGTGTTTTGGACTTCAACTCCCACCATTCCTAGCAGCCTCAGGCCCTTTTCCTCCCCCCAAGCCACTTAAGCAGGAAAGGGCCTCAGGCTGTTAGGAATGGTGGGAGTTGAAGTCCAAAGCACCCAGAGGGTTTTCCCATGACTGACAGCTGTTGAGCAAGACCTTCGTGTGTGTGTTTCTGCCATTCCTGCCAGGATATCTATTTTGTGTTCATTGAAACAGGCCCAAGTTTCACACTGAGTGTATAAATACATTTAAAAACATATTAACTATATGTATTACTGTGTTAGAGTGTCATTTTGTGTCATTTTGGTTGGTGGTGTGCCCCAGGATTTTGGAAATGTAAAAAATGTGCTGCGACTCAAAAAAGGTTGAAAAACACTGATCTACACTATTAAGAAAGGCCAATGCATTTTCATCATTGAGTATTCACCGCCACTTGCTGGTTGCAGGTAGAATAGCAGGCCTAACACTTCTAGTGGTTGTCGAAGGCTTTCAGTGCCGGAATCACTGGGCTGCTGTGAGTTTTCCGGGCTATCTAACCATGTTCCAGAAGCATTCTCTCCTGATATTGCACCCACATCTATGGCAGGCATTCTCAGAGGTTTATATATATGTGGCGTAATGTCCAGGTTGGGAGAAAGAACTCTTGTCTGCTTGAGGCAAGTGTGAATGTTGCAGTTGCCCAGCTTGATTAGCATTGAATGGCTTTGCATTTTCAAAGCCTGGCTACTTCCTGCCAGACAGATTGTTTCTAGACAGTCAGCTAACACCTCCCAACAAAGGACTCCCCCACATGTTCTTCCACAGTGAGGACATCAGATTCCAGATGGAAAACAGTTCCGGTCAAGGATTGGCTTGACACACCTTCCTCTTGGCATGGTTCTCCCTTTTGCCCTCAATTCAAGCCTCCTCAAATTCTGCAGCACTGCTGGTTACAGCTGACCTCCACTTAGAGTGCTCAAGGGCCTGGGCTTCCCAGTTCTCGATGTCTATGAGACAGTTTAAAAGGTTGGCTTTAAGCCCATCTTTAAATCTCTTTTCCTGTCCACCAACATTCAATTTCCTGTTCTTGAGTTGGCAGTATAGTAACGGCTTTGCAAGATGGTGATCGGGCATTTGGACAATGTGGTATTCGGTCCAATGGAATTGGTGTCGAAGGAGTATCGCTTCAATGCTGGTGGTCTTTGCTTCTTCCAGCACGCTGACATTTGTCCGCTTGTCTTCCCAAGAGATTTGCAAGATTTTTCGGGGGCAACGCTGATGGAATCGTTCCAGGAGTTGCATGTGATATCTGTAGATAGTCAACATTTTGCAAGCATACAACAGGATTGGGAGGACAATAGCGTTATAAACAAACACCTTGGTCTCCATACAGATGTCCCAATCCTCAAACTCTCTGCTTCATTCAGAAGAATGCTGCACTCACAGAGCTCAGGCGGTGTTGTATTTCAGTGTCAATGTTGACTTTTGTGGAGAGGTGGCTGCCAAGGCATTGGAAATGGGCAATATTTTCTAATATTACACCATTAAGCTGTATTTATGGCATCACAGAGGGACTGGCTGGTGCCTGCTGGAAGAGCACTTTGATTTTCTTGATCTTCAATAAGAGGCTGAGCTTCTCGTATGCTTCTGCAAAGGTGTTGATAGTGGCTTGTAGGTCTTCTTCTGAATGTGCACAGATAACGTTATCATCTGCATATTGGAGTTCTATAACAGATGTTGTTGTGACCTGGTTTTGGCTGAGGTTAAATAGCTTGCCATCTGTCTGATAGATGATTTCCACAGCTTCCCATCAACAAGATGAAGTATCTTTTTTAAAAGATGGAAACCTCAGGAAGCCTGGACCCCTGCCAATCGGGTTTCCGCTCCGGACACGGAACTGAGACCGTTCTGGTGGCTATCACCGATGACATCCGCCGCCAATTGGAGAAGGGAGGCTCAGCTATCTTGGTGCTACTCGACCTCACCGCGGCGTTCGACACGGTGGACCATGACCTGCTGTTGCGGCGACTCTCAGCTACTGGGATCCAAGGCACAGCTTTGGCCTGGTTCGACTCCTTCCTGCGGGGCCGCTCGCAGCGTGTCGAGTGGCGAGGCCAAGTATCCAAGAAATCCACCCTGGACTGTGGAGTCCCCCAAGGCGCCATTTGTCACCAACGCTCTTTAACATACGTCCAACCCTTGGCAAACATAGCCAGAAGCTTTGGTTTTGGGTGCTATTAATATGCAGATGACACCCAGCTCCTGCTGGCTTGAGCCAGGTGTAACATCGGTGCCTGAGAACTTTAGACAAGGACTAGAGGCAGTGACCAGATGGCTCAGCTCACACAAACTTAAGATCAATCCATCAAAGACAGAGATTCTATGGCCGGGACGCCCAGAACCACCCATTCCGCTGCCGCTCTTCGAGGGTGAGCCGCTGATCCCGGCCCCGTCGGTGAAGAGCCTCGGTGTGATACTAGACTCGAGACTCTCGCTGGAGGCCCTGGTTGCTGTGACAAGTAAGGGAGCTTTCTTCCACCTGCGCCAGGCCTGTCAACTGGCACCTTACCTTCCATCGGATGCGCTGGCTACGGTGGTCCATGCCACAGTGACATCACGGCTGGACTACTGTAATGCCTTGTACGTGGGGCTGCCACAGTCAACCACTCGTAAAATCCAGCTAGTGCAGAATGCAGCCGCCAGACTCCTCACCGGGACACCGCTGAGATGCCACATTGCGCCATCTCTACAACGCTACACTGGTTGCCAGTCGAGCTCAGAGCCATCCACAAGATCTTGTGCTCACCTTTAAGGCCCTCCATGGCGCCGGCCCAGCCTATTTAAAATCGCTTGTTCGAACCAGTTCATTTAAGGTCGCCACGTTCAGTGAACAGGGACCTTCTCCGCATTCCAGGTGTGAGTGAGGCCCGCCTCGACATCACAAGACGGAGAGCCTTCTCCATTGCGGCCCCTGTTCTCTGGAATCTGATGCCGGCGGAGCAGAGCTATCTTGGACATGCCCCAGTTCCTGACCGCATTGAAGACTTGGCTCTTCGAAATTTTTTAGCTTTTACTATTGAACTGTTTTATACGCTTTATGTGTAAGTCGCCCGGAGCACTGACGTGGAGGGCGACTCACAAATAATAAAATCAATCAATCAATCAATCAATCAAAAATGTTTTTATTATAAACAACTATCCATAACCACAATTACCATGCCTTTTGTCCTTTTTCATCCCCTTCTCCCCCTCCCCCTCCCACCCCTCCCTCTTCCCTGTTGACAATGAAGTCCTTTTTTCTCCGTTACATGAGCCTTCTTTCGATTCTTTCAATTTTTTTCTTCCAGCTTTCATCATCTGGTTTAACGACCTGTAACCATCTTTTAAATGGAGCCCAAATTTCTTTAATTTTCTTCTGTTTGTCTGACCATGTCTTTTTGCTTCTTATGATGTCCATAATATCTAGTTGTATTTGGTCCCACACATATTCATACCATTTTTTTTTCTTTCTAACCCCAAGCTATTACTGCATGTGCTGCTCTAAACATCATCATCATTAATTCCTGGTCTTGGTCCTTAACTCTTCTATCACCATATATTCCTATTAACAAAATTTGCATATTTATATCAAATTTTATTTTAGTATGTAATTCTACCTGGTCTAGAATTTGACTCCAGAATTTTTGTATCTCTTCACATTCCCACCATAGATGTGAATACCATGCTTCCCGACTTCCACAATGCCAGCATTTGGGATTTAATCCCCGAATCATGTGTGCCAGTTGAATTAGTGTTCTATACCATTTCTTTATTATTTTCAGTTCTAATTCCTTGTATTTTTCTATTTTTATTTCATTTAAACCATTGATTATCTTTTCTGTTTTTTCTCTTCCTAGGCCCCCTTCCTTTTCCCACTTGTTTTCCATTATTCTATATATAGATTCCTTATCTCCTATCATTCTTCCACATATTTTGTTGACCTTTTTTGCCTTCGAATCTCTCTTCTAATATCTTATCTATTATATTTTCTCCCTTACTACTTACTTTCTTTCTAATTTGTTCCCAAATTCCTCCTAGTGTTAACCAATTTATCCCGCCCCCTAACGTTTCCAATTGTTTCCATTCCATTAATTCCATTAATTCCTTTTTTTCATTATATAAATCTTTGATTTTACTATATCCCATCTGTTTCAATTTTTTAATGATACTTTCGTCTTCCTCATTTCTTAAACTACCTATCGGGGCTTCCTTTGATAAATATGGCATCCATTTCTCTTTCTATTTCCCCCATATTCTTAATGCTATTTTCCTTGGACCTCAGGCATGTAGCCAGGGGGGGGGGGGGCTAAGGGGGCTTCAGCCCCCCCCAAAATTCTCAGGGTGGTCCGCGAAAAGGCCTTACTGGTATATTATTTAAACTGTTATGTTTATTCATATCATGATCTGATCACCATGCTCATTATATCCCACATTAATGGGGTTATTGGGATAACAATACAAAAGATTTGCTAGGGTAGACCCTCTTCCACCCAGTCTCAGCAGCCCCTCCGAAACAAAATCCTGGCTACGGCCCTGTTGGACCTATTGTTCTTTTTATTTCCTCTTTTAAATTATTTGTAAAGATTATTTACCATTATTTGCTTTGTTCTCTATCCTTATCCACTTCTCTTGGTTGTCCTCTATCAATTCCAGAATTGCTTTCAGTTGGAATGCTTCATAGCGAAGTATCATAGCGATGAAGATGGAAAATAAAGTCGGGGCAATAACACATCCCTGTTTGATACCTGATATTGGATTACAACTTTGTAGATTAGTTCAACTTTCTGCTCTGCCGCAAACACCTACTGAGCAACTCCTGGACATGTCACATACCCCAGAAAGCCCTGTGATACTTAGGGTCAACCTCAGTTGTAAATTATGTGAAGGCACAAAACAGCAATGGAAGAAGATCCAAGTAGTTTTCATCTCCAGCCATTTTCAACTACTACGTATGCTTTTAGGTGCTTTAAAGTGCTTGCAAAACCCAAGTGCTTTACTGACGTGCTCTACCACATTTAAGTCAGGGAAGACATTCATCACTGTAACCAGAACTGACATTGACTGATCACCACTGAGTGACAATTTTCTTCCTGCTGCAGGCTAATGGAAGACACTCAGAAGAGTGTTCAATGCACTTTGCAGCAGAATGAGGTATTCTGGTCTGGGCCTCAGAAGACACAAAATACCATTTTGACATTTCAGCGGAACTTTATTTATTTTATTTATTTACTTTATTTATATTCCGCTCTTTTGACCCCGAAGGGGACTCAGAACGGATTACAAGTACACATACTTAGCAGACAATCCCTACTGTTTTCCACCTACACATATATAGACGAACAGAGGCAAACTCTGGCTACCAGGGGGAGCTGACGCACTCATCTCTCAGCATTCCCAGCGTCCCTTGTTCCTTCCACATTCCTCAGCGTTCCTGGATATCTTTAATGGCCTCATAATTCAGTCAAAATTTCTACTTGGCTCTTAGGTTTAGAATCATAGCGTTGGAAAAGTCTCCAAGAGCCATCTAGCCCACATTCAAAGCACTCCTGGCAGATGGCCATCCAGCCTATGCTTGAAAACCTCCACAAAGATTTGGAAAATGAGAAAAAATAAAGAAATCCTTTTCAACTATTTATGCATGGCAGCAAGAATAATATATGCAAGAAATTAGAAACAAGAAAAAACACCAAAGATTGAAGACTGACAACACAAAATATTGGAAATAATGAGTATGGATAAACTTACTTATTGGATAACACCAAATCAAGGGCTCCCTAAAAAGCAAACAGACTGGAGCCCAATAAAAAGACTATTTTAAGCAACAAAAATGGAACTAAGAATATAAAGACATATAGTTAATTCTCCAAGACAACTATGAATGAGGTTGGGGGGTAGGAGACTTTCAGAGAGGAATGAAAAAAGAATACAAAAGTCACTCGAGCACAGAAGTACAGAAAGAAGTCAACAATATATTTTTTAATTTTCATCTCTTTTTTTGATTTTTTTCATTTTTCTCCCTTAATTTTTCTGTTTTTATTTTTTTACGCTTATTTGTCAACTTTTATTTTTTACTTCTATTTTAAATTGTTGGATGGGTTTTTGCATAGGGTTCTTGGAGTTGTGGTCCTCTCCTTAGATATCTATTTTTCTTACTTTTCTTCATATGTTATTGTTCCACCACTTTCCATCTGTTTCTATCTATACTAAATAAATAAAAATAGGAGTCTCCACCACAGGAGCAATTCCACCGCCAAACATAATAATAATAACAACAACAACAACAATATGGAAGCTGATGAAACCATCTATCATATCCTCAGCTGCTGCAAGAAAATCGCACAGACGGACTACAAACAGAGGCACAACTCTGTGGCCCAAATGATTCATTGGAGCAAATGTAACAAGTACCACCTGTCAGTAGTAAAGAACTGGTAGGATCATAAACCTGCAAAGGTAATGGAAAATGGACATGCAAAAATACTGTGGGACTTTCGAATCCAGACTGACAAAGTTTTGGAACACAATATACCAGACATCATGATTGTGGAACCTCAAAATCAATCTGCAAAGGCTCTGGCAGTACAGGCGGTCCCAGTGGTCATTGGCACACTGGGTGCCGTGCCAAAAGATTTCAGCCGGTATTTGGAAACAATAAACATTGACAAAATCACTAACTATCAACTGCAAAAGGCCACTTTACTTGGATCTGCGTGCATCATTTGAAAATACATCACACAGTCCTAGACGCTTGGGAAGTGTTCGACTTGTGATTTTGTGATACGAACTCCAGCATATAGATCTCGTTTGCTGTGACATACAGTGTTTTTGTGTCAGTAAAATAACAACAACAACAATAAAGGCATTCAAGAACCAAGACTGAGGGAAGTCAATAGTAGTAAACTGCTTAAAGTGCAAAAGACAAAGAGCGAATACTGTAAAAACACAATCCAGAGCAGAAGAGAAAACTGGCGAAAGAAGGCCCTCCATGGGACAGTTCCTGGGAAAATTGAGAGCCAAACTGACAAAGAAAAAACATGGATGTGGCTCACAAATGGAACTTGGAAAAAGGAGACAAAGGAGGGCCTGATCCTGGCAGCACAAGAACAAGCCATTAGAACAAATGCCATCAAAGCCAGAATTGAAAAGTCGACGACAGATCCCAAGTGTAGACTCTGCAAGGAAGCAGATGAAACAATAGATCACATCGCCAGCTGCTGCAAGATCGCGCAGACAGACTACAAGCAGAGGCATAACAACGTTGCTCAGATGATTCATTGGAACTTGTGCCACAAATACCATCCGCATGTGACAAAGAACTGGTGGGATCATAAGCCGGAAAAAGTTACAGAAAATGAACACGTCAAACTACTTTGGGACTTCCGAATTCAGACAGATAAGAGTTTCGGAGCACAATTCGCCTGACCTCACAATTGTGTTAAAAAACAAAATGTGGATAATTGATGTTGCATTCCCAGATAACAGCAGGATTGAAAAGAAACAACTGGAAAAGCTGACACGATATGAAGATTTAAAGATCGAACCGCAAAGACTCTGGCACAAGCCACTCAAGTGGGTCCCAGTAGTGATCGGCACACTGGGTGCCGTGCCTAAAGACCTTGGCCTGCACTTAAACACAACTGGCACTGACAAAATTACTATCTGTCAGCTGCAGAAGGCCACCCTACAGGGATCTGCACACATTATTTGCCAATACATCACACAGTCCTGGACACTTGGGAAGTGTCCGACGTGTGATCCAATACAACAGCCAGCAGAGTGATCTTGTCTGCTGTTGACTCATCTTGTTGTGTTTCTAATAATAATAATAATAAATATGACATCTGCCTATGACAAAGAACTGCTCAGTTCCGGTCACAGTGGAAGGGGAGGGCATGTTGTCTCTCCACTTTCCCTGCCAAAGAACTTTGTTCATAAACTTCTTCTTTGATTGAATTGCTGACATTTTTCTGGCATTTTCTTGTGGGTGCCTTAAATACCTTCCCTCTTAAGCAGTACCTATTTACATACTCACTTAGTTTTTGAAACTGCTAGGTAGGCAAAAGCTTGGCTAAAGGCCAGGAGCTCACCCTGACTCGGGCTTCAAACTGTCAACCTTTCAGTTGGCAAGATTTACTGCAGCTGGTGGTTAGCCTGCTGTGCTAAAGCCTGGCCCTTATATAATTCAGTTCAAAGCAGATAATCTAGACCAAGGGTTGGGAACCTTTTTGACTCAGAGAGCCATACAAGCAAAATATTTGGAAATTTATTTCAGTAAGAGCCATATAATATATATTATGTATTTTAAGACTGAATTCAACTGTATATATGTACATACTATGAGAAAAGGATTCCCCCGGCAGAATGACGGGACACTTCAGACCTGGCTCTGCAAAAGGCACGCTCAGGACTCTGGGAAGGAAGAGAAGATGGCAGGAAGGAAGGGGGAGAGGAAGAAAGAAAAGAAGAACGAACTATGGAAAAGGAAGAAAAGAAAAGCAGGAGAGAGACAAGGAGGAGAAAAGAAAGAAGAAAATAGGAAGAGAGGAAAGGGTGGGGAAAAGAAAGGGAAGGCAGTGAGGAAAAAGTAAAATAATGAAGGAAAAAGAGGAAAAGAAAGAAGGGGAGAGAGAGGGAAGTGAAAAGAAAGGAAGGAGAAGGAAAGGAAGACTTGGGGAAAAAGAATAGAAGAGGAAAGAAGGGGGAGGGAGAATGGAGGAAAGAAGGAAGGGGAGAAGGTGAAGGAAAGGGTGAAGGGGAGAAAGGAAGGAAGGAAGAGGAAAGAAGGAAGAGGGAGAATGGAGGAAAGAAGGAAGGGGAGAGAGGGAAGGAAGGAAGGAGAAGGAAAGGGTGAAGGGGAGAAAGAAAGGAAGGAAGAGGTAGAATGGAGGATAGAAGGAAGGGGAGAGAGGGGGGAAAGGAAGGACAGAAAGAGAAGGAAAGGGTGAAGGGGAGAAAGAAGGGAAAAGGAAAGAAGGAAGAGGGAGAATGGAGGAAAGAAGGAAGGGGAGAGAGGGAAGGAAGGAGAGAAAGAGAAGGAAAGGGTGAAGGGGAGAAAGGAAGGAAGAGGAAGGAAAAGGGAGAATGGAGGAAAGAAGGAAGGGGAGAGAGGGAGAGAAAAGGAAGGAGAGAAGGAAAGGGTGAAGGGGGAGAAAGGCAGAGGGAGAGCCAGATGCAATCATGGAAAGAGCCACATCTGGCTCCCAAGCCGTAGGTTCCCTACCCCTGATCTATACTTTATATGGCAGTGTAGAAAGGGCATCAATTAATTACTGTTTGTCAATATAAATATAAGTCTGCATTGTATTGTATTGCACTGCCATACCATACCATCAACTGTATGGTTTATAGCAGTGTTTCTCAACCAGTGTGCTGTGGCACACCAGTGTGCCGTGAGTGATCATCAGGTGTGCCGCGAGAAAAGCTCTCTGCCCCCCTCCCTTCCCCCTTCCTCCAACCGAACTCCTGCTGCTTGGGAGAGGAGGAGGAAGGGACGGGCGGCGGCGAAGAAAAAGAAGGGACCGGGGCACCGCCTCCTTCGGCCATTTCCCCAACCAGCCTCCAATCTGCCATGACTCTCGCCCCTTGCTTGTTGAAGCTGCGTGGAGGAGCCCCGCCTACTGAAGCCCGTCCACCGCTCATGCTTCTCCTCTGTGAGAGAGCTGAAGCTGGGGGGAGGGGGGGCATGACGCAGCCTGGCTCCGCCTTCCTCCGCTTCAGCACTCCCACAGCCGCCGGCCTTGAGGGGGCAGTGCCAAGCCAGTGATGGCAGAGCCAGCACAATGCTGGCTTGCCCCTCAAAGCTGGCGAAGCTGTGGGAGAACTGACACCGGGGGGAGGGGGCGGGGCATGGTGCGGCCTGGCTCCACCCCCTCTCCCAGCTTCAGCACTCCCACAGCTTTGCCGGCCTTGAGGGGGCAGTGCCAAGCCAGTGATGGCAGAGCCAGCACAATGCTGGCTTGCCCCTCAAAGCTGGCGGCTGTGGAGAACTGAAGCCAGGGGAAGGGGGCGGGGCATGGCACGGCCTGGCTCAACCCCCTCCTCCAGCTTCAGCACTCCCACAGCTTCACCAGCCTTGAGGGGCAATGCCAAGCCAGTGGTGGCAGAGCCAGCACAATGCTGGCTTGGCACTGCCCCTCAAGGCTGGCAAAGCTGTGGGAGAACTGAAGACAGGTGGAGGGGGCGGGGCATGCTGTGGCCTGGCTCCTCCCCTGGCTTCGGCACTCCCAGCAGCTGCTCCCAGCAGCGCACCATCCCCCAGCTGTTCTTTACTGTGTTAGAGTGTCATTTTATGTCATTTTGGTTGGTGGTGTGCCCCCGGATTTTTTTAATGTTAAAAGTGTGCCGCGGCTCAAAAAAGGTTGGGAAACACTGGTTTATAGCATAGTATTAGGCACTTATAACAATAGCTCTCAACTCACTAAAAACTACATTTTATACTTGAGACTAGTCAAAATTAAAACATGTAAGTATTGTATTAGAGAAAATATGTTGCCTTCTGAATGTAAACAGAGATGTTCTAATGTTAGCAATTCTCCAGCAAAATGCATTGATTGCATTTTACACAATGGCCAGCAGATGGCAGCAGCTCACTTCAAGTTCACTAAGGACACTTCTTGAATATGTTTTTTCAATTGAACTTTTCCCATTTTGACAACACAAGAAGAGGAAAAGGGATCCCCAAAGGGTATCTAGTCTGACCCCCATCAGCCAGGCAGGAATGCGCAGTCAAAGCCCTCCCAAAAGGGGAGATAGGACGGTATATAAAGTTTTATTATAGTTTTATATAACAGAAAACTCTTTGCATTGGCACAGTTTGTTGATTGGGTTGCAGTAAGTACCACTAAAATGGATACGTTTCTAATTATGGAAAGAAAATCTGTTGACAATGAGGAGAGAGAAAAAGAATGGGAGAGAGAGGGAGAGAGAAAAGAAGAATTAGAGAGAAAAAGAGAGGAAGAGAGAGAAACAAAGAGGGAGGGAGAGAGGAAGAAATTAGAGAGTGAGGGAGGAAGAATTAGAGAGAAAGAGAAGGGGAAAGAAAGAGAGAGGGAGGGAGGGAATGAAAGAGGTGGAACTGGAGGGAGATGGAGAAAGAAGGGGAAAGAGAGAGAAAGAGAGAAGGAAGGAGAAAAAAATTAGAGAGAAAGAGAGGGAGAAAGAAAGAGAACCAAAGAGAGGGAGGGAAGGAAGGAAAGAAGGAGAACTAGAGGAAGAGGAAAAGGGAGAGAGAAGGGGGAAGAAAGAGAGGGGAGAGAAAAATAGAGAGATAGGGAGGAAGAATTCGAGAGAAAGAGGGAAGGAGGTTTAAATTAAAGAGAAAGGGAGGGGAGAAAGAAAGAGAGGGAGAATGAGAGATAACTAGGGAGAGAATGACAGAAGGGAAACTGGAGGGAGAGAGAAAGGAAGGAGGAAAGAAAGAGAAAGAGGGGGAAGAGGGGAAGAATTGGAGAGAAAGAGAGGGAGAGAGAATTAGAGAGAAAGTGTGGGAAAGAAAGAGTGAGAGAGTGAAAGAAAGAAGGAAGGGGAACTAAGAAAGCGTATGGGAGGATGAGAGGAAGAATTAGAAAGAGGGAGGGAAGGAGTGAATGACAGAAGGGGAACTAGAGAGAGAGAAAGGGAGAAAGGGGAGGGAAAGAGAAAGGGAGAGGAAGGGAGAGAAAGAAAGAGGGAGGAGTGAGGAAGAATTTGAGAGAAAGAGAGGGGGAGATAGAAGGAAAGAAGGGAGAGAGGGTGAGAGAGAAAGGGAGGGGAAAAGAAATAGAAGGGGAATTGGAGAGAAAGAGAGACAGAGGACTGGAGGAAAAGAGAAAGGGGGAAGGAAAGAGAAAGGATGAAGGAGGGAGGGAGGGAATGACAAGGGGAAATGGAGGGAGAGAGAAAGGGGGAGAGAAAGAAAGAGTGAGAGAGAGAAGGAAAGAAGGGGAACTAGAAGGAGAGGGAAAGGGAGGAAGAGAGGAAGAATTAGAGAGAAAGAGAGTGAGAGAGAATGATACAAGGGGAATCAGAGGGAGAGAGAAAAGGAAGAGAGAGAAAGGGAGAGGGAGAGAAGGAATTAGAGAGAGAGAAAGGGAGAGGGAGGGCGACAAAGAATGAGGGAGAAGTGAAGAAGAATTAGAGAGAAAGAGGAGGGGAAAGAGAGAGAGAGAAGGAAAGAAGGGAGAGAGAAAGGGGAAAAGAGAAGGAATTAAGGGGGGAAAGAAAGAGTAAGAGTGAAGGAGAGGAGAGCGAAAGAAAGAGAGGGGGAGAGGGAATTAGAGAGAAAGGGAGCAAGAGAGAATGACAGAAGGGGAATCAGAGGGAGAGAGAAAGGGAAGGGAGAGAAAGTGTGAGGGAGAGAAGGATTAGAGAGAAAGAGAATGGGAGAGGGAGGGTGACAAAGAAAGAGGGAGGAGTGAAGAATTAGAGAGAAAGAGGAGGGAAAAGAGAGAGAGAAGAAAAGAAGGGAGAGAGAAAGGGGGAAAGAGACGGGGAATTAGAGAGAGAAGGAAATAAGGGAGAGAGAAAGGGGGAAAGAGAAGGGGAATTAGAGAGGGGGAAAGAAAGAAAAAGGGTGAAGGAGGGGAGAGAGAAAGAAAGAGGGCGGGAGAGGGGGAATTAGAGAGAAAGGGAGAGAAAGAAAGAGGGAGGAGTGAAGAAGAATTTTGAGAGAAAGAGAAGGGGAAAAAGAGAGAGAGAAGGAAAGAAGGGAGAGAGAAAGGGGGAAGAGGGAGTAATTAGAGAGGGGGAAAGAAAGAGAAAGAGTGAAGGAGGGGAGAGAGAAAGAAAAAGGGAGGGAGAGAGGGAATTAGAAAGGGAGCAAGAGAGAATGACAGAAGGGGAATCAGAGAGAGAAAGGGAAGGGAGAGAAAGTGAGAGGGAGAGAAGGAATTAGAGAGAAAGAGAAGGGGAGAGGGAGGGCGACAAAGAAAGAGGGAGGAGTGAAGAAGAATTAGAGAGGAAGAGGAGGGGAAAGAGAGAGAGAAGGAAAGAAGAGAGAGAGAAAAAGAAGGGGAAAGAGAGAGAGAAGGAAAGAAGGGAGAAAGAAAGGAGGAAAGAGAAGGGGAATTAGAGAGGGGGAAAGAAAGAGAAAGGGTGAAGGAGGGGAGAGAGAAAGAAAGAGGGAGGGAGAGAAGGAATTAGAGAGAAAGGGAGAGAAAGAAAGAGGGAGGAGTGAAGAAGAATTAGAGAGGAAGAGAAGGGGAAAGAGAGAGAGAAGGAAAGAAGGGAGAGAGAAAGGGAGAGAAAGAAGGGGAAAGAGAGAGAGAAGGAAAAGAAGGGAGAGAGAAAGGGGGAAAGAGACGGGGAATTAGAGAGGGGGAAAGAAAAAGAAAGGGTGAAGGAGGGAGAGAGAAAGAGGGAGGGAAAGAGGGAATTAGAGAGAAAGGGAGAGAAAGAAAGAGGGAGGAGTGAAGAAGAATTAGAGAGGAAGAGGAGGGGAAAGAGAGAGAGAAGGAAAGAAGGGAGAGAGAAAGGGAGAGAAAGAAGGGGAAAGAGAGAGAGAAGGAAAAGAAGGGAGAGAGAAAGGGGGAAAGAGAAGGGGAATTAGAGAGGGGGAAAGAAAGAAAAAGGGTGAAGGAGGGGAGAGAGAAAGAGGGCGGGAGAGGGGGAATTAGAGAGAAAGGGAGAGAAAGAAAGAGGGAGGAGTGAAGAAGAATTTTGAGAGAAAGAGAAGGGGAAAGAGAGAGAGAGAAGGAAAGAAGGGAGAGAGAAAGGGGGAAAGAGACGGGGAATTAGAGAGGGGGAAAGAAAGAGAAAGGGTGAAGGAAGGGAGAGAGAAAGAAAGAGGGAGGGAGAGAGGGAATTAGACAGAGAGAGAGTGGGAACGACAGAAAGGGAACTAGAGGGAGAGATGGGGGTTGGAGAGTGAGAAGAGAGGGAAAGAAAGGGGGGAGGAATGAGAGCGTGAGAGGAGAGAGAGAGAGAACTAGAGGGGGAGGGAGGCGCCCCGTGGGCTCCCGGGAGCGACTCTTCCTGCTGAGCGGGCGCCGGGCCCTTGGGTGCCGGGGCGGCGATGCCCTTCTGGAAGCGCTGCGTGGAGCCCGCCGCCTGCTGCCGCCCGGCCTGGGCCCGCGGCTCTCCCTGCTGAGCGAGGTGGGCGGCGCGGCGGCGCTGGGGCTGCTCCGTCAGCTGGCCGACCTGGCCGGCCACTCGGCGGCGCTGCTGGGCGAGCTGGAAGCCCGCTGGGCGAGCTGGCCCTCCGCGCCCGACGCCTCCGCGCCCGGCTCCGGCGCCTCCGAGGGAAGCTCCGCCCACGGGAGGAGGAAGAAGAAGAAGAAGCCCACGCAGGTGAGCAGCACCGCATGCGTCCACGGAAGAGCAGCCAACCATGCGGTGGGGTGGGAGCTCATCGACTGCCCTGGCTCAACCGGGCTTCTGGGAGTTGGAGGCCCAAACAGCTGGAGAGATGCAGTTTGACAGGGCCTGATCTAGACAAAAGTTTCTCAACCTGGGGCTGGGACCCCTTTGGGGGGGGGGTCACGAGGGGGGTGTCAGAGGGGTCGCCAAGGACCATCAGAAAACACAGTCTTTTCTGTTGGTCATGGGGGATTCTGCGTGGGAAGTTTGGCCCAGTTCTCCCATTGGCAGGGTTCAGAATGCTCTTTGATTGTAGGTGAACTATAAATCCCAGCAACTACAACTCCCAAATGTCAAGGTCTATTTCCCCCCCAAAGTCCACCAGTGTTCATCTTTGGGCGTATTGAGTCTCTGTACCAAGTTTGGGCCAGATCTATCATTGTTTGAGTCCACAGTCCTCGCTGGATGCAGGTGAACTACAACTCCCAAACTCAAGGTCAATTCCTACCAAACCCTTCTAGTATTTTCTGTTGGTCATGGGAGTTCTGTGTACCAACAATTCCATCATTGGTGGAGTACAGAATGCTCTTTGATTGTAGGTGAACTATAAATCCCAGCAACTACAACTCCCAAATGTCAAGGTCTATTTCCCCCCAAATTCCACCAGTGTTCACCTTTGGGCATATTGAGTATCTGTGCCAAGTTTGGGCCAGATCTATCATTGTTTGAGTCCACAGTCCTCGCTGGATGCAGGTGAACTACAACTCCCAAACTCAAGGTCAATTCCTACCAAACCCATCCAGTATTTTCTGTTTGTCATGGGAGTTCTGTGTGCCAACAATTCCATCATTGGTGGAGTACGGAATGCTCTTTGATTTTAGGTGAACTATAAATCCCAGCAACTACAAATCCCAGAAACAAGGCAACCCCCCCCCCCAAACATATAATAACAATTTAACAATTAAAACATACAATTGCATCCTCAGCATCATGTTGAAATCAGTTTCCTTCACCTCGTCGTCATTCCTTTTATCCTATTCATCCTTATATTTAATCAACAAATGCCTGCTCAAATAACCAGGTCTTGACTTTCTTGCGAAACGTCAGGAGGGAGGGGGCCGATCTGATGTCTCTAGGGAGGGCGTTCCAAAGCCGAGGAGCTACCACTGAAAAGGCCCTGTCTCGTCCCCGCCAGTTGCGCCTGCAAAGAAGGCGGGACCGAGAGCAGGGCCTCTCCAGATGATCTTAAACATCTCGATGGTTCATAGGGAGAGATGCGTTTGGACAGGTAAGTTGGACCCAAACCGTTTAGGGCTTTAAAGGCTAAAGCCAGCACTTTGAATTGTGCCCGGTAGCAAACTGGCAGCCAGTGGAGCTGGCACAACAGAGGAGTTGTACGCTTTCTCAATGGCGCTCCTGTTATCAACCTGGCTGCTGTCTGTTGGGCTAGTTACAGCTTCCGAACAGTCTTCAAAGGCAACCCCACGTAGAGAGCATTGCAGTAATCTATACGGGATGTAACCAAAGCATGCACCACCGTTGCGCCTGCGCACTGGCCCGCAGCAATGGCGCGGCATGTGCCGAACCTGGCAGCCGGAGCCGGATGCGCCCCTGGCTATGTGGTGCCCGTAAGGGCCACTTACTTTGCATACCGTCAAAATCCACCCCTGCTCTTAGATCCTTCTACACTGCCATATAAAGTCCAGATCGTCTACTTTGAACTACATTATATGTCAGTGTAGACTCAGTCCCGCCACTCTCACAAATCCAGTTCAAAGCAGATGATGTAGATTATCTGTTTTGATAACCTTAATTATATGGCAGCATAGCACGGTCTTTGAGAGGGAGAAGGAGAGCATGTTACTCAAACCTGTGAATAATCTAATCCTCAAAACGTGGAGCATCAACTGAATTTATGGTTTGCTTCTATTTACCATCTTCTAGATGTTGGTTTCAAATCTGTTCTTTCAGTTTCCTTGCCTGGGTCCACTTTCGAAGATTTAGTGCATAACGATCTTTGAGCAAAGACGTCATCTACCAGGCATTTTCCAAAGGTTTTGTTACACGGCTTCCGCTTTGCACTAAATCTGCAGGTGTTTTGGGCTCCTTTGATGGTTCCCATTGAGCTCTCATCCGGTGGTGCTTTGTTTGGCCATCTGCTCAGGGCTGCCCTTCTGCTTGCCCTCCGCGGAGGCAAATGTTGCGTGCCAAAAGCATCTTGTAGCAACTCAGGCTGTGGCAGGGCTCATCAGGAGCGGGCAAAGCTGAATTCGTGCATTTCTCAGAGCTCAGGAAAGCTCAGGAAAGCTCAGGAAAGCTTCTTTTGGAGATGTTCAGAATCCCCCGGCCTATATAAAGAATAAACTGTTGCAAACCCACGAAAACATCGGGTTTAGGATCTTAACTTTGAGACTTTTCCAAACCGGTGCACTTCAGAAGCTATCTTCCCCAAGCTAGCCTGGCTAAATAATAATAATAATAATACACTTTATTTATATTCCGCTCTTCTCACTCCAAAGGGGACTCAGAGCGGATTACAGGTACACACTTAGCAGACAATCCCTGCCGTTTCCACATACACACATATAGACGAACAGAGGCAAACTCTGGCCACCAGGGGGAGCTGACGCACTCCTCATCTCTCAACGTCCCCAGCGTCCCTTGTTGTTCCTTCCACATTCCTCCGTGTTCCTGGAGTTCTTTAATGGCCTCATAACTCAGTCAAAATTCCCTCCCACTTAATGTGGTACCTTTATCTCCTACTTGACAGATCCAACCGTCTTTCAGGCTGCAAAGGTCGACAGCAGGCTACACTTAAAAGTCGGGTGCCCACCTCGACCCGGGCAGGCCTCGAACTCATGATCTATTGGTCAGAGAGATCTTATGCAGCTGAGACTTAGCCAGCTGCACCACATTCCTGGTGCTAAGAGAAAGGATGGTGTGATACTTAAAGGACCGCTTGCTGATGCCTGCCTACTCAAGGACACCGCGGCCGGCAAACAAGAACCTCCTTTGCGTCCCGGGCGTGAAAGAGGCCCACCTGGAGGCCACGAGACGGAGATCGTTCTCCATTGTGGCCCCCGTTCTCTGGAACTCGATGCCACCGGACCAGAGAGCCTTCCTCGACCTGCCCCAGTTCCTGACCGCTCTAAAGACCTGGCTATTTAAGAAAGCCCATGGCTAATGCAGAACCAGGAACTCAACTACCTGAGCCTGGCCCTTGCATTTAACCCCTAAATATTTTAATCTAATTTTTAATATTTTTAAAATTTTTAATTGTTGAATTGCTATGTGTAAGTCGCCCGGAGCACTAACGTGGAGGGCGACTCAGAAATAATAAAGTCAGTCAGTCAGTCAGTCAGTGAAAAACACTAAATCCAAGTTCTGGGCTCAAAACAGTCTAGAGCTGGATCTGGAGTCATGTATCAGATGATTTATTTATTATTATTTTTATTATTTATTAACTTCATTTATACCCCGCAACCATCTCCCCAAGGGGACTCGGGGCGGCTTGCATGAGGCCAAGCCCAGTAACACATAATAGCAACACAACAGCAATTATAAAACAATACCATCAATACAACTCAAACGTAAGCAATAACATACAGTTTAAAACCATTTCGGGCGGGCCAAATGTGAATACTAAAATTTTAAAATAAATAAACAAGTGATGCAGACAGAGGTAGATTGTATATAACAGGAAGGTTTCAAGGACAATGTGGACAAAAAACCCAACCTGTAATGAAAGTGCTTCTGAGGACATTTGCAGAGATTGAACACAGCAGGGCGTTATTTACTTTATTCAGGGAAGGCACATTGGAACAGCCACGTCTTCAGGCTCCTCCTAAAAACTGCTAAAGTGGGGGCTTGTCTAATATCCCTGGGGAGCACGTTCCAGCGTCGGGGAGCAACTACAGAGAAGGCCCTCTCCCTTGTCCGCACCAAACGTGCCTGCGAAGGCGGTGGGAGTGAGAGTAGGGCCTCTCCAGATGATCTGAAAGATTGCCTGGGTTCATAGACAGAAATGCGGCCACTTAGATAGGTGGGTCCCAAACCATTCAGGGCTTTGTAGGTAAGAACCTGCACCTTGAATTGGGACCGGAAGATGAACGGCAGCCAATGGAACTCCAGGCCAAAGGGTGGGTTCAGATATTATTTGTGATAGTCCCAGGCCTGGATTAACTGTTTGTGGCGCCCTAGGCCACACTCTGAAGCCCCGCCCCTGCCCTGGGGGGTGGGGCCACTTGCGGCGGGGCTGCTTACGGGGAGGACTTCCCTCTCCCACCGCCCCCTCCTCGCTCGCGCCGGCCCTCCTTCCTTCCTTCACTGAAGGAAGGAGGGGCACGGCCGACGAGCGAGCAAGGGGGGGGCGGGATCTTTCCCTCCGCCTCCTCCTCGCTCGCGTTGGCATCGGCCCCGCCCCTCCTTCCTTCACTGAAGGAAGGAGGGGCGGGGCTGACGCAAGTGAGGAGGGGGCCGCGGGAAGCCGCGTCAGAGGCCCTAGGGCCCATGGCGCTCTGCACGCAGGCGCAGGAGCGCCCAAAGATCAAACTTATTTTTAAATTTATTTTTTTTTTAATTTTGGGGGGCCCGGACCTGCCGCCCCCTCCCCATGGCTGCCGCTCTAGGCCATGGCCTAGGGTGGCCTTATGGGTAATCCGGGCCTGGATAGTCCCATGGTCATCATGGCAACCATGAAGTCATGAGCCACTCCTGTTAGCACATTTAACTTGTGCTAAAACCAAAGCATTAACAGAGAGGTGGGTGGATCTAGGAAGCAGATCAAGGACCTCGCCAACCTCTGAGGTTGCTTCCCCAGATGCAGGTGAAATGTCAGGAGAGAATGCTTCTGGAACATGGTTATACAGCCCAGAAAAGTCACAACAACTCATGGATCTTGGAAGCTTAGGCCACAGACATCTTCTTCATCATGGACTTGCCATGCATCCTTCAGTTAAGTCACTAGCTCCTTGACCATAAAATAGCGCAGGGATCTGTCCTGAAAACCATGCTCCTCTTAATCTTACCTCCGGTAAAGATTGGGATTGGGATTGCTGTGGAATATATGGGAATACAATTTTCGTTGGACGGCAGTGCCCATCGGTCATAGTTAATGGGGAAGGATCATGGGAATTGCAAACCATAACACATTTCTCTCCCCTGAACCAGGGGTTACTTAAAGAGGAGGTAAACATGGGTTGCTGTGAGTTTTCCAGGCTGTCTGGCCATGTTCCAGAAGCATTCTCTCCTGGCGTTTCGCCCACATCTGTGGCAGGCATCCTCAGAGGTTGTTTAACCATGTTTTACACATCTACAGTGACTTTCTGTGTTCAGCATTTATTGTTTTTCCCTTCTCCTTCCAGTGAGCATGGAATAATATACAATCCATTCTCCTTATCCACGATTCTGGAACTATGGATTCAACATCCACATCATGAAAATATTTCTCCCTCCACCCTCACAAAAAAATCTGCAAAGCAAACCTTTTATTTTGCTATTTTATATAAGAAACACTATTTCCTATAGACTAGGTATGGGCAAACCCAAGCCCGAGGGCCAGATGCGGCCCCTTGGGCTTTTTTCTCAGGCCCTCCTCTTTCTCACCATCCTATCCTTCCTTCCTTCTCTCTTTCCTTCCTCCTTCCCTCCCTCTTTCTCTTTCTTTTCACCTTTTCATTCTACCTTCTTCCTCCTTCCTTCCCTCCTCACCTTCCACCCTTTCATCCTTCCTTCCCTCTTTCTCCTTCCTTCATTCTCTTTTGTCTTTCCTTCCATCTCTCACTCTTCCTTCCTTCCCTTCCCTCTTTCTCCCTCTTTCCCTTCTTCCTTCCTTCCCTTCCACCCTTTCGTTGTTCCCTACTTTCCTTTCTTTTGTATTTCCTTCCTTCTCTCTTTCCTCTCTCCCTTCCCTCTCCTTCCCTTCTTCCTTCCTTCCCTTTTTCCCTTCCACCCTTTTCTCATTTCTTCCTTCCCTCTCTTTTGTCTTTCCTTCCTTCTCTCTTTCCTTCCTCCTTCCCTCCCTCTCTCCCTTCTCTCCCTCTTTCTCCTTCCATCCTTCCCTTTCATCCTGCCTTCCCTCTTTCCTTCCTCTCTCCCTCTTTCTCCTTCATTCCTTCCCTCTTTCCTCCATCCTTCCCCCTCTCCCTCTTTTTCCTTCCCTCTTTCCTTCCTCCTTCCCCCCTCTCTCTCTTTTCCTTCCTTCCTTCCCTCCCTCCTTCCTCCCTCCTTCCCTCTCTCCCTCTTTCTTCTTCCATCCTTCCCTTTCACCCTTTCATCCTGCTTTCCTTCCCTCTTTCCTGCCTCTTTCCCTCTGTTTCCTTCCTTCCCTTTTGTCTTTCCTTCCCTGCCGTTTTTCTCCCTCCTTCCCTCTCCCCCTCTTTCTCCTTCCTTCCTTCCCCTTTGTCTTTCCTTCCTTCTCTCTTTCCTCCCTCCTTCCCTCTTTCCCCTTCCATCCTTCCCTTCCTCCCCTTCATCCTTCCTTCCTTCTCTCTTTCCTTCCTTCCTCCTTCCCTTCCTTCCATCACCAGGCAGACATTTCTCCAAGCAGGGAGTGCTAGCATGCGGCCCCCAAGTTAGAAAGTTTACTCATGCGTTCTATAGACTTTCCCTTGAGCATCTTCAGATTTCCCCCCCCAGGAGATGCCAAGGCCTGTTGTAACGGCACAGTAGACTGCAAAGTGATCATCATCGGAGAGTGAATTTGAATCTGGTTCCCTCGCTTCACAATTTACGACACTGAACACAATATACAGTTTTCCAGCTTTCTAGGCTTATGATTTTGTGGTTTGAACAAATAACAGAGGTAAAATAATGTGGAAAAATAAAAATACAAAGAACTGGCACGCTTTAGTTCTGAGCAAGCGATGTGTGGGACAAGCCAAACATGTACGATTGCAACTGGATCCTCCTTTTTGCTTTTGCAGTGTGTTGGAAAGCAAAGAGTTTTCACTGAGCGGTGGGAGTTGGAGGGGGAGGATGTACGAATCCTAAAGCAAGAACACCCTTGAGATTGGATCCAACATGCAGGAAGGAGGTGCTGGCCCTCCACTCCCACAGGGTGGAGTGCAGATGTTTCCCAGTTTTTGGACTCCCGCCTTGGTGGACTGTCTTGCCAAACTGGAGGAGATTCCAAACCCTGGAAGTGGCAAGAAGCTGGGATTCATCAGCAGGAAATAGGAGTCAATGAACTCCTGATTCCCTTGAGATTGTGTGCACGTCCCAACTGCAGAATTAGCAATGTACAGGCAGGAAGTTGGACTTGACTACAAAATGGAAATAATGTCAGACAACTTCCCAGGGCTGGATAGAAAAAGATAAATAAAACTGCAAATCACAATAATATAGCCATCACTCATTGATACTTTGCACGACTAGATTCTTCAACATTTGTTCTTGACTGTCATGCAAATCACAGCGCCTGGTTTGAGACTGGGAAATTGCCATTCAGAATCAAAATTGGAAAATGAAAAAATTATTTATTTATTTATTTGGTTTTATATTCCGCTCCTCCCTGCAGGCTCGGGTTAGGGGTAGCCATAACCCATTGGCATCGCGGTGGCGCAACTGGTTAAACTGTTGAACCTACTGGCCTAAAGACTGGCAGTTCGAAGCTGCGGGTCGGGGTGAGCTCCCGCTGTTAGCCCTAGCTCCTGCCAACCTAACATGCAAGTGTGTGTAGATCAGGGGTGCCCACACCTTTTCACCATGCGAGCCACTATATGAACAAACAAGTTGAAAAGATCACCTGGTGTGCGTGCGCCCGCACTCCTGCTGCCGCCTTCCGTCTGCGTGGGGCTTCTTTCTTGCCTGCCCATGAACGCTCTTCCCATCTGTTCACCGCTGCGTTCGCCAAGCAGAAAGTCCCCATGCCGTCCTGCTTCCTGCGTGCGCAGCAAGCCCCTCCCACGCACGCAGCAGGAGCATGCTTCCTGCTGCATGCATGGGAGGGGCCTGTTGCACATGCAGGAAGCAGGGTGGAATGGAGACTTTCTGTTTCACGAAAGAAAGGTGGCGAAGAGATCAAGAGAGAGTGCGCGCGCAGGCGCTCCTGGGAAAGAGGTAATGAGAGTTCAATATGCCAAGTTTGGTTCAATTCCATTATTGCAAGAGTTGAGGATGCTCTTTGATTGTGTGTTAACTATAAATCCCAGAAACTGTAACTCCCAAATGTCAAGGTCTATTTCCCCCCAACTCCATCTGTGTTCACATTTGGGCATATTGAGTATTCATGCCAAGTTTGGTCCTGATCCAACATTGTTTGAGTCCACAGTGCTCTCTGGATATAGGTGAACTACAACTCCAAAACCCAAGGTCAATGCCCACCAAACTCTTATAGTATTTTCTCTTGGTTATGGGAGTTCTGTGTGGGAAGTTTGATTCCATTCCATCATTGGTGGAGTTCAGAATGCTCTTTGATTGTGGGTGAACTATAACTGCTGTTGAGCAAGACCTTTGTGTGTGTCTTTCTGCCATTCCTGCCAGGATATCTATATTGTGTTCATCGAAACAGGCCCAGGTTTCACACTGAGTGTATAAATACATTTAAAAACATATTAACTATATGTATTACTGTGTTAGAGTGTCATTTTGTGTCATTTTGGTTGGTGGTGTGCCGCAGGATTTTGAAAATGTAAAAAATGTGCCGCGGATCAAAAAAGATTGAAAAACACTGTATTAAAGGCACTGAATGTTTGCCTGTATCTGTGCATGCTGTAATCCACTCCAAGTCCCGTTGTGGAGATAGAGTGGAATATAAACAAAGTGTTGTTGTTGCTGTTGTTGTTGCTATTACTGGGAAATTGGGCCAGACCTTAACATTGAGCCATGGCAGTTAAACAGCTTTAGTTCCACAGTGTAGATCAGTGGTGCTCAGAACGGTGATCGCGATCGCCAGGGTGATCTTCGGGCCTCATCCTGGTGATCTTCAGGCCCCTGACCAGGTTTTTTGCTGTTGGTCCTCTTCACGCGCCCCTGCACGCTGCAAAGAAGTCCTCCGTCGTTGCTCCTCCCCGCTCCCTGCTCGCGCGCCACCTCCAAAAGCTCCAGAGTCCAAGAGGCAGAATGGACCCCCTCTTTTGGATTCCTCCTCCTCCCTCCATCCTTCTCCAGCCACTCAGAGTCGTAGGAGACCAAAGGGGGCATGCCTGGATGATGCGATGCATGGCTGGCCTCGCGCGCATGCGCAGAAGCACCCATTCTGCCTCTCGGACTTCTCGTGAGCTCTTGGAGGCGGCACACATGCTGGCGGCGTGGAAATAGAAGCAACGACGGAGGAGAAGACGAAGGACGCTTTGGGGTCATTTCCTTACCGCATCTCAAAGGTCGGTCTTTTTACTTTGGGGTGGGTGCTTGATTTTTCTGTGGCATGTCTCTTTGTTTATTTTTAATGTTTAAAAATGGCCTTTTAGCTCCAAAGCCTCTCTGCTTGCTTTGTTCCTTGAGAAATATATGTTGGGGAATATGGAAATGTGGAAGAAATGGGGTGGGTGCTTGATTGTACTGTGGCATGTCTCTTCATTTCCTTTTTATTTTTAAAAATGGCCTTTTAGCTCCAAAGCCTCTCTGCTTGCTTTGTTCCTTGAGAAATATATGTTGGGGAATATGGCAGTGTGGGAGAAATGGGGTGGTTGGATGTATTTTTGCATGCCCCTTTGTTTACCTTGCTGAGTATTAAATGGCCTTGCAGTTCAAAAGTCTCTCTTCTTACTTTCTGGCTGATAATATGTGTGGTAATATGGCAGTGTGGGAGAAATGGGGTGGTTGGATGTATTTTTATGCTCTGTTTTATATTGTTGTTATTAAATTGAAATGTTGATGTTTTATAACTTCATTTTATGTAAACTGCCCTGAGCCTGCTGGAAGGAGCGGTACATAAATATGAATAATAAATATAAATAAATAAATAAATGAAGAAAATAGTTATACGTTTTACATTTCTGGGTAGGTGATCTTTGGGACTTGGTTTTTTAATCAGTAGCTCCCATGCAGAAAAAGTGTGAGCACCCCTGGTGTTGATGTATCTTTTATCAATTGTTGGGGGGCAAGACAGAAGTAGGCAGACCCATTGATTCAGCATCTTTGTTTGGGACTAACAACGGGTTTGACATTTTGTTGGGAAAGAGCCGATCTTGGCAAAGATCAGTGTTGGACTCCGGTTTCCATCTCCAATGGCCATGGGAGTAGTTGTCAAAAAAGTAACTTTCCCACTCTGTTTGGAGACTACCAGAAAACAATGAATCCTTATCAGAGGATAGCTTCACCCTTTTGAAGGCCAGAACGAAGACATTGTTGCAAGAGGGGTTGCTCTCTCCCTTTGTTTTTAAAAAGCAATGACTTTATGGGTTACGCTGTTTCCTCTTTAAAATTACCATTACAGCATTTTCTCCCATGTGACTATTGAATCAGAATTAAAATGTTTTGGCACTGCCTCTCGGTGATCTCAGTACGTCGTTGGGCAGATGCTTGTTCTGGACAACAAAATCCACTTTCTAACTATTCAAAGCCTCAAGATCATTTGAAATGTAAGGGTTCATCACATCATCAGGCAGCATCCTTTTCGGTGTATGTGCCGCCAAAGTGGAACATACCTAATGCAAAATGTTTGGGACCAGAAATATTCCAGATTTGTTTGGATTTTTAAATACTTGCATATATATAATTAAGTAATTTCGTCATCAGGTTTAGCACAGCTGATAAATCACCAGCAATCATAAGATCTATCAGCCGAAAGATTGCAAGTTCGAAGCCCCAGGTTGGTATGAGCTGCCGACTGTCAGCCTAGCTCATTGTTTACCTAAGCAATTCGAAAACAGCTATAGCTGTAATTAGAGAAATTAGATACAGCTAAAAGTGAGGTAGGTATTTTACGACGCCATAAAGAAAGAAGATCAGAAAATGCTGGGCGACTAAAAGAAAGGAGGAAGTCCTGATGGCTCTTCATCCTAGAGCAGTGTTTCCCAACCGGTGTGCCGTGACACACTAGTGTGCCGTGAGCGATCATCAGGTGTGCCGTGGGAAATTGGAACCTCCAATACCCTTTCTTCCCCCTCCTGCCGAACACTTTTTCTTTTCCACTCTGGCTCCCTTCTTCCCAGCCTCGCTCTGCTCGCTTTGCCTCGCTTTGCTCTGGGGCGAGTCTGTTCAGTAGCGCCCACACGGGTCACGTCTTCTCCCCCCCCCCGAACATGCTCACGCTGCCCCCTCGGATCAAAATGGCGGCAGAAGCGGCAGTGTAGAAGAAAAAGTAAGTGTTTGGCAGGAGGGGGAAGAAAGGGCGCAAAGGGAGAGGAAGAGGACTCTGTTGAAAGCTGGCATGGACAAACTTGGACCTTCCAGGTGTTTTGGACTCCAACTCCCACTATTCCTAGCAGCCTCAGGTCCTTTTCCTTTTCCCTCAGCCACTTAAGCAGGAAAGGGTCTCAGGCTGTTAGGAATGATGGGAGTTGAAGTCCAAAGCACCCAGAGGGCCGAAGTTTTCCCATGCCTGTTTTAGGGACCTTAAAGTGGTGAGCCTCCTTCCAACATTGTGATTATGTATAGAAAACAACAACATAACATAACATTGTTTAAGTCCACAGTGCTCTCTGGGTGTAGGTGAACTACAACTTCCAAACTCAAGGTCAATTCCCAAGCAAACCCTTTCAGTACTTTCCGTTGGTAATGAGAGTTCAATATGGCAAGTTTGGTTCCATTCCATTGTTGCAAGAGTTCAGGATGCTCTTTGATTGTATGTTAACTATAAATCCCAGAAACTGTAACTCCCAAATGTCAAGGTCTATTTTCCCCAAACTCCATCTGTGTTCACATATGGCCATATTGAGTATTCATGCCAAGTTTGGTCCTGATCCAACATTGTTTGAGTCCAGAGTGCTCTCTGGATATAGGTGAACTACAACTCCAAAACTCAAGGTCAATGCCCACCAAACTCTTATAGTATTTTCTCTTGGTTATGGGAGTTCTGTGGGGGAAGTTTGTGTCTTTCTGCCATCCCTGCCAGGATATCTATGTTGTGTTCATCGAAACAAGCCCAGGTTTCACACTGAGTGTATAAATACATTTTAAAACATATTAACTATATGTATTACTGTGTTAAGAGTGTCATTTTGTGTCATTTTGGTTGGTGGTGTGCCCCAGGATTTTGTAAATGTAAAAAATGTGCCGCGGCTCAAAAAAGGTTGGGATACACTGTCCTAGAGGATAGAGCAACAGCACCCCCTGGACTCGAGACCAACCTTCCATGGCACCAAAACAGCTGGACACTGAGTCGTAACAAACCACCTTCTTTTTGAATTGGGGCTGGATGTCTGCCTGTTGGGAAGGTTTTGGTTGTGTCTTCTTCCCTGGCTGAAGGGGGTTGGACTAGACGCCTTTGTGGTATCTTCCAGTGGAGTCTCATTATTAGGAGAGTTTTTGAACTGAGGCTGGATGGCTGTCTGTTGGGAACGCTTTGATTGTGTCTTCCTGCCTGGCTGAAGGAGGTTGGACTAGATGCCCTAGAGGGAATCTCTCACAGTGGAGGTTCCTTCTCCGGAAGGTCCCACAGCATCCAAAACAGAATTTGGCCAAAGAAATAATGCTTCACTCCTTCCCCCTCATAACTGTCAAAGTGAATAGTTACTTTGGAATGATTTAACCCCCGTTCTTTGCTCCAGGATTGGATTCCAAGATGTTTCTGGGAGCAGAGCCCACCTTGGCCTGGGAGACATACGCTGTTTATTGGGTTTTGCTGCAAAATTCTGACGTTCGCTGGCTTCTGACCTTGCAGCCTGTGGCTTGGAACAGGCGAAAGGAGGGAATGCAGAGGATCCGCCTGTGTTTCCTATGCAGTATGCATGGCTTTCGAATGGGCATGAAGCCTAATGTGAGATGTTTCCAAGTGGAAGATATCTAGAGTGCAAGGCAAATTATGGGGCTGAGCTAACAGCAAAACCACAAAAGCATTCAGAAGACATTGCTCCTCCGACCTGACCTTTATTTATCGTAATCTGACTCTCTCTGTTCCTTTAATGTGAATAATTTTGATTCAAACATACAAGCAGAGGAAGAGAAACATGCTTATAAAATGCAACAACAACACACACCCAAATTAAGTGTCCAAAGGAAAACAAAGCAAAAACAACTGCCACAGAGAAGTAAACAAAAATATTTTACATGCAAAAGTAACTAACACAACTTTATCAACCACATACAACTGCTACACATATTAAACAAAGGCCTACTGAACCAATCTACTTAGAGCACAGTAAGCCTGGGCAATCATGGTTCTAAATGGTTCTAAAGGACTTACAAAACTAAAGTTCTGGTGGTGAAAAGTAGGTGGCGCTGGTGCTTTGCTTCTACAGTGTTGCTAAAGTTCTGGTGGTGAACAGTAGGTGGCGCTGGTGCTTTGCTTCTACAGTGTTGCTAAAGTTCTGGTGGTGAACAGTAGGTGGCGCTGGTGCTTCTACAGTGTTGCTACAGTGTTGCTAAAATTCTGGTGGTGAACAGTGTAGGTGGTGCTGGTGCTGGTGCTTTGCTTCTACAGTGTTGCTAAAGTTCTGGTGGTGAACAGTAGGTGGCGCTGGTGCTTTGCTTCTACACTGTTGCTAAAGTTCTGGTGGTGAGCATTTTAAGAACTCCAACAAAACTTTCAAAATTTCATTATAAATGGCAATTCCTAATAGATTCTGTCTTTAAAATCGCCAATAATGAAATAATAATGAAGTTTCCTTTCTCCCCCTACACCTTTTCCTTCTCTCCTTCCTTTTCCCTCCCTCTCCCCTTCCTTCTTTCCTCCATTCTCCCTCCCTCCCTCCCTCTTCATTCCTTCCATCCTTTCTTTTCTATTCTTTCCCCCCAATTCTTCCTTTCCTTTTCCTTCCTTTCTTTTCACTTCCCTCTCCCCCCTTCTTTCCTTTCTTCTTTTCCCTTCATTACTTTACTTTTTCCTCACTCCCTTTTCTTTCCTCCCTTCCCATTTCCTTCTTTCTTTCCCCTTCCTTGTCTCTCTCCTGCTTTTCTTTTCTTCCTTTTCCATAGTTCGTTCTTCTTTTCTTTCTTCCTCTCCCCCTCCCTCCTTTATTTCCTCTGTCTTTCTTTCTCCTTCCTTCCGTCTTCTCTTCCTTCCCAGAGTCCTGAGCATGCTTTTTGCAGAGCCAGGTCTAAAGTGTCACGTCATTCTGCCGGGGGAATCCTTTTTTCATAGTATGTACGTATATACTCATATTTAGTTGAATTCTGTCTTAAAATATATTATATATATATTATATGGCTGTCACTAAAATAAATTTCCAAATATTTTGCTTTCATGGCTTTCTGAGTCAAAAAGGTTCCCGACCCCTGGCATAGATGATACTCTCTGTGCCTTCTGGCAGTGGCTGGTCATTTGTGTAAATGTCAGACATTGATGGAGCAAGCACGCTTCCCTGAGAGAAGTCTCCCCGCAGGATTGTAACACATCCAGGCAGCCCCTGGGCAACGACTTTGTAGAGGGCTGATTCTCTCACACCACTTGCATTGTTGTAATTCAGGGGTGCTCACACTTTTTCAGCATGCGATCTACTTACATATAAAACAACCAAGTCAAAATGATCTACCTACCCTCTACAAAAATGTGAAACATATAACACAATATCTGCTTTGAATTGGGTTTTCTGAGTCCACACTGCCATATAATCTGATTCAAAGCAGATAACATGGGATTTTATTCAACTGTGTGGAAAGGACCTCAGATAACCCAGGGCCGGCAGCACTTGGCCGGCGTCAGGAGCCTGCGAGGCGGGACTGAGCCTTCCTCCCACCCTGCCTGCAATCTACCAGGGCGCCCTACGCGATCTACCAGTAGATCGCGATCTACCTAATGAGTACCCCTGTTGTAATTGATGGCTGGCAATTAAGAGTCAGTAGATTTAGAGCAGGGGTGCTCAGAACGGTGATCGCGATCACCAGGGTGATCTTTGGGCCTCATCCTGGTGATCTTCAGGCCGCTGACCAGGTTTTTTGCTGTTGGTCCTCTTCGCGCGCCCCTGCACGCTGCAAAGAAGTCCTCCGTCATTGCTCCTCCCCGCTCCCTGCTCGCGCGCCGCCTCCAAAAGCTCCAGAGCCCAAGAGGCAGAATGGGCCCCCTCTTTTGGATTCCTCCTCCTCCCTCCGTCCTTCTCCAGCCACTCAGAGTCGTAGGAGACCAAAGGGAGCGGGCCTGGATAATGTGATGCATGGCTGTCCCCGCGCGCATGCGCAGAAGCGCCCATTCTGCCTCTCAGACTTCTCGTGAGCTCTTGGAGGCGGCATGCATGCTGGCGGCGTGGAAATAGGAGCAATGACGAGGAAAAGAAGGAGGACACTTTGGGGTCATTTCCTTACCGCATCTCAAAGGTCGGTCTTTTTACTTTGGGGTGGGTGCTTGATTGTTCTGTGGCATGTCTCTTTGTTTATTTTTAATGTTTAAAAATGGCCTTTTAGCTCCAAAGCCTCTCTGCTTGCTTTGTTCCTTGAGAAATATATGTTGGGGAATATGGAAATGTGGGAGAAATGGGGTGGTTGGATATATTTTTGCATGCCCCTTTGTTTACCTTGCTGAGTATTAAATGGCCTTGCAGTTCAAAAGCCTCTCTTCTTACTTTCTGGCTGATAGTATGTGTGGTAATATGGTAGTGTGGGAGAAATGGGGTGGTTGTATGTATTTATGCATGCCCCTTTGTTTACCTTGCTGTGTATTAAATGGCCTTGCAGTTCAAAAGCCTCTCTTCTTACTTTCTGGCTGATAGTATGTGTGGTAATATGGCAGTGTGGGAGAAATGGGGTGGTTGGATGTATTTATGCATGCCCCTTTGTTTACCTTGCTGTGTATTAAATGGCCTTGCAGTTCAAAAGCCTCTCTTCTTACTTTCTGGCTGATAATATGTGTGGTAATATGGCAGTGTGGGAGAAATGGGGTGGTTGTATGTATTTATGCATGCCCCTTTGTTTACCTTGCTGAGTATTAAATGGCCTTGCAGTTCAAAAGCCTCTCTTCTTACTTTCTGGCTGATAGTATGTGTGGTAATATGGCAGTGTGGGAGAAATGGGGTGGTTGGATGTATTTATGCATGCCCCTTTGTTTACCTTGCTGTGTATTAAATGGCCTTGCAGTTCAAAAGCCTCTCTTCTTACTTTCTGGCTGATAGTATGTGTGGTAATATGGTAGTGTGGGAGAAATGGGGTGGTTGTATGTATTTATGCATGCCCCTTTGTTTACCTTGCTGTGTATTAAATGGCCTTGCAGTTCAAAAGCCTCTCTTCTTACTTTCTGGCTGATAGTATGTGTGGTAATATGGTAGTGTGGGAGAAATGGGGTGGTTGGATGTAAACCTTGCTGTGTATTAAATGGCCTTGGTGTTCAAAAGGATCTGGCTGATAGTTTTTATGGGAGAAATGGGGTGGTTCTGTTTTATATTGTTTGTTATTAAATTGAAATGTTGAGGTTTTATATTTTTATGCTCTGTTTTATATTGTTGTTATTAAATTGAAATGTTGAGGTTTTATAACTTCATTTTATGTTAAAGGCCCGAGCCTGCTGGAAGGAGCGGTACATAAAAATGAATAATAAATATAAATAAATAAATAAATAAGAAAATAGTTATACGTTTTACATTTCTGGGTAGGTGATCTTTGGGACTTGGTTTTTTAATCAGTAGCTCCCATGCTGAAAAAGTGTGAGCACCCCTGATTTAGAGGAAGACTTTCTGTACAAGACTTAAATCCCTTGAAGGCACCAGCACTTGTCTGATCTTGGAAATTAAGCAAAGTCAAGACCTTGGATGAGGAAACCAGGTACTGCAAGCTATATTCAGAGGAACTTCTGAGGATACCTTGCCTAAAGAAACCCTATGAAATGTATGCAGTTCTCATACCTTTGGAAGTGACTTCAAGGCAGAGACACACACTCTGCAACAAGATGGAGAGGAAATGATGAAGGGGAGAAGGAAAACATATGTCCAGTTTAGTGACAATCTCGAACCAAATGAAATTTCTTTCCAGGCCGGCCATGCTACATGGAGTGGGGAAATGACATCCAGATTGCAGGCTCCAATCCAGTGGGCAATCCATTGGAATTTGGTTTTGGCAGCATGCAAGTGTGCTTTGGCGCCAAAGCAGCAAAAGCAGACCTACAGCATATGGGGTGGCTTGGCCCCTGGAGGGAAGGGCCTCCAACGCATCACACTTCCTCCAGAGTTGTATTCCAATGCTCACAGCAACTTCTGCCTTTCTTTTCTATCTTGTGAGGCTGAGAACAGTTCAAGGGGGCGGGGGCCTCTTACTGGAAACGTTGACCATGTCTTCCTCTTGATGGAATATGACAAATTGCATCACTACAGCAGCACTACGTCTACATGTAGTCATGGAGAGCATGGATGGTATATTTATTTCTGCCCGTGAGAGGTAGGGTGTCTCTATACTGAAGAACTAACGCAGTTTGAAATCACTTTAACGAACACCACCCAATGCTATGGAATCCTGGGATCTGTAGTTCAGTAAAGCACCATTGCTGTTTTGCAGAGAAGACCTTGCAAAATTCCAATTCTTACCATTCCAAATTATGGCAAGGTTTGATCAAAGAGGGTTTGTCAATGCCAACCTCTGAGGCTGAGAAAGTGTGACTTGTCCAAGTTCACCAAGTGGGTTTCCATAGCTAAAAGGAGATTTAAATTCTAGCCACCAGATTTATATTCCAATGCTGAAACCTCTACACTACATTAGCGCAATGTTGGGTTGCAGCTGCCATAATCAGCCTATTCAACAAGCTCAGAATTGGAGAAGGGTGAAGTAATTCATCATAAAACATTCAGAGCTGGACCAGTATTCCAAAATGAGACTTTTTAATGACTTGCCTGTGGTGGCATCTTGTTTAAATCATGATCTCTTTTAGCTACATCTATAGCAGCATTTCTCAACCTGGGGGTCGGGACCCCTGTGAGGGTCATGAGAGGGTGTCAGAGGGGTCTCCAAAGACCATCAGAAAACATCGTATTTTCTGTTGGTCGTGGGGGTTCTATGTGGAAAGTTTGGCCCAATTGTATCCTTGGTGGGGTTCAGAATGCTCTTTGATTGTAGGTGAACTATACATCCCAGCAACTACAACTCCCAAATGTTGAGGTCTATTTTCCCCAAACTCCACCATTGTTCACATTTGGGCATATTGAATATTCGTGCCAAGTTTGGCCCAGATCCATCATTGTTTGAGTGCTCTCTGGATGTAGGTGAACTACAACTCCCAAACTCAAGGTCAATGCCCTCCAGACCCTTCCAGTATTTTCTGTTGGTCATGAGAGTTCTGTGTGCCAAATTTGATTCAATTCCGTTGTTGGTGGAGTTCCGAATGCTCTTTATTTGTAGGGTAACTATAAATCCCAGCTACTACAATTTCCAAATGATAAAATCTATCTACTGCGAAACCCCACCAGTATTCAAATTTGGGCGTATTGGTTATTTGTGTCAAATTTGGTCCACTGAATTAAAATCCATCCTGCATACCAGATATTTGGTCTGGAGCTTTGGTTCTGGAGTGCCATCAGTACGCTGATGACACCCAGCTAGTGCTAAGATTAGACGGCCGGCCGGACTCTGTACCTGATTGTTTCCAGCTATGCCTTGAAGCTGTGACTGGTTGACTATGGGCCAGTCGGTTAAGAGTGAATCCATTGAAGATGGAGATCCTTTGACTGGGTCACCCAGGTGGGTGTGGGATCCAGCTGCCTATCCTGGATGGCGAGGCATTACGCCTGTCATCTTTGGTAAAGAGCCTAGAGGTCCAATTGGACCCGCTGCTGACAATGGAGGCCCAGGTCTCGGCTGTCAGCAGATCCGCCTTTTTCCACCTGCGGCAGGCTAGGCGGCTGGCCCCCTACCTCACTGGAAGCGACCTAGCCACAGCAATCCAGGCAACGGTCATTTTGAGGCTAGACTACTGTAATGCCCTTTACATTGGTCTTCCCTTGTCGGTCACCCGGAAGCTTAAACTGCTGCAGAATGCTGCAGCAAGACTTGTGGCTGGAGTACCAGCCAGGGCTCATATCACTCCAACCCTGCAGCAATTGCACTAGTTGCCAATTGAACACTGGATCACTTTCAAGGTGTTGGTTTTGACCTTCAAGGCCTTGTATGGTCTGGGGCCGGTGTACTTGAGGGACCGTCTACTCCCGTATGTTCCCCAGAGATCGCTTTTATCTGAGGACCACAACCTTTTACAGATCCCTTCCTTACGGACCATCCACCTGTCCTCAACGAGACAGAGGGCTTTCTCTGTTGTCGCTCCAAGCCTATGGAACTCCCTGCCGCCTGAGGTCCAGGCAATCACTGAACTGCCAGCATTTCGGAAAGCCTGCAAAAGTTCTTTTCCATCAGGCATTTAATGTCTAGTAATTTCTGGTTATGGATGAACTTGTGATTCTGTTTTAAATTGCTAATGCTGTTTTTATGTCTATGGTTAATGTTTGGTCGATGTATTGTAAACCATCCTGAGCCAAATTGGAAGGACGGTATACAAATCGAAACAATAAATAAATAAATAAATATTTACATTACGATTCGTAACAGCAGCAAACTGTAATTGCAAAATTACAGTTATGAAATAGCAACAAAAATAATTTTAAGGTTGGGGGGTCACCACAACATGAGGAAGTGTATTAAGGGGTGGAAGCATTAGGAAGGTTGAGAATCACTGATCCATAGGTTCCTTCAAGACGCACCTTATTGTCTTGCGACTTGAACTAAAATCAGAGCATGAAGGCAATTTGTGGGGAACACATTTTCCAGTATTCCCCATCCAGCTGACCATGTTGAATGTTGTTTCCCAAGAAGTAACTCCTTCGCGCTCTGGCCAAAACGCATGCAATTGGAACAGCTCCTGTATTATTCGTCTCCCTCGGTTATCTCTGTGTTGGGAGTTTGGAGATTGCCGATTCCTTGGAGCAGAGCCCGTTCCATTGTCCCCTCCACTCCCTTAGTATTAAACTAATAACAGGCGGGTATAATGTTTTCAAAAGGAAAGCCTTTGTTGTGGCAGAGGTGGAGTGTGGTCCTGAACGGCTTTCATACTAATTGGAACCATGTGCTCATCGGAGTAGATCTCCCCTCCAGTCCTGTGGTTGGGAAGACACGCCAGTCTTTAAACAATCTTAGCGTAGTAAAAAAAATAAAAAGGTAGTTGGTGAGGAGTGATCAACCAGGCTGCCAAAGGAGATGAAAGAAAGAAAAGACTCCTTGGGTGCAGGAATTGTTTGTGCCTGGAGCCAAGGGCTTTGCTAGCAACCATTTGCAAATCCCACTTATTGGGTGGTCTCCTTTGCGCGTTTCTGTTTGGCCTGCCTGGATTTGTGGTCCCTTGGCACGTATTAAAGGTTTACACAATAGCTGCCTGCTCAGGGATTGCCTGGGAGTTTAGAAACAACCGGGCACTTCTTTGGTAGACGGGGACACTGCAAAAGTGAGATGGATTCATTTATCCTTGTGTTACAAAAGTAATTGTGGCTGCACTGCCTTTTAGGGTTAATATTTCTTTCATGGCCAGAATCACTGGGTTGCTGTAGGTTTTTCGGGCTGTATGGCCATGTTCTAGATAGAAGCATTCTCTCCTGACATTTCACCTGCAAGCATCCTCAGAGGTTGTGAGGTCTGTTGGAAACTAGGATATCTGGGTTTATATAGGGACACGTCCTGGCCCTATGAAGGACTACAAGGACACTTCACTTGCAGGTCGGGACCCTCTCCTCAGACTGCCATATGGAAGAATGCAGGTCTCTCTTTTCACCTGCAACCGGTCACCGGCGATCCCGTTAGGGCTCCCTAATCTTCCCTCTTTTGATGGCAAGATGGTGCCTTATTAGGACTATCCAGGCCCAGATTAGCCTCTTCAGCCGCCCGAGGCCAAGACGCCCCGCGCCGCCCCCCCAGGGCTTGGGAAGCCACGCCCCAGGGCGCGCCCCCCAGTGCACTGCTGCGCATGTGTGGCAGCAGCCCTGGCCGTGCGGCTTCCGTCGCCGCCTCCTTGCACCCTCCTTCTGTTCGCGGGAGGAGGAGGAGGCGGCCGGTGCCGTGCGGCTTCTGTCACCTCCTCCTCCCGCGACCGGAAGGAGGGCCCGAGGAGGTGGATGGAAGCCGCGCAGCACTGCCCCCGCAGCTTCCGTCCACCTCGCGCCTTCCTTTTGGTCGCGGGAGGAGGTGGACGGAATGGAAGCCGCGTGGCACTGCTCGTGGGGCTTCCGTCCGCCGTCTCCTCCACCTCCCGCAACCAAAAGGAGGGCACAAGGAGGAGGGCGGGACTTCCCTTCCTCCTCCTTGCGCCTTCCTTTCGGTCGCGGAAGAGGAGGAGGTGGCGGACGGAAGCCCCGTGAGCAGTGCCGCGCGGCTTCCGTCCACCGCCTCCTCCTCCTCCCGCGACCAAAAGGAAGGCGCGAGGAGGAGGAAGGGAAGTCCCGCCCTCCTCCTCGCCGCCTGGGCCGCCCCCTTGCAAAGGAAGTAGGCGGCGAGGAGGAGGAGGAGGAGGAGGAAGGGAAGCCCGCTGGCAGGCATGCATGCGCGTGCATGCATGCCCGCTGGTAGGGCAGGTCTTCTGTTCCTCCTCCTCATCCCCTCCTTCCTTTGGAAGGGGCGGCCCCCGCCCCCTCCCGAGGTATGATGACTCTCTCGGGAGAGGGCGGGGGGAAAGCGCTGCGAGGTGGCGGGTTTTTTTAAATTATGTTTTCGGGGGACCGAATCCGCTGCCCCCCAAAACCAGCTGCCTGAGGCCATGGCCTAGGCTGGCCTTATGGGTAATCCAGGCCTGGGACTATCGCCGCTCTTGGCTCTTTATCCTTACCCCTGTGCTCCCTCCTCCCCCCCCCCCGCTACCCCTTTCCCGCTATCCTCTTCCTTTCCATTGTGTGTTCATTGTTGTGTTGATATATTGTTGTGTGTGGACTAAAACTGTTGTAAACCGCTCCGAGCCTTCAGGGAGTGGCAGTATACAAGTTTGAAGTAATAAATAAATAAATATCTGTGGGAAGTCCAGGGTGGGAGAAAGAACTCTTGTCTGTTGGAGCTAGGTGTGAATGTTTCAGTTGGCCACCTTGATTAGCATTTGATGGCCTGACAGTTTTTAGGTGTGGCTTGTTAGTGCCTGAAGGAATCTTTTGTTGAGAGGTGATTAGCTGTCCCTGATTGTTTCCTTTCTGGAGTTCCCCTGTGTTTGAGTGTTGTTTCACTGTTATGCCTGCCAGAGGTGCAGGCAAAACGTCAGCAGAGAATGCTTCTAGAACAGACCTGGGCAATTGCCGGCCCTCCAGGTGTTTTGGACTTCAAATCCCAGAAATCCTAACAGTTGGTAAACTGGCTAGGATTTCTGGGAGTTGAAGTCCAAAACACCTGGAGGGCCGGTAATTGCCCAGATCTGTTATAGAACATGGCCATACAGCCCGAAAAACCTACAACCACCCATTTCTCATCACTTTTCTCATTATTACATTAAGAATGAGGTATTGTCTCAGCATTGTGTCCTTTTTAAGCAAACTCCTTGATAGGTTTCCTTTAGGGCAGTGGTTCTCAACTTTTCAAATGCTGTGCCACCTTAATACAGTTCCTCATGTTGTGGTGCCAAGGAGGAAGAGTAAAGCCAAAGCCCTTTCTGGGAAAGCATGCATAGGAATGTGTGGGGGCGAGTCCCTCACTCTAATCCTATCTCCAGTCTAGCTACTCATTGAACTCTGGAGACTTGATGACACAAGACACTTGTGTGGTCCAGGGATGAAACCCAACAGGAGCCATTTTATTTCTTTGCCGGGGGGTTCTAGAGGTTGGGAGTGATCACGGAGGTGGGCCCTTCTCTTGTTCCCACCAATTATTATTATTAATATTAATAATAATAATTGAAAAGTCAATGACAGACCCAAGTGTAGACTCTGCAAAGAAGCAAATGAAACAATAGATCATATCATCAGGTGCTGCAAGAAGATCGCGCAGACAGACTACAAGCAGAGACATAACACCGTTGCTCAGATGACTAATTCGAACTTGTGCCACAAATAACCATCTGCCTGCGACAAAGAGCTGGTGGGATCACAAGCCTGAAAAAGTTACAGAAAATGAACACTTCAAACTACTCTGGGACTTTTAAATTCAGACAGACAGAGGTTTGGAGTACAATACTCCTGACCTCGCAATCGTGTTAAAAAGCAAAGTATGGATCGTTGATGTTGCAATCCCAGGTGACAGCAGGATTGAAGGGAAACAACTGGAAAAGCTGACATGATATGAGGATTTAGAGATCGAACCGCAAAGACTCTGGCACAAGCCAGTAAAGGTGGTCCCAGTGATGATTGGTACACTGGCAGGTCCCAAACCAGGCTTTGTAGGTAATCACCTGCACTTCGTATTGGGACAGGAAACTTATTGGAAGCCAATGGAACTGTTTGAACAGGGGGGTTTACTGCTCCCTGTTACTAGCTTCCGTTAGCAATCTGGCTGCAGATCTTTGGACCAGCTGTAGTTTCCGGGCCATCTTCAAAGGCAGCCCCACGTAGAGTGCATTACAGTAATCTAACCTGGAGGTAATTAGGGCATGGACCACCATGGCCAAGTCAGACTTCACGAGACACGGGCGCAGCTGGCGCACAAGCTTTAATTACGCAACCGTTGACACCTGGGCATCGCGCTTGTGGCAGGGGTGGGACCGAGAGCAATAATAATAATAATAATAATAATAATAATAATAATACCGTTTATTTCTATTCCGCTCTTCTCACCCCGAAGGGGGCTCAGTGCAGATTACAATACACATACGACAGACAATCCCTGTCAGAGACATACAGTTTTAAATATATACAGTACAGTGCAGTTTAGAAGGGTTTCTTCTTCCTGGCTGCATCATAGGGTCATATAGGTGTGCGTCATACAGGGTCATACAGGATGTGGATGCTCCATTACGATGTCATTGTTGTTATATCCTTGCGTCATTGCGTCTTTCCATCACAAGGGGGTGCTGTTGTTCCATCCTTATGACGGGAGCTCTGTTTTCCCCACTTCCGCATCTCACCTCTCCCGACAGCCCAGACTTCCAGACGTTGTAAAATCTGTGTCAAATCCTTCCCCACTTTTACGTGGTCCCCATTGTTGTTTATTCACAGCTAGGCTGTTTGAACTGCTTGGGTGAGCAGTGGACTGGGCTCATATAGCTGGTTGTCCAGACCAGCTTGGGGGGATTTGAACTAGCAACCTTCCGATTGCAAGCACAGCTGTGTTACCGCTGTGCTATCTCCCCGGCCCTTCAAGGCCACCACTGCTGATTGCAGTGCACAGAATGGTCTATATAGGGAGAGGCGATTAGACAAATAGCCTGGACCCAAACCATTTAGGGCTTTATAGATAACAACTAGCACTTTGTATTTAGCCCGAAAGCGGACTGACAGCCAGTGGAGCTGCTATAACATGGGAGTGATTCTCTTCCTGTATGGAGCCTCCGTTAGTAACCTGGCTGCCGATCTTTGGACTAGCTGTAGCTTTCAAACTGTCTTCAAAGGCAGCCCCACATAGAGAGCATTGCAGTGGTCCAAACGGGATGTAACTAAGGCATGGACTACCATGGCCAAGTCAGGCGTCTCAACTTACGGATGCAGCTGGTGCACAAGGTTTATCGGAGCGAAGGTGCTCCTGGTCACCGCCAACATCTGGGGTTCCAGGTCAGTGATGGGTCCAGGATCACCCCCAGACTGCGAATCTGTGCCTTCAGAGGGAGTGTGACCCCGTCCAGCACAGGTTGCAACCCAATACCCTGTTCTGCCTTTCGACTGAGCAGGAGTACCCCCGTTTTTTCTGGATGTAGTTTTTGTTTGTTGACCCTCATCCAGTCATCCAGCCCTCATACACAGTGTGTGTGTATGCATACATACACACACACTGGCAACGTACTGACAAGCCTCAATTCATGCTATACTACTCCTGGGGTTTTGGAAACCATTTGCACAGGGCTCTTGACCATTTGTAGGTTCTGTTGGAGTCACTGATTTGCTTAGTACCCAGAGAAAGAGAGAGATGCCCGCTTAATGCCCGCTGTGGTAGTCAAGGCCTTGTGAAAGAGCAGACAACAGTTCAATTGAATCCCACCGCATCCGAGTTGGAAGCGGAGCTCTTCTCCAAAGCCTCTTCTTGGCAACGCTTCCCTAAAGTACCAAGCACACTGTGCCCATTGGCAACGCACCAGGCAGCCGCCGATGGGCTGTGGGTGCGCACAGGGCGGCCGCTGTTGGTACAAAGTGTGGCTTCAGTCAAGGCGCTGAAACCAACCAAGGGACTGCCCTGCTCCCAGGGCCTGGCTGAATGCTTTGAGTGTGTTTGCTTGGAGAATCGGTATTTTGTGTTGGGAAGAGTGAAAGAGAAAGATTAGCTATACCCCTCACATTCAGAAACCCTTCTTCCTTGGGTTCATTGCACAGCGTGGAACAGTTATTTCCTCGAAGGTGCTTGTAGGAAGAAAGCCAGGATCAAGCCAGTGCCAAGTTTCAAGGGACGATGGGCCAGGCAGTTGTGACTGGTGACAGCCAGGCACTCTAGTAGTAAGCAGATGCAAAGGCAAGCCATCGTGCATGCACTTGTGAGAAGAGTGCTTGCTCTCCTGAGCTTCTGGTCCTTTGAACAGGCAGAAATTTAACAGGTATGTCTTTCCCATCATCCCTATTTTCAAGGGTGAATTGCAGCTGTTATGCTATATGGTACAATTGTTTAACGTCAGACAGCTCCAGGGGGACAATGAGGTGACAGATGCAATCTCTCTGTGTTTCTCGCTCTGTCCAAATAGATTGCTCCACTGTCATGTAAGTTGTAGGTTGAGTGTATCTGTTTCTTGAGTGTTCTTTATTTTTAAATTTTTAATATGTCACATCTGGCCCGGCCATAATGTTTTTAAACTGTGTTGTTTTTGCTTATATGTAAGTTATATTGATTGTATTATTTTTATTTGCTGTTGTGTTGTCTTATTATGTGTTATCAGGCTTGGCCTCATGTAAGCCATTCTGTGGCTGGAGGGCCGACCGGACTCCGTACCCGATAATTTCCATCTTTGCCTTGAAGCCATTACTGGATGGCTGCGAGCCAGTAGGTTGAAGGTGAATCCAGCGAAGACGGAGATCCTTTGGCTGGGCCGTCCAGGAGATAGGGAGATCCAACTGCCGACCCTGGATGGCGAGGCATTACACCCGTCATCATCAGTAAAAAGCCTGGGTGTCCATTTGGACCCTCTGATGTCAATGGAGACCCAAGTCTCCAGTGTCAGCAGAATCGCATTCTTCCACCTGTGACAGGCGAAGCGTCTGGCCCCCTATCTCTCACGGAATGACCTAGCCACGGTAATCCAAGCCACGGTAATCCAAGCCACGGTCACCTCAAGACTTGACTACTGTAATGCTCTTTACATTGGCCTACCCTTGTCCGTGATCCGGAGATTGAAGCTAGTGCAGAATGCTGCAGCCCGGCTGCTCACGGGGGAACCTACGAGCTGCCGCATAACACCTGTGCTGCAGAACCTGCACTGGCTACCGACTGAGTGTCGGATCACTTTCAAGGGATTAGTTCTTATTTTCAAGGCCTTACATGGTCTGGGGCCAGTGTACCTCCAGGATTGCCTGATTCCATATAACCCACCGAGATCACTTCGTTCTGAGGACCAGAACCTCCTCGACGTCCCTAGCGTGAAGGCCTTCCACTTGACCTCGACCAGGCGCAGGGCTTTCTCCATCATTGCCCCTGTATTGTGGAATATGTTACCACCAGAAACGCGGGCTCTGCAAAACTTAGTTTCCTTCCGCAGAGCCTGCAAGATGCACTTGTTTAGACAGGCCTTCGAATGCTCATGATCCAACTGTGTTTTATTATTGTGTTTTATTATTGTTCTATTGTTATAGTTTTTACTGTATGTTTTATTCATTATCTGCTTTCCTTGAGCCATGCTGTAAACCGCTCCGAGCCATTTGGGAGTGCGGGTCTACAAGTCCAAATAAATAAGCCGCCCCGAGTCCCCTTGGGGAGATGGTGGCGGGGTATAAATAAAGTTTTTAAATTATTACTATTATTATTTTATTTATTTCTGTCAACTCTCTGTTAACTCTTATGAATGATCACAATTGTAGATCAGTCATCTTTGATTTCCAGCCTATGAGTGCATCCACATGCAGCACTGATGCGGTTTGGCCCCACTTTATCTGCCGTGGCTCAATGCTGTGGAATTTCGGGATCTGTAGTTTCTGACGCAACAGTACTTTTTGGCAGAGAAGGATAAAAACGTACAAGTTTCCCCTTGACATTAAGTCCAGTCGGTTCCGACTCTGGGGTTGTACTCATCTTCATTTCTAGCTGAAGAGCTGGCATGTGGCCAGCATGACTGCATTATTTATTTATTTATGTATTTATTTACAGTATTTCTACCCCACCCTTCTAAACCCCTGGGGTGGGGACTCAGGGTGGCTTACAAGGCACAATTAGATGCCGGCAACAATACACAATATAAAATCAATACAACAAGATTAAAAACATCAGAGTTAAACAATTATCAGCAATCAAATTAAATTAAAAATTCAATCTTTACCAAATCCACATTCAATCAATGGTGGTAAGCCGTATTTTCATGTCTGTCGTCATATTAGTCCATTCCAAGTAAAGTGCTGCATTAAGTTATTGTGCAAAAGCCTGGTCCCACAACCACAATTTTACTTTCTTCCTGAAAGCTAGGAGGGATGGGGTCAATTGTATTTCGCTTGGAAGAGCATTCCACAGGAGCATGGAGCGCCGTTACTTTCCCACCAAAGCGGTACCTATGGATTTACTCACATTTGCATGTTTTTGAATTGCTAAGTTGGCAGAAGCTGGGGCTATCAGTGGGAGCTCAGCCTGCTCCCCTGATTCAAACCATGGACCTTTTGGTCAGCAAGTTTAGAAGCTCAGTGGTTTAAACCGCTGCCACCTTATAAACGTATAACTACTAGGCATGTTTTAGAACCCAAAAATGGCGATTCTAAAATCAAATGGGGGGTTGAGTAGTAATAGGAAGACTTACAAAAAAATTTCCAAAAATTTCTAAATGTAACTTAATTACTAACGAAATTCGTTAGTAGTTCGTATGCCAGCGCATGCAAGATTCCAGATGGTTTGGCCTACAACTCCCAGAAATCCTAACAGCTGGTAAATTGGCTGGGATTTCTGGGAGTTGTAGGCCAAAAACTTGAATAAATCACACTGAATTCTAGATGGGACTCTCCAAATAGGAAGGAGGGAGGGAAGGAGGGAGGGAGGGAGCGGGTATTCGATTCTTGGAAGCAGCAAAAGAAAAGGAGGAGGAGCCCCCCCCCTCGCTCCTCGCTGCCTCTCTCTCACCCGATCCTGAGGGAGCGAGGGCCCAAGTTTGCCCAGGCTGGTCATATACCTACATTCCATGCACATGCAATAATACAGCAGTAATAACAATGGGTATAAGAAGAGGTAAAATTCAAACCAAAGTATTCTGACTGTGCTCCCTCCTCAAACTGCAAAAGGCTCTTCTCTGAGCCAGGAAAAGCCAAAACCCCGGGCACAGCATTTGCTGCCTGGGTGCACACACATACATATTCTTTGGGGGGATTTGCTGCAGAATCTTCTCTATGAGCCCGGATTCTGCAGCAAATCCCCCCCAAGAATATATGTATGTGTGCTCCCAAGCAGCAAACGCTGGCTTTTCCCCGGGCTAATAAGAGAAGAGCCCGTTTGCACCGCATGAGGAGAGACCAGTCAGAATACTTCGGTTTGAATTTTACCTCTTGTTATTGTTATTACTGCTGTATTATTGCATGTGCATGGAATGTAGGTATGACCAGTTGGATTACTTATAATATTAGGCACTTACAGTAGCATTCATTCTATTATACATTAGGTTGGTTTCTCACCCCAATACTCTTTGATGCTTTAGATCCTGGCAGGCAGTAGAGGCAGGGAAGCCTGGAAAAAATGTAAACAGAGAGGTTTACTCAGAAGTAAATCCAAAAGAAGGGCCCTTCATCCAAAGTGCCCTCTTTTGCAGATTTACTTCTGAGTAATCCTCTCTGTTTACATTTTTTCCGGGCTTCCTGCTGAAAGAAGGAGCGAGTTTAGGGCTTGCCTTGCCATAATACTTATTGGCAAGGGAGGCGGGAGGGTGGTGAGAGAGAAGGAGGTGCCCCCTTATGACCTAATAACGACACTTAAGAAAATCCTGGCCCCTGAAGTTCGAAAAAGGAAGTCCACTTCCTGGTTGGCGTTCCAGGTGCGGATATACTCGAAAGTAGCATTTCTTACAAATTTCTTACTAAACGAATCATTTTCATAACTTTTTTCTCATGCCTAATAACTACCATGATTCCATAGCATGGAGCCAAAATGGTATCAAACTGCATCAATTCTAGAGTGTAGATTCACCCTACAACTCCCACAGTCCCATGTGGGACTATGCTCAGAAATGCTATAAAGTTATAAAGCAAAACACCTGGAAATTCAAAAATTGTACAGAATATCGGTCATGAAGATGGAATGAAAGCACTTCTATTCTCACAGGAATTATTTGGTTTCTGCTGCCACCTTCTGACTGCGATAAGCATGGCTCAGTTTTGGAAATTATTACAGCGTGAATCCTTTTGGATTTTTACCCTTAAAAAGTGTCATCCTAAGGGTCTAAATGACACCATTTCATACCAACGTTTCCTTTAAGCTATAGCATATAGCTCTTTTAACACTTTGAACACCTGCTATACCTGTTCTGGGCCCCCTTATTTGCTTTACTTTATATACTAGTTCCTACCTGCTGGCTATGTGCTTGCTACAGAATCAAACAATTGCAGAGCACTGTTTAGGACAGCGGTCGGGAACCTTTTGGACTCAGAGAGCCATGAAAGCAAAATATTTCGAAGTGTATTTCAGTGAGAGCCATATCATATATATAATATATTTTAAAACTGAATTCAACTCAATGTGAGTATATACGTACAGATTATGAGAAAAGGATTCGCCCGGCAGAATGACGGGACACTTCAGACCTGGCTCTGCAAAAGGCATGCTCAGGACTCTGGGAAGGAAGAGAAGATGGAAGAAGAAGGAAGGAAGGGGGAAAGAAAGAAGGAAAGAAAGAAGGAAAGAGGAAATAAAGGAGGGAGGGGAAGAGGAAGAAAGAAAAGAAGAACGAACTATGGAAAAGGAAGAAAAGAAAAGCAGGAGAGAGACAAGGAGGGGAAAAGAAAGAAGGAAATGGGATGGGAGGAAAGGAAAGGGTGGGGAAAAGAAGGAAAGGGGGTGAGGAAAAAGTAAAACAATAAAGGAAAAAGAAGAAAATGAAAGGGAGAGAGGGGAAAGTGAAAAGAAAGGAAGGAGAAGGAAAGGAAGACTCAGGGGGAAAGAATAGAAAAGGAAGGAAGAGGGAGGGAGAATGGAGAAAAGAAGGAAGGGGAGAGAGGGAGGGAAGAGGAAGGAAAGAGAGAAGGGAGAAAGAGGAAGGAAGGAAGAGGGAGAATGGAGGAAAGAAGGAAAAGGAGAGAGGGAGGGAAAAGGAAGGAGAGAAGGAAAGGGTGAAGGGGAGAAAAAGGAAGGAAGAGGAAAGAAGAAGGAGAATGGAGGAAAGGGAAGGAGAGAGAGGGAGGGAAAAGGAAGGAGAGAAGGGAAGGGTGAAGGGAGAGGAAGGAAGGAAGAGGGAGAATGGAGGAAAGAAGGAAAGGGAGAAAGGGAGGGAAAAGGAAGGAGAGAACAGCAGGGGATGAGGAAGCGGCGGCAATGGCGGCGTTGAAGCGGCAGTCGCGGCACATTTGCGTCACTCCTCGCTGCATGCTGGGAAACCAAGGCCCAGGCTGCTCTGGAGAGCCAGATGCAATCATGAAAAGAGCCACATCTGGCTCCCGAGCCATAGGTTCCCTACCCCTGGTTTAGGAGAACCTGTTGTAAGTATCTATGTCTCTTTTGTTATTTATGCCTTACATGTTAGCAATATATAGAAATATTCATCCCTTTTGGGACATGTTCTAGCCACCTGTATATATTACTTTAGAGATCCACTTCTTCATTGTATCCTCATACTTATCCACTAGGGCTGGTTGATCAAAAAAAATGGTTGAAAACTCATTTTGGATGCAGGGGGCGCTGGCGTTTCGAATATGATTGACTTCTGAAAATTTCTGGAAAAAATGCAAAATTAATTCGTAAAAATTCCGAAATTTCAGAATGGCTTCGTTAATGGTGGACACGCATGTTTAACCCAGTTTGGACGCGGGATAACATCCCTCTGCATGAGAACTGGGGGAAACCTGCCTTTCCCCCAGTTCTCATGCGGAGGGATGTTATCCCGCATGCAATCTGCAGCCAATGGGGGGTATCCAACTCTAGAAGGGTGGAAATCTGATCCGAGCCCTTTTCGAAAATGGCGGCCGCAGCTTCAAATTTGCAAAAACACTCCTGGGTTGCTTAAATCGCTTCAAAAACGCTTCAAAAGTAAATTAGATCTGAATTTATAACGACTTTCATAGCGATCCAAAAAACCTAACCAGGCCTATTATCCACCCAGAGGAAGATTTGATATTTTGGAGAACTTGATGTTCACTTCATTGTACTCTTTATATTTTCTTCACCTGAGGAAGGTGTTCCAGGGGTGGGCAATTATGGCCCTCCAGGTGTTTTGGACTTCAACTCCCAGAAATCCTAACAGCTGGTAAACTGGCTAGGATTTCTGGGAGTTGAAGTCCAAAACACCTGGAGGGCCGGTAATTGCCCATCCCAGTGACGAAACCGGTCTGGAAATCCTCTACGTGGATATCCTCTTGCAAGGGACTGGAAGTTCCACTCAGTAGTATCTTTACAGAAAGTAAGGAATCTTATGCCCTTCGGAGAAGTCTGCTTTACAGCAAGAAAGACTCTACTTTTGCACCGGGAATGTGGCGCAGCTGGCTGGGAGTCAACTGCATAAGATCTCTACTGACCAGAAGGTCATGAGTTCAAGGCCTGCCCGGGTCGGGGTGAGCTCTCGACCAATTGTGCAGCTCGTTGTCTGTCTATATATGTTGTATATCTATGGCATTGAACGTTTGCCTGTATATGTGCATTGTGATCTGCCCTGAGTCCCCTTCGGGGTGAGAAGGGCGGAATATAAATGATGTAAATAAATAAAATAAATAAAAATACTTTTGTGATTGATGTAAAAATCACTGTATAGATAACAGTTTTTTGTTCCTTGTACATTGCTCAATGCTGTATTATATAAGTTGGATATACAGTACGTTTAATATAAGCTGCAAAAAAACATTTACCTTTGTGATTTATGTACTACGGCTTGTAGTGGATTTGTTTTTTTGTTTTTTTCCAGTTTTGGAAGCAAAGCAAGAATGAACTGGGTGGTGTTTTCCCTCCCCAAACATTCATCCCTCTAAGAACATCTAGGCTTTCTCAATTTGTTAGGCTTGAATAGACTTTGATCCTGTAGGTGCCAGAATTGGATTACAGAAAGCCGGCCCAGGGGGTCGAGATGTCAGACCTGGATTATCAGTGATTCAATTAGTGCTGTTGCTCTCGGCCTATCACATTCGGGATCTCCAAGTGTTTCTTTTATCATGGATATTACGTACCTTGCTTCAGCATGGGGTTTGATTTTTGTCTCTCTGAAATTGCAGGGCTGGAAAAGGATCCCACAAGGGCTGCTGCTTATTGCACTTTCCATGTCTACCGGGTAGGCTTGTGCTATCTGGGTAAACCTTGAGCCGTTTCATATCCCGGCTTTCGGTGGGGGCCCTGATCCATTTTTTGGGAGCCTCTCAAAGTCAGGAGGGGAGATATTTGTTTACGCTCTGGGGTGTCAAATGATCAGTTTTCTATCGGTCCATCATAGGAGAGGATTTCCCAGGCTCTCCTTCCATCATTTTAGGCATTTAAACTCTACTCTAGAAGAGAGGTGCTCAGCTTCAGGCAGGCACATGCTTTAAGCAGGCTTCTTACCTGATTCTTTCTCTAGAGGAGGCACTCGGCTGCAGGCAAGCATGCGTGCTTTCTGGGCCTGCACGCCACACACACTTTCCAAGGCAAGGAAGCAAGCTCTCATACTCCAGGGGAGACACTTGGCTGCAGGCAGGTGCATGCCCAGATTACCCATAAGGCCAACCTAGGCCATGGCCTAGGGGCACAAGCCGAGGGGGGGGGGGGCGCAGATCACGGACCAAAAAAAACCTGGTCCACGCCCCTCTTTCTCCCTTTCTCATGCCCCTCCTCGCTCCTTCTCCTGGCAAAGCCAGGTCTCTGGCCAGCCAGAGACCCCGGGCTCCGGTCTCGAAGGCCCGCCACAGCCCAGGGCTGGGACGGAGGGACAGATCCCCTCCGTCTCTCGATCTCTGATTTGCATTGATCCGCTGATTTGGGTCTCTGGCTGGCCTGACCTCCTGGCTCCCGGGGAAGCTGTCTCCATGGGAGGGAGGGAAGGATCAAGGCCAGAGTCTGGCTCTCCTGCCTTCGGGAGCAGCCGAACAAAAGCTGCACAAACCCCAACCTGAATCCTCCCTCGGTCTGTGGGAGCACAGGCCAAGCGGACATCTCTCTCGCTTGCTCTCTCTCTCTCTTTCTCTCTTTGGCTCTCTCTGGCTCTCTCTCTCTTTCTTGCTCTCTCTCTCTTTCTCTCTCTCGCTTGCTCTCTCTCTCTCTCGTGTGTGCCTTTGGAGCGAGTTTGCACCCGCTGCGCTCTCCCCAAGCCTCCCGAGGAGACCTTCAGAGCACAGCGGAGCTTTCCAGCTGGTGGGAATGGGGACCTTGGAGGTGGCGGGATGGTGCCTACTCGCCTTTCTCTTCTGCTCTGGAGGCACCATGGCGAAAGCCAGCCAAGTGTGGGTCTAAGTGGTGTGTGTGTGGGGGGGGGGCGGTAGAGGTTGGCCTAAAGGGGGCGTAATTCCAAAGTGTGGCCTAGGGCGCAAAAAGGTGTTAATCCGGGCCTGGGCAGGTGCACACGCTTTCTGGGCCCGCCCACCACACATGCTCTTTCCAAGGCAAGGAGGCTGTTCACAAAAAGCAGGTGAGGAGCTGGGATCAGCTCCCGCTTGCTTTTGGGTCGAGCTGATTTCTGTACCAGGAGGGGGCTTCCCGTTACGTGCTCCCGAAAGTAATGAAAGAAGGGATGAAACAAAGGAAAACAGATCTGTGCACAAGCCGACTCGCAGCTATCCCGATTTGCAACAGTCCCAGTTAATCCTTGGCCATTTCACTTTACTGGCTTCTTAAAAATGTCCCAGTTTATCTCCCCTCTTCCCACTTTTCCCCTTTGTCCTCATCTTATGGCAGTTGTTGCAGCCTGAGTTTGAAGGGTAAAAGTAGTTTTCGCTCAGCAAGCTTTGCATACTGTCCAAAACACTCAGTTCTAAGTGTGGACATATTTATAAACCAAATTAAGTGGCACTTGTTAACATCTTTCATATAGATAGACAAAGAATTTTGAATAGTTTTCTTTGGCCCCATCTACACTGTCATATAATCCACTATCTGCTTTGCACTGGATTATATAGCGGTGTAGATGGATTTTTTGTATGTGGATTATCTTTAAATTTCTGTATATTGATGTGGTGATGAAATGTGGGCATTTGGTATCCATTGGTCTGAGGCCCAAGCAAACTCTTAAATTCTTAAAGGAATTTGGAAGTACGTTGAGCAGAGATCGGACAATATATCCAGTTTTTGGAACTACAGCTCCATTCTGGACAGGGATTGTGCGATTTCCCTAAGGCAGAACTGATCTGAGCTGAGAAGGAATAAGAATGGCAGGTGCAATGAAGTAAAACAGTGTCAAATTCAGTCTGAAAAACTGTCAAAGACTGTTGAAGAAAAAAACAACACTCAGAGGATTTGGTTCCAAGTTAAAGCCAACTCAAGTATTGCTGAATATGACGCCATGATCCTATGCCAAGATATAGGATAACAGTGGTTACACTATTGTACTAGGAGTTGGGAGATCCAAGTTCTGTTCTTCATCTCAAGCCTGCCATTCTCCCCCAGCTTGACCTGCCCCACAGTTGGGGAGATTAAATGGGGAGGGTGTTGCCTTCAGTGCCTTAGGAGTACGATAGTAAGTATTGTATATATCAATGTATAAGTTGAACTCATGTATAAGTCTAGGGCAGGTTTTGAGGCAAAAACTGGATTTTGATATGACCCGTAGATGAGTCAAAGGTCATTCCACAGAGAGGGGAAAGGAATTCTGAAGATTCAGATACAGGAGGCCAGTGCTTTTTTAATATTCCATAAGGACTAAGCACTTACCTTTTGCCGCTCTGTGCGGAGAAGGGAATGGTTCCCTTTTGGATAAGGTGCAGTGCTCACATTTGATCCAGTTGGTCCAGGTTTCTTGGGTTGCTTTTTGAATTAGAATTTCTAGAGTTATACATGAGTATCTTCTTTATATGGCTTTTCTTCGCAAACGAAGATTCAGGAAGGACTTATCCCACGCTTTCTACAAGCGCGTTGATGATTCGGAGGTTGGATGAGTCCTTCAAGCCTGTGCAATGGATTTTTATGGTGGAGCGTAGTGTTCATCTGCTGGGGCCTAGCAAGCATGGACGGGGGCAGCGTGAGCCTCAGGTCGTAGGTTTGGTTCGAGTTTCCTTCTCTAGATGGTTGACCTTACAGGGTTAAATGAGCACCATCTGCCCGGGTTTGAAATCAGAGTTTTCCTTGTTTTAGGATGGTTGCCAAAAGGCTAGAGAGCCCATCCTGCCCATTGAGGCTCTTTGTCAGACCCTTCGGCTGTGACCTGTCTGGCATGGGAGGCTCTACCAGTGGCTATTATGCCACCGCCAGCATAGCTCACAACTTCATTAGGGTACGCAAGCCTCTCCCCCACAACAAGGGGGCGCCAACGGAGAGGATACATGAGTATCATCAGCTAATAAATAGCAAATGCTGACCTCTCCAGTTATTGAGTAACAGTTGCATTATGCAACCAGCATACTGCTAGGTTGCTGTGAGTTTTTTGAGCGGCATGGCCATGTTCTAGTAGCATTCTCTGCTAATGTTTCACCCCCATCTGTGGCTAATGAGTTCTGTTGGAAATAAGGCAAGTGGAGTGTTCTGTTGCAAATGAGGCAAGTGGAGTGTATACATATATCTGTGGAATGCCCAAGGTTGGAGAAAGAACCCTTGTTTACTAAAGCAAGTGTGAACGTTGCAGTTAGTAAGCTTGAATATCATGAGTAGCCATGGAGCTGTAAAATCAATGAGTGGGGATATCTGTATAGAGCAGGGGTGCTCATTAGGTAGCTCGGGAGCTACTAGTAGATCTTCGGCCCTCTTCCAGGTGATCTTCGGGCCTCACCAGCCGGATGGGGCGCTCCTGCCATGCGCGCTCCTGCCATGTGTGCCCGCGCGCTCTTGCTGCTGGCTTCTGCTCTTGCGGTGCTTCTTTCACCTGCGGGGCATTGCAGGAAGAAGGAAGCATGAGGTGGGGCCTCTGGAGGGAGCACCCTGCTTCTCTCTCGTCCAGAAGCAGCTGTGCAGCCTCCGTTGCCGGCGAGATAGGCAGGGCGGAGTACTCCCTCTGGATGCCCTGCCTCGTGCTTTCTCCTTCCTGCAATGCCCCGCAGGCGGAAGAAGTGCTGTGCTGGCGGAAAACAGCAGCAGAAGCATGCACGGTGACAAGAGCGTGCGGCAGCGGGAGAGCACGGCGTCGGGAGCAGGTAGATCTTTTGGACTTGGTTGCTTTAAGAGTAGCTCGCATGCTGAAAAAGTGTGAGCACCCCTGGTATAGAGGTAGCCTGACCTCTGTTGCCTAAGACTCATCGGCCAGACTCATCTCCGGGGCATCAGCCAGGAGCCATATTTCACCAATTTTAAAAGATCTTCACTGGTTACCCATTGAGCTTAGAGCGATCTACAAACTCATGGTGATAACCTTCAAAGCTCGGCAAAAAATGGGACCAGCCTACCTGGGCGATCAGCTGACAGACCAACGCTGCGAAAGACCCGCACGCGTAATAAATGGCGACCGGTTAGCTATCCCTGGGGTGAGAGAGGCCCGGCTGACAGAGACCCGTAGAAGAGCCTTCTCGGTGGCGGCCCCTATGATCTGGAACTCGCTCCCGCCTGCGCTTAGGGCCACACTGGCCCCGGCCAGATTTCTGGCTGGCCTGAAAACCTGGCTCTTCCGCCAGGCTTTCGGGGACTGAACTGGATGGATGGCAGAGCCTTCTACGGCTCATATCTGCTGTTTTAACTGATGTATCTATGTTTTTAAAGGATGTAAGTCGCCCGGAGCACCATTGGTGGAGGGCGACTCACAAGTAATAAAGTATTATTATTATTATTATTATTAAGAGCATCCTCTGTTTGGGAGGTATTAACTGGTATTTGATTGTTAGCAATCTGGAGTTCTTTCTGATGGGTGTTTTTTTTATTTACTGTCTTGATTCTGGTGTTTTTTTTAAAAAAAATACTTGTAACCAGATTTTGTTCATTTTCATGGTTTCCTCCTTTTTGTTGAAATTCTGCTTGTGGATCTCAATGGCTTCTCTGTGTAGTCTGACATAATAGTTGCCAGTAGTCTAGAACTTCTGTGTTAATCAAGTACTCTGCTATGGCAGACTTCTCTGGTTGGATTAGTTTGCAGTGCCTTTCATGTTCCTTGGTTTGTATTTGGGCATTGCTGCATTTTGGTCCCTCTGTAGACTTGTCCACAGATGCATGGTATGTAGTAGACTCCAGTGAATGAATGAATAAGTTTTATTGTTCTAGCCATGGGCCATGACAAATTAAGCGCACACATTAGTGAGTACATTAGTGAGTTGAGTACACATCACAGTACAAATATTAAAACTCATTAAAACTGACTCTTTAAATTCCAGTCATGTCTACAATGCACTGCATCATCCTATGCTATTTCCCACCCTTCACTAAGGATTTTACTAGTTTCGCACGGATATTTTGAGCTGCCACTGCAAAAGTGGCAACCTTTATTGTTATATCTTTAGAGTAGTCTGCTAGCAAATCCTTAATCATTGCTGTCTGCTGCCAAGCCACCCTATCCTCCAGAAGCCCTCCTAGAATCTTCTTTCTGGGATCCTTATACAGAGAGCAATGTAGTAAGTAATGTGTTAGATCCTCAATCGCTCCTGAACCTCATATACATAATCTTTGGGAATAAGGTGTTCCTCTATATCTTCCCTCCAGCCAGGCTGAAGGCATTGTCTGAAACCGCAAGGCTGTAAAGAATTAACCGTGGGTCACCACGGTTAATTCTTGCAAGTACTCTTGGCAGTATTGATCACTCTTAAATAGGGGATACCAGGTGGAAAATTTCTGCTTTAGACTATCCCTCATGTTCTCGATCACATCCACATCCATTATTTTATCCCCAATGGTCGTCTTATCCAGTTTCATTAGTGTTGTTATCGAGCCGTCAAAATACTGGTGTAGCAAAGACGAGCAATATTGGGTCCAGTGAGAAGATCCTTTTTGTCCTTCGCTGAACATAGCATTTGTTGGACTTTCTTAGTGGGTCTGTAGGTTGTTTGTAGGTTGTGTTTCTTCATCGGCTTCCCCACGCAGTCAGTGGTTTCCTTGATGTATGGTAATAAGAATACTTTTCCTCTTAAGTGGATTTTTGTCTTTCCTCTTGTGGATTGTTCTTGGTCTTGTAACTCTTCTGTTATCTGTTGTAGAATACCTATTGGCCTGTAGAGCCCTGTTTAGGTGGTTCAGTTTACCTTGGAGGACGTGGGTTTCGCAGATTCTGTTTGCACAATCTGTCTGGGCTTTAACTGTGCTTCTTTTTTTTGACCTGGGTGATGCTTGGAGTTTTTATGTAGGCATCTATCAGTGTGTGTAAGTTTTCTGAAAACTGTGTGGCCCAATTGTTGATTTGGTTTGCCGATGACTAGGACATCTAGAAATTGTAGTTTTCCTTTGTGTACCTGAGAGTAGCTGGCAGCCACCTTAAGAGGCAGGACAGGCTAACCATGCAACATATTCAACTCTGTTCTCCAGCCACTCAGCACCAGCATCCCCCTTCTCCTGTCTAATGGTCAGCCTCCAAATTCTGGCACTGATAGAAGGCATGACATAGTTTGAGTCCATAGTGCTCTCTGGATGTAGGTGAACTACAACTTCCAAACTCAAGGTCAATTCCCAAGCAAACCCTTTCAGTACTTTCTGTTGGTAATGAGAGTTCAATATGCCAAGTTTGGTTCAATTCCATTGTTGCAAGAGTTCAGGATGCTCTTTGATTGTGTGTTAACTAGAAATTCCAGAAACTGTAACTCCCAAATGTCAAGGTCTATTTTCCCCAAACTCCATCTGTGTTCACATTTGGGCATATTGAGTATTCATGCCAAGTTTGGTCCTGATCCAACATTGTTTCAGTCCACAGTGCTCTCTGGATATAGGTGAACTACAACTCCAAAACTCAAGGTCAATGCCCACCAAACTCTTATAGCATTTTCTCTTGGTTATGGGAGTTCTGTGTGGGAAGTTTGTGTCTTTGATTGATTGATTGATTTTAATATTTGTGAGTCGCCCTCCACGTCAGTGCTCCGGGCGACTTACACATAGAACACATAAAAACAGTTCAATAAAAACAGTTCTTTCTGCCATTCCTGCCAGGATATCTATGTTGTGTTCATCGAAACATGCCCAGGTTTCACACTGAGTGTATAAATACATTTAAAAACATATTAACTATATGTATTACTGTGTTAGAGTATCATTTTGTGTAATTTTGGTTGGTGGTGTGCCCCAGGATTTTGTAAATGTAAAAAATGTGCCGCGCTCAAAAAAGGTTGAAAAACACTGTGCTAAGAGAAAGTGCATTGTCTCTTAAAATCCAATAGGTGGCAGTATGCGTGAGTAACTTCTCCAACTTCTAGCATTCTTCTAGGCGCATCTACCTACCTATTTATTTATCTATCCACCTATCTGTACTCTCCCCAGTGCCGGCACCTCAGCTATCCCATAGTGTGTCGAACAATTTTGGGTACCAAGGAAATGCACTGTCCCAAAATGGCCTGTCATAAATAATAACACTCTTCCTCGTGTTATCTTTACAGTGTGAACATAGAGTATTGGCCAGCAGATAGTATTGCTAGGAGGGGAATTTATGAATGACAACATGTGTTCCTACGGTAGTAATCGGTCGATAGGTCAACAATTGGACTCCTCAGGATTTTGGGCCAGTCGAAGTTTCCAAATTCTTTCCCAGAATTTGAAGATATCACTTTGCAGAAGAGTGTGTATATCGTGTGTATAAGTTAAGTGCTGCTTAGGTATTGTTGAGCTGTACTTCCCAGCATTCCTCACTGTTAGTTGCATTGATTAGGGCTGATGGAAGTTGCAGTCCAAATCCCTTGCAAAGTTGCATGATTTCCTCCCCATGTCATTTTATTCTCCTATATTTGCCTCTATTTAAATCAGTGGTTCCCAAAGTGGGCTCTGTATGATAGCTCTGTACACACTTATTTTTGTGCTTTGCCTCAGGTGTTTGTTGCTCCAGACTCTTTTGTGAAGCCTTCCAAATGCACTATATGCCTTTGCTAATCTGTGATCTATCTCTTTATCAATCTTGGCATCTGAAGAGATGATGCTTCCCAGGTAGGTGAACTGCTGAACGGACTTAAGCACGGATTTGCCTATGCTGTCGTGGGGATGATGGTGTTCTTCCTGTGGTGCGGGCTGGTAGAGGACTTCCGTTTTCTTCAGGCTAACTTCCAGCCCAAACAGCTCTGCAGCTGTTGCAAAGCAGGATGTCAGGCACTGCAAGGAAGTGTAATACACAAAAATATAAACAAGGCAGCAGTTAAGCTGAAGAAGTGAGTCTACTTGGAAGACAACCGCATTCAGAGTCAAGGACAGCTCGGGAACATCAATGATGGGCTCCATTTACACCGTGGTTCCCAAAGTGGGCGGTACCAGCCCCTGGGGGGCAGTGGGGCAATTGGGGGGGGGGCACTGTAAGGCTCAGGAGAATTTGGGGGTGCTGAACCCCTGTAAGGGGACAGTGGGGGTGGTGGCGTGAGCCAGGTGACAGGCTACCATCCATCTCTATGTGTGTGTCTCTCTCTCTTCTTCCCTCCTCCTGCTCCCTCCTCCTCCTCTCGCCAAGCAAAGGATAATAAAAATAATACCTTTGGGGTTCCCTTCCAACTGGTTGAGTCTTATGACAATAATAATAATGTCTTTCAACATATTTAGTGGAATGTGGATTCAGTGCGGTAACCAATTTATCAACAAAAAAAGAAACCGATTGCAAAATAGTCAATTGCGATGATTTGAGATGACTGCTGACGAAAATAGAGCTGAGGATTCCTAGATTGGTAGCAGCAGACCAGGTCCATCCTTCTCATTAAGATGATTTTGAATGTTTTAACTTTTTTTTGTATTACCTTTCTATTCTAAGTTCAATCAATAGTTTCATAATTTCAAACTTCAATGTTTCTAATTTACAACTTTATTATATTTTACGAAAAAGGTAGAAATATTGATACATATATATTTCTGTTAAATTTTAATTGCTATTAAAAATTAAAAATTAATTTCTAGGGGGGCAGTGAGTAATTTTTTTTTCTGAAAAGGGGGCGGTAGGCCAAAAAAATTTGGGAACCACTGATTTACATTCAGAGGTGACATACTAGTTATTTTAAAATTTTCCCAAGGGGTGAATGGCCCGCACAGTTTTGGTTCATTCTCTCCTGTCTTTGCCTCTCTTCGATCGCTCATTGTTTCAACCCAATTTCAATGGCAGCAAAACCAACAACCATGAAAATGTGTTTATTCAAGGAGTGGCTCAAGGAGTGGATCTTTTGGAGCTACTATTCATCTCGCTTTGCCACTTTAGGGTTAAGTCACGCCCACTTTGTTCTAATCTTTTAGTCTTTTCAATGGATTTCTTTTCCCCCTTTGTATAGTCACTCTGATACGCCCTTTGCTCTTGCATTGGGTTTTCTCTTCTAGCCTTGTTTTGGAATAACACACCCTTCGCTGAACATATGTGCATGCGTGTGTTCAGGAGGGAGAGTTTGCCAGTGATGGGGAGTCGTTCTTTCTGCATCTCATGAATGGGTCCCTGGCACAGAAAGAGGAGTGCTGCACTACATCTCCAAAGTATCACTGTATTCTGGTAAGTTTTCATCCTTCCCGTAAAGATAGGTATAAAGGGAGAGGGGTTGCAAGCCAATCCCAGATCTGTGGCCCAAGGTATAGGATGCCCTCCTCTATATGATGTGTGGAAGGTTATCGGGATCTCAGCCCTTTGATATAAGCAATGGGACAGGTTCTTCTATCTTGGAAGGCAGCAGGGGCACTCCTACAGGTAGGCAAAGGACGCCGCTGCGTGGGGCACCATCTGGGTAAAGGGCGCATTCCCCCGCCCGCCAGACAGCGCCCGGCTGATGTTCCGCTTTTGGGCTTTGTGCGCTCCGACGCCGCGCCATAGCAAACCTCCCTGCGTGCCGAATAGGGAGTGCTGTGTTTACAGGCTTCTGCGCCTGCGCACAGGAGCTTCTGGGCATGCACGTAGGGGGGAGCATGCCAAATAGGGAGTGCTGTGTTTATAGGCTTCTGCGCCTGCGCACAGGAGCTTCTGGGCATGCACGGAGGGGGGAGCATGCCAAATAGGGAGTGCTGTGTTTATAGGCTTCTGCGCCTGCGCACAGGAGCTTCTGGGCATGCACGGAGGGGGGAGCATGCCAAATAGGGAGTGCTGTGTTTATAGGCTTCTGCGCCTGCGCACAGGAGCTTCTGGGCATGCACGGAGGGGGAGCATGCCAAATAGGGAGTGCTGTGTTTATAGGCTTCTGCGCCTGCGCACAGGAGCTTCTGGGCATGCACGGAGGGGGGAGCATGCCAAATAGGGAGTGCTGTGTTTACAGGCTTCTGCGCCTGCGCACAGGAGCTTCTGGGCATGCACGGAGGGGGGAGCATGCCAAATAGGGAGTGCTGTGTTTATAGGCTTCTGCGCCTGCGCACAGGAGCTTCTGGGCATGCACGGAGGGGGGAGCATGCCAAATAGGGAGTGCTGTGTTTATAGGCTTCTGCGCCTACGCACAGGAGCTTCTGGGCATGCGCGGAGGGGGGCGCGCAAAAATAAGGCTTTTGGGGGGGCACCAAAATAATGTTCGCTTACCATTTAAAATTACCTTAGACCCCCCCTGGAAGGCAGGAAGATAACTGATCTATTCATGTGGCAGTTCGTGTACTGTCTAAAACAGGACAAAGCCTGGTAGACTCGGGACAAAATGGTTGGCGAGGGGTGTGCCACTGATGCCCAATTTCAGAAGAAGTTGCCTTCTTCTCTCTAAAGCTAGGGCCAATCCTAGCACCTCTTTGATCCACCTTTTTTTCAGGGAAGAAAGGGAGTTGTTGCTTGGTTGGTCCTCAATGTTTGCAGGGGAAAGTGAAGGAGGGAAAAAGCAAACATAGACCATTCTTTTTTAATCGGAGAGGATATTTCTCTTGCAATTTCTGGGTCCAAGTTGCCCATAGAATTCAACTCAAGGACCAAGAAATGCCTAATCAAAACATTACCCATGGCCCAATGGGTTACGCAGTTGTGCTGCTGACCTTGCTGACTAGTTGACATTTCAAATGTGCGGGATGGGTGAGCTCCCGCTGTTAGCCCTAGCTCCTGCCAACCTAGCAGTACGAAAACATGCAAATGTGAGTAGATCAGTATGTAATTATGTCAGTCCTCTCCGTTGGCGCCCCCTTGTAGTGTGGGAAAGGCTTGTGTACCCTAATGAAGTTGTGAGCTATGCTGGTTGTAGCAAAATAGCCACCGGTAGGGCCTCCCATGCCAGACAGGTCACAACCGAAGGGTCTGACAAAGACCGTGAAAGGGCAGGATGGGCTCTCTAGCCTTTTGGCAACCATCCTAAGAGAAGGAAAACTCTGATTTCAAACCCGGGCAGATGGTGCTCGTCTAACCCTGTAAGGTCAACCGTCTAAGAGAAGGAAACTCAAACCAAACCTATGACCTGAGGACCTCGCTGCCACTGTCCAAGCTTGCTAGGCCCCAGCAGACGAACCTTTGGTTTAAAGGGTGAGGCCAGTTCTGTGCACGCTGCGCTCCACCAGGAAAATCCAATGCACAGGCTCGAAGGACACATCCAACCTCCGAAATTCTTAGTCATCAACGCGCTTGTAGAAAGTGTGGGATGAGTCCTTCCTGAATCTTGGTTCGTGAAGAAAAGCCAAGAAGAGAATTATGTCAGCCACACAACCAGGAGGTGTCTACGGACAACACAGGCTCCTTAGCTTGGAAACGGAGATGAGCACTTCCACCAGAGCCAGAGATGAAATGGGAAGACTTTGCCTTTGTCTGTGTATTTTTGTTTCATTGTATTTCATTGTATCAAGGCACCAAATGTTTGCCTGTTTCTGTACCTATGGTGGAATCCACTCTGAGTCCCCTTGGAGAGATAGGGTGGAATTTCTCTCTTCTCTTGGCTTTTCTTCGCGAACGAAGATTCAGGAAGGACTCATTTCGTGCTTTCTATAAGCGCGTTGATGACTAAAAAGGCCAATCCGGTTGCAGGCCGCAGCATTGTGGATAGTGCGTTCCCATGCCTCCCGATGTGAGGCCAGGGTGGACCATTGTTGGTGATCAATCTGGCCGAGCCGGAGATGTTGTTTCAGGGAGTCCTTATATCTCTTTTTGGGGGCGCCTCTCTTGCGTTGACCCGTAGCGAGTTCACTGTAGAGTAGTATCTTTGGGAGGCGTTGGTCCTCCATCCTAGAGACGTGCCTTGCCCAGCGCAGCTGTGTTCTCAATAGCATGGTCTCAACTCTGTTGATCCCTGCTTGCTCAAGGACAGCAACATTCGTCACATAGTCAGTCCAGTGTACATTTAGGATCGTGTGAAAACAGCGCTGATGAAAGTGTTCGCGGAGTCGTAGGTGTTGGCGATAGGTGACCCATGTTTCAGACCCATAGAGGAGAATGGACAGTACGATAGCTCTGTACACACAGATTTTGATGCTTTGCCTCAGATGTTTGTTACTCCAGACACGGCCATTTAATACTCAGCAAGGTAAACAAAGGGGCATGCAAAAATACATCCAACCACCCCATTTCTCCCACATTTCCATATTCCCCAACATGTATTTCTCAAGGAACAAAGCAAGCAGAGAGGCTTTGGAGCTAAAAGGCCATTTTTAAACATTAAAAATAAACAAAGAGACATGCCACAGAACAATCAAGCACCCACCCCAAAGTTAAAAGACCGACCTTTGAGATGCGGTAAGGAAATGACCCCAAAGTGTCCTTCTTCTCCTCCTCCGTCGTTGCTCCTATTTCCACGCCGCCAGCATGCGTGCCACCTCCAGAAGCTCACAAGAAGTCCGAGAAGCAGAACGGGCGCTTCTGCGCATGCGCCAAGGCCAGCCATGCATCGGGTCATCCAGGCCCGCCCCTTTGGTCTCCTATGACTCTGAGTGGCTGGAGAAGGACGGAAGGAAGAGGAGGAATCCAAAAAGGGGGCCCATTCTGCCTCTTGGACTCTGGAGCTTTTGGAGCGGCGCGCGAGCAGGGAGTGGGGAGGAGCAATGACGGAGGACTTCTTTGCAGCGTGCAGGGGCATGTGAAGAGGACCAACAGCAAAAAACCTGGTCAGGGGTCTGAAGATCACCAGGATGAGGCCTGAAGATCACCCTGGTGATCCCGATCACCATACTGAGCACCCCTGCTCCAGACTCTTTTGTGAAGCCTTCCGAATGCACTATATGCCCTTGCTAATCTGTGATCTATCTCGTTATCCATCTTGGCGTCTGAAGATATTATGCTTCCCAGATAGGTGAACTGCTGAACGGACTTAAGCACAGATTTGCCTATGTTGACGTGGGGATAATGGTGGAATATAAATTAAGCATCATCATCCTCATTTTCCAGCAGTGGAGCAGCTGCAAATAGAGTCTTTATTTATTTATTTATCACGTCAGAAGCAAGTTCAGGGTACAGTTAAAATGCATTTAAAAACACAAAGTTTTACAAAAACTTGGCATGATGCTAAATGTCATTTGACCAGAAGCTGGCCACTCATGTCTCTGTGAGAAGATCCTCCATTGTGCATGTGGCAGGGCTCAGGCTGCATTGTAGTAGGGGGTCTGTGCAAATGGAGTAACCCATAAATAATACAAACCAACAAAAGCAATGTTTTCTTTATTTTTAGGCCTGTTCTTGGGGTTATTTGGTACTGATTCAGACAACTGAACTGGGTGTCAGCTGCATAAGATCTCTACTGACCAGAAGGTCATGAGTTTGAGGCCTGCCCGGGTCGGGGTGAGCTCTCGACCAAATTGTGTAGCTTGTTGTCGACCTTTGCAACCTGACAGACAGTTTCATCTGTCAAGTAGGAAATTTAGGTACCACTTTGTGGGGAGGCTAAATTTAACTGATTTCTGGAATGTTAAATTGCCTCTATGTCTGTCTATATATGTTGTATGTCTATGGCATTGAATGTTTGCCTGTATATGTGCATTGTGGTCCGCCCTGAGTCCCCTGCGGGGTGAGAAGGGCGGAATATAAATGACGTAAATAAATAAATAAATAAATAAATAGACTGCATCAGCTCTAGTTTCTTAGATATGGTTATCATGATTTTCTATGGGCGAGCTGATGGAGACTGGTAGATGGTATGTGTTCTGTATCTCAAAAACTAAAGCTGATGGGCGGAATCTGGCACCATTTAAGGAATCAGCAGGTCAAATATCCCCAGAAACAGGTCTAACGTTTGAATCATCAAAATGTGTATCAGCTAGTGAATCTAATCTGGGAATGCTTGACCTGCATATGTAGCTGTATATTTATATGTACAGATTAAGAAACCCCCAATCCAGTCAAACAAGAGCAGCAACAATTGGATTGTGTTTCAACTTTTTTTTCCAGCCTGGGGGTTTGAGCAGATGTATTCCAATGTTTTCGTCTGGTGGCTGTTGGTCAATGCATTGCCTTTGTTCCTTTGCATTCTTTGAACTAGTTTATCTCTTGCCTAAGGCTGGCCTTATTTGTCTGCAAATTCATGAATGCTGTCAAGAGATAAACTTTCCATAGTTTTAAGTACAGGACAAAAGATCAGTGTCTCCTCCTTGGGATGTGTAATGATGTTCATGCAGATGAATCTGAACATTTCCATGATGATCTGTGATAGGATGACACTAGTGTTTCTTAACCTTCCTAATGCTGTGACCCCTTATTACAGTTCCTCATGATGTTGTGACCCCCAACCATAACATTATTTTCGTTGCTGCTTAATAACTGTAATTTTGTTACTGTTGTGAATCGTAATGTAAATATCTGATATGCAGGATGTATTTTCATTCACTGGACCACATTTGGCACAAATACCCGATACACCCAAATTTGAGTAATGGTGGGGTTGGGGCGAGGGTTGATTTTTGTCATTTGGGAGTTGTAGTGGCTGGGATTTATAGTTCACCTACCATCCAAGAGTATTCTGAACTCCACCAATTGAATTATTCGCACACAGAACTCCCATGACCAACAGAAAATACTGGAAGGGTTTGGTAGGTATTGACCTTGAGTTTTGGAAGTTGTAGTTCACCTGCATCCAGAGAGCACTGTGGACTCAAACAATGATGGATCTGGACCAAACTTGGCACGAATACTCAATATGCCCAAATGTGAACACTGGTGGAATTTGGGGAAAATCGACCTTGACATTTGGGAGTTGTAGTTGCTGGGATTTATAGTTCACCTACAATCAAAAAGCATTCTGAACCCCAACAATGATAGAACTGGGCCAAACTTCTCACACAGAATCCCCATGACCAACAGAAAATACTGTTTTTTTCTTATGGTCTTTGGCGCCCCCTCTGACACCCCCTCACAACCCCCACCCAGCCCTCCCCCCTGTAAAATGCTGGATTAGACAAAAGAAAAGAGTGAATAGGGTCATAATGGTGCTTTGAAAACCACCCTTCATATAAGAATACAAGCAATTGCTTTTCATTGTAGCAACAAACTAGTTCTATTAGTTTACATTTCCACAAGGAGTACCCCTTTTGTAGCATTACTGGATCAAAATTCAAGCCCAAGCTATCCGTTTGCATTACAACAAGAATGTCTCACTACAGTTGCTGGGAAAATGTGTCCACACCCATCCAAGTGCCTTGAGGACTTCAGGTTAGCTAAGGTCAATTGTCCTCACCTCTGCCTATGAGAAGGTCCTTGACCCTTGACCTCACTACAGCAATGGGAATATCCAGGGATGCAGGCTTTAGGATGAAAGGCAGCCCAGCCCTCAGATACCTGGGTCAAAAGTCAGTGAAAGCTTTGTGTTGTCAAAGGCTTTCATGGCTGGAATCACTGGGTTGCTGTGAGTTTTCCGGGCTGTGTGCCTATGTTCTGGAAGCATTTGCTCCTGACGTTTTGCCATGAGGATGCCTACCATAGATGTAGGCGAAACATACAGGAGAGAATGCTTCTGGAACATGGCCACACAGCCCGGAAAACTCACAACAACCCAGAGAAAACCTTTCTTCCCAAGACTTGGATAAGAACATTTTTGTCTTGTTTTTTTTGGCATAGGTTGAGTAACCCTTGTCCAAACCGCATGGGACCATAAGTATTTTGGATTTCGGAATCCCTGCCTTTGTGTTTATGTACATAATAAGATACCTTTGAGATTGGACCCAAATCTAAGCACAGAATTGCTTTATATACACCTTATATATGTAGCCTGGATATAATGTTATAAACCAGTGTTTCTCGATCTGGGGGTCCGTACCCCTGGGGGGGGGGGGATGCGAGAGGATGTCAGACAGGCCCGGATTAACAACTTTTTGTGCCCTAGGCCACATTTTGGAATTACGCCCCCAGCCAACCTCTACCTACCCCCCCCCCCACCACTCAGACCCACACTTGGCTGGCTTTCGCCATGGTGCCTCTGGAGCAGAAGAGAAAGGTGAGTAGGCACCATCCCGCCACAAGGTCCCCATTCCTACCGGCTGGAAAGCTCCGCTGTGCTCTGAAGGTCTCCTTGGGAGTCGGGAGGCTTGGGGAGAGCGCAACGAGTGCAAACTCGCTCCAAAGGCGCGTACGAGAGAGAGAGAGCGCATTTGAGAGAGAGAGCACGCGAGAGAGAGTGCACGAGCGAGACTCGAGAGAGAGAGAGAGAGAGAGAGCAAGTGAGAGAGAGAGTGAGAGCGAGCGTGCACGAGAGAGAGGGAGAGAGGGGGCGCGCGAGAGAGAAAGCGCGCGAGAGCATGAGCGTGAAAGAGCGCGAGAGAGAGAAAGTGTGCGTGCGCATGAGAGGGAGCACAAGAGAGAGGGCGTGCGAGAGAGAGAGAGAGAGAGAGAGAGAGGGAGGGAGGGGGAGAGAGAAAGAGCTGCTCCCGAAGGCAGGAGAGCCAGACCCTGGGGACGGAGCAGAGACTTTGCCGGGAGAAGGAGTGAGGAGGGGCATTAGATAGGGGGAAAGAGGGGCGCGGACCAGGTTTTTTTGGTCTGTGATCTGCGCCCCCCTCTCAGCTTGCGCCCCTAGGGCCTCATTGATGTCAGAGGGGTCTCCAAAGACAATATGAAAACACAGTATTTTCTGTTGGTCATGGGGGTTCTGTGTGGGAAATTTGGACCAATTGTATCATTGGTGGGATTCAGAATGCTCTTTGATTGTAGGTGAACTATACATCCCAGTACCTACAACTCTGAAATGTCAAGGTCTTTTTTGCACCAGTGTTCACATTTGGTCATATTGAGTATCTGTGCCAAGTTTTGTTCCAGATCCATCATTGTTGAGTCCACGGTGCTCTCTGGATGTAGGTGAACTACAACTCCAAAACATAAGGTCGATGCTCACCAAAACCTTCCAGAATGTTCTTTTGGTCATGGGAATTCAGTGTGCCAAATTTGGTCCAATTCCATCTCTGGTGGAGTTCAGAATGCTCTTAGAATGTAGGTGAACTATAAATCCCAGCAACTACAACTCCCAAATGACAAAATCAACACCCACCAGTATTCAAATTTGGGCGTATCGGGTATTTTTGCCAAATTTGGTCCAGTGAATGAAAATCCACCCTGCATATTGGATATTTACATTACGATTCACAACAGTAGCAAAATGGCTTGTTATGAAGTACCAACAAAAATAATATGGTTAGGGGTTACCACAACATGAGGAACTGTGTTAAAGGGTCGCGGCATTTGGTGGGTTGAGAAACACTGTAGACAATAATTGTAAATAACTTTCTGCATGAAATAAAAAATGTGTACGTTGAAGCATCAGAGAGCAAAGGCTGTAACTATCTCAGCCGTCTATGTGCCAGTTTGGGATTTTGGAGTATTTTGCTGCTCAACTTGTATGAATATTCAATTTCAGCAGCATGTGAAAAGTAGGTCAATGAATCTGTCCTGTCATTCTGACTTTGCTTTTCTGCCTTTCAAAAAGGCACATGAGGAAGAGAGCGACATTTTTTAAACATGGGTTACTGTAAGTTTTTCAAGCTGCCTGGCCATGTTCCAGAAGCATTCTCTCCTGACGTTTCACCTTCATCTATGGCAGGCATCCTCAGAGGTTGTGAGGTCTGTTGGAAACTAGGAAAATGGGGTTTTATGAGGGCGGGTCAATAAGTCCGTGACTTTTTGAATTTCCCGCCTCTTAATTGAAAGGGCAACACTGCTCCTGTCAAAAGGCATCTGTCAGTTGACTCCTGTCAAAATTTGAACAAGCTGCACACAGCCATTGATAACAGACTACCGCGTGAATTGAGGAGAAAATGGAAAAAAGTGAATTTTGTGTGCTCATTAAGCATTATTTTTTGCGAAAAAAAACCATCACTCAAACCTAGGCTAAGCTTGATAAATGCTATGGGGACTCTGCACCATCAGTTTCAATGGTAAAAAAGTGGATTACTGAATTTCATTGTGGTTGTACAAGCACGGAAGATGCCAAACGTTCTGGACGCCCAGTTGAGGTCTCTACACCCGAAACAATTGAAAAAATTCACGATATGGTGTTGGCCGATCGGAGATTGAAAGTGCGGGAGATTGTGGAAGCCATAGGCATCTCACGTGGCTCAGTGGTTTCAATTTTAAATGATCACTTGGGTATGAGAAAGCTTTCCGCAAGATAGGTGCCGCGTTTGCTCACAATCAACCACAAATGCAATCGTGTGACAATTTCGCAGGAGTGTTTGCTGTTGTTCAACCGCTATATGGACGAGTTTTTGTGTTATTTCATAACTGCGGATGAAACATGGATCCACCACAACACACCAGAGACCAAACATCAGTCAAAACAGTGGGTGTCTTGGGGTGAATCGGCGCCAAAGAAGGCCAAGGTGGGTTTGTCAGCCAATAAAATCATGGCGACCGTTTTTTGGGATGCACACGGCATAATCCGCATTGACTACCTTCAAGAGGGTAAAACAATCAATGGAGAAAATTATGCCAACTTATTGGGTTGATTTAATGAGGATTTGGAAAAAAAACCCGACCGCATTTGGCCAAGAAAAAAATTCTTTTGCACCAGGGCAATGCAAGGGTGCACACATGTGCTGTTTCCATGGCAGCAATCCATGAATTGGGATATGAATTGCTCCCTCATCAACCCTATTCTCCGGATTTAGCCCCAGGGTGACTATTTCTTGTTTCCAAACGTGAAGAAATGGCTCGGCAGAAAGAGATTTGACTCCACCAATGAAATCATCTCACAAACAAATACCTATTTTGATTACCTTGACAAATCTTATTTTTTGGAAGGGATAAAAAAAATCGAGAAACGTTGGACAAAGTGTATAGAGCTCAAAGGAGACTACGTTGAAAAATAAAATGATTTTTTTTATCCAAAAACCTGTGTTTCATTCAAAAAGTCACGGACTTATTGACCCGCCCTCGTATGTCTCTGTGGAATGTCCAGGGTGGGAGAAAGAACTCTTGTCTGTTGGAGGTAGGTATGAATGTTTCTAATCCAATAAGCCTAATATTAAATCTAGCCAACATGTATGTAGGCTCTCCTGTATGACGGGTTGGTGAGCATTGCAATGTAAAAGCCTGGGTTTCCCTGTATGGATGAAATTGCCATGTTCATAGGTGAACAGGATTTATTGGCCAAGCACAACAATTGGTTATAATCCCTTTCTAGCAGCCTCTTTTTGATTAGGGTAAAGATCTCGGTGAAAGTTAGCAAGTTCAAGAAGTCACTATCATAGCCCAATTCCCCGATCTTTGCTAGGACTGTTGAGCACCGTTTTGAGTGATGGCGTTTGCTCAAGGTGAATTGGGTCAGAGAGTTGCTGGGGCTTTGGTAGTGGATAGATAACCAAAATTTTAGGATGTTTAACCAGATAGTGGCCTCTAAAACAGTGTTTCCCAACCAGTGTGCCGAGGCACACTAGCGTGCCGTGAGCGATCATCAGGTGTGCCGTGGGAAATTGGAACCTCCAGAAAGGGGGGGGGGGGGAGTCTAGGGTGTTGAAGTATAAAAACCCAAAGAAACCTACCTCGATAAAGGCACAAAATTACAAACACCCCCCTCCCCACCCATTGTCTACTTGGTCTCTCCCTCTCCATGCATTGGGAAGGCCCGCCTCCTTTTCCCCAAGTAGAGACCTCCTCTTGCCTCCTGGGGGTTCTGTGTGGGAAGTTTTGCCAAGTTCTATCATTGGTGGGGTTCAGAATGCACTTTGATTGTAAGGGAACTATAAATCCCAGCAACAACAACTCCCAAATATCAAGGTCTATTTTCCCCAAACTCCATCTGCATTCATATTTGTAATGGAGCATATTGAATATTCATGCCATTGAAAAGTTTGGTCCTGATAAAAACCAACATTGTTTCAGTCCACAGTGCTCTCTGGATATAGGTGAACTACAACTCCAAAACTCAAGGTCAATGCCCACCAAACTCTTATAGCATTTTCTCTTGGTAATGGAGTTCTGTGTGGGAAGTTTGTATCTTTCTGCCATTCCTGCCAGGATATCTATGTTGAGTTCATTGAAACAGGCCCAGGTTTCACACTGAGTGTATAAATATATTTTAAAAACATATTAACTATATGTATTACTGTGTTAGAGTATCATTTTGTGTCATTTAGGTTGGTGGCGTGCCCCAGGATTTTGCAAATGTAAAAAGTGTGCCGTGGCTCAAAAAAGGTTGGTAAACACTGCTCTAGAGAGTATTGGCCAGATTCTAGACATAGAACTGCATACGGGACACAGTTTGGGGCACCAAATAATTTGTGGAGGAATTTCGAGTGGAAGGATCCGACGGCGCTGTTATTAGGGGTTAACCAAATGGGCGCTCCATAAAGTAGTTGTGACATCAATATCAAATTGATATTTCCTAAAGCTCCTCAAAATGCATCAGTAATTGCACTCCAAGAAACCTGGGTCCTGAAGGATGTCAATATTCCAGGGTACCGTACATTCAACTTACCAGCCACTAAATCAAAGATCCTTGGTCGCTCAAAGGGGGGTGGTGGCTATAGTGGTCAACCCCCCCTGTTTAAGGAGCTTCACTGGCCTCCATTTATTTTCCGGTCCCAATTCAAGGTGCAGGCGATTACCTATAAAGCCCTAAACGGTTTGGGACCCGCCTACCTTTGTGACCGGATCTCTCTCCATGAACTAGCCCGAACTCTTCAATTTTCGGGGGAGGCCCTCCTTTCGCCCCTGCCAGTCTCACAGACTCATCTGGTGGGCACAAGGAAGAGAGCTCCTCTGTGGCTCCCCGCCTCTGGAACTCATTGCCTGGAGAGATTAGGAAAGCCCCCACTTTGGAAACCTTTTTAAATACACCTTTTCCGCTGCGCCTTTGGAGAGTAGCCACCTAACATTATACTATTACTCTCCTCAATGCTTCTGTCTCCGGAGTACACTCTTCCCCCTTATATGAAGGCCTCTCACAACCCGTGTCTACACGAGCTCTCCTTCGCAAAGAATCTACTCCTGTTATCTCACCCTGAGTTTTAAACATTTTATCTTGTGCATGCGGCCCGCTTTGTCATTTGTGATTTTAAATATTGTATTTGCATATTGTTCTTTTATTTAGATGTCTGTATTTTTATTGTGTTGTTGATGTGTTTTGATTTTTATTTTATTGTAATTTGTTGTTTGGGCCTGGCCTCATGGAAGCCGCCCTGAGTCCCCGTTGGGGAGATGGTGGCGGGGTATACATAAAATTTATTATTTATTTATTTATTCAATTTTATATTCCGCTCCTCCCTGCAGGCTCGGGGCGGATCACACAGCATACAATAAAAACACCAAAATACAACAAGTGTTGAAAATATTAGGAATTACAGATTCCTTAAAACTCAGACAGTGATCGAGCAGAGTACGTTTCCGGCACATTTACTAGCTGAGGACCCGGCGGTGCCCAGGTTAATTGAGGAAGGCCAATTGTGTGGCAAGGTTGGTCCTTATTATTTGGTTATGTGGCTTGCAGTGATCTCTGGAAGTTAGTGAGGGTACTGCGAGCCCCATCGTCCATGGTCCATCCTTCTCCAAACTGCACCAGGATGTAGAATGGGTCATGGGGACTCTGTGTGCCAAGTGTGGTCTTGATCAGTCATTGGATGAGGGTTGCAGCAGTCTATGGAAGTGAGGGAAGGTACTTGAAGTCCCATCATCCGTGGTCTGCCCTCCTTCAAACTGCACCAGGATGTAGAGTGGGTTTTGGGGGTTTTGTGTGCCAAGTTAGGTCTGTATTGGTCATTGGATGAGGGTCACAGTGCTCTCAGGAAGTGAGTGAAGGTACTTCTAGGCCCATCATCCGTGGTCCGTCTCACACAAAACTGCACCAGGATGTAGAGTGGGTCATGAGGGCTCTGTGTGTCAGGTTTGGTCTTGATCAGTCATTGGATGAGAGTTGCAGTGGTCTTGGGAGGTGATTGGAGATACTTCAAGTCCCATCATCAATGGTCTGCCCTCCTCCAAACTGAAGTAGGGTGTAGAGTGGGTCACTGGGGCTCTGTGTGGGCCAAGTGTGGTGTTTATTGGTGTTTGTGGGGGCCCGCAGTGGTCTGTGGGAACAGAGGGGAGTGAAAGTACTACAAATCCCATCATGCATTGTCTGTCCTCCCCCGAACCTCACCAGGATGTGAAGGCAGTCATGGGGGTTATGTGTGCCAAGTTTGGTCTTGATCAGTAATTGGATGAGGGTCGCAACAGACTTGGAAAGTGAGTAGAGGTACTGCAAGTCCCATCATTCATGGTCTGCCCTCCTCCAAACTGCACCAGGACGTAGAGCGGGTAATGGGGGCTGTGTGTGCCAAGTGTGGTCTGTATTGATCCTTTTTGGTGGGCACAGTGGCCTGTAGGAACCGAAGTGTTTGAAAGTAGTACAAATCCCATAATCCGTGGTCCCTCTCCTCCAAACCGCACCAGGATGTAAAGGGGGTCAGGGGGGTTATTTGTACCAAGTTTGGAGCAGGTCCATGACCCGCGCTGGTCGCTGTGGCCTGTGAAAGTGGCAGCCAATCAGAACGCTGCCACATATCCCTCCGCATACACACATACATACACACATACAAACATTCTCTTTTATTATATAAATAGATATAGATTATTATATTATTTTATATTATTTATTTATTTATTATTTCACATTTGTCTGTCGCCCCCCCCCCCCCCCAACGGCTCGGGGCGACTTACAACAGTTCGTAAAATACAATTGTCAGATAACTCATAATAACTCACAGTAATACCATTAAGATGGAATTACAATTAGAACAGTTGAAACAACAAATGGAGTCGCAGTGGGCTGACAGCTAGGCGGTGCGAGCTAAAGTTTCGCTAACTCCGAAGGCTTGTTGGAACAGCAATGTCTTAACTGCTCTCCTGAACGGGAGGAGGCCCTGGGTGGCACGGATGCCGGCGGGCAGTGCGTTCCACATGGTAGGGGCTGCAACAGAGAAAGCCCGGCGGCAGGTTGCGGACAGATGGTAGGTCCTCACATTTGGGATGACCAGGAGGTTTAGCTGCGCAGTGATCTGGTGGGATGATATGGGACAAGGCGGTCCCGCAGGTACACTGGCCCCAGACCATGTAAGGCCTTAAAAGTCAGGACTAACACTTTGAAGGCAATCCGGCATTCAATTGGGAGCCAGTGCAGTTTGCGCAGGATTGGCGTGATGTGGTGGCCAATCGGGACCCCTGCCAGATGCTGCAGCGTTCTGCACCAGCTTGAGTCTCCGGATTACCGGCAGAGGAAGGCCAATGTAAAGAGCGTTACAGTAGTCCAGCCTCGAGATGACCGTGGCTTGGATCACTGTGGCTCCGCGCCTGACAAATAGGGGGCCAGTCCGCCTGGCGAAGATGGAAAAATGCTACCCTGCTGACGCTGGAGACGTGGGCCTCCAACAGGGGGTCCAAGGTTACTCCTAGCTCTTAACAGAGGGGCGGACATAATGTCACGCCGTCCAGGGTTGGAAGCTGAACATCCCTACAGCCCGGAGGACCCAGCCACAGGATCTCCGTCTTTGCCGGATTCACCTTCAACCTACTGGCTCGCAGCCATCCAGTGATGGCCTCAAGGCAACGATGGAAATTATCGGGTACGGATTCGAGGCTGCCCTCCATCTTAAGGATAAGCTGGGTGTATAGCCATTTCATCCAATAGTTAAACTGGAGGCAGCTATAATCTTCCACCATTGGCACAAGCAGTCCGATTAACTTTTGCAACCAGAAAAATAGTAATAATAATAATAATAATAACTTTATTTCTTGTGAGTCGCCCTCCACCGCTGGTGCTCCGGGCGACTTACATCATTTAAAAAAACACATTGTATTTGTTAACACCTATATCCCAAGCAGCCTGGGGGAAAATGAAACAGTATGAATGTTTCATTTGGCCATCTTGATTAGCATTTAATGGCCTAGCAGTTTCAAGGTGCGACTTCCTACTGCCTGGGGGAATCCTTTGCTGAGAGGTGGTTAGCTGTCAAACATATTTGGGTCTATACCAGGCCTGGGCAAACTTGGGCCCTCCAGGTGTTTTGGATTCCAACTCCCACAATTCCTAACAGCCTACTGGCTGTTAGGAATTGTGGGAGTTGGAATCCAAAACACCTGGAGGGCCCAAGTTTGCCCATGCTTGGTCTATACAGTGATTCCGAGCCCTTTGGTGAGTGGATGCAAGCTGATAGTGTAATGTTTATATCCCAAAGGTTAAGGGCTACTTTTCCAATCTTATCTGGCCCCAGTGAGTGGGAGTTGTAGTCTGTTGCACTTGGAAAGGGGTGTGTGTGCTCAGTGTCCCATTGAACTTCCATGTCCCGAATGGGAGGGGGAAGGCTGAGAAGCACTTTGTATGTAGCAGCATCCCATCGCTCAGCAGTGCTGAGCCTGTGCCTTTAAGAAGGGCCTGGTCGGTGGAATCAATTGCAGGAGACTGTTTTGCCTAAAGCCAGTCTGGCTTGAGTTAAGGGAGCCAGCAAGAGGGGTGTGCTGCTCCAGCCCCTTCCCAGCCTGGGGCAAGGAGTTTTCCAGAGGGGGCAGGAACGGAAAAACAGAGGGCCTGGGAAGTTGTGACCCACTTGGGAGCTGGACAGCAGGCGGCGGATCTTCCTGGGTTCTTCTCTGCAGCCGCAGCCCAAGTATGTCAGCAGTGTGTCTGGTTGTGCCAGATGAGGAGAGAGTCTGTGGGGCTGGAGAAGGGTTTTGGCAGGCAGCTGGTTGCAATTGTAGTTGAAGTCCTGGTTGTGCAGAGTTGGGCAAGGCATGCTATATCCTGGGATGGTTTGCATTGGGGGCCTGTGCTGTCCAGCAGGGCTTTCATCCTTTTACAAAATGTGTCCAGAGCAAAGCTTGCCTGGAATTTACCTCCTCTGTGAGCCGGACGAGTGCCTTCTACTCCAGTGTTTCTCAATCTGGGGGTCGGGACCCCTGGGGGGGCTCGTGAGTGCGTGTCAGGGGGATGGCCAAAGGCCATCAGAAAACACAGTATTTTCTGTTGGTCATGGGGGTACTGTGTGAGAAGTTTGGCCCAATTCTACCATTGGTGGGGTTCAGAATGCTCTTTGATTGTAGGTGAACTATAAATCCCAGCAACTACAACTCTGAAATTTCAAGGTTTGTTTCCTCCCCAAACAGCACCAATTTTCACATTTGCGCATATGGAGTATCAATGCCAAGTTTAGTTCAGATCCATCATTGTTTGAGTCCACAGTGCTCTCTTGAGGTAGATGAACTTCAACTCCAAAAACTCAAGGTCAATGCCCACTAAACCCTTCCAGTATTTTCCATTGGTCATGGGAGTTATGTGTGCCATGTTTGGTCCAATTCCATCGCTGGTGGAGTTCAGAATTCTCTTTGTTCGTAGGTGAACTATAAATCCCAGCAAGTACAACTCCCAAATTCCAAGGTCCATTTCCCCCAAACTTCACCAGTTTTCACATTTGTGCATATTGAGGATCTGTGCCAAGTTGGGTCCAGATCCATCATTTCTTGAGTCTACAGTGCTCTTTGGATGTAGGTGAACTAAAACTCCAAAACTCAAGGTCAATGCCCACCAAACCCTTCCAGTATTTTCTGTTGGTTTTGGGAGTTCTGTGTGCCAAGTTTGGATCAAATCCATCACTGGTGGAATTCAGAATGCTCCTTGACTGCAGGTTAACAATAAATCCCAGCAAGTACAACTCCCAAATGACAAAATCAACCCTCGCCCCAACCCCACCAGTATTCAAATTTGGGCATATCGGGTATTTGTGCCAAATTTGGTCCAGATCCATCATTGTTTGAGTCCACAGTGCTCTCTGGATGTAGGTGAACTACAACTCCCAAAACTCAAAGTCAATACCTACCAAACCCTTCCAGTATTTCCTGTTGGTCATGGGAGTTCTGTGTGCCAATACTTCAATTGTTGGTGGAGTTCAGAATGCTCTTGGATGGTAGGTGAACGATAAATCCCAGCAACTACAACTCCCAAATGACAAAATCAACCCTCGCCCCAACCCCACCAGTATTCAAATTTGGGCATATCGGGTATTTGTGCCAAATTTGGTCCAGTGAATGAAAATACATCCTGCATGCCAGATATTTGCATTACGATTCATAACAATTGCAAAATTACAATTATGAAGTAGCAACAAAAATAATGTTATGGTTAGGGGTCACCACAATATGAGGAACTGTATTAAGGGGTCGCGGCATTAGGAAGGTTGAGAATCCCTGGTGTAATCCTATTAAAGATCATCAGGGAACTGTTTATTTTCATCTGCTTGAGCATCACTGCACACCCCAAGGATGATGGCAGCCAAGAACTCATTTTTGGTGCCAGCATTGCATGTGCAAAGAACCGCCCTATTACTCACTGGTCCTCAAGATGAATCACTGACTCCATTACACTGCCATATAAAATCCAGTTTATATGGCAGTGTAAACTCATATAATTCACTTCAAAGCAGATAATCTGGATTATCAAAACAGATCAGGTCAGAAGCCACTTAAGAATATACTGGAAGTCGCTTCTGCTGTGAGAGAACTGGCCGTCTACAGAGACGTTGCCCAGGGGATGCTTGGATGTGTTATCATCCTGCTGGGAGTCTTCTCTCATGTCCCTGCAAGCTATTGCTGACAGACAGGAGCTCACCCCATCTTGAGGATTCAAACCAGCAACCTTCAGGTGAGCAACCCAACCTTCAAGTCAGCAGTCCAGCTGGCACAAGGTTTTAACCCATTGCGGCACTGCGGCTTTGTCTAGATAGGAGTCCACAGTGGCGCAATGGGTTAAACCTTGTGCCAGCTGAACTACTGACTTGAAGATAGGTGGTTCAGTTCATGAGATAGTCTTAGCTCCCATCTTAGCTCCATTCCCATTTGGGGACATGAGAGAAGCCTCTCACAGGATGGTAAAAAATCTGTGTGTCCCCTGGTTTGCAGACAGCCAATTCTCTCAATTGACCAAAAGTTTGGTGGTTCAAATCCGGGGAGTGGGGTGAGCTCCCATCTGTCAGCTCCAGCTTCCTGTGTGGGGACATGAGAGAAGCATCCGGGCGTTCCCTGGGCAACATCCTTGCAGACGGCCAATTCTCTCATACCAGAAGCAACTTGCTTCTGACACCGGGGGATCCAATCAGATTCGCAATTATGTTCTTTGAACTGGATTATCTGAGTCTACACTACCATATAATCCAATTCAAAGCAGATAATCTGGATTTTATATGGCAGTGTAGAAAGTACCAGGGTCACAGCTTGGGAATGTTGCTTTTGCACTGTAACTCTTAGAATTACTCCCACCAGGCAAAACAAGTGCTAACCAAGGATTCGAAGAATTGTAACTTCTCCAAGCTCTTCCGAGCGTGTGATCACCCCCAGCCAGGTTAACAATCACTCTGTGTTCTTGTTCTGATTTTGGCTAAATTTATACCATGTCATTTTATTGAACAAAAAAGGCACAAGGTGACTTACATAAAAGTGATGCAACGCAAAATAAAGGAGAAAATGCAGCGTGTGGGAGGAATGTTTGGAGGCAGGCATGTGCACAGAATCCCATAATCCTGGGAAATTGCTCCCTCTTAGGCTAAATCACGCATTTGTGCAGTGTTTCCCAACCTTCCTAATGCTGCGACCCCTTAATATAGTTCCTCATGTTGTGATGACGACCTCCCCCCCCCCGCCCCAACCATAAGATCATTTTCATTGTTACTTCATAACTGTAATGTTGCTACTGTTATGAATTGTAATGTAAATATCTGATATGCAGGACGTATTTTCATTCACTGGACCAAATTTGGCACAAAGACCCGATACGCCCAAAATTGAATACTGGTGGGATTGATTGTGTCATTTGGGAGTTGTAGTGGCTGGGACTTATAGTTCACCTACAATCAAAGGGCATTCTGAACTCCACCAACGATGGAATTGAACCAAACTTGGCACCATCAGAAAATACTGGTAGGGTTTGTTGGGCATTGACCTTGAGTTTTGGAGTTGTAGTTCACCTACATCTAGAGAGCACTGTGGACTCAAAAAGTGATGGATCTGGACCCAACTTGGCACAGATCCTCAATATGCACAAATGTGAAAAATGGTGAAGTTTGGGGGAAATAGACCTTGGAATTTGGGAGTTGTACTTGCTGGGATTTATAGTTCACCTACGAACAAAGAGAATTATGAACTCCACCAGTGATGGAATTGGACCAAACCTGGCACACAGAACTCCCATGACCAACAGAAAATACTGGAAGGGTTTGGTGGGCATTGACCTTGAGTTTTGGAGTTGTAGTTCACCTACATCTAGAGAGCACTGTGGACTCTAACAATGATGGATCTGGACCAAACTTGGCATGAATCTTCAGTATGCCCAAATGTGAACACTGGTTGATTTTGGGGAAAATCGACCTTGACATTTGAGAGTTGTAGTTGCAGGGATTTATAGTTCACCTTCAACCAAAGAGCATTCTGAACCCCTCCAATGATAGAATTGGGCCAAACTTCCCACACAGAAACCCCATGATCAACAGAAAATACTGTTTTTTCTGATGATTTTGGTGACCTCTTTGACACCCCTTTATTGATTGTGTTCATGTTCTAATTTATTTAATTTAGCAAAAAAGCAATCCAATTTTTTCATGTACTTTATGCACCCTGAGCTTGTGTTTAGAAAAGGAAATGTAAACCAGGTGAATTAATGTGGGTTGCTGTGAGTTTTTCAGGCTGCATGGCCAAGTTCCAGCAGCATTCTTTCCTGACGTTTCCCCTGCATATGTGGCTAATGGCATCTTCGGATGGAAATGAGGCAAGTGGAGAGTATCTGTGGAATGTCCAGGATGGGAGAAAGAACCCTTGTCTGTTTAAAGAAAGTGTGCATGTTACAATTGGCAAACTTGAGTAGCCATGAAGTTTGCAAAGCCAATCAGTGAGGGTATCTACATAAAGGTAGGTTGGCCTTTATTGCTTGGAGGCATCCTCTGTTTGAGAACTGCTAACTGGCACTTGATTTAATGTGTTGTCGAAGGCTTTAACGGCTGGAATCACTGGTTTGCTGTGAATTTTCCTTGCTCTCTGGCCATGTTCCAGAAGCATTCTGTCCTGACATTTCGCCCACATCTATAGAAGGCATCCTCAGAGGTTGAGGGGTCTGTTGGATTAGCAAGTTAGGTTTATATAGCTATAGAATTTCCACGGTGGCCAACTAACACCTCCCAACAAAGGATTCCCGAGGCAGGAAACAGCTGGGCTTTGAAGTTGCAAGGCCATTCAATGCTAATCAAGATGGCCAGTTGCAACAATCACACTTGCCTCAAGCAGACAAGAGTTATTTTTTCCCATCCTGGACATTCTACAGATATGTAAACTTCATTTTCTGGGGGCATCCTTTGTTGGGAAGTGCTAGCCGGCCCTAATTGTTTCTTCTGTGTTTCACCTGCACATGAGGCTGGCATCATCAGAGATTCCTTTGGAATGAGGACAGTGAAGTGTGTGTGTGTGTGTGTGTGTGTGTGTGTACACACACACATACTAGGCCTGGGCAATCATGATTCTAAATGGTTCTAAAGTATTTACAAAACTAAAGTTCTGGTGGTGAACACTAGGTGGCGCTGGTGCTTTGCTTCTACAGTGTTGCTAAAGTTCTGGCGGTGAACACTAGGTGGCGCTGGTGCTTTGCTTCTACAGTGTTGCTAAAGTTCTGGCGGTGAACACTAGGTGGCGCTGGTGCTTTGCTTCTACAGTGTTGCTAAAGTTCTGGCGGTGAACACTAGGTGGCGCTGGTGCTTTGCTTCTACAGTGTTGCTAAAGTTCTGGCGGTGAACACTAGGTGGCGCTGGTGCTTTGCTTCTACAGTGTTGCTAAAGTTCTGGCGGTGAACACTAGGTGGTGCTGGTGCTTTGCTTCTACAGTGTTGCTAAAGTTCTGGCGGTGAACACTAGGTGGTGCTGGTGCTTTGCTTCTACAGTGTTGCTAAAGTTCTGGTGGTGAACACTAGGTGGTGCTGGTGCTTTGCTTCTACAGTGTTGCTAAAGTTCTGGCGGTGAACACTAGGTGGCGCTGGTGCTTTGCTTCTACAGTGTTGCTAAAGTTCTGGCGGTGAACACTAGGTGGTGCTGGTGCTTTGCTTCTACAGTGTTGCTAAAGTTCTGGTGGTGAACACTAGGTGGCGCTGGTGCTTTGCTTCTACAGTGTTGCTAAAGTTCTGGCGGTGAACACTAGGTGGCGCTGGTGCTTTGCTTCTACAGTGTTGCTAAAGTTCTGGTGGTGAACACTAGGTGGTGCTGGTGCTTTGCTTCTACAGTGTTGCTAAAGTTCTGGCGGTGAACACTAGGTGGTGCTGGTGCTTTGCTTCTACAGTGTTGCTAAAGTTCTGGTGGTGAACATTTCAGAATTCTAACAAAACTTTCAAAACTTCATTATTATTTCATTATTGGCGATTTTAAAAACAGAACCAATTAGGAACTGCCATTCATAACGAAATTTTGGAAGTTTTGTTAGAGTTCTGAAATGTTCACCAACAGAACTTTAGCAACACTGTAGAAGCAAAGCACCAGCGCCACCTAGTTTTCACCACCAGGACTTTAGTTTTGTAAGTACTTTAGAACCATTTAGAACCATGACTGCCCAGGCCTAATACATACATGCATATGTACATACCTGTGGAATAAAGTCCAGGTTGAGGGGAAAACCCTTCTCCAAAGAAAGTGTGCATGTTGCAACTAGCAAGCTTGAATAGCATTGAGTAGCCATGAAGTTTGCAAAGTCAATCAGTAAGGGGATCTACATAAAGGTAGCCTGGCCTCTGTTGCCTGAGGCCATCCTCTGTTTGGGAGGTGTTAACTGGACCTCGATTGTTACTTGTCTGGAGTTCTCCTGTTTCTGAGTGGTGGTCTTTATTTACTATCTTGATTTTGGTGTTTTTACATACTGGTAGCCAGATTTTTGTTCATTTTCATGGTTTCCTCCTTTCTGTTGGTAACCATCCAGTTGCTCAGCATATCTGGCCTCCTAGCCAAGGCTTGGAAGAGTCTGAGAATGTAGCCCAGTGTTTCCCAACCAGTGTGCCGTGAGTGATCATCATTCCTAGCAGCCTCAGGCTTTTTTCCCCCCCCCCCCCCCTCAGCCATTTAAGCAGGAAAGGGCCTCACGTTGTTAGGAATGTTTAAGTCCAAAGCACTCAGAGGGCCGAAGTTTCCCCATGCCTGTTTTAGGGACCTTAAAGTGGTGAGCCTCCTCCCAACATTGTGATTCTGGATAGAAAACAAACAACAACATAACATAACATTGTTTGAGTCCACAATGCTCTCTGGGTGTAGGTGAACTACAACTTCCAAACTCAAGGTCAATTCCCAAGCAAACCCTTTCAGTACTTTCTGTTGGTAATGAGAGTTCAATATGCCAAGTTTGGTTCAATTCCATTGTTGCAAGAGTTCAGGATGCTCTTTGATTGTGTGTTAACTAGAAATCCCAGAAACTGTAACTCCCAACTGTCAAGGTCTATTTTCCCCAAACGCCATCTGTGTTCACATTTGGGCATATTGAGTATTCATGCCAAGTTTGGTCCTGATCCAATATTGTTTGAGTCCACAGTGCTCTCTGGATATAGGTGAACTACAACTCCAAAACCCAAGGTCAATGCCCATCAAACACTTATAATATTTTCTCTTGGTTATGGGAGTTCTGTGTGGGAAGTTTGTGTCTTTCTGCCATTCCTGCCAGGATATCTATGTTGTGTTCATCGAAACAGTCCCAGGTTTCACACTGAGTGTATAAATACAGTTAAAAACATATTAACTATATGTATTACTGTGTTAGAGTGTCATTTTGTGTCATTTTGGTTGGTGGTGTGTCCCAGGATTTTGTAAATGTAAAAAATGTGCCGCGGCTCAAAAAAGGTTGAAAAACACTGTTGTAGCCGATTGAGCCGATCCCTATCAACAGATCACTTCTAGCCCTTTTCATCTTCCCCAGGAAGGGCTCTTAAAAACAAAGCAATAAATAGACAAATAAATAGATTAGCAACTCAAGCTACTCCAAAAGACTCTGGCTGACAAGAGGTGAGGCCATTGCAACATATGTATTTTCTGCAGGGAAAATTCATCCTCTCCTCCAGGTAGTTTGTGAGGATTTCCAGTTAAACTCAGAAGATGGGTTGCTGTGAGTTTTCTGGGCTGTACGGCCATGTTCCAGAAGCGTTTGTTTTGCCCACATCTATGGCAGGCCTCCTCAGAGGTCGTGAGGTCTTCAAAGCCTGGCTGCTTCCTTCCTGGAGGCATATTTTGTTGGGAGGTGTTAGCTGGCAAGTGAGGCAAGTGAGAGTTATATATCAGTGGAATGTCCAGGGTGGCCAACTAACACCTCCCAACAAAGGATTCCCCCGGCTTTGAAGCTGCAAGGCCATTCAATGCTCATCAAGGTAGCCAATGGCAACATTCTCACTTGCCTCAAGCAGACAAGAGTTCTTTCTCCCACCCTGGACATTATTCCACAGATATATCAACCCCACTTGCCTAGTTTCCAACAGACCTCACAACCTTTGAGGATGCCTACCATAGATGTGGGTGAAACATCAGAAGAGAATGCTTCTGGAACATGGCCATACAGCCAGGAAAACCATAGCAACCCAGTGATTCCAGCCATGAAAGCGTTCGACAAACTCAGAAAAGGTAGGAAAAGATGGGAAGATGATATAATTGTCCTGGTAATAAAAATGCCCTCTGTTTCCCCTTCTCTCTGTGATCTCTGTCCCTGTGCACTATTATATTGGCCTTAGAGCAGTGTTTTTCAACCTTTTTTGAGCCGCGGCACATTTTTTACATTTACAAAATCCTGGGGCACACCACCAACCAAAATGACACAAAATGGCACTCTAACACAGTAATGTAATGTAATACATAAAGTTAATATGTTTTTAAATGTATTTATACACTCAGTGTGAAACCTGGACCTGTTTCGATGAACACAACACAGATATCCTGGCAGGAATGGCAGAAAGACACAAACTTCCCACACAGAACTCCCATAACCAAGAGAAAATACGATAAGAGTTTGTTTGGGTTTTTGAGTTGTAGTTCACCTATATCCAGAGAGCACTGTGGACTCAAACAATGATGGATCAGGACCAAACTTGGCATGCATACTTAATATGCCCAAATGTGAACACAGATGGAGTTTGGGAAAAATAGACCTTGACATTTGGGAGATACAGTTTCTGGGATTTATAGTTAATACTCAATCAAAGAGCATCCTGAACTCTTGCAACAATGGAATTGAGCCAAACTTGGCATATTGAACTCACTTTACCAACAGAAAGTACTGAAAGGGTTTGCTTGGGAATTGACCTTGAGTTTGGAAGTTGTAGTTCACCTACACCCAGGGAGCACTGTAGGCAGGAGGGGGAAGAAAGGGTATTGGACGTTCCAATTTTCCATGGCACACCTGATGATCGCTCACGGCACATTAGTGTGCCACGGCACACTGGTTGGGAAACACTGCCTTAGAGGTTTGATAATGTGAAAAGCCATTGACCCCAACTGACAGTCGCATTTGGGATTTTTGCATTTGCCACTGGGCCAGCTCTTGTCAAGGGGAATCATTCCTAGCTTCAAAAATGATACACCCAAAGTGCCACAAGAAATGGGAGGTTGGTTTAGAACAGCAATTCCCATGAGTCTAGTAATTCTCAACCTTCCTAATGCCACGACCCCTTAAAACAGTTCTTCATGTTGTGGAGACCCCCAAACATAACATTATTTTCATTGCTATTTCATAACTATTTTGCTATTGTTATGAATTGTATTGTGAATATCCGATATGAAGGATGTATTTTCATTCACTGGACCAAATTTGGCACAAATACCCGATGCACCCAAATTTGAATACTGGTTGGGTTGGGAGAATTGATTTTGTCACTTAGGTGTTGTAGGGATTTATAGTTCACCTACAATCAAAGAGGATTCTTGTCAGAATATAAAGATATAAAACAATTGTTTGAGTTGTGAGTATCTATATCTTTTGGTTTATGTGCTGTAGTAGGACTATTGTAGGTGTGTCTAAAAAAGTGCAGCTGAGTTTGCCTGACTCCAGTAGGGTGTGGTAGCTGTGTTTGTATAAATCTCCTATGTTACAGTTAGGCGTTAGGCTTTTGCAGGCTTTTACTGGATATGCTGGAGGCTCTTACTGTCTATGCTGGCTATTTTGCTGGCTGGAGTTCCTGGCTGATGTACTGGCTGTTGCTGATTTGCTGATTTGCTGAATGGCTCGAGAGTAGCTTTGGAAAAGCTGCTGGAGCTGGAGCTGCAAGGAAAGCCTCGAGATAAGCTTTGGAGAAATGCATTTATAAGCTTGGAGGAATGGATTCCTATACTGCTATAATGCTGGAGCTTGCTTTCATAAACTGCTGTAATGCTGGAATGGTGACAGGTATGCTGGGAGCTGCAATACTGTGTGAGTTAACACAGAAGCCTGTTGCTGAAGAATATGTGGGAGTGTATTGAAGAAGAACTCTGTTGTATGTTTGTTTTTTCTTTTCCCACAAGGACTATTTATCTAAAGAGTATGTTGCTGATTTATTGTTTATTTGGAGCTATATTTGTAAATTAAAGTTTGTGCATATTTTTACAAGAAGCCAAACTTTGTTCTTTTTGCTTCTGTTTGCTCAAATAACCATCAACCACCTTCTGCTGATTCTCTGCACCAGTGGATATAGAGGATTACATGTCCCATTATCCCATCTCCAATGGTCAATTCTGTACTCCACCAATGATGGAAGGGGACCCAGTCGATATTGTTTACCTTGACTTTCAAAAGGCTTTTGACAAAGTCCCTCACCAAAGGCTCCTAAATAAGCTCTTCAGCCATGGAATCAGAGGACAGGTCTTGTCCTGGATTGGAACCTGGCTAAACTGTAGGAAACAAAGGGTGGTAATAAACGGACATTTCTCTGGGTGGAAAGAGGTGAGAAGTGGCGTACCCCAAGGTTCAGTTTTGGGTCCGTTACTTTTTAATTTATTCATTAATGATCTGGATGTAGGAGTGAATTCTGAGGTAGCAAAGTTTGCAGGCGACACTAAATTGTTCAGGGTAGTTAAAAATGAAACTGATTGTAAAGAGCTCCAGAAAGATCTCTCAAAATTGAGTGAATGGGCAACAAAGTGGCAAATGCATTTTAACCTAAACAAGTGTAAAGTCATGCACATCGGGGCAAAGAACCCCAACTACACCTACCAATTGATGGGGTCAAAGCTTTCCGAGACAAACCAGGAAAGGGATCTTGGGGTTTTGGTGGACAGCTCAATGAAGATGTCAACCCAGTGCGCAGCAGCAGTAAAAAAAAGCAAATTCTATGCTTGGCATGATCAGGAAGGGAATCGAAAATAGGTCATCAAATGTTGTATTGCCTCTCTACAAATCTATGGTGAGGCCACATCTGGAGTACTGTGTACAATTCTGGTCACCGCACCTCAAGAAGGATATAACGGAACTGGAAAAGGTACAGAAAAGGGCAACAAGAATGATCCAAGGGATGGAGCAGCTCCCCTTACGAAATCAGGTTGCAACGCCTTGGTCTTTTCAGCCTTGAAAGACGGCGTTTAAGAGGTGACTTGATCGAAGTGTATAAAATCATGCATGGGATAGAAAAGGTGAATAAAGAAAAATATTTTCTCTGTCACACAACACTAGGACTAGGGGCACTCCTAAAGCTCCAAGGTAGGAAGGTTAGGACTAATAAAGGGAAATATTTCTTCACCCAGAGGGTCATTGGGTTATGGAACTCACTTCCAGAGGAGGTTGTGACAGCTGTCAGCCTGGACAGCTTCAAGGCAGGATTAGACAGATTCATGGATACCAAGGGAATCAGTAGCTACTGAAATGGACATCCAAGTGCCACCTCTGTGTTGATGGAGGCAGGCAGGATTTTCCCGGGTACTGGTTGTGGGGGTCGGGAGCAGGTGAGGTTTTGCCCTCCTTTCTGCTAGAGATCCCTGTGTACAACTAGTGGGCCACTGTGTGACACAGAATGCTGGACTGGATGGGCTTAGGCCCGATTCAGCATGGCTCTTCTTATGTTCTTATGGAATTGAACCAAACTTGGCAAACAGAACTCCCACAGCCATCGGAAAATACTGGAAGGGTTTAGTGGGCATTGACCTTGAGTTTTGGAGTTGTAGTTCACCTACATCCAGAGAACACTGCGGACTCAAACAATGATGGATCTGGACCAGACTTGGATGAATACTCAAAATGCTCAAATGTGAACACTGGTGAAGTTTGGAGAAAATAGACCTTGACATTTGGGAGTTGTACTTGCTGGGATATATAGTTCGCTTACAGTAAAAGAGCATTCTGATTTCCACCAATGATCGAATTGGGCCAAACGTCCCACACAGAACCCCCATGACCAACAGAAAATACTGTGTTTTCTGATGGTCTTTGGCGACCCGTCTGACATCCTCTTGCGAGGTTGAGAAATGCTGCATTAGTCCCAGGTAACATAGCAGAGAGAAAGCTAAAGTTTGCAAATAGCCAGAAGTTACAAGGCTTGGGAAGGCAATTCTCGGCAAGTTGCATATCGCAGGATCTCAGAAGAAACATGAGTGAGTTAGAGACTGTGGTTATGTATTATCTCAGTCGAACAGAAAAGGAAAGAAGATGGAGCAGGAGACAAAAATAAATTTCACCATATCAAGGAACTGCAAAATCATCTGCATAATGATGCACAGAAGGGCACAAGTGTCCTTTTGCGTTAATGTTTGGGTGGGGTGAACGGAGCCACATTTCTGCATCGGAGCTCATTAGACTGATCTTGAGTATATGAAATTGTACAAAAATGTGGCAAGGAAGGTGTTAATATGTAGAAGCTGTGAAATATGGAGCCCCTTCTCTCTCTCTGAAACCATCTGTTTCCAGTCCTCCTCCTTGCTTCTATTTGAATCCCAGGCCTTGACAAATAAAAGCCTGTTTGGACTGGCAATAAAAATGTTCCCCAGTGCTTGCTGTATTCAAAAGAGGAGGGGGCTGGTGTTGAACAGGGTCCCGTGGTCAAATGGAGTGGAAAGAGAAGGGATGAGAGTATTTGCCAAAGTATGGTTGAATTCTCTTCTGTATCCATTGCAAGGGAGCGAGGTTGACATCTCAGGCAGCCAACACCAAAGATTTGTGTTTTCAGTGCATTTTGCTCACTAGTTAACAGGTGCCCTCCTTAAGTGTGTGTTGATGGGTGCTTTTAGGTCACCCATGCTGAAATAGGATTGTGCTCCTTCATCCATTCACTTCCTATCTATCTATCTATCTATTTATTTATTTGACTTATACACCGCCACTCCTGGAGGCTCGGGGTGGTTTACAACAGGAACATAGGGATACAAACAGATAAAAGCGAGAGTAAAACACAAGTTAAAACTCTAAAATCATCCAAAGGCCTGCCGGAACAGGTATGTCTTGTACGCTCTGTGAAAGGTATTCAGCTTTCGCAGGGCCCGCGTCTCAGGCGGTAAAGCGTTCCATAATACTGGGGCGATAATGGAGAAGGCACTTCGGCGAGTTTTTGTCAGGTGAAAAGATTTCATGCTGGGGATGTCCAGAAGGTTCTGGTCTTCTGGCCGTAGTGATCTCGGGGGGTTATATGGAACCAGGCGATCCTGTAGGTACACTGGCCCCAGACCATGTAGGGCCTTGAAAGTAAGAACTAACACCTTGAAAGTGATCCGGTGTTCAATTGGCAGCCAGTGCAGGTCCTGCAGTATTGGTGTTATACGGCGGCTTACAGGTTCCCCCGCGAGCAACCAAACTGCAGCGTTCTGCACTAGCTTAAGTTTCCGGATCACGGACAAGGGTAGGCCAATGTAAAGAGCGTTACAGTAGTCAAGTCTTGAGATCACTGTGGCCTGGATTACTGTGGCTAGGTCGTTCCGAGACAGATAGGGGGCCAGACGCCTCGCCTGTCGCAGATGGAAGAACGCGGTTCTGCTGACAGTGGAGATTTGGATCTCCATTGACAGCAGGGGGTCCAAATGGATGCCCAGGCTTTATACTGATGATGAAGGGCGTAATACCTCGCCATCCAGGATCGGCAGTTGGATTTCCCTATCGCCTGGGCGACCCAGCCAAAGGATCTCCGGCTTCGCCTGATTCACCTTCAATCTGCTGGCTCGCAGCCATCCAGTAACGGCTTCAAGGCACAGATGGAAATTATTGGATACAGCATCTGGCCTGCCCTCCATCCTCAGAATGAGCTGAGTGTCATCAGCGTACTGGTGACACTCAAGCCCAAAGCTTCGCACCAGTTGAGCGAGTGGTCGCATGTAGATGTTAAATAACAAGGGGGAGAGAATGGCTCCCCGAGGGACCCTGCACGGTAAGGGGGATCCCCCAGAGGTCAACCCTCCCCTTTGTACTCGCTGCTTCCGATTGTGGAGGAAAGAGGACAGCCAAGTCAGAGCTGTCCCTCTCACTCCAGCCACGGCAAGGCGGTGCGTCAGAAGATCATAATTGACTGTACATGAAATGGTATAGGAGCTAGAAAAAGTCTCGAACCAGCTTTGAATTCAAATCTCATTCATAGTCACCGGCATGTCCACATGGGTGCCTTTTTTATTACCTCCCCCGCCATAGAGATACCTATTGATCTACTCACATTGCTGTTTTTGGACTGCTAGGTAAGCAGGAGCAGGACTCCTGGTGGAAACTCATCCCAACTTGGGCTTGAACTGTTGACCTTTCAGTCAGCAAGATTTTCTGCAGCTGTGCTAAAGTTTAGCCCTTGTTCTAAGGTGGAGAGAATGCCATAGTGGTTTGAGCATTGGACGACAACTCTGGAGACCAGGAATTGAATTCCTGCTCCATCATTGAAATTCATTGACTGACCTTGAACAAGTCACATTCTCTCGGCCTCATAAGAGCCTCCTCGGAACCATTCTTGCCAAGAAAACCCCATGATATCTTTGCCTTAGGCTTGTTGTCGGTTGGCCATTACTTCGAGGCACACAACAACAAAATGTGTTGATCCACCACTATGTCGAAGCAAAAGTCTTCTTACTGATTTTATTATTGTAATTGTTTGTAGCGGCATTGTACCATCCTGCGTCCGCCTTCTGGGGTGGAGAAGTGATGGGATAGAAATACCAGAAATAAATAAATAAATAATTCCTGGCCATTGCGGTTTGCGACTCATTGGCGTTGAATTGCAGTAAAATCTGTTGGACCTACTTCCCCAAATTAATCTCCATTAAGAAGACTTGGGTCAGAGCAGGATGACACACGCTTCCAGGTGATGTTGGCCTGTAACCCCCAGTACTCCTATGCTGTTGATGGCGATCAATGCCTGGAGAAGGCTTTTATGTCTGGAATCAGTGGGTTGCTGTGAGTTTGCTGGGCTGTCTGGCCATTTTCCAGAAGCATTCTCTCCTGAGGTTTCGCCCACATACATGGCAGGCATCCTCAGAGGTTGTGAGGTGTTTTGGAAACTAGGCAAGTGAGGTTTATATATCTGTGGAACAATGTCCAGGGTGAGAGAAAGAACTCTTGTCTGCTTGAGGCAAGTGTGAATGTTGCAATTGGCCACCTTGATTAGCATTAAATGGCCTTGCAGTTTCAAGGCCTCGCTGGTTGCTGCCTGGAGAAATCCTTTGTTGGCCCCTTGTGAGGACTCGCCCATTCTGTGCTAGGCCGAGACCAGCATAGTAGTTTGGCATCCATGGTTAAACAGGAAGGCCAGGAAAGGGGGAGTGGCTTGGATCCTTCTCAGGGAGGGAGAGAGAGAGCTGCCTGAGATTGGCTCAGAGCTGAGGGGAGGAGCCGAGCTGCTTAGGAGGGAAAGAGTGTAGCTTATTTAGGAGTCTCTTGTCAGAACTCAGAGAGAGGAGTCTTTGGACAGAGCTGAGAGTGAGCGGTCAGAGAGAGACAGTTGTCTTGAAAGCTGACTGGAAAAGTGCTGTGGGATAGCTGACAGGCAGTCAGTCACAGGCTTTTTGGGGATCTCTAGGGCTTAGAGATTAGCTCACTTCTCTGAGGAAGCCAGCTACAGGATAACTCTAGGGAAGAGAGTTAGTAGCTAGGGTGCCTCTAGAAAGACTGAGTGTTAGCTCAGGGAGTTACTAGTTTAGCTAGTGGACAACTACTCACTACTAGTCAGCGACATTAGAGTGAGGAAGGTTAGATAGACAAGTTTAGAACTGTCTAGTGTTGTAACTAAGATCTAAGAAAGTAATCTATAGTAACCAACACGCTCTAGTACATTTCTGTTAACCATTACGCTATTGTGCCTCACTTGAAAACCATTACGCTCTGTGCCTTTCGAAAGCCTGTTAAGTTAATAAAAGTTTGTTAACTTTTAAGAAAAGCCTCCATTGTGCCTCTACATCTGAGTGTGCCAGTTCCCACCTTCCCACCGTTCCAGGAAAGGGGGAAAGATGTTTACCTCAGAATCCCCTCCGTTTGTGTATTAGAAAGGAGCCTAGCTGAAATATTATTTTAAAAGAAAATCCCAAAGAGTAAACTTTAGGTTGGTGGTAGCGTTCCTAATAATTTTAAGCCCAAGTCATCACACCCCTCAACCTCTGAGGATGCCTGCCGTAGATGTGGGCAATACGTCAGGAGTGCATGCTTCTGGAACATGGCCATACATCCTGGAAAACTCACAGCAACCCAATATCTGGAGAGCTATGTGATGTTCTTATCTCTGCCATTAAGAATTAGCAGCCAGACATGAAAGGAGGAAAAAGTGCAAAGTCAAGTTGCACCTGTGAAGTTGTGGGAACACAGTGGAATTGGCAGCTTTCTGGTGCTGGACCCACAAAAGACAACTCCACCAAACAAGGCGAGAATGTTTCCGGTTTGTGTGAAATACTAGAACTTTGTATCTTGACTGAAGGCAAGACTCCTTGCACTGGCCTCAATTGTGTGCATTTCCAAGGCTTTTGGATTTCCAGCTGCTGGTTCTTCCCTCCCAGAGAGCCGTGTGTCGTTGGCATGATGCGTTGCCACCCTGCCTGGGTGGATGAATTGGCACCCAAATACCCGCGAGGGATGGGCTCCCTTCGCAGCCACCCAGGAAGCAGCTCTGCCAAGGGATGCGGAGTACTGATCCAATTTGCCTTTGTTTCCATAGCAACTTCCCAGGGCTTTCTGGTACTCTGTCTTAACAGAGATGGGGGAGGCAGCGGCCTATGCAAGAGAGGGATGCAGATCCTCCTCCTCCCAATTTCCCCTCAAATTGGACACCGAGGCTCGGGCTTTCCAAAAAGAACCATGCCCAAAACCCCACTTTCAAGCCCACCCGGGAAGGGACTCTTTCCTGCCACCGTCTCTTCATTCTTTCCCAACTGGCATCTGCTGGTGTCTGTTCTGCCTCCCACATGCAGCCAGTTATTCTCTGTACCACCCCAGCTTCATCTGTCAGAGCGAGGATGTGATGGATCGTAATGACGGGCAAAATTGAAAGCTAATAGCGGCGTTTAAATGAAAGCAGGTTCTTGTCGGTAGGTTGGCATTTCCGTCTGATTCCGCTGCGGAGGTCTTGATCTTGCACCAGTATTGCACTCAGAGTGGCCTACCTAGTGCAATACTAGCACCTTGGCTTTGACCCTAGTGATTCTCCAAAACTGGAGACACCAAGGATTGAGCTTGGCTCCTTTTCCACAGAGAGGCATGTGCTCGACTGCTGAGTGGCGGTCACTGGTGCGGTGTTTGATTCTGAAACACAGGAGCATCTCCGGATCCCATGTATAGAGCCAGGCCTCCAAGGAGACTGCACAAACCACGTGCAGCAGCACTGATCCTCAGTAACAGTCCATGTCTAGCCATCTCCATCTCCACCAGTAGTAAGTCCTTTGCACAAAGTTGGATATTTAAAAACGAGTCACGCCAACAATGCTTTGAATCGTAATTGGAATATTATAGCAGTGTCCCAACAGAGCGTTGCTCCTGGGAAAAGGAGCCCCCAGTGGCACAAAACCCTTGTGCCAGCAGGACTAAAGACCGGCAGGTTTGAATCCGGGGAGAGTGTGGATGAGCTCCTTCTGTCAGCTCCAGCCAGGGGCGGATCTTAGTGGAGGCAAATTAAGCGGCCGCCTCAGGGCGCCACGTGGCCAAAGGGCGCATCCAGGGCCGGGTCCCATACCCCCAGGGGTGCCGGCAGGGTAGGAGGAAGGTTCGCGCAGGGCGAGAGGGGGGGGGCAGAGGCGCGTGCCTTTCCCTTCTCCCTGCCTCATCCCTCACCCTGCGCACCCTTCCCCCCGCCCCTGCCAAGGATAACCTTGCGCAGGGCAAGAGAGAAGGGGCAGAGGTGCCTGCCTTTCCCATCTCCCTTGCCCCCCGCACATCTCCTCCCTCTGTTGCCGCTGCTGCTGCCGGTGCACGAGGGCAAGGGAGGAGGCCACGTGGGTGCCCTTACCTGGGGGCCGGGAGCAGGACTGAGTGGCCAGACGAGCCTGCCAGCCAGAGGGCACCTAGCCCAACCCCCGGGCCCTTACTCCCTAAATTAGCCTAGACCTGATACACACACATATATACATACACAGAAAAAGAATAGGAAGAGGGGAGGGAAAAGGGTGAGAAGGGAGGAAGGGGAAGGTAAGAAGGGGAAAGAGAATAGGAAGGGGGCAAGGGAAAGGGTGAGGGGGAAGGAAGGATGGGGAATGTACAGACCCACACAAAGAATAGGAAGGGGGAGGGAAAGGGGTGAGGTCCTTCCACACAGCCCTCTATCCCACAATATCTGCTTTGAATATCTGAGTCCACACTCAGAGAATGTGGGATTTTCTGCCTTGATATTCTGGGGTATAAGGCTGAGAAGGAAGGAAGGTGAATAGATATAGACACACACACACACACACACACACAAAGAGAATAGGAATAGAGCAGGGAAAATGGTGGGAAGGCATATATATATGGCATGGGCCAACTTCAGCCCTCCACGTGCTTTGGACTTCAACTCCCACAATTCCAAACAACCAGTAGAAAGTCCAAAATACCTGGAGGGCCCAAATTTGCCTATGCACCCAATCCATATCTATCTATCTATCTATCTATCTATCAGTGATTGGTTGGGGGGCGCCAAAATACTGTTCGCTTAGCATTTAAAATTACCTAGGTCCGGCCCTGGCTCCAGCTCCCCATGCGGGGACATGAGAGAAACCTCCCACGAGGATGGTAAAACATCAAAACATCTGGGCATCCCCTGGGCAACGTTCTTGCAGATGGCCAATTTTCTCACACCAGAAGCAACTTGCAGTTTCTCAAGTCGCTCCTGACACGGAAAAAAAAATCTTGGGAAAACACCCCTCTCCATTTACTGTGAGTGTTGCAACAAGGACGAGAGCAGGGAGACACAAAGCCGCAAAGTTTGCTGATGGTGCCAACCCAAAAGCCCCCATGTCTCTGTCCTACATGTTTTAATTACTCACATGACATGTTTCTCAGGGGTGCATCTCTACTGTGGACTGAATGGAGCTTGACACCACTTCAACAACCATGGCACATTGCTGCCAAATCATGGGAGTTGTAGTTTTGTAAACTCTTGGGTCCTTTCTGCCAAATATTGCTGGGGGAAGCGATCGGAGGTCAAGCATCAGATATGCGTTGCGCATTTTGACTTAAGTATCCAGCCTTTGTGAAAAGAAAATGCAGAGCTGAACCCCTGTGTTCCCATTCTTACCTGCAGTACAGACTGTGCTCTGCACATGCCCTGGGGAAACCTTGGTCCTTCTTGATTGCAGACTGTTGCTGAAGGCTTGCATTGAGTGCATAATGCCGCTTTAACTGCCAAGGCTCAATGTTATAGGTCCCTGGGAGTTGTAGTTTGGTGAAGCTCCAACATGCTTGGGCAGAGGAGGCTCAAGGCCTTGCAAAGGTTTGCCCTTTAAACATTAGTTGATATGTTAGAAATATTCATGACCTTTTAGGAGCTTGAAAATAGATTATTTTTGGTGGCATTTATGTTGTATTGTTACTGTTTTAATAATCATGTTAATGGTAGCTTTGCCCCACTTATGTGAGTGTCTGTTTGTTTATTATTGTTTGTTTATATTCTGGATTTTCTCTAAAATAAAACAAAACCCACACACACACATTTGGCCGACAAAATCTCGAAGCTCCGCCGGGACATCCCAGCCACAATTGATACAGTAAGTGAACTCGAGACTCCGTTGCCGCTCGGTGGGTGCACCTTCGACCGATTCCAACTGCTGGACACAGCAGCTGTCGATGAGCTACTGGTTGCAGCTAGACCAACTACATGCTCCCTTGATCCGTGCCCTTCTTGGCTAGTCTAGAGCATGTCTCCCAGGCAGCGTCACAGGCCTGGCGTGACGCCCTGTTGGCGCCGCCTACTCCTCTTTTTGGCGCCCCCGCCCTTCCTAGGGCTGGAGGGCAGAAGCGGCACCTGCCACAGGCCTGGCGTGACGCGCTGCCCTTGGCGCCGCCTACTCCTCCTTTTGGCCCCCACCCTTCCTAGGGTGGGGAGCCGCCAAAAAAGGGCAGAAGCGCAAGGGCAGCGTCACAGGCCTGGCATGACGCGCTGCCCTTGGCACCGCTACCTCCTCCTTTTTCGGGCGCGGAGAGGGACGGAGGGGGGTGCAGGAGGAGGAGCTAGCTCTCTTCCTCCTCCCTGCCCCGCCTCCCTCCCCCAAATTTAAAAATGTCGGCTGGGGCATAGCTGGGGGCCGTGCTTAACAGGCTGGGGCGGATCGGCCCCAGGGCCGCCAGTTGACAGCCCTGAGCTAGCAGGAGGGGCTACGAGACCCCCTGTGTAGGATAATCAACAGCTCCCTTGAGCAAGGAGTGTTTCCAGGGGGTTTGAAAGAGGCCATGGTAAGACCGCTACTGAAGAAACCGAATTTAGATAGTTCGGTTCCCTCCAATTACCGCCCAGTCTCGATTTTGTCGTTTCTGGGCAAGGTGATTGAGAGGGCAGTAGCGGATCAGCTGCGACAGTTCTTAGACGACACAGCTGGACTCGATCCCTTCCAGTCTGGCTTCCGTATTGGGCATGGGACGGAGACCGTGCTTGTCTCCATTATAGACCAACTCCGCTGCCAGCTTGACCAGGAGGGGGCAGCGCTGCTTGTGTTGTTAGATCTCACAGCAGCCTTTGACACGGTAGATCATGCACTACTGACTCACTGTTTAGCCGTGACAGGAGTTAGGGGGACTGCCCTTAAATGGGTGGCCTCCTTTCTCCAAGATCGGGGACAACATGTGGAGAGGGAGGGGTGGTTTCTGGAAGACTCCCTCTAAGTTGCGGGGTCCCCCAGGGTGCCATCCTTTCCCCTTTATTGTTTATTATCTATGTGCGTCCACTGGCCCAACTGGTTCACGTCTTTGGTCTGGAGTGCCATCAGTATGCTGATGACACCCAGCTGGTGCTGAGAATGGATGGCAGGCCGGATACTGTAACCGATTGTTTCCATCAATGCCTAGAAGCCGTGACTAGATGGCTGCGTGCCAGCTGGTTGAAGGTGAATCCGTCGAAGACGGAGATCCTATGGCTGGGTCGCCCTGGGTTGGATGGATGCCGGCTGCCTACCCTGGACGGCGAGTTTTTAAGCCCGTCGTCTTCAGTAAGAGGCCTAGGTGTCCAATTGGACCCGCTGCTATCCATGGAGATGCAAATCTCCACGGTATGCAGGACCGCATTTTTCCATCTACGACAGGCTAGGTGGCTGGCTCCCTACCTGCCCTGGCTACGGTGATCCAGGCAATGGTCATCTCGAGACTGGACTACTGTAACGCCCTCTACATTGGCCTTCCTTTGTCATCAATCCGGAAACTCAAGCTGGTGCAGAATGCTGCTGCTCGACTGCTGGTGGGAGCACCTGCACGAGAGCACATTAATCCCAATTCTACAGCAACTGCACTGGCTACCAATAGAGTACCAGATTGTTTTCAAGGTGTTGGTGTTGACCTTTAAGGTCTTGTATGGTCTAGGGCCGGTGTATCTGAGGGACTGCGTTACCCCATATGTTCCCCCGAGATCACTACACTCGGAAGAACAAAATCCCTTAGTAGTTCCATCTATTCATTCCTGCCGTCTATCTACAACCAGATCAAGAGCCCTTTCCGTAGCGGCCCCGTCGCTATGGAACTCAATGCCGGATGAAGTCCGTGCCATTAAGGCAGTGTTTCCCAACCTTTTTTGAGCCGCGGCACACTTTAACATTAAAAAAATCCGGGGGCACACCACTAACCAAAATGACACAAAATGACACTCTAACACAGTAAAGAATGGATGGGGGATGGTGGCCTGCTGGGAGCAGCTGCTGGGAGTGCCAAAGCTGGGGGGAGGGAGTGGAGCCAGGCCGGGCCATGCCCCGCTTCTCCCCCCATCTTCAGCTCTCCCACAGAGAAGGAGCATTAGTGGTGGACGGGCTTCAGTGGCCGGGGCTCCTCCTCCACGCGACTTCAGCGAGCGAGGAGCGAGAGTCATGGCGGGAGTCATGGCAGATTGGAGGCTGGCTGGGGCCCGGCCTTCTTCTTTTTCTTCGCCGCCGCCCGGCCCTTCCTCCTCTCCCAAGCAGCAGGAGTTCGGCAGGTGGAGGGGGGAAGGAAGGGGGGCAGAGAGCTTTTCTCGCGGCACACCAGGAGGTCCGTCACGGCACACTAGTGTGCCACGGCACACTGGTTGAGAAACACTGCATTAAGGAACTGGCCCCGTTTCGGAGAGCCTGTAAAATGACCCTTTTCAGGCAGGCCTTTAATCTAAATGGCTCCTGAGGAAGTTGCCCAAATCCTTGAGTCCTATGTAGATTGTTGTTTTTATGCTCTGTTTTATATTGTTGCTGTTATTAAATTGAAATGTTGCTGTTTTACTAATTGATTTTATGTAAACCATCCCAAGCCTGCTGGAAGGAGCGGTATATAAAAATGAACAATAAATAAATAAATATTACAATGGAATTATACAGTATTAAAAATTTCTTAAAAGAACCCTATTGATTTTGTATAAGAATTAAAGTTATGGGTGGCAATTCTAGGCCGGTAATACAGGCCAGTGTTTCCCAACCAGTGTGCCGTGGCACACTAGTGTGCTGTGAGCAATCATCAGGTGTGCCGTGGGAAATTGGAACCTCCAATACCCTTTCTTCCCCCTCCTGCCCACAGTGCTCTCTGGGTGTAGGTGAACTACAACTTCCAAACTCAAGGTCAATTCCCAAGCAAACCCTTTCAGTACTTTCTGCTGGTAATGAGAGTTCAATATGCCAAGTTTGGTTCAATTCCATTGTTGCAAGAGTTCAGGATGCTCTTTGATTGTGTGTTAACTAGAAATCCCAGAAACTGTAACTCCCAAATGTCAAGGTCTATTTTTCCCAAACTCCATCTGTGTTCACATTTGGGCATATTGAGTGTTCATGCCAAGTTTGGTCCTGATCCAACATTGTTTGAGTCTACAGTGCTCTCTGGATATAGGTGAACTACAACTCCAAAACCCAAGGTCAATGCCCACCAAACCCTTATAGTATTTTCTCTTGGTTATGGGAGTTCTGTGTGGGAAGTTTGTGTTTTTCTGCCATTCCTGCCAGGATATCTATATTGTGTTCATCGAAACAGGCCCAGGTTTCACACTGAGTGTATAAATACATTTAAAAACATATTAACTATATGTATTACTGTGTTAGAGTGTCATTTTGTGTCATTTTGGTTGGTGGTGTGCCCCAGGATTTTGTAAATGTAAAAAGTGTGCCGCGGCTCAAATAAGGTTGAAAAACACTGATACAGGCAGTCCCTGAGTGACCAACATCCCTCCCTCCCTCCCTCCCAACCAACCAACCAACCAGCAATATAAAATAAATATAATAGTATTGTTTAAATTAGTATAAATTGGTTTTATTGTGTTTTAAATACTGTTTTGTGATTATTTCTTATGCTTGTGTTGTGAACCACCCTTTACCTATTGGAAAGGGTGGTATACAAGTTGAAATAGTAAATAATAAATAATAAATATATATGTGGCTGGAGTTATACTTAAAATGCACCTGTTCTGACTTATATACGAATTCAACGACATAACTGATCTTGTTTGTGACTTGGGGACTGCCTGCATTGCTTATATAATAATAATAATAATAATAATAATAATACAGCTGCAGCAATTATATATTGGCGAGCCACACTTAAGAAATGTCTCTATTCTGACTTAAATGCAAATTCAACTTAAGAACAAACCTCCAGAACTGATCTTGTTTGGAACTTGGAGACTGCCTGTATTGCTTATATAATAGTAATAATAATAATAATATTAATACAGCAGCTGCAGCAATTATATATTGGCGAGCCACACTTAAGAAATGACTCTATTCTGACTTAAATGCAAATTCAACTTAAGAACAAACCTCCAGAACTGATCTTGTTTGCAACTTGGGGTCTACCTGTATTGCTTATATAATAATAATAATTGTAACAACAACAACAATTACTATATACTAGCCACCCCCTGCAAAGTGTTGCCGTGTATATTTGTGTGTGTGTGTGTGTATTTTTGTGTGTGTATGTGTGTGTGCATACATTTGTGTATATGTTGTTTTGTGCATGCATTGTAATTATATTATTATTATTATTATGTGGCTTTTAAAGTCTCTTCTACTGTGTTTTATAATGTTTTTATGAGTGATGGTCATTCGTTGGCCCGATAGGTATATTGTGTCCAAATGTGGTGTCAATTCGTCCAGTGGTTTTTGAGTTATGTCAATCCCACAAACAAACATTACATTTTTTATGTATGTATGTATGTATTTAGATAGATAGATAGAAGATTGGTGAGTCACACTGAAGAAATGTCCCTGTTCCGACTTAGATACAAATGCAACTTAAGAGCAAACCAACTGAACTGGTCTTGTTCATAAGCACCGGGACTATGGCGCAGCTGGCTGGGAGTCAGCTGCATAAGATCTCTACTGACCAGAAGGTCATGAGTTCGAAGCCTGCCCAGGTCGGGGTGAGCTCTCGACCAATTTGTGTAGCTTGTTGTCGACCTTTGCAACCCGTTGCATCTGTCAAGTAGGAAATTTGGGTACCACTTTGTGGGGAGGCTAATTTATCTCATTTACGAGGCCATAAAATAGCCAGGAAGTATGCAAAGAATGAAGGAATGCGACCGCGCCCCCTGGTGGCCCTTCCTAGCATTCCTGGAATGTTAAATAGCCTCTGAGTGTCTGTCTATATATGTTGTATGTCTATAGCATTGAATGTTTGCCTATATATGTCCATTGTAATCCGCCCTGAGTCCCCTGCGGGGTGAGAAGGGAGGGATATAAGTGATGTAAATAAATAAATAAAATAATTTGGGGTCTACCTGTATTGCTTATGTTGTTGTTGTTGTCATATTGGTTGGAGCTTCATTGAAGGAAGGTTAGTGGAGCCCTTGGCAGCTCAAGCGGTGCAGAAGCGGGTTAAGTGGGCAGTGCGGATGCCCGGTTGCGTGGGAGGGGGCGCGCGTGCCCCCCCTCCCTCCCTGCCTAGTGCCTACCGGTTATGCCGCGGGCGGGGCTTGTGAGCCGTCGTCGGCGTCCTCGGATGCGCCACCGGCGGCTGCTGGCTTTGCTTGGCTGGGAAGCAGCAGCGGGGCAGGCAGGAGCTGCTCGGGGAGATGGGCAACTCCCCGCCGGTGATGCTGGGCAAGGCCCCCCGCAGCAAGAGAGCCTCCCGCAGCGCCGCCGTCGCCCCCTCCGCCCCCAACACCGCCGCCGCCGCAACAGGTAAGCAGCGCGACCCCTCTCTGCCCCCCCCCTCCCCAAATTGGGAAGGGATGCTCGGGCTGCATCGCCTCCCAGGAAGGACATGGGCGAGCCCTGCACTCCGCAGCATCCTTGAGCCCAAGTGGAGCCCACCCAGCTGCACCCACTCTCCCTCCCACCCCCGCCTGCACTCCTGGGGATGCAGCTGGGCACTGCCATCCTTAAGGGACCCAGCCTAAGCTAAGCTCGTCGCTGGCTCCAGGGCCCGGTGTGTTTCTCACTTGGGGCTACAGGCCGTCCCCAAGTTACGAACAAGGTCGCTTCTGTAGTTGAATTTGTATGTAAGTCGGAACAAGGACATTTTATCAGTGTCACGCCAGCCACAAATAGATATGCTATTCTATCTATCTATCTATCATCTATCTATCTATCTATCTATCTATCTATCTATCTCTATCTATGTGATTCATATCTCTCTCTCACCCTCTATATATATGTGCACTATCCAAATCTTAGATAGATATAGATGCATGTGATCCTATCTATCTATCTATCTATCTATCTATCTATCTATCTATCTATCTATATCTATGTGATTCATCTCTCCCTCTCTCTCCATATATACAGTATATATGCACTATCCAAATATTAGATAGATATATAGATAGATGCATGTGATCCTATCTACCTATCTACCTACCAGGGCCGTAGCCAGGATTTTGATTTGGGGGGCTGAGTTTGGTTCGGGGGGGCTGAGACTGGGTGGAAGAGGGTCTACCCTAGCAAACCTTTTGTATTGTTATCCCAATAACCCCATTAATGTGGCATATAATGAGCATGGTGATCAGATCATGATATGAATAAACATAACAGTTTAAATAATGTACCAGTAAGGCCTTTTCGCGGACCACCCTGAGAATTTCGGGGGGGGGGGCTGAAGCCCTCTTAGCCCCCCCTGGCTACATGCCTGCTACCTACCTACCTATCTATGTGATTCATATATCTCTCTCACCCTCTATATATATTTGCACTATCCAAATCTTAGATAGATATAGGTAGATGCATGTGATCCTATCTATCTATCTATCTATCTATCTTATCTATGTGAGTCATCTCGCCCTCTCTCTCCATATATATATATGCACTATCCAAATATTAGATAGATATATAGATAGATGCATGCGATCCTATCTACCTATCTACCTACCTATCTACCTACCTACCTACCTATCTATCTGATTCATCTCTCTCTCCCTCCCCCCCTCTCTATATATGCTGTATCCAAATCTTAGATATATAGATAGATGCATGTGATCCTATCTATACACATGCCATCTTATCTATATATGCCACATATATATATTCGCTATCCAAAGCTATATACAGTATATATATATGTGTGTGTGTGTGTATATATGCTATCTTATCTTCCTACGTACCTATCTATCCTATCCAAATATATGCTATCCTGTCTATATATGCTACCTCTCTCTCTCTCTCTCTCTCTCTCTCTCTCTCTCTCTATATATATATATATATATATGCAATCCAAAGCATTTATATACATAGGCAATCATATCTATCTTATCTATATATTGGTCTATGCTTTCCAAAGCTTGTATGTTTGTGTGTGTATATATGCGTGTGTGTAGCCTATCTATCCATATACAGTATGTTATCTATCTATATATCTATATATCTATATAATCCAAAGCATTTATATATAGGCTGTCGTATCTATCTATTATATCGATCTATGCTTTCCAAAGCATGTATGTATATATATGTGTGTGTATATCCTATCTATCCATATATGCTATCCATATATATATATATATATATATATATATATGCAATCCAAATATATACACACACAATCTATCTATCTATGATATCTATGCTATCCAAAGCTTCCGTATGTGTGTGTAGCTATGTGTATGTATGTGTTTATAAAAAAATATATGCGCAATCCTATCAATCTATATATTTATATATATGCTATCTATATATATGCCTATGCGATTCATACATGTATATGCTACCCAAAGCTTGTGTATGTATGTTTGTGTGTGTGTATATATCTGCTATCCAAAGCATATATGTGTGTGTGTATGTGTGCTATTCTGTCTATCTTTGTACGCAATCATATATATATGTGGTTGGCATAAGGAAGGTTTAATGCCCCTGTGGTGTTTGTTTTGCTGTCTGCGTTTAGGAGATTTCACCTCACATTCTGTCCTTGCGACAACTGAATTTTCAAAAAAAAATTGGGTTGTTGTGGAAACAAGGACTAGGGATAAAGCTTCAGTGGAGACCCCCCCCCCCCCCAAATAATAACTCTTCCAGGAGTGGATTTCCCTTCCTGTGGATAGATTTCTCTCACTTCTTGTCATCTCTGCCCCGTTCTCAAGTAGGAGTCATTTCTAAGTCAGATGTTTGTAACTCAGATACTGTGTATAATGAAAACAGGGGGGGGGGGGGGTTTTTTTCCTGACTTCATTTGGTCTCGTGCTGTTATATTTTCATAAGTAGGGTTTTTTTTTTTAAAAAAAGAGTAGACCCACTAAATCTGGTGGATTTGCCTTACCTGTTGTTGCCTGCCGTCGATTCAGTGGAGATGCTGCAGTCAACACAGGAAGCAAGGATTCATCCTTTAAGGCAGTGTTTCTCAACCTTTCTAATGCTGATATGCTCAAATTTGAATACTGGTGACCTTGGTTTTGGGGGTTCACCTACATTGTGTCATTTGGGAATACTCAGTGTAGTTGACTGGGAGTTTATAGATTTGACATTTAACTTACAATCAAAGAGCATGCTGAACTCCACCAATGATGGAATTGAACCTAACTTGGCACACAGAACTCCCATGACGAACTGGAAGGGTTTGGTGGGCATTGACCTTGAGTTTTGGAGTTGTAGTTCACCTACATCCAGAGAGCACTGTGGACTCAAGCAATGATGGATCTGGACCAAACTTAGCACGAATACTCAGTGTGCCCAAATGTGAACACTGGTAGAGTTTAAGGAAAATAGATTTGACATTTGGGAGTTGTAGTTGCTGGGATTTATAGTTCACCTGCAATCAAAGACCATTCTGAACCCCACCAACAATAGAATTGGGCCAAACTTCCTACACAGAAAGCTCATGACCAACAGAATAAATAAAAATACTGTGTTTTCTGATGGTCTTTTGCGATCCCTCTGACAACTCCTTGTGACCCCTTCAGGGGTCCTGACCCCCAGGTTGAGAAACACTGTGTTAAGGGCATCTTTGCCCTGCAGATTGGCACCATTGAATTGCCAGGGCTCAGTGCTGCCGAATCCTGGGAGTTGCGGTTTTACAAGTGCCTCCGCCTTCTCTGCCTAAGAGGGCTGATGTCTCACCAAACTACAAATCCAGGGATTCCATAGCCTTGAGCCAAGGCAGGTCAAGTGATGACATCAAACTGTATTCATTCCACAGTGTAGATGCACTCTTTCCTTTGACTCTCTCACAATCTGTTGAGGATTGTAGTTTTGTATTATTCTAGCCTCAGAGGATGCATAAGGATGGGTTAAAAGCAGAGGAGTGTCTATTTATTTACTTACTTATTTACTTCATTTATATTCCACCCTTCTTACGCTGCAAGGCGGATTACAATGTACACATTACATTTAGACACACAAACACACAAGACAGACAGAGGCAATTTAACATCTGGCCACCAGGGGGAGCTGTCGCACTCCTTCATTCCTCAGCGTGTTTTCTGGAGATCTTTTTTATGGCTTCGTAAAATAGTTGAATTTAGCCTACCTTAATTTCCTACTTGACAGATGCAACTGTCTTTTGGGTTGCAAAGGTCGACAACAGGCTACACAATAGGTCGAGAGCCCACCTCGACCCGGGCAGGCCTTGAACTCATGACCTTCTGGTCAGTAGAGATCTTATGCAGCTGACACCCAGCCAGCTGCGCCACATTCCCGGTGCTCCTGTTGATTTTGGCGGCTCTCTTCTTGTTGGTGGTATGTGCCTTCAAGTCATTTGTAATTTGTTGTGAGCCTAAGGCAAATCTATTGCAGAGTGTGCTTAGAGGGTTGTTGCATTTGCCTTCCTCAGAGGCTGAGAGAGTGTGACTTGCTCAGACGGAGGTGCCATCGAAAGTGACTTTGAGTTGAATTGGTCGCAGTCATGTCAGGGAGGCAAAAGGCTATTGAAACTGTATTAATTAACAACAACAACAACAATGTCATCAGTTGGGACCCCCCCCCCCCCCAGCACCAAACGCTGCTTTGAGATCAGAGTGAAGAGAGGGGCCAGGAAGGCAGTTCCATCTTGCCTCCTGCACTGTGCTTATAATATAATATATTGTATATACATATTATATTGATTATATTATAATGTAATGCAATATAATACTACTACTACTACTAATATTATATTATAATTATATATTTTATATTACATGTAATAGTACTAATAATATTATAGTATTATGTATAGTACAATGTAATATATAATATTAATATTGTGTTATGGCAATAATATAATATATTGTATTTACATTTTTACTTGTAAGCTGCTCTGAGTCCCTTCGGGGTGAGAAGGGGGGCATATAAATGTTATAAATAATAAATAATAAATAAACAAACAACAATTTATATTCTGCTTTATCTCTCCTGAAGGAGACTCAAAGTGGCTTCCGTGTTTCCCTTTCCCCAATATGTGAGATTTCACTTGTTCTCCATTTTCCCTGAAGGCAAACATCATATGTGTCTTGCTGTGAGTTTACTGGGCTGTATGACCATGTTCCAGAAGCATTCTCTCCTGTCGTTTCATTCACATCTATGGCAGGCATCCTCAGAGGTTGTGAGGTCTGTTGGAAACAAACTAGACAAGTGAGTTTTGTCAATATGTGGAATGTCCAAGGTGGGAGAAGGAACTCTTGTCTGTTTGAGGCAAGTGTGAATATTGCAATTGGCCACCTTGATTAGCATCGAATGGCCTTGCAGCTTCAAAGCCTAGCTGCTTCCTGCCTGGGGGAGTATTTTGTTGAGAGGTGTTAGCTGACCCTGATTGTTTCCTGTCTGGAATTACTCTGTTTCCTGAGTGTTGCTCTTTATTTATTGTCCTGATTTTAGAGTTTTATCATACTGGCAGCCAGATTGTGTTCATTTTCATGGTTTCCTCCTTTCTGTTGAAATTGTCAACATACTTGTGGATTTCTATGACTCTAGAAATCAGAGAGCAACACTAAAAAAAACCCAGGGGAATTCCAGACAAGAAATAATCAGGGCCAGCCAATCACCTCCCAACAAACGTAGGAAACAGCCAGGCTTTGAAGCTGCAAGGCTATTCAATGCTGATCAAGTGCAACATTCACACTTACCTCCATAGACAAGAGTTATTTATCCCACCCTGGATATTATTCCACAGATATATAAACCCAATTTGCCTAGTTTCCAACAGAACTCACCTCTGAGTATGTGTGCCATAGATGTGGGTTGAAACGTCAGGAGAGAATGCTTCTGGAACATGGCCATACATCCCAGAAAACTCACAGCAACCCATTGATTCCAGCCATGAAAGCCTTCGATAAGACGCTGTATATGCTGGGAATGTGATGCAGGTGGCTGGGAGTCAGCTGCATAAGATCTCTACTGACCAAAAGGTCATGAGTTCGAGGCCTGCCTGGGTCGGGGTGAGCTCTCGACCAATTGGGTAGCTCATTGTCTGTCTATATATATTGCATGTCTATGGCATTGAATGTTTGCCTCTATATGTGCATTGTGATCCGCCCTGAGTCACCTGCAGGGTGAGAAGGGTGGAATATAAATGATGCAAATAATAAATAATAATAATAATATGTGGGTTAGTCTAGGATTCAGGGAGACCAACATTTATGAAAACCCATCGGGTGACCCTGGACAAGTCACACTCTATCAGCCTCATATGACATACCCCCCCCCCATTAATGAATCTCCCCAACATCACCATATACGTGTGAGTTGACTCCACCTGAACAACCCAATAAGAGAATGGTGCTCTAAAGCTGTATATTTTTGGCGAGTCAATTGAGCTCATTTGTGTTTACTTCCGAGACTCCTTCTACGCTGCCAGATAAAATCCAGATTACTTTCTGTAAACTGGACTATATGGAAATGTAGACTCATATAATCCAGTTCAAAGCAGATAATGTATATCAGTGTTTCCCAACCAGTGTGTCGGGGCACACTAGTGTGCCGTGAGCGATCATCAGGTGTGCCATGGGAAATTGGAACCTCCAGGAGGAGAGGGGGGAGAGTCTAGTGTATTGAAGTATAAAAACCCTAAGAAACCTACCTCGATAAAGGCTCTCCATGTGTGTTCATAGTTGGGCATATTGAGTATTCATGCCAAGTGTGGTCCAGATCCACAGTGCTCCCTGGATGTAGGTGAACTACAACTTCCAAACCCAAGGTCAATTCCCAAGCAAACCCTTTCAGTACTTTCTGTTGGTAATGAGAGTTCAATATGCCAAGTTTGGTTCAATTCCATTGTTGCAAGAGTTCAGGATGCTCTTTGATTGTGTGTTAACTATAAACCCCAGAAACTATAACTCCCAAATGTCAAGGTCTATTTTCCCCAAACTCCATCTGTTTTCACATTTGGGCATATTGAGTATTCATGCCAAGTTTGGTCCTGATTCAACATTGTTTGAGTCCACAGTGCTCTCTGGATATAGGTGAACTACAACTCCAAAACCCAAGGTCAATGCCCACCAAATTCTTATAGTATTTTCTCTTGGTTATGGGAGTTCCGTGTGGGAAGTTTGTATCTTTCTGCCATTCCTGCCAGGATATCTATGTTGTGTTCATTGAAACAGGCCCAGGTTTCACACTGAGTGTATAAATACATTTAAAAACATATTAACTATATGTATCACTGTGTTAGAGTGTCATTTTGTGTCATTTTGGTTGGTGGTGTGCCCCAGGATTTTGCAAATGTAAAAAGTGTGACGTGGCTCAAAAAAAGGTTGGGAAACACTGATGTATATTATCTGCTTTGATAATCTGGATTATATGGCAGCGTAGAGTCAAGATGCCTAGATCTTTGCGACCCTTTGCATGCTTCCCTAAGAATAATCTGCAGCAGCATCCGCTGTGAGGTCTATTTTGGAGAAAACAAGCAAAGGGCCCACACTGCTTTAACTGCAGAAATTGGTCCGTCCCCTTCTTTTCACCCACACTTTTCTATGCCTTGGCTTTTTTTCCCATCCCACTTTGCAACAGCATGAGATGTTCTCTCCCTTTTGCCACCCATCAGCTCCAATTTCATTTTCTTCCCTTGACATTAAGTAACTCTTGAAGTCGAATGGATATAGCTAATGCTGCCGCTTCCCAGAGTGGGAGAGGTGCCGCAAACTGGTACTAATGGCAGAGCATTCTGTAGGCGTCCTTTTGCTTGTGAGAGTGTCCTAGAAGGGCTCAAACCAGTACACAATACTGCCCCTTTCCTCCAAATATGGTTGAACCACAAGTCCCAGCATCCCCAGTCCATAGCAATGAATGCTGAAAGTTTATTCACACTAGTTTTACTCGAAGTATTTATGCATTGTACGTGAATGATAGAGGGATACCTGAAGGTCATTTAGTCTGATCGCAATCTCATTTAGTTACTTAGTAAAAACATGGCGAGGACCTCACCAATTTAATTCAAAATATTTATGCATTGTATGTGAATGATAGAGGGAAACCTGAAGGTCATTTAGTCTGACCCTAGTCTCATTTGTCTCGGCATTACTTCGCAAACGAAGGTTCTTTAGGGAGGACTCATCCCACGCTTTTTACAAGCGCGTTGATGACTAAAAAGGCCAATCTGAGATAGGCAAGTCCGGTTGCAGAAAGCACAGCAGGACGTTTCCTTGGGTGATGTTGTTTCCAAGTTGCGGTTCTTTCTGTGTTGTCGTTTCTCTTCGAGACCCGTTCGGCGTGTGTTCTCGAAAGATTAAGTTTTTCCTTGACATTAAGTTCAGTCGTGTTGGATTCAGTGGATTGGTACTCATTTCCATTTAAAACCAAAGAGCCAATATGAGCTTTTGCTGTCAGCCCCAGCTTCTGCCAACCTAGCAGTTCGAAAATATGCAAATGTGAGTTGATGAATAGTTACTGCTCCAGCGGGAAGGCAACGATGCTCCATGCAGTCATGCCAGACACATGACCTTGGAGGTGTCTATGGACAACGCCGGCTCTTCAGCTTAGAAATGGAGATGACCACTAACCCACAGAGTTGGATGTGACTGGACTTAATGTCAGGGGAAAAACTTTACCTTTACCTTATATCTCTCGGCATTACTTCGCGAATGAAGATTCTTTAGGGAGGACTCATCCCACGCTTTTTACAGGCGCGTAGAGGACTAAAAAGGCCAATCTGAGATAGGCAAGTCCGGTTGCAGAAAGCACAGCAGAAAGTCTCCTTGGGTGATGTTGTTTCCAAGTTGCGGTTCTTTCTGCGTTGTCGTTTCTCTTCGAGACCCATTCGGCGTGTGTTCTCGAAAGACTAAGTTTTTCCTTGACATTAAGTTCAGTCGTGTCGGATTCAGTGGGTTGGTACTCATTTCCATTTAAAACCAAAGAGCTGACATGAGCTTTTGCTGTCAGCCCCAGCTTCTGCCAACCTAGCAGTTCGAAAATATGCAAATGTGAGTTGATGAATAGTTACTGCTCCAGCGGGAAGGCAACGATGCTCCATGCAGTCATGCCAGACACATGACCTTGGAGGTGTCTATGGACAACGCTGGCTCTTCAGCTTAGAAATGGAGATGACCACCAACCCCCAGAGTTGGATGTGACTGGACTTAATGTCAGGGGAAAAACTTTACCTTTACCTTATATCTCTCGGCATTACTTCGCGAATGAAGATTCTTTAGGAAGGACTCATCCCACACTTTTAAAAGTGCATTGATGACTAAAAAGGCCAATCTGAGATAGGCAAGTCCAGTTGCAGAAAGCACAGCAGAAAGTCTCCTTGGGTGATGTTGTTTCCAAGTTGCAGTTCTTTCTGCATTGTCGTTTCTCTTCGAGACCGATTCGGCGTGTCTTCTCAAAAGAGGCCACAGCATTGTGGATAGTGCGTCTCCATGCCTCCCGATGTGAGGCCAGGGTGGACCATTGTTGGTGATCAATCTGACCAAGCCTGAGATGTTGTTTCAGGGAGTCCTTATATCTCTTTTTGGGGGCGTCTCTCTTGCGCTGACCCGTGGCGAGTTCACCATAGAGTAGTATCTTTGGGAGGCGGTGGTCCTCCATCCTAGAGATGTGCCCTGCGCAGCGCAGTTGTGTTTTCAATAGCATGGCTTCAATGCTGGTGATCCCTGCTTGCTCAAGGACAGCAACATTAGTCACATAGTCGGTCCAGTGTATATTTAGGATTGTGCAAAGACAGCGCTGATGAAAGCGTTTGAGGAGTCGTAGGTGTTGGCGATAGGTGACCCATGTTTCAGACCCATAGAGGAGAATAGACAGTACGATAGCTCTGTACACACTGATTTTGGTGCTTTGCCTCAGGTATTTGTTACTCCAGACTCTTTTGTGAAACCTTTCGAATGCACTCTATGCCTTTGCTAACCTGTGATCTATCTCTTTATCAATCTTTGCGTCTGAAGAGATGATGCTTCCCAGGTAGGTGAACTGCTGAACGGACTTAAGCATTGTAGGTGAATGATAGACCTCTGATAGAAAGAAGAGACCCTGAAGGTCATTTAGTCTGACCCTGATCTCATTTAGCTACCAAATAAAAATATGGCAAAGACCTCACCAATTTAACTCGAAATACTTATGCATTGTGCATGAATGATAGAGAGATACCTAGAGGTCATTTGGTCTGATGCCAAGCTCATTGAGTTATCAAGTAAGAACATACTGTAGCTTTTTATGTATTTATTGTATTTGTATTTGATAATTTTATTGTGAATTTATGATGTTTTTAGATTTTAAATGTTAGCATTGAATTCTTGCTGTTTGCTGGTCTGAGTCCCTGTATGGAGGTGAGAAGATTGGGGTACAAAAGTTTTAAATAAATAAATAGTGAGGACTTCACCAATTTAACTCAAAATAGTTATGCATTGTACGTGAATGATAACATAATTTAATATGGATATGTTTATTAGTTTTATTTACCCTTTCCCCCTCTAAAGTTCTATTTTAAGTAATTAAACAATTTTTAATCTTTCAAAGAAGAACTTTTGTAGATAGGGGTGGGACTGGCATGTTGGTATGTCGGTATGTTTTCATTTTGGCAAGAAAAGAGGGAGAGAAGGAAGGAGAGAAAGAAAAGAGAAAGGGAGGGAGGGAAGGAGAGAAAGAAAGAGAGGAGAGAAAGAGGAAGGGAAGGAGAGAAAGAAAGAGAAAGAAAGAAGAGAAAGAGAGAGGGAAGGAAGGAGAGCAAGAAGGAAGGAGAGAGGGAGAGAAGGAAGGAGAGAAAGAAAGAAAGAAGAGAAAGAGGGAGGGAAGGAAGGAGAGAAAGAAAAGGAAAGGGTTGGAAGGAAGGAGATAAAGAAGGAAAGAGGGAGAGAAGGAAGGAGAGAAAAGAGAAAGGGAGGGAAGGAAGGAGAGAAAGAAAGAAAGAAGAGAAAGAGGGAGGGAAGGAAGGAGAGAAAGAAGGAAGGAAAGAGGGAGAGAAGGAAAGAAAGAAGAGAAAGAGGGAGGGAAGGAAGGAGAGAAAGAAAGAAAGGCGAGAAAGAGGGAGGGAAGGAAGGAAGGAGAGAGAGAAGGAAGGAGAGAAAGAAAGAAGAGAAAGAGGGAGGGAAGGAAGGAGAGAAAAGAGAAAGGGAGGGAAGGAAGGAGAGAAAGAAAGAAAGAAGAGAAAGAGGGAGGGAAGGAAGGAAGGAGAGAGAGAAAGAAAGAAAGAAGAGAAAGAGGGAGGGAAGGAAGGAGAGAAAGAAAGAAAGAAAGAAAGAAAGGAGAGAAAGAGGGAGGGAAGGAAGGAAGGAAGAGAGAAAGAAAGAAGAGAAAGAGAGAGGGAAGGAAGGAGAGAAAGAAAGAAAGAAAGAAAGGAGAGAAAGAGGGAGGGAAGGAAGGAAGGAGAGAGAGAAAGAAAGAAGAGAAAGAGGGAGGGAAGGTTGGCCACAGTAATGCATGGCAGGTACAGCTAGTCTATATCTATACAGTGTTCCCTCACTACTTTGCGGTTCACCCTTCGCGGACTCTCTGTTTTGTGGTTTTTCAATAAATATTAATTATTAGCTGTATTTTTGCTATTTCACAGATTTTTTGCGGTACTTATTCTGCACAACTACGTGTTGTACAGTAGTGCATATATTTACGTTTTACATTAAATAGCGTATTTACTCAGCGGATGAATACACACCAAAAACAAAAGTAGGACTTGCACAGCGGCCGCTTGAGATGCTACTTGCCAATGTGAGACTAAATACGCACACAGACGCACACACACACACATATATAGAGCATCCCGACTTCGTGGATTTTCACTTTTCGCGGGTGGTCCTGGAAGGTAACACCCATGATAAGTGAGGGAACACTGTATCTATATCTAGGTTTGCTTTTCACGTTTAAAAAAAAAGTATTTTCAAGCTATGGAAGATCCAAAATCCCTGGATACAGAGGGCCGCCTGTATTAAACTCAGGAGGACTTACTACTGAGTAATCATTGCGATCTCTCCTTGAAATAGACCGATCCTATTGTGTTGAAAGGAAATCCAGGTTACTGCAGAGAGCTGACTCTGGCTTGACTTGTCCTGAATCATTAGAATTCTTCATCCGAGCACCATTCTATTTCTAATTTTATACCATATGACGTACACAGTTTAGAATATCGCTAATGTTTTATTTTGGAGCGAGTACTTTGTGTTCGAACAGACTTTACCATAAGTAAATGGGTTGCGGGTTTGCAGAAAAATATGTTGAGGACGACTGTCTGGGTAGATGGCTGTCTCTACGATAGAATGGGGCGAACTCAGTAGGGTGCATCTACATTGCAGAAATAATGCACTTTGATACCACTTTAACTTACATGGCTCAGTGTTGGGGAATCCTCGGGGTTGTAGTGAAGGGCCAGCAAACTTTCTTAGGGAAGTCTAAAATGACAACTGCCATGACTCCATAGCATTGAGGGATGGCAGCTAAAGCGGTGTTAAACTGTGCTAATTCCACAGTGTAGATGCAGCAAAATGACAACTCCCATGACTCCATAACAGTGAAGGATAGCAGTTAAAGCAGTGTTAAAGTGTGCTAATTCCACAGTGTAGATGCAGCAAAATGTCAACTCCCATGACTCCATAGTATTGAGGGATGGCAGTTAAAGTGGCGTTAAACTGTGCTAATTCCACAGTGTAGATGCACCAAAATGACAACTCCCATGACTCCATAGCATTGAAGGATGGCAGTTAAAGTAGTGTTAAACTGGGCTAATTCCACAGTGTAGATGCACCAAAATGTAGATGCTTTTTTCCACCTACGCCAGGCACGCCAACTGGCACCTTACCTTCCATCAGATGCGCTGGCTACTGTGGTCCATGCCACAGTGACATCACGGCTGGACTACTGTAATGCTTTTGTACGTGGGGTAGCCGCAGTCAACCACTCGAAAAATCCAGCGGGTGCAGAATGCAGCCGCCAGACTCCTCACCGGGACACCACTGAGATGCCATATCGCGCCATCTCTGCAGCGCCTGCACTGGCTGCCAGTCGAGCTCAGAGCCATCCACACGCTCCTCTCGCTGACCTTCACGGCCCTCCATGGTGCCGGCCCAGCTTATTTAAAAGACCGCTTGTCCGAACCAGCTCATTTAAGGTCGCCGCGCTCAGGAAACAGGGACCTTCTCCGCATCCCAGGTGTGAGTGAGGCCCGCCTCGACACCACGAGACGGAGAGCTTTTTCCATCGCGGCCCCTGTCCTTTGGAACTTGATGCCGGCGGATCAGAGAGCTATCCGGGACATGCCCCAGTTCCTGACCGCACTGAAGACCTGGCTCTTCCGAAAGGCTTATGGCTAAGGACACCTCCCAGACTTAGCCTGAGCTACTGGAACTATTTTAATTAATCTTTTTATTCTTTTAGCTTTTAACTATTGAATTCTTTTATGTGTTTTTGTGTGTAAGTCGCCCGGAGCACTGACGTGGAGGGCGACTCATAAATAATAAAATCAATCAATCAATCAATCAATCAATCAAAATGACAACTCCCATGATTCCATAGCATTGAGGGATGGCAGTTAAAGCGGCGTTAAACTGTGCTAATTCTACAGTGTAGATGCAGCAAAATGACAACTCCCAGGACTCCATAGCATTGAGGAATGGCAGTTAAAGCGGCATTAAACTGTGCTAATTCAACAGTGTAGATGCAGCAAAATGACAACTCCGATGACTCCATAGCATTGAGGGATGGCGGTAAAGCGGCGTTAAACTGTGCTAATTCCACAGTATAGATGCAGCAAAATGACAACTCCCATGACTCCATAACATTGAAGGATAGCAGTTACAGCAGCGTTAAACTGTGCTAATTCCACAGTGTAGATGCAGCAAAATGACAACACCCATGACTCCATAACATTGAAGGATAGCAGTTAAAGCAGCGTTAAACTGTGCTAATTCCACAGTGTAGATGCAGCAAAATGACAATTCCCATGACTCCATAGCATTGAAGGATCGCAGTTAAAGCGGCATTAAACTGTGCTAATTCCACAGTATAGATGCAGCAAAATGACAACTGCCATGACTCCATAGCATTAAGGGATGGCAGTTAAAGCAATGTTAAACTGTGCTAATTCCACATTGTAGATGCAGCAAAATGACAACTCCAATGACTCCATAACATTGAGGGATGGCAGTTAAAGCGGCGTTAAACTGTGCTAATTCCACAGTGTAGATGCAGCAAAATGAAAAGTGCCATGACTCCATAGCATTGAAGGATGTCGGTTAAAACAGCATTAAACTGTGCTAATTCCACAGTGTAGATGCAGCCCAGGCTCAGTCAAAGGAACCCTTTGTGGGACCTTGATCAAGTCACACCCTCTTAGCCTCAGAAGAAAGCAATGGCCAATCTCCTCTGCAGAATGTGGGAGCAACCATTCCCATTCAAGACATGGACCAAGTTTTTGGACAGCTCCTTTCCTCCTTTTCTCTCTGCTTCAGTCAGAAAGACAAGCAGGTTATGCGATTTTTAAAAACCACGCTCAATAGAGAGGGTCTTTTTTTAAAAACAAAAAGATACGAGAGATTTGTCAAAATTGTGTTGCCATGGCATTCAGATGACTTTTTTTAAACAACTCATGGATTGGCAGGTGGAGGGAGCAATAGCCTTGTGCAGGAGGCGGGCTGAAGGAAGCCGATTGGCCGAGGAAAGGGCTGGGAGGCTAATTTACCTTGACCACTCTGCATTTCTGCAGTCTGGGTGTTCGAAAGGGGTTGAAAACTCATTGCTGGAGGGAGGATTGAAATGTCAGGACTGATCTGCATTGTTGACTATATGAAAATATGCTTGATTAGGACGTGCTTCGGACGTGATGTATATTTTTCCGGACTTTGGAATCTTTCCATATATGTATATAATTTTGGGTATGAGATCCACGTCTAAATACAAAATTCATTTTGTGCTCACCTTATACACATAAAACACATTTTATATTGTGTTGTCAAAGGCTTTCATGGCTGGAATCACTGGGTTGCTCTTGGTTTTTTTGGGCTGTATGGCCATGTTCCAGCAGCATTCTCTCCTAACGTTTTGCCTGCATCTGTGGCTAATGGCATCTTCAGAGATTCTGTTGGCAATGAGGCAAGTGGGGTGTATATACGTGTCTGTGTAATGTCCAGGGTGGGAGAATAACAAGCACATGAATAACTAAGATGAAAAGGAACAAAATCTGGTTACCAATATTAAAAGAAATACTAAAATCAAGACTGTAAATAATAAACATCACCAAGACACATAAGAACTCTAGACAACAAGCAGCCAAGAGCCAGTTAACACATCCTAAACAGAGGGTGCCTCCAGGCAACAAAGGCCAGGCTACCTCTATGCCAAAACCCTCACTGATTGACTTTGCAAACTTTATGGATCTACTCAAATGCTATTCAAGCTTGCTAATTGCAACATTCACACAAGTTTTGTAAGCACCAGGAATGTGGCGCAGTTGGCTAAGTGTCAGCTGCATAAGATCTGTCTGACCAGTAGGTCATGAGTTCAAGGCCTGCCCGGGTCGAGGTGGGTGCTCGACCTTTAAGTGTAGCCTGCTGTCGACCTTTGCAGCCTGAAAGACAGTTGCATCTGTCAAGTAGGAGATAAAGGTACCACATTAAGTGAGGAGGAAAATTTTGACTGAATTATGAGGCCATTAAAGAACTACAGGAACGCTGAGGAATGCGGAAGGAACAACAAGGGGCGCTGGAACGCTGAGAGATGAGGAGTGCGTCCGCTCCCCCTGGTGGCCAGAGTTTGCCTCTGTTTGTCTAAATGTTGTATGTGGAAAAACGGCAGGGATTGTCTGCTAAGTATGTATACCTGTAATCCGCTCTGAGTCCCCTTCGGGGTGAGAAGAGCGGAATATAAATAAAGTAAATAAATAAATAATAAATAATAAATAAAATAGATAAAATAATAAAGTTCTTGTGGTGAACACTAGGTGGCGCTGGTGCTTTGCTTCCACAGTGTTGCTAAAGTTCTGGTGGTGAACATTTCAAAACTTTCAAAATTTCGTTATAAATGGCAGTTCCTATTTGGTTCTGTCTTAAAAATCGCCAATAATGAAATAATAATGAAGTTTTGAAAGTTTTGTTAGAGTTCTGAAATGTTCACCACCAGAACTTTAGCAACACTGTAGAAGCAAAGCACCAGCACCACCTAGTTTTCACCACCAGAACTTTAGTTTTGTAAGTACTTTAGAACCATGATTGCCCAGGCCTAATAGATAGATAATGCATACACACCATCCACTATCCTCACTTCCAACAGACCTCTGAGGATTCCAGCATTCTGTGTCACCAGTGGCCCACCAGTTGCCACAGATAACCCAATGACCCTCTGGGTGAAGCAGGTGAAACATAATAATAATAATATAATATAAAATAATAATAATATAGGGAGATAAAGCTGCTGGTACATGGCCATATATCCCAAAAAACTCACAGCAACCCAGTTTTATAGTATTTTTAATAACTGCATGCATGAATCAAAAGTTGGTGGACATTGAGCCATTAGGAAGCAAAGAGAGATTGTTTCAGATTTCAGCATTCTGGATAAAGGATATTTAGCCTGTACCAGCACAAAAATGATGCTCTTGGAAATAAACCAGGCTTTCCTAATTCCACATTCCTTAATTTGAATACAGTTCCTTTCTTTCATGGTCTAGTGCAGGGCTGTCCAACTTCTACGGGCCCAAGGGCCGGAATTCCAGTCACTGATCACCTGGGGGGCCGAAGGGTCTGCCTCTGCCCCTGGCTCTGCCCCTCCCCCGGCTCCGCCCCCTCCCTGGCTCCAATTTACTTACAATTGACCTTGAGTTGTGGAGTTGTAGTTCACCTCCATCCAGAGAGCACTGTGGACTCAAATAATGATGGATCTGGACCAAACTTGGCATGAATACTCAATATACCCAAATGGGAACACTGTTGGATTTGGGGAAATGTTTCCTAATACCTTTGAGTTATTTGAGTCCACACTCAAATTGGGACACACCAAAAAAACCCCAAACACCTCAATGCCGTCGCAGGGCTTGATGGGGCCTCCTTTCCCAGAGGCGGGTGGAGGAGGCCCAAAGAGCTCCCTCCCTCCCTCCTCCTCCCTCCCTCCCTCCTCCATCGGTCCCTCCTCCCTCCCTCCCTCCTCCATCGGTCCCTCCTCCCTCCCTCCCTCCCTCCCTGAAGGGAAAACAAGCCGCGGGGACAGGCGCAAAGGAAGCCATGTTGCGCCCTGCACGCAGGGGAAGGCAGCACAACAAGGGGGAGGGGGCGCGGAGGAGGGGAAGGAAGCGTCGCCAAGGAAACCGCCGGTGAGGGACCCCTCCCCCCCCACTCACCCACCGTCCCGCTTTCACTCGAGCCAGGCCCTTACCCATACTGCGGGAGCCCCGCCACAGGGCCGAAGCGCCAACGCCGCCGCCATCCCCAAAGAGGCCAAGCTCAGGGCGGGCGCGGCCGCTCTCCCATCCGCGGGGCAGGAAGCGAGGGCCCTCCACAGGAGCCAGGAGGGGCTTTCCCTGCCTCTCTGAGGGAATGGGAGCTGGCCTGGAAGCAGCTGCGAGGGAGGAGGAGGCGTGCACCCAGGCCGGCCGCAAATCCGGGACGGGACTCGAGAGCTATCGCAGAACTATCGCAGCCACAGACGGGATTTTGACCTCCCTCAAAATCCCGTCTGTGGCTGGCGTAGTCTCGCGATGCTTGCCTAAACCTGGAAGTAGGTTTTATTTATTTATTTATTTATTTAATTTTATTCTTTATTTGTATTTTATTAAAACAAGTTAGGGGGCTGCAGGGAAGGGGCTCGGGGGCCGTGTACGGCCCCAGGGCTGCCTGTTGGACAGCCCTGGTCTAGTGCAGACATGGGCAAACTTTTGGCCCCGCCGGTGTTTTGGACTGCTGGCTGTTAGGAATTGTGGGAGTTGGAGTCCAAAACTCCAGGAGGCCCAAAGTTTGCCCATGCCTGGTCTTGTGGTTCAAAATGCTGTGTACTATGGATGTCTGTATTCATAGCTATCTTTTTTCTAGGCGGATGAAGACTTTTTTGTTGTTCTGGCAGACCTTTGAAGGCTGACTTGTTGTGGGAAGGATCCTTCATTTGCTACGTTGTTTATGTTTATTGAAATTCTTTTTAATGCTCTGTTCTTAAACTGCTTTGAATTTGATCGGTAGCTTAATTAGATTAGTAACTTTGGGGTTATATAAGTTTCTAAGCTGTGCCTTTGAACTTTTTAAGGCCACATCTATTCTACCATATAATGCAGTTTGAAACTTATTGAAAATTATACATCTGTTTTCTCATGCCAGAAGCAACTTGAGAAACTGTAAGTCGCTTCTGGTGTGAGAGAATTGGCCGCCTGCAAGGACGTTGCCCAGGGACATCATCCTGTAGGAGGCTTATCTCATGTCCTACATGGAAAGCTGGAGCTGACAGACAGTAGCTCACCCCCTGTGGATTCAAACTGCTGACCTTCAGGTTTTCTCACACCACAAGCAACTTGCAGTTTCTCAAGTCAGGTCAGCAGTTCAGCTGGCACAAGGGTTTAACCCACCCATTGCAGTTCGAATCCACGAGACGGGGTGAGCTACCACCCCCTGTGGATTCAAACTGCTGACCTTCCGTTTTCTCACACCACAAGCGACTTGCAGTTTCTCAAGTCAGGTCAGCAGTTCAGCTGGCACAAGGGTTTAACCCATTGCAGTTCGAATCCACAAGACGGGGTGAGCTACCATCTGTCAGCTCCAGCTTCCCATGCAGGGACATGAGAGAAGCCTCCCACAGGACGTTCTCTGGACAACATCCTTGCAGACAGCCAGCTTTCTCACACCACAAGCGACTTGCAGTTTCTCAAGTCAGGTCAGCAGATCAGCTGGCACAAGGGTTTAACCCATTGCAGTTCGAATCCACAAGACGGGCTGAGCTACCATCTGTCAGCTCCAGCTTCTCATGCAGGGACATGAGAGAAGTCTCCCACAGGATGTTTTCTTAACAACATCCTTGCAGACAGCCAGTTCTCTCACACCACAAGCAACTTGCAGTTTCTCAAGTCAGATCAGCAGTTCAGCTGGCCCAAGGGTTTAACCCATTTCACCACCGCGGCTCCACGTTGAAAACTATATAACTCTGACCCTATAAATGCAGTGCCAAACTGCATTATATGGGGCCTTAGATCTAGATTTATACCCTACCCAGGAAAAGGATAGGATCTAATAGATGTTAATGCCAAACATTTTCACGGGATGCATCATTCTGCCTTTGGGGCATCTCCTGAATGAATGGATAGATTGAAAAACAAGTTTCTTGTCCTCAAGGTTGTTATAATAGGATAGAAAACATATGAGCAATTCTTGGTGAGATCATGAAGCCAATGGTAGGAGTAGAAGCTGCTAATAATGCTATTTATATTTATAAATACCCCAACACATTCATTAATTCATTAATTCATTCATTCATGTATTTATTTATGTGTATGATGCATGTCAATCTATGTCTATGTTTACATTCTCCAAAATTGGGAGCAGGATTTCCAGCAGCCTTGAGAGGGAGCTCCAACAGGAAAGGGAAGCAGGAGTGAGAGCAAAGGGGGAGCAAACTACAACTCCCAGGATTCCACCACATTGAGCCATAGCAATTGGAGAGGTGTCAAACTACATAAATACCAGTGTAGATGAGCCCCTTCTACACTGACCACCTGTTGCAGTTTCTAACGGGTATCGAAGAATGGTATTGCAGATGATGATTACAGAGGAAATCCTGAAGCCAGCTTGAGGTCTGGATGTCAGTTACACAAACCACAGAGCATTGATGCAATGTAGGGGCTTTCTTTTGCACGCTTTTTGTGGTTGTTGCTTTCTAGCAGCCACAGTTTGAAGCCGACTTTATACTGTGCTAAATGGTCAGTGAAGATCAGGTATGGGTAAACCCAGGCCCGGGGCCCAGATGCGGCCCCTTGAGCTCTTTTCTCAGGCCCTCCTCTCTCTCAGCATCCTATTCTTCCTTTCGTCTCTCTTTCCTTTCTCCTTCCCTTGCCTCTCTCTCTCTTTCTCCCTCCCTCCCTTCTGTTCCACCTTTGTGTCCTTCCTTCCTTCCTTCCTTCTCCTTTTCCTCCCTCCTCTCTCTCATTTTCCTTCATTTCCTTTTGTCTTCCTTCTCTCTTCCCTCCCTTCTGTCCAGTCCCTTCCACTCTTCATTCCTTCTCTCCCTCCCTTCACTCTCCCCTCCCTCCCTCCATTCCCTACCACCCGTCCTTCCTTCCGTGATGTTGCTACAGGACTACTTGTGAGGAGGGACATGTTTTAGCCCAGGGCTGTCCAACTTCTACGGGCCCAGGGGCCTGAATTCCGGTCACTGATGACCTGGGGGGGGCCGAAGGGTCTGCCCCCGGCTCCGGCTCCGCCCCGCCCCCTCCCCCTCATAAGAGGCATCCATACAATCAAATATAATCTTTTACTAAGGGGAAATGCAGGGAGGGAATACATAAGGGGCATCCATACACAATTACATAATAATAACATAAAGGTTAGCCTACCTTCCCAAACGTGCAGGATCCAGGAGTAGCCGGACCACGAGCAGAGGCGACGACCGACCGAGGCAGCAGCTGGGAAGGTACAAATCGTGTCTGCGTGGGCTGCAGATTTCGGCAACAGGAGTATTGCGAGACTACGGAAGCCACACAGGATTTCGCTCTCAACACAGGCGTGATCTCGCGTTGAGAGCTAAATCCCGTGTGGCTTCCGTAGTCTCGCGATACTTGCTCCGGAAACCGGGAATAGGTAATTTAAAAAATATTATTATTATTTTATTTTATTTTCATTAAAAAGCTTAGGGGGCCGTAGGGAAGGGGCTGGGGGGCGTATATGGCCCCCGGGCCGCCGGTTGGGCAGCCCTGTTTTAGCCAAAGTGGGGCTCCTTAGCCGCACTCCCTCCCCACTACCTACGGACAATTTAGACTTGGGACCTTGATACTTTGCATATTGCATTATTTCACTGACTCAATAGCCCTGGTTTGTATATATAGGGTCCAGACTATTCTCTTTACTGTTACTGTGTGGGCTGACCCCTTGATTTAGTTTGATGTATATGATTCTGCTGCCTTCTTTATGAGTTGTTTCTAGACCAGTTAGGTAGTTTCCCAGTGTTTAGTTTGCAAAACTGAATAGCCTAGCATGAAAATCAAACCATCATACCCACAATAATGTAGGTATATTTACTAGGCCTGGGCAATCATGGTTCTAAGTGGTTCTAAAGTACTTACAAAACTAAAGTTCTGGTGGTGAACACTAGGTGGCGCTGGTGCTTTGCTTCTACAGTGTTGCTAAAGTTCTGGTGGTGAACATTTCAGAACTCTAACAAAACTTCCAAAACTTCATTATTATTTCATTATAATTGATTTTTAAGTCAGAAAATTAGGAACTGCCATCTAAATACAAAATTTTGATAGTTTTGTTAGAGTTCTGAAATGTTCGCCACCAGAACTTTAGCAACACTGTAGAAGCAAAGCACCAGCGCCACCTAGTTTTCACCACCAGAACTTTAGTTTTGTAAGTATTTTTGAACCATATAGAACCATGATTGCACAGGCCTAATATCCATTTCAGCAGAAGGAGGAGGGGGAGGATAGAGAGACTATGAGGGGAAAAAACTTTGAAGGACGTCTGATGCAACACAATTGGGAAGTCACATCCTTTACGAAGCAGGAAATCCTTATGATATGAAAGGCGGGTAATCCAGGATTTCATTAAGGCTTCCTTTCAAGATTAAGTCTTGTTTCTTTTCACAGCAAAGTTTTGACATTACAGTTCACCATTTCATTTCCAGCACCCAGAACTTGATGCCTATGGCAAAATGTTGGAATCCTAATGGTGCACACATTCCTTCTGTTGCTTATACAGTGGACCCTTAGTTGTGCAGGGATCCGAATCCTATGCTCTCAGCATCCTGGACCACAATAATATTTATTTATCGTATCAGAAGCAAACCAAGAGTATAGTCATAATGCATTAAAAAAAAACCCACAAAATTTAATAACTTGGCATTATATTAAATGTCCTTTGACCAGAAGCTGGCAGCTTGGAATACCTCTGGTGTTGCTAGAAGGAGGTCCTCCGTTGCGCATGTGCCAGGGCTGAGGCCGCATTGTAAGACCATAATTTATTTATTTATTTATTTATTCGACTTCTTAGCCGCCACTCCTGGGTGGCTCGGGGCGGCTTACAATCCAGGAGAAGTAAACAACAGTACGCATTAAGCACTAAAAACACAAATAGCAATAAACATTAAAATATTACATTAAAACAGCAGTATTAACTAAGCTAACATATATGGCTAGACTGACTCAAACATTAAAGGCTTGCCGAAATAGCCAGGTTTTACATGCTTTCCGGAAGATCAGAAGGTCGCGGAGCGACCTGACCTCTGGCGGCAAGAAATTCCAAAGCGTAGGGGCAATGATGGAAAATGCCCTTCTTCTCGTCAACATAAGACAATAGGCTTTAGCGCTCGGGATGAGGAGAAGATCTTGATCCTCGGGTCTCAGTGATCTCGTGGGGCAGTATGGGGTAAGGCGGTCCCTCAGGTACACTGGCCCCAGACCATACAAGGCCTTGAAGGTCACAACCAACACTTTGAAGGTGATCCGGAATTCAAGCATTACATTATTTCATTTATTTATTTATTTATTTATTTATTTATGTATTTATTGTTTCAATTTGTATACCATCCTTCCAGTATGGCTCAGGACAGTTTACACTACATCGACCAAACATTAACCATAAACATAAAACTACGTTAACAATTAAAACAGAGTTACAAAGTTAGCCCATAACCAGGAATGCCTAGACATTAAATGCCTGATGGAAAAGAACTGTTTTACAGGCTTTCTGAAATGCCAGCAGTTCAGTGATTGCCCGGACTTCAGGTGGCAAGGTGTTCCATAGGCTTGGAGCAACAACAGAGAAGGCCCTCTGTCTAGTTGAGGACAAATGGATGGTCCGTAAAGAAGGGATCTGTAAAAGGTTGTGGTCCTCAGATCGAAGAGATCTCTGAGGAACATATGGGAGTAGACGGTCCCTCAAGTACACCGGCCCCAGACCATACAAGGCCTTGAAGGTCAAAACCAACACTTTGAAAGTGATCCGGTGCTCGATTGGCAACCAGTGCAGCTGCTACAGGGTTGGAGTGATATGAGCCCTGGCTGGTACTCTAGCCACGAGTCTTGCTGCAGCGTTCTGCACCAGTTTAAGCTTCCAGATGACCGACAAAGGAAGACAGATGTAAAGGGCGTTACAGTAGTCTAGCCTCATGATGACCGTTGCCTGGATTACCGTGGCTAGGTCGTTTCCGGTGAGGTAGGGGGCCAGTCGCCTAGCCTGCCGCAGGTGGGAAAAACTGGATCTACTGACAGCCGAGACCTGGGCCTCTATTGTCAGCAGAGGGTCCAATTGGACCCCCAGGCTCTTTACTAAAGACGACGGGCGTAGTGCCTAGGCATCCAGAGTAGGCAGCTGGAACCCACACCCACCTGGGCGACCCAGCCAGAGGATCTCCGTCTTCGATGGATTCACTCTTAATCGACTGGCTCGTAGCCAACCAGTCACAGCTTCAAGGCATAGCTGGAAACAATCGGGTACAGAGTCCGGCCGGCCATCCATCCTCAGCACTCGTACTGTATCTTTTTAGACTTTTTTATTCACATCTCTAGAGCAGTGTTTCCCAATCTTTTTAGAGCCGCAGCACACTTTTTACATTTACAAAATCCTGGGGCACACCACCAACCAAAATGACTCAAAATGACACTCTAACACAGTAATACATATAGTTAATATGTTTTTAAAATGTATTTATACAGTATACTCAGTGTGAAACCTGGGCCTGTTTCAGTGAACTCAACATAGATATCCTGGCAGGAATGGCAGAAAGACACAAACTTTCCACACAGAACTCCCATAACCAAGAGAAAATGCTGTAAGAGTTTGGTGGGCATTGACCTTGAGTTTTGGAGTTGTAGTTCACCTATATCCAGAGAGCACTGTGGACTCAAACAATGTTGGATCAGGACCAAACTTGGCATGAATACTCAATAGGCCCAAATATGAATGCAGATGGAGTTCAGGGGAAATAGACCTTGACATTTGGGAGTTGTAGTTGCTGGGATTTATAGTTCCCCTACAATCAAAGAGCATTCTGAACCCCACCAATGATAGAACTGGGCCAAACTTCCCACACAGAACCCCCAGGAGGCAAGAGGAGGTCTCTACTTGGGGAAAGGGAGTCGGGCCTTCCCAATGCATGGAGAGGGAGAGACCAAGTAGACAATGGGTGGGGAGGGGGGTGTTTGTAATTTTGTGCCTTTATCGACGTACGTTTCTTAGGGTTTTTATACTTCAACACACTAGACTCCTCCCCACCCCCTTCCTGGAGGTTCCAATTTCCCACGGCACACCTGATGATTGCTCACGGCACACTAGTGTGCCCCGGCACACTGGTTGGGAAACACTGCTCTAGAGCACAGGCTGAGAAGAATTTTAAAATCTGTTTTTATAAATGCGCATTTTACATATGGAGAAAAAAAAACATTGCATAGTTGTTGTAAGAGGCACTGTTTGGTTTTGCAATACTTCTGCAAAATGGCCGCAAGCAGAAATGCCCTCTGGTTATGGACCTTGCTGTGTAGACTTCATACATGGATGTTGTGGTCGAGACATTTCAGTTTTGTTTTATTCGTTATCGGGATCCGCAGATCTCTGGGCAATGATGGGAGAGTTTTCCCACCATCCCCAATTAATTTGGATCTTCGTAGTTTTTCAACAGTTTTCCAAAGGTTTGCAAAGTCAAAAGGTTGCAGGAAGAATTTTTCAAAAACAGCCTCCAGTTGCCTGAAAACTAAACACAAAGGGACTCGTTTTGCCTGTTCCCAGTGCTTTGTAGATAGGAAGGAAGACGGGGACAGGCCAATGACAATGGGCCAGCGGGAGTTGACTCAAACAGCCAATTCCTGGTGATTTCCTCTCCGGCGAGGGCCAGAGATAGTGGAGGAGGAAGTTGAACCGGAGGAGGACTAGAAGCAGGCTGAACAAAGGGGGCAACTCCCTCTCTAGGTCCAGTCCTGAGATGGAAGCATGAATGCCATGTAAACCCACCTAGAATCAAAGTTGCTTGGTTGATACTTTACTCCTGTTTTCGGAGCTGGGCTGCAGAGAGAGGCAAAAGAGGGGTCTGTCGTACATTGCCATGAATTTCTTTGGTTTCCAGTGGATACTTTGAAACCATTGCTGTTGGGGAGCATAGGGACCATGCTAATGTCTTGGCACAAAGCAGGTAAGGAATGGGTTGCTATGAGTTTTTTGGGCTGCATGGCCATGTTCCAGCAGCGTTCTCTCCTGACATTTCGCCTGCATCTATGGCAGGCATCCTCAGAGGTTTGTTCAGAGGCCTATAGGAATGAGCCAAGTGGGGTGCATCTATCTATCTATCTATCTATCTATCTATCTATCTATCTATCTATCTATCTATCTATCTATCTATCTGTGGAATGACCTGGTGGGAGAAAGAACTCTTCTCAGTTGAGGCAAGTGTGAATGTTGCAATTATCTGGCTTGGCCCACCATGCTTTTATCCGCCACCTGTTGTGTTGTATCTGTACACTAGTCTTTTAATCCATTATGTGATATTGTGTTTTAATCTGCCGTTGTTTTTAATTGCTACTGTGTTTTTTACTGTGTTTGTACGGCGCTTGTGAGCCGCCCCGAGCCCCCCCGGGAGTGGCGGCATAGAAGCCTAAGTAATAAATAAATAAATAAATAAATAAATAATAGCCTTACAGCTACTCAGGTAAGGAATACTGGTTGCGGAAGGGAATGTGGATATTGGAAAATGCATAATGTGTCATAAGGAATTCTGATGTGGTTGTGTTTTGTTGTCACAGAGGATGCTGGTACCAGCAGTAACTAAGGGTGGCACTGGCCATGCACTGTGCCAGTCTTGTTCCAGCTGGCAAAGCACATAGCCAGTGCCTTTGATTGATTGATTGATTGTGTTGCTGTGAATTTTCTGGGCTGTCTGGCCATGTTCCATAAGCATTGTCTCCTGACGTTTCACCCACATCTATGACAGGCATCCTCAGGTGTTGTGAGGTCCTCTGAGGATCCCTGCCACCAATATGGGTGAAAAGTCGGGAGAGAATGCTTCTGGAACATGGCCATACAATCTGGAAAACCCACAGCAAACCAGTGATTCCGGCCATGAAAGCCTTTGATGACACATTGATTATTGATTGATTTCGCACACCAGAGAGGGTCAACTTTATTTATTTATTTATTTTATTTGGACTTGTACTCCCCAAGGGCTCTGAGTGGCTTACAAACATATAAAAGCATCACAGGAGTAAAAACAACATATTAAACTAGACCAATACAGATTTTCCAGCTTAGCGATCAAAGGCTAGCCGGAAAAGTATATCCCTCTGGATATTCCTTGTCTTCAACTCTCAGCTATTGCTGATGGGAGTTGCACTGCAATAGCACCTGAGGGGCCACACATATCTTAGCCCACATGAATATCAACCTTCAGCGTTTGGTCTTGCATAGTCAATACATAATGAACAGAAGAAATTGCAAGAAAAACAACAAAGCAATCATATTTTCTTAGGCCAAATAAAAATGCATGTCAGTTTAGAAGGTTCAGAATGTTTTTTTGATTGTAGGTGGACTATGAATCCCAGCAACTACAACTCCCAAATGTCAAGTCTATTTTTCCCAAATTCCACCAGTGTTCATGTTTGGGCATATTGAGTATCTGTGCCAAGTATGGTCCAGGTCCATCAATGTTTGAGTCTACAGTGCTCTCTGGAGGTAGGTGAACTACAACTCCAAAACTCGTAACTCAATGCCCACCAAACCCAGTATTTTCTATTGGTAGTGGGAGTTCTGTGTGCCAAGTTCGATTCCATTGTTGGTGAAGTTCAGAATGCTCTTTGATTGTAGGTGAACTATAAATCCCAGCAACTACAACTCCCAAATGGCAAAATCAACTCCCCCCTCAACCCCACCAGTATTCAAATTTGAGTGTATCGGATATTTGTGCCAAATGTGGTCCAGTAAATGAAAATACATCCTGCATATCAGATATTTACACGACGATTCGTAACAGTAGCAAAATTACAGTTATGGAGCAGCAACAAAAATAATGTTATGGTTGGGGGTCACCACAACATGAGGAACTTAAGAGGCCGTGGCATTAGGAAGTTTGAGAACCCTGAACTATTGGATCAGCTGGTCAGATTTGCCGATGACATCAAATTGGGAGGGATAGCAAATACCCAGGGGTGGTCTAAGGTAATTTTATATGGTAAACGAACATTATTTTTGCGCCGCCCCCCCAATGTAAAACAAATATACAATTATAATATCACAATACCATTAGTAGTATTATTTTATTTATTTATTTTTATTTATTTTATTTATTTATTTACTCGGCTTTTATGCCGCCACTCCCAAATAGGCTCTGGGCGGCTTACAGCCAGAAAGCAGAACAACATACAATGGGCAAAGACACTTTAAAATGCAATATAAAATACAGAATAAAAATACACAATAAAACATCATTAAAACACAGTTGGAGTAGTTACAGTGGTCGAGCAATATTGGCGTGGCTTGGGGGACCCGGTGGGCCTATAACTGAAAAGCCAGCCGGAAGAGGTGGGTCTTACATGCCCGCCTAAACGGAAGTAAGTCTGGGATTGCTCGTGCAGCTGTCAGGAGGGCATTCCACAATATCGGCGCTATGACCGAGAAGGCCCTTCGGCAGGTGGCAGTTTTTTTGGCCACTTTAACGGAGGGGACGGTTAGCAGGTTGGAATCCTCCGAGCGAAGTGATCTCGTAGGGTAATATGGGGTGAGACGGTCCCTCAGATATGCTGGCCCCAGGCCGTGTAAGGCCTTAAAGGTAAGAACCAACACTTTGAAGGTGATCCGGTGCTCAATAGGCAGCCAGTGCAGATCCCGCAAAATAGGTGTTATATGGCACCCTGCTGGGGAGCCAGACAGGAGCCGGGCAGCGGTGTTCTGCAAGGGGGCCAGCCTCCTTGCCTGTCGGAGATGAAAGAAGGCGATCTTGCTGACCACAGAGACCTGGGTCTCCATGGCCAGCTGGGAGTCCAAGTGGACCCCCAGGCTCTTCACGGAAGACGATGGGCATAACGCCGCACCGTCCAGGGTCGGAAGCTGGACATCCCCACCCGGCCACAAGATCTCCGTCTTCGCCGGATTCACCCTCAACCTACTGGCTCGCAGCCATCCAGTAACGGCTTCGAGGCACAGCTGGAAATTATCGGGGACGGGTCCAGACCTGTCCTCCACCCTCAGAATGAGCTGGGTGTCATCAGCGTACTGATGACACTCAAGCCCATAACTCCGCACCAGCTGTGCAAGCGGCTGCATGTAGATGTTAAATAATAGAGGGGAAAGAATGGCCCCCTGCGGGACTCCACAAACTAATGGGGAGCCCTCGGAGACCACTCCACCCCTCCTCACACGCTGAGACCGCTGGTGGAGAAAGGAGGTCAGCCATTTAAGAGCTGTCCCCCTCACTCCAGCCATGGCCAGGCGGTGGATCAAAAGATTGTGGTCGACCGTGTAAAACGCTGCCGTGAGGTCTAATAACACGAGCAGCGCAGACCCGCCTTGGTCAAGCTGGCAGCGGAGTTGGTCTGTGATGGAGACCAGGACCGTCTCCGTCCCATGCCCCGAACGGAAGCCGGACTGGAAGGGGTCAAGCCATGTTGCATCATCTAAGAAGGACTGCAACTGCTCCATTACTGCCCTCTCAATCACCTTCCCCAGGTACGAAAGATTCGACACTGGTCGGTAGTTGGAGGGAACCACCGGATCTAAAGACGGTTTCTTCAGTAATGGTACATACTCATACTATATTATATCATAATTATATTATACTACATTACAATATAATTATATTATAATATATTGACATTATAATATAATATAACATTCTATTCTATTATTATTATAAAATAATAAATAAAATTATTTATTTAAATAAAATTATCCTCTACTAAATATTTTCATTACTCCTATAAAACTCAAATAACCCAAAATAAAGTAAAATAAAATATTATATATTACTATTTGCCTGCGCTGTTGTGCCTGTCTCTCCTTGATGCTCCCGGCCGGCGCACGCACGCGTGTGTGGGGAGGTGGGCGGGTGTGGTAGGGTTCACACGTGATTGGGCCTGGCGAGGGAGTTCGCCTCAGCGCGCGGCGGCTACTTCCGGTGGCGGCTGTCAGGAGGCAATACGTCGCCAATACCCCTTTAGTTCCACTCCCCTCTCCCTTTGTCTCCGCCCCCTGCCTGTCCAATTGGGTCACCGTATTCGGCGACAGGGTGGAGACAAAGGGAGAGGGGAAGCACTCCCTGCCTGCCCGATAGGGAGTGCTTAGCTTACAGGCTTCTGCACACAGGAGCTAATGGGCATGCGCGGAGGTTTTCGCACATGCGCAATTGCTCCTGCACTCAACTTCAGCTCCGGAGCAACTGCGCCTGCGCGAAAACCTCCGCGCATGCCCAGAAGCGGCGTCGGAGTGCACAAGGCCGGGGCCCAAAAGCAGGCAGCTGCGGCGCTGCCTGAGGAACATCGACAGGGCCAGGACGCTGTCTGGAGCTGGCGCCCGGCGGGTGGGGGAATTCGCCGCTTCCCAGATGGCGCCCCATGAGGCCGCTTCCTTGGCCTAGCTGTAGGACCGCCCCTGCAAATACCCCATAAAATAGGATCCGGATCCTAAAAGACCTCAACAGATGAAAGAGTTGGGTCTCCTTGTGATGAGATATATTTAGCATTGTACTGCAAGTCTTATACTTCTCCGGCGTGACAGCTGAATTGTGTCCTGTTTTCCTCCATGAGTTAAAGCTCGCATTTTTCTCTCTGTATAATGTAAGGTCCCAGTGCCCTTGTGCCTAGATTCCTCTCCCTTTTGCCCGCCTTTCTGTCTTAATATCTGATGCTGACTCGAATGGTTGTTGCTTGCTTGGTGCAGCTTTCTAGTTCGCTCGCCTTCCATGGAAGAGAAGGATGCAGCCCAGTGAGGTCATTTGGGCCTCTCCATTGAACTGCCTTTGTGTGCCTGGTTTCACCTCTCCGCCTCTCCCACTGACTTCTAGGCAATTTCCTTGAATTGTGTTTCGGGTTCACAACAGAAGGAGAGAGATTTAGGATGGAGGGAGTCATAATAGTTAGGCTATAAGTCTTCACTGTGTAGTTCATCTTGGAATGGAAAATGTAATTTTGGACGATGGCAAGCTGGAGCCCCAAAAATAACATCCCTACGTTTTGCTCTTATCCCACACTTATGTGTACTTAAAGCAGAAAGGATGACCTTTCTCCTTCGTTGTCGTGTGCTGTCAAATTATTTCTTATAGACCAGCGTTCCTCAACCTTCCTGATGCCGCGACCCCTTAATACAGTTCCTCATGTTGTGGTGACTTGGCACACAGAACTCCCATGACCAACAGAAAATACTGGAAGGGTTTGGTGGGCATTGACCGTGAATTTTGGAGTTGTAGTTCACCTACATGTGGACTCAAACAATGATGGATCTGGACCTAACTTAGCACAAATACCCAATATACTTAAATGTGAACACTGGTGGAGTTTGGGGGAAATAGACCTTGACATTTGGGAGTTGTAGTAGCAGGGATTTATAGTTCACCTGCAATCAAAGAGCATTCTGAACTCCACCAACAATGGAATTGAACCAAACTTGGCACACAGAACTCCCATGACCAACAGAAAATACTGGAAGGGTTTGGTGGGCATTGACCTTGAGTTTGAGAGTTGTAGTTCACCTACTTCCAGAGAGCACTGTGGACTTAAACAATGATGGATCTGGACCAAACATGGCTCAAATACTCAATATTCCTAAATGTGAACACTGGTGGAGTTTGGGGAAAATAGACCTTGACATTTGGGAGTTGTAGTTGCAGGGATTTATAGTTCACCCATAATCAAAGAGCATTCTGAACCCCACCAACAATAGAATTGGGCCAAACTTCCCACACAGAACCTCCACAACCAACAGAAAATACCGTGCTTTTGGATTGTCTTTGGCAATCCTTCTGACATTCTTCTCGTGCCCCCACCCCAAGAGTCCCTATATCCAGGTTGAGGAACGCTGCCCTAAATTAACATTCCCAGGTTTTGCTCTTAATGCACACATCTGTGTACTCCAAGCAGAAAGGATGGCCTTTCTGCTTTGTTGTCGTGTGCCTTCAAGTCATTTGTTATAGGGTTTTCTGGTGCTGAGAGTGTGTGACTTGCCCAAGGTCATGCAGTGGGTTTTCATGGCCGAGTGGGGATTCAAACTCTGGTCTCCAGAGACATCCCAACAGTCAAACCTCGATGCCAGGCTGACTGATTTTATTTTAAAAATACACATTGCTTCCTCTTCAAAGAGGAAACAGTTTCCTAAGAACATGTTTTCTTATTCCAACCTTTCACTGCCTATATTTTTATTTGTTTGAAGTCCTTGAAGGCTTGGGGTTTGCTGAGTCTCTCTGAATAAATTCAGTCTTGCCATGCCTGGGTTTTGAAGAGTATAGAAAGGTATGATTATTAGCTGCAAGGCTTGCATGACAATGCCTGGGTTTTAGAACAAGGAGCGTGGGATATGCTGGGATGGGAAGCAGGGAAGAGGGAGAAATCAGTGCAGTTCGGCAGCTATTCAGCAAGAGAAGCCTTGCAAATCAAGGTATTTGGTATTGGATATGAGAAAAAATGCATATTTGGCATATGAGGGGGAAGGGGGTGATGCCACCCATTGAATAGGGCAGTGTTTCCCAACCTTTTTTGAGCTGCGGCACACTTTTTACATTTGCAAAATCCTGGGGCACACAACCAACCAAAATGACACAAAATGACACTCTAACACAGTAATACATATAGTTAATATGTTTTAAAATGTATTTATTAGGCATGAGAAAAAAGTTATGAAAATTAAAAGAAATCGTAAGTGATTCGTATGTAATGGGACTTTCTAGTTTATACGCATCACGGCAGCTAACCAGGAAGTAGACTTTCTTTTACGGTCCTTGAGGCCAACAATTTGCATTATGATCGTAATTAATTCTTAATTATTGTACTACTCACTTCTCCCTGTCTTCCCCCTCATTTCCTTCCCCCTTCATTCATCTTCTTCTTTTCCCGCATTTCTATGGGGAACTGGAAGTGACGCTGCTGCTAGGCATTCTGGAAAGTGTAGTCCTCCACGCTTCTCCCCCCCTTCTCTTCCCCGTTGCTCTGTCTTGCCCCACCGCAGGGGCCAACTTCACACACACACACACACACACGCTTCTCCTCCTTTCTCTCCCTGCACTCTCTCACATGCTTCTCTGCCCCCTCCTCTTTCCTGGTGGCTTCTCCCCCTCCCTTCTCTTCCCCCGTTGCTTTGTCTTGCCCCACCGCACGGGCCAACTTTACACACACACACACACACACACACTTCTCCTCCTTTCTCTCCCTGCACTCTCTCACATGCTTCTCTGCCCCCTCCTCTTTCCTGGTGGCTTTCCCCCCCTCCCTTCTCTTCCCCGTTGCTCTGTCTTGCCCCACCGCACGGGCCAACTTCACACACACACACACACACACACACACGCTTCTCCTTTCTCCCTGTACTCTCTCACATGCTTCTCTGCCCCTCCTCTTTCCTGGTGGCTTTCCCCCTTCTCTTCCCCGTTGCTCTGTCTTGCCCCACCGCACGGGCCAACTTCACACACACACACACACACACACGCTTCTCCTTTCTCTCCCTGCACTCTCTCACATGCTTCTCTGCCCCCTACTCTTTCCTGGTGGCTTCTCCCCCCCTCCCTTCTCTTCCCCGTTGCTCTGTCTTGCCCCACCGCACGGGCCAACTTTACACACACACACACACACACTTCTCCTCCTTTCTCTCCCTGCACTCTCTCACATGCTTCTCTGCCCCCTCCTCTTTACTGGTGGCTTCTCCCCCTCCCTTTCTCTTCCCCGTTGCTCTGTCTTGCCCCACCGCATGGGCCAACTTCACACACACACACACACACACACGCTTCTTCTTTCTCTCCCTGTACTCTCTCACATGCTTCTCTGCCCCCTCCTCTTTCCTGGTGGCTTCTCCCCCCCCCCCTTCTCTTCCCCGTTGCTCTGTCTTGCCCCATCGCACGGGCCAACTTCAGCCCTCCAGGTGTTTTGGACTTCAACTCACACCATTCCTCACAGCCTCAGGCCTCTTCCTTTTCCTCTCAGCCTGGGCAAACTTGGGCCCTCGCTCCCTCAGGATCGGGGTGAGAGAGAGGCAGCGAGGAGCGAGGGGGGGGGGCTCCTCCTCCTTTTTTTGCTGCTTCCAAGAATAGAATACCCCCTCCCTCCCTCCCTCCTTCCCTCCCTCCTTCCTATTTGGAGAGTCCCATCTAGAATTCAGTGTGATTTATTCAAGTTTTGGCCTACAACTCCCAGAAATCCCAGCCAATTTACCAGCTGTTAGGATTTCTGGGAGTTGTAGGCCAAAACCATCTGGAATGCGCATGCGCTGGCATACGAACTACTAACGAATTTCGTTAGTAATTAAGTTACATTTTAGAAATTTTTGGAAAATTTTTTGTAAGTCTTTCTATTACTAATCACAAAAAAATCCCCCCCCCCCCATTAGATTTCCGATTTCCTATTTTTGGGTTCTAAACCATGCCTAGTATTTATACACTCAGTGGAAAACCTGGGCCTGTTTCGATGAACTCAACATAGATATCCTGGCAGTAATGGCAGAAAGGCACAAACTTCCCAAACAGAACTCCCATAACCAAGAGAAAATGCTGTAAGAGTTTGGTGGGCATTGACCTTGAGTTTTGGAGTTGTAGTTCACCTATATCCAGAGAGCACTGTGGACTGAAACAATGTTGGATCGGGACCAAACTTGGCATGAATACTCAATATGCCCCAATATGAATGCAGATGGAGTTCAGGGGAAATAGACCTTGACATTTGGGAGTTGTAGTTGCTGAGATTTATACTTCCCCTACAATCAAAGAGCATTCTGAACCCCACCAATGATAGAACTGGGCCAAACTTCTCACACAGAACCCCCAGGAGGCAAGAGGAGGTCTCTACTTGGGGAAAGGGAGACGGGCCTTCCCAATGCATGGAGAGGAAGAGACCAAGTAGACAATGGGTGGGGAGGGGGGTGTTTGTAATTTTGTGCCTTTATCGAGGTAGGTTTCTTAGGGTTTTTATACTTCAACACACTAGACTCTTCCCCCCCCCCCCTTCCTGGAGGTTCCAATTTCCCACGGCACACCTGATGATCGCTCATGGCACACTAGTGTGCCCCGGCACACTGGTTGGGAAACACTGGAATAGGGGGTATAAATGGATGGCCACATCAGTATCTATCTATACACTTAATAAAAGTGAAAATATGTATGTGTGTGTCTGTGGCTGGGGTGCCCACTTCCACTAACTACTTTAACCCACAGTGCTGAGGAGCCACCCAAAGCCCTCCCTCCAATGACATTTCAGGTGAACATGTAGCCCAAACCCCTGTCAATGTCCTCACCAGACACCATACCACCCACCACCCAAGGAATGCTTTCATTCGGGGACAGTTGCATCCTAGATTTTATGTGTTTCCTCCACCACAGACATCCCAGTGTTTCTTACTCTCTCCATTGGTGTGGAATTTGCATGATCCCACCCACTGCCTCTCCCTTAACCCTTTCCTACTCTTTTCAACTCTGTCTGCACAACAAACAAAGCAGAACGAACCAGAAACTAAACATACTGGAGGACTTTGTGGTATTGACTCCACAGGATGGAAGTTGCAGTTCACCCTGCATCTAGTCAGAGCACTGTGACCCTCACTGACAATGGACCTGGGCCACATTTGGCACACAGAACCCCCATGACCTAAGAAAAATACTGGAGAGGTTTTGGGGGGAATTCTCCTTGATTTATAGCTTTTGTAGGTACTGGGATTTATAGTTCACCTGCAATCAAAGAGCACTCTGGACCAACGATGGCCCTGGACCTAGCTTAGCACACAGGACCCCCATGGCCAAGAAAAAATGCAGGAGTGCTTTGGCGGAAATCCACTTTGATTTATAGGAATTATAGTTCACCCTCATCCAGAGAGCACTATGAATATAAACAACACTGGATCTGCACCAAATTTGGCATGCATACCCAATATGTCAATATTTTAAAACTGGTGGATTCGGAGTGGAATTAGACTTGATAATTTGTTAGTTGTAGTACCGAGATTTATAGTTCACCTGCAATCAAAGAGAACTCTGGACCAACGAGGCCCTGGACCTAACTCAGCACACAGGACCCCCATGGCAAAGAAAAAAATGCAGGAGTGCTTTGGCAGAAATTCACTTTGATTTATAGGAATTATAGTTCACCCTCATCCAGAGAGCACTGTGAACATAAACAACACTGGATCTGCACCAAATTTGGCATGCATATTATTTTATTCTTATTATGTTTCAAACTTTTATACCACCACTCCCTGGAGGCTCGGAGCGGTTTACAGTTTGATTCATAACACTGCAACAATACAAGAACAGACATTACAGGGGGGGAAACAGTACAGGGTTAGCACATAAATAAGGAAAGGAGCATAGGGTCCCATGCACACTATGGCGGCAGTTGTCGACCATCAAAGGGGGGTCGCCGCGGGGCTCCCAAGGGGCCTTGTAGGATCACAAGGTTGGGAAGGAGAAGGAGATCGTCTCCGACCCTAGAGACCTGTGCTCTTGTTGGGTGTCTCTTTATACCCAATAAGTCAAAATTTTAAAACTGGTGGATTCGGAGTGGAATTAGACTTGATATTTGTTAGTTGTAGTACTGGGATTTATAGTTCACCTGCAATCAAAGAGCACTCCAAACCCCACCCATGATGAACCAGGACCTGACTTGGCACAAAGAACTCCCATAACCAACTGAATGTACTGGAGGCATTTGATGGGACTGACCCACCATGGTGGGAATTGTAATTCCTCCCGCAGCTGGAGAGCATACTGAACCCCACTAATGATGCATCTGGAGCTAATTTGCACAACACGACAAACTTTAAGTATTGATGGGAGTTTCAGGGACTTAACCTGATATGGTGGGAGCTGTAAAACACCCACAACCTTACGCAAATTGGAAAATAAAAAAATGACTTCTTCTAATAACCCAGGCAACGCCAGGTACCCAAGATAGTGCAGTAATAAAAATAAATATTGATCTTTGTCGCTCATGTGGCAAATGGTCAGGATAAACTGTTATAGCCAACTTGGAAACAGGGGCGGATCTTGGTGAAGGCAAAGTAATTGGCCGCCTCAGGGCGCCATGTGGCCAAGGGCGCATCTGGCCGCGGCCACCAGGTTCGGCACATCATGCTGTGCCATTGCTGCGGGTGGCCGGCGCGCGGGCGGGAGGCTCCACCCCGGCTGCAAAATGTTCCCTGGCTTGTCCTTTTCATCCTCTTGGGAGTGCTCTGTTTTAATAGCGCATGCGCAAAACTTTCACGCATGCGCTATTGCAGGGCTGCCCAGGAAATCGATCGCGATCGACCAGTCGATCCCGGGACCAAAGGAGGTCGATCCCAGCCGGATGGGGCGCAGTGCTCAGAGCCTTGTGGGCTGGGAGCCAGGCCTGGTGGGAACCAAAGCCCCCTCCCCTCCCTGGCTTCGGCACTCCCAGCAGCTGCTCCAGGTTTGAGGCGGGCAGGGCCAAGCCAACCTTATGCTAGCTATGCCACCACTGGCTTGGCATTGCCATCCTCAAGCCTGGAAAACCTTCTGGGAGCTCCAAAGCCAGAGGGGAGGGGAGGGGCTTGGCAGGGCCTGGCTCCACCCCCTGTGGCTTCCACTCTAACAGCAGCTTCTCCAGGCTTGAGGATGGCAGTGCCAAGCCAGCCTTGTGCTAGCTATGTCACCACTGGCTTGGCATTGCCATCCTCAGGCCTGGAAAACCTGCTGGGAACTCCAAAGCCAGAGGGGCGGGGGGCGTGGCTTGGTGTGGCCTGGTTCCGCCCCTTCTGGCCAAGCCCCGCCCCTTCCCCTCTCCAGCCTTGAGGAGGTTGGTTTTAATATAAGTAGCTCGCATGCTGAAAAAATGTGGGCACCCCTGCACTATTGGGACCGAGCGCTTCTGGTGGAGGGAGTTGCTAAACGCACTCCCAAGAGGCCGAAAAGGACAAGCCAGGGAACATTTTGCAGCCAGAGGTGGGAGGCTCCATCCCAGCTGCAAAATGTTCCCTCGTCCTTTTCATCCAGAAGCGATCAGTCCCAATAGCGCATGCGCGAAACTAGCTCTTTCCGCGCATGCGTGCTCTGGCGCGCGCCATCATCACCACACTGAAGATCCAGGGGGCGCCAAAAAAAGGTTGACTTACTATAATATTTTACCTTCGTCCGGTCCTGCTGGAAACAAAAACTAAAATGCTTTGGAAGTAAGCGTTGGAGGTGATCTGTCAGTGGGTCGCATGGCATTAAGGTGGGAGCCAAGCCACCAGTGAACAAAGTCTTGTGAGACTTTCGCCCCCTCTTTTTGCCTCTCTTCTCCCACTTCGACTTTGCAACCTCCTTTTCTCCCATTTCCACTCAGCAGCTGTACATTGCAAGGTTGCGATAGGAAGCAAAAGTCTGTTTCCCTGTGGAGGACCTGTGAAATTAAGCGCTTGACCTTGTCTATCATGAAGCCTCGTACCTTGAAAAAGCTACTGTTTGTGTGACAGCTCCCAGAATCCTCCAACCAGCATGGCAACCTGTGGTCTCTTAAGCTTTGCGTGACTTCCAACAGCCAAAAGCAAAAACAACGTATTAACAAGCCTTCCATCTGGAAGAAGGGGCTAACAAAATGAAGTTCAACGGGGACAAATGCAAGATACTCCACTTAGGCAGAAAAAACAAAATGCAAAGAGACAGAATGGGGGACGCATGGCTCGAGAGCAGTACGTGTGAAAAAGATCTTGGGGGTCCTCGTGGAAAACAAGTTAAACATGATCCAACAATGTGATGCGGCGGCAAAAAAAGCCGATGGGATTTTGGCCTGCATACATAGGAATCTAGTGTCTAGATCCAAGGAAGTCGTGCTACCCATGCTCTATTCTGCCTTGGTTAGACCAGTGTTTCCCAACCAGTGTGCCAGGGCACACTAGTGTGCCATGAGCGATCATCAGGTGTGCCGTGGGAAATTGGAACCTCCAGGAGGAGAGGGGGGAGAGTCTAGTGTATTGAAGTATTAAAACCCTAAGAAACCTACCTCGATAAAAGCACTCCATGTGTGTTCTTAGTTGGACATATTGAGTATTCATGCCAAGTGTGGTCCAGATCCACAGTGCTCCCTGGATGTAGGTGAACTACAACTTCCAAACCCAAGGTCGATTCCCAAGCAAACCCTTTCAGTACTTTCTGTTGGTAATGAGAGTTCAATATGCCAAGTTTGGTTCAATTCCATTGTTGCAAGAGTTCAGGGTGCTCTTTGATTGTGTGTTAACTATAAATCCCAGAAACTGTAACTCCCAAATGTCAAGGTCTATTTCCCCAAACTCCATCTGTTTTCACATTTGGGCATATTGAGTATTCATGCCAAGTTTGGTCCTGATTCAGCATTGTTTGAGTCCACAGTGCTCTCTGGATATAGGTGAACTACAACTCCAAAACCCAAGATCAATGCCCACCAAACTCTTATAGTATTTTCTCTTGGTTATGGGAGTTCTGTGTGGGAAGTTTGTGTCTTTCTGCCATTCCTGCCAGGATATCTATGTTGTGTTCATCGAAACAGGCCCAGGTTTCACACTGAGTGTATAAATACATTTAAAAACATATTAACTATATGTATTACTGTGTTAGAGTGTCATTTTGTGTCATTTTGGTTGGTGGTGTGCCCCAGGATTTTGCAAATGTAAAAAGTGTGCCGTGGCTCTAAAAAGGTTGGGAAACACTGGGTTAGACCACAACTGGAATCACACTGTGTCTGTTACACCCCAGACTGTCCCAGGCCCTCAGCAAGACTCACGCCATGTTAAATCCACAGTTGCAGAGAGGCCTAAAAGCCAAAGGCTGGCTGCAAGCAAGAAGCTACAGAGGCCCCAAGTTCACCCAGCATTCAAGGCCACGAGTTGCTCGGTCTCTACTCGGCCGATAATGGGCCGGGGAAGAGCGGAAGCCTGTTTTCAGAACCATGTTTCGATGCACCGAGGCGTCGTAACATCAAAGCCTGGGAGGCCTATATAAGTTAGGTCTAAAAGATGTATAGTATCTTTCGCCAACGTTCAGCATCAAGCCAAGCCTTCACGGAACTCTGCCTGGGCCTTGGGCTTTCTAGCTTCTGGGACTCTGTTTGCCAAGCCTTGTGCCAAGAACCTTTCCTGGATTTATTTATTTATTTATTCAATTTGATATACCGCTCTCTCTGGCGCCCAGAGCGGTTCACAGGATTAAAACAAATAAAACACACAAAATGCAATAAAACAGATTTTAAATCCCCCAATTAAAACAAGTAAACAGTAGAACTACAGCAGCAATAGGCGCATGCTGGCAGCGGCGCAACAAGATGGTGGATAGTGCGGCATTTGGTTTAGTCGGCAAATGCCTGTCTAAAGAGCCAGGTCTTTACAGCTCTGCGGAACGGCATTAAGTCCCGGATAGCTCGTGTCTCTTCGGGGAGGGAGTTCCACAAGGTTGGCGCCGCTACGGCAAACGCCCTCTGCCGTGTGCTGGCCAGTCTATAAACCCTAATGCCCGGCACATCCAGAAGATTGAGCCCCTCTGAACGCAGTGATCTCCTGGGTACATAAGGGTAAGCCGCTCCCTCAGGTACACTGGCCCCAAACCATATAAGGCCTTGAAAGTTAGAACTAACACCTTGAAAGTGACCCGGAATTCAATTGGAAGCCAGTGCAGTTCGCGCAAGAGTGGAGTCACGTGGTCGAATTTTGAGGCTCCTGAGAGCAGGCGTGCTGCAGCGTTCTGCACCAGCTTAAGTTTCCGGATCGCTGACAAGGGTGGGCCAATGTACAGCGCATTACAGTAGTCGAGCCTCGAGATGACCATGGCTTGGATCACCGTGGCCAGGTCGCAGCGGGAGAGGTAAGGAGCCAGACGTCTTGCCTGACGCAGGTGGTAAAAAGCTATCTTGCAGGCGCAGGCAATCTGCGCCTCCATAGATAGCTGGGTGTCCAGCCGGACCCCTAGGCTCTTTACAGACGGTTGTGGACAAAGGGCCACACCGTCGAATGTCAGCAACTGGGTCTCTACTCCCCCTGGGCGGCCCAGCCACAAGATCTCCGTCTTCGCCGGGTTCACCTTCAACTTACTGGCTCGCAGCCATCCAGTTACGGCTTCTAGGCAGAGATGGAAATTATCGGGTACAGATTCCACCCCGGGGTCCATCCTCAGAATGAGCTGGGTGTCATCAGCGTACTGATGACATTCCAGCCCAAAACTCCGTACCAATTGGGCGAGTGGTCGCATGTAGATGTTAAATAACAGCAGGGAGAGAATGGCCCCCTGAGGGACTCCACAATGCAGGGGGAGCCCTCGGAGACCACCCTTCCGCACTTCACTCGCTGCAGGCGGTTTTGGAGGAAGGAGGACAGCCAGTTTAAGGCTGTCCCCCTCACCCCCGCCACCGCCAGGCGGTGTGTCAAAAGTTGGTAATCGACAGTATCAAACACTGCCGTGAGGTCCAATGATACGATTGCCCATTGGGGCATGAAGATTCTCTTTACTTTTGTTCCTGTTTGCCAAAGGACTATTACTTGATACCCTGCTTCTTTTGGACAATTGCGCTGCTATCTTTTGCTGCTTGAGAGCATCAATAGACTATAATCCTAGCCTCTTTACTTTATTCATTTATTCTAAATAAAGCATTTAACTACGGCTGGTCTCAAGTGGTTTACTGAGGGGTCCTTCCGGTCTACGGTACAACAGTGTCCCATTCTGGGCACTGCAATTGAAGGGAGATGTTGACAAGCTGGAAGGTGTCCAGAGGAGGGCGACTAAAATGATCAAGGGTCTGGAGAATAAGCCCTATGAGGAGCGGCTTAAAGAGCTGGGCATGTTTAGCCTGAAAAAGAGAAGGCGGAGAGGAGACATGATAGCCATGCATAAATATGTGAGAGGAAGTCATAGGGAGGCGGGAGCAAGCTTGTTTTTTGCTGCCCTGGAGACTAGGAAGCATTGGAGCAATGGCTTCAAACTACAAGAAAGGAGATTCCATCTGAACATTAGGAAGAACTTCCTGATTGTGAAAGCTGTTCAGCGGTGAAACTCTCTGCCACTGAGTGTGGTGGAGGCTCCTTTTTTTGGAAGCTTTTAAGCAGATGCTGGATGGCCATCTGTTGAGGGTGCTTTGAATGCAATTGTCCTGCCTCTTGGCAAGGGGTTGGACTGGATGGCCCATGAGGTCTCTTCCAACTCTATGATTCTATGGTTCTATGCCCAGGGAGAGAAGATGGCATGGCCAGTATATTTCAAGAGTAGAGCTTAATGCAGCCTGTGCAGTTCTGCAGGACAATATTCCGTTCCCTTTCACCTTGCCAAGCGGATTCAGCCGGGCACAACACAACACACTGGCAATGCCACGTTGAAGGCTTGTGATGTAATTGGAAGATGCCATCATTGGCTGATAACAAGAAGATGGGTTGCTTAGCAACCCCTTAGCAGCAGCCTTCATCCTCTTGCGGGTATCACAGGAGGTCTGTTCTGCAGAGGCAGGCTGGTACAAAACGGGTGAGACTGGCACCGGCCCGCAGTCCTCAGGCTGCACCCTTGGAGAGGCGGTGAGTCCGCCACAGCCTCTTGCATCCCCATGCATGTTGCAGGATAGCATTTATCGCCAGGGGAGTGTCCCGCACCACTGGGCCAGGCTCTTTCCATGTGTCTTGTTCTGTGGAGTGGCACATGCTTCCTGCTTGAACGGAGTGCTGTCTTTCCTGGAGCACAGATGTATAAAAACCAACTCCACGCACATGTGCCTGCACATGGAAGCACACGCATTCTGCTACCAAGCTACAAGCTGTTTTCAGTGTTTTGCCCTATAGGCAAGATAACATGATAATGCCAGCTGAAAGGCTCCGTCCCTGCAAGGAAGGAGAGCCTAGTTTTCCCCTCACCCCTGGTTGCTTTCGTTAGGCATTGAAAGTAAAAGATGGCTGTGATCCAGGAAGTGTTTATGTGTTGGTTCCTTACTATATTGGCAGCGATTTCCCAACAGAGCATAAGAACTGGGATGGAGGTTTGGGTGGCTGGGTTGCTCCAAAGCCTTCAACACTGTGAGTAGAAAAGGTCAGTGGCAGATCCTGGAACATCTAGGATGTCCCCCCCAAATTCCTCAAAATGATAACCCTGTTACATGAGGACCAGCGCGGTCAAGTCAGATACGGCGATGCTCTCTCGGAGCCATTTCTAATAACTAACAGAATAAAACAAGGTTGTGTTCTTGCACCAACCCTATTTACAAATAGGGTTGGTGCAATGATGCTCCAAAGAGCTACGGCAGATCTCGAAGAAGAAGACGGCATATACAGTATATACGCTATCGTACTGATGGTAGCTTGTTCAACTTAAGCCGTTTGAGGGCTCGCACTAAAACTCTAGTCTAAACTATCTAGTTCGTGAGCTGCTTTTTGCTGATAATGCTGCCCTTGTCGCACATTCAGAAGCAGCCCTGCAGCGCCTCACATCCTGCTTTGCATCAGCTGCAGAGCTGTTTGGGCTGGAAGTCAGCCTGAAGAAAATGGAAGTCCTCTACCAGTCCGCACCACAGGAAGAACACCATCATCCCCACGTTAGCATAGGCAAATCTGTGCTAAAGTCCGTTCAGCAGTTCACCTACCTGGGAAGCATCATCTCTTCAGACGCCAAGATTGATAAAGAGATAGATCACAGATTAGCAAAGGCATATAATGCATTGGAAAGCTTCACAAAAGAGTCTGGAGTAACAAACACCTGAGACAAAGCACCAAAATATGTGTACAGAGCTATCGTACTGTCTATTCTCCTCTATGGGTCTGAAACATGGGTCATGTATCGCCAGGATCTACGAATCCTTGATCGCTTTCACCAGCGCTGTCTTCGCACAATCCTAAATATACACTGGACCGACTTTGTGATGAATGTTGCTGTCCTTGAGCAAGCAGGGATCACCAGCATTGAGGCCATGCTATTGAAAACACAACTGTACTGGGCAGGGCACGTCTCTAGGATGGAGGACTACCACCTCCCAAAAATACTACTCTACGGTGAACTTGCCACGGGTCAGCGCAAGAGAAGCGCCCCCAAAAAGAGATATAAGGACTCCTTGAAACAACATCTCAGGCTTGGCCAGATTGATCACCAAAAAAGGTCTACCCTGGCATCACATCGGGAGGTGTGGAGATGCACTATCCACAATGCTGTGGCCTCTTTCGAGAAGACATGCCAACCGGGTCTCGAAGAGAAACGACAACGCAGAAAGAACCGCAACTTGGAAACAACATCACCCAAGGAGACTTTCTGCTGTGCTTTCTGAAACCGGACTTGCCTATCTCAGATTGGTCTTTTTAGTCATCAACGGGCTTGTAGAAAGCGTGGGATGAGTCCTTCCTAAAGAATCTTCATTCGCGAAGTAATGCCGAGATATTGGCAGCGATTTCCCAGCAGAGCATAAGAACTGGGATGGAGGTTTGGGTGGCTGGGTTGCCTCAAGGAAGGCACATCCCGTAGCAGAGGAGGTTTGCACTCCCCCTTTAGAATACGTTGTTGCCTGGGTGAGTCACACTCTCTCGACCTCACGTCGCGATTGCTAGGCCACAGAGGAAGGTTGCAGACAACCCCTTCCGTTAAAATAATGCTTAATGAATTGTTTGGAGGGAGTCACACTCTCTCGGCCCCAGAAAGGCACGGGCAATTCCACTCATTAACTCTGTCATCACATCCTGAGGTTGTACATGCCTCGTGTTAGGAGTTAAGCTTTGGCCTCATGTTAGATTTAGCTCTTGCTATTCTGTTGGGACCGGGAGATCTCCTTGGTTTCAGGCCTCATGTTAGGCATTAAATCTTGCCGTTTTAAGGTTTAATTTTTTTAATGATTGTTTTAATGTAGATGTTCTTATTATGTGGTTTTTGGCATTGAATTGCTGCTTATGTATGTAATAATAATAATCTCTCGGCATTACTTCACGAACGAAGATTCTTAGGAAGGATTCATCCCACACTTTTTACAAGCGCATTGATGACTAAAAAGGCCAATCTGAGATAGGCAAGTTCGGTTGCAGAAAGCACAGCAGAAAGTCTCCTTGGGTGATGTTGTCTCCAAGTTGCGGTTCTTCCTGCATTGTCGTTTCTCTTTGAGACCTGTTTGGCGTGTCTTCTTGAAAGAGGCCACAGCATTGTGGATAGTGCATCTCCATGCCTCCTGATGTGAGGCCAGAGTGTACCATTTTTGGTGATCAATCTGTCCGAGCCTGAGATGTTGTTTCAGGCAGGCCCGGATTACCCATAAGGCCACCCTAGGCCTTGGCCTAGGGCGGCAGCCATGAGGGGGGCAGCAGGTCCGGACCCCCCAAAATTGAAATTAATTTTTTAAAGTTCAATTTTCGGGCGTTTGCTTCTGCACCTGCGCAGTGAAGGAAGGAGGGGCGGGGCCGGCGCAAGTGAGGAGGAGGCAGGGGGAAGCCACGTCAGATGCCCTAGGGGCAGCGGGACTTCCCCCAGCCTCCTTCTCGCTCGCGCTGGCTCCGCCCCTTTTTCCTTCACTGAAGGAAGGAGCAGTGCCCACGCGAGCGAGAAGGAGGCGGGGGAAGTCCCACCGCCCTTAGGGCCTCTGATGTGGCTTCCCCCGCCTCCTCCTTGCTTGTGCGGGCAGGCGCTGTTCCTTCCTTCCCCCTGCCTGTTCGTCGCTCACGCATGCCCGCAAGTGGCCCCGCCCCCTGCAAGCAGCCCCGCCCCCCGCAAGCGGCCCCGCCTTCGGGGGCGGCACTTACAGAATGTGGCCTAGGGTGCCACAAAACGTTAATCCGAGCCTAATTTCTGGGAGTCCTTATATCTCTTTTTTGGGGCGTCTCTCTTGTGCTGACCCGTGACGAGTTCACTGTAGAGTAGTATCTTTGGGATGTATATGTAATAATAATGTATGTAATAATAATAATATCCAGAGCAGAAGAGAAAACTGGCGAAATAAGGCCCTCCATGGACAGTTCCTGGGAAAAATTGAGAGCCAAATTGACAAAGAGAAAACATGGATGTGGCTCACAAATGGAACTTGGAAAAAGGAGACAAAGGAGGGCCTGATCCTGGCAGCACAAGAACAAGCCGTTAGAACAAATGCCATCAAAGCCAGAACTGAAAAAGTTGACAAAAGATCCCAAATGTAGACTCTGCAAGGAAGCAGATGAAACAACAGATCACATCCTCAGCTGCTGCAAGAAGATCGCGCAGACAGACTACAAGCAGAGGCATAACACCGTTGATTAGATGATTCATTGGAACTTATGCCACAAATACCATCCGCCCACGACAAAGAACTGGTGGGATCACAAGCCTGAAAAAGTTACAGAAAATCAACACATCAAGCTACTCTGGGACTTATTTATTATTTATTTACGACATTTATTTGCTGCACTTCTCACCCCGAAGGGGACTCAGAGCGGCTTTCAAGTAAAATGTAAATACAACATATTATATTATAATATATTGTATTTACAATATATTATAATATAATATATTACTTCCGAATTCAGACAGACAGAGTTTTGGAGCACAATACGCCTGACCTCACGATTGTGTTAAAAAACAAAGTATGGATCGTCGATGTCGCAATCCCTGGTGACAGCAGGATTGCAGAGAAACAACTGGAAAAGCTGACACGATATGAGGATTTAAAGATCGAACTGCAAAGACTCTGGTAAAGCCAGTCAAGGTGGTCCCAGTGGTGATCGGCACACTGGGTGCAATGCCTCAAGACCTTGGCCTACACTTAAACACAATCGGCGCTGACAAAATTACCATCTCTCAGCTGCAGAAGGCCACCTTACTGGGATCTGCACACATTATTCGTCGATACATCACACAGTCCTAGACACTTGGGAAATGTCTGACGTGTGATGCAATACAACAGCCAACGGAGTGATCTTGTCTGCTATGGACTCATCTTGTTGTATTTCAAATAATAAGAATAATAATTATTTATTTATACCCCGCCACCATCTCCCCAAGGCGACTCGGGGCAGCTATTTATTTATTTATTTATTTATTTATTCAAGCTCCCCGAAGGCTCGGAGCGGTTTACAAGATTTGAAGAGCACAATAACACAAATGACACAACATTAAAAGAGGGTAAAGGGAGGGAGGGGAGGGAGAGAAGGGAAAGGATTGGGGGAACAAGATCTGAGCGGCCTGGTGATAGCATATGAGGCCAAACCCAAGAATTACAATAAGCAAAGTAAAATATATACGACAGATAATAAATCAAATCAAATGCAAACAATAACAAACTAATACAATAAGGTAAACATTGAATATAACATGAAATAAGGAATTGAACACAGTGGTCTTGGCCAAATGCAGGGGTAAAATTATAAATGGGTGGCCTCCTTCCTCCGGGACCGGGGACAACGTGTGGAGGGGGGAGGGGAGGTCTCCGGGAGACTCCCACTTAACTGTGGGGTCCCCCAGGGGACCATCCTCTCTCCCTTATTATTCAACATGTACATGCGCCCCCTGGCCCAGCTGGCCCGCGACTTTGGTCTGGAGTGTTATCAGTATGCGGATGACACCCAGCTTCTGCTGAGAATGGACGGCAGGCCGGACTCCGTACCCGATTGTTTCCATCTCTGCCTTGAAGCCGTGACTGGTTGGCTGCGTGCCAGCCGGCTGAAGGTGAACCCGTTGAAGACGGAGATCTTGTGGACTGGTCGCCCTGGGCTGGATGAGTGCCGGTTGCCTATCCTGGATGGCGAGCGACTTAGCCCGTCATCCGTTGTTAAGAGCTTGGGTGTTAAGTTGGACCCTTGCTGACCATGGAGACCCAGGTCTGTTATGGAACTCTCTCCCAGATGACACCCGAGCCATCCCAGAACTCATCCCCTTCCGGAGGGCTGTTAAGACTGCATTGTTCCGACAAGCCTTCGACTAAGTGCACGGGTGGTGGTGACCGTTCATCACAGTTGCCAAATTCTACCTATGTCTGGGTCCGAGGAAATGCCTGTACTTTCTTCACAATACCTCGCGATGTGACTTGTAAAATTTTAATGTTTTAATTGTTTTATTGTAAGGCTACATGGCCACCACATGTTGCCTATTTTATATGTTGTGACCCGCCCCGAGCCTGCAGGGAGGAGCGGAATATAAGACCAAATAATAAATAAATAAATAAATAAATAAAATAAAACCCTGGGTGAGATAGATAAATTGAATAGTGTATCTGGTGGGAGATTCAGATCGGACAAACGACGGGGTTGATTTTCATTGAGGGATGAGATAAAGTGCATCAAAAGGACACATTTGTACTGGGACAGTCATGGTATGGGGATTTGTTGTGCATTCCTCAAAGGCACACTGGAAAAGCTAGGTTTTTAGGCTTTTCCTAAAGGCTACCAGAGTGGGTGTTTGCCTAATCACACCCTGGACGGTGTGGTGCTATGCCCATCGCCTTCCGTTAAGAGCCTGGGGGTCCATCTGGACTCCCAGCTGACCATGGAGGCCAAGGTCTCCGCGGTCAGCAAGGTTGCTTTTTTTCATCTGCGACAGGCTCGGAGGCTGGCCCCATATATCTCCCGGAATGACCTGGCCACGGTGATCCAAGCTACGGTCATCTCAAGGCTGGATTACTGTAACGCGCTTTACGTTGGCCTTCCTTTGTCGGCGACCCGGAAGCTCAAGCTGGTGCAGAACACTGCCGCCCGGCTCCTGTCTGGAACCCCAGCAGGCCGCCACATCACACCTGTTTTGCAGGATCTGCACTGGCTCCCAATTGAGCACCGGATCTCCTTCAAGGTGTTGGTTCTTACCTTTAAGGCCTTGCATGGCCTGGGGCCAGCGTACTTGAGGGACCGACTCACCCCACACTGTCCCCCGAGATCACTACGCTCCGAGGATGCTAATTTGTTAGAGATACCCCTCGGCGAAATCGGCTAAACTGACATCTACTCGCCGGAGGGCGTTCTCTGTTATAGCTCCTACGCTGTGGAACGCCCTCCCGGCTGGAACGCGGGCTATAAAGGACCTGCTCCCGTTTAGACGCGCCTGCAAAACTTATTTGTTTAAGCAGGCCTTCGGTGAGTAGGTCCTGCCCATGTTCCGCTTTAGCCGCTGTCCTGGGGTGTCACGCTATCTAATTTCTGAACTGTACCTGGGGGTTTTGTATTTTGCTGTTTTAACTGTTTAATTGTCTTAGAGGTTTTATCGCATTGCTTGTGTGTAGTTGTACCTTCGGTTCCTGTGAGCCGCCGCGAGCCTCAGGGAGTCGGCCGCATAGAAACCTGAATAATAAATAAATAAATAAATAAATAAATAAATAATCGCCCTGGGTAGCAAGTTCCAGAGCTGTGGGGCCACCACAGAGAAGATCCTCGGTTCTGTAAGCCGCCTTGAGTCCCCTACGGCATTGTTTCCCAACCAGTGTGCTGGGGCACACTAGTGTGCCGTGAGCGATCATCAGGTGTACCGTGGGAAATTGGAACCTCCAATACCCTTTCTTCCCACTCCTGCCAAACACTTTTTCTTCTCCACTTGGGCTGCCGTCTCGCTTTGCTCAGGTGGGGAGTGGGGAGGGAAGAAGACGTGACCCACGTGGGCGCTACTGCACAGACTAGCCCCATGTCTTCCTCCCTCCCCCTCCCCTCTTGAACACACTCACACTGTCCCCTCGGATCAAAATGGCGGCAGAAGCGGCAGTGTGAGCAAAACAAGGCAAAGCAAGCAGAGCGAGGCTGGGAAGAAGGGAGCCCGAGTGGAGAAGAAAGTTCGGCAGGAGGAAGAAGAAAGGGCGCGAAGGGGGAGGAAGAGGTCTCTGTCGAAAGCTGCCATGGGCAAACTTGGACCTTCCAGGTGTTTTGGACTCCAACTCCCACCATTTCTAGCAGCCTCAGGCCCTTTCCCCCCCCCAGCCATTTAAGCAGGAAAGGGCCTCAGGCTGTTAGGAATGGTGGGAGTTGGAAGTCCAAAGCACCCAGAGGGCCGCAGTTTTCCCATGCCTGTTTGAGGGACCTTAAAGTGGTGAGCCTCCTTCCAACATTGTGATTCTGGATAAAAAACAAACAACAACATAACATGACATAGTTTGAGTCCACAGTGCTCTCTGGGTGTAGGTGAACTACAACTTCCAAACTCAAGGTCAATTCCTAAGCAAACCCTTTCAGTACTTTCTTTTGGTAACGAGAGTTCAATATGCCAAGTTTGGTTCACTTCCATTGTTGCAAGAGTTCAGGATGCTCTTTGATTGTGTGTTAACTATAAATTGAACTGAAGCAAGATCGTAGTTTAAAGCTAAAATTTGCTGATCTTCCTTTGGACAGTTTTTGGTTATCTGTTGCCAGGGAGTTCCCCATTCGGGCCAACAAAGCTATTTTGACAGTGCTCCCATTTTCAACCACATATCTGTATGAGATGAGCTTCTCTAGCTTGACTGCAATAAAAACTAAAAACAGAGAGAGACTGACAGCTGTTGAGCAAGACCTTCGTGTGTGTCTTTCTGCCATTCCTGCCAGGATAGCTAAGTTGTGTTCATCGAAACAGGCCCAGGTTTCACACTGAGTGTATAAATACATTTAAAAACATATTAACTATATGTATTACTGTGTTAGAGTGTCATTTTGGCTGGTGGTGTGCCTCAGGATTTTGTAAATGTAAAAAATGTGCCGCGGCTCAAAAAAGGTTGAAAAACACTGCCCTACGGAGTTGAGAAAGGTGGGGTATAAATATGGCAAATAAATAAATAAATAAATAACCTATTTCTTTCCTGTGTTTGTTTGCATCAGTAATAAAATCACTTCATTCTATAGTTCTGGCAGAACTTTAAAAAAAAGAAGGGGGGGGGAGCTGTGGTTCGAAGAAGTGATGTTTCCAAGCCATTGAACATTGACAGCACTTCCTCGCTATTGGTGCTAACCACTATCCATTATTCCCTTCTCTCTCCCTCTGCATGTAATGCATACTATCCCCCAGGGGGATAAGCATAGGCATTGAGGGTAATGTGTTGTCAAAAGCTTTCATGGCTGGAATCGCTGGGTTGCTGTGCATTTTCCGGGCTGTCTGGCCATGTTCCGGAAGCATTCTCTCCTGACGTTTTGCACACTTCTATGGCAGGCATCCTCAGAGGTTGTGAGGTCTGTTGGAAACTAGGCAAGTGGGGTTGATATGTCTGTGGAATGATGTCCAGGGCGGGAGAAAGAACTCTAGTCTGCTTGAGGCAAGATTGATTCCCTCTTGGAGCCTTAATGCAAAAGCAGGGTAAGAAATTGTAGGGTGCCTAGTGATTTTGACCCCTGATGCAAAGGCCTTCGTGCTTTCTTGATCCACAAACCTCACAAGCAGGCATGTAGCCGGGGGGGGCTAAGGGGCTTCAGCCCCCCGAAATTCTCAGGGTGGTCCGAAAAGGCCTTGCTGGTACATTATTTAAACTGTTATGTTTATTCATAACATGATCTGATCACCATGCTCATTATATCCCACATTAATGGGGTTATTGGGATAACAATACAAAAGGTTTGCTAGGGTAGACCCTCTTCCACCCAGTCTCAGCCCCCCGAACCAAACTCAGCCCCGAATCAAAATCCTGGCTACGACCCTGCTCACAAGTGCAAGTTTATCCTTTTTTCCAAGGAGATGTCATGATTTCTGCTTATGAAGATGTGACAGCTAGCAAACACAACCTCTGCCTCCCCCCCCCCTTTTTTTTAAAAAAAGGGAGTAAACCGATCACCATCCTCTTTTGTGCCTTGCTGTATGTCAAAATCACTCCTTATCTCCCTGCACTTCCCATTTTGCAAACTTCATTTGCAACGCTGCGATTTGCTCACTAAAAAGAAAGTCCGGAGGGCTGCCGGACCACCAGGCAAAAGGTACTTGAAATGAACATTATCGTTGATGCTCTTTTGGGCTCCTGATGAAACTTTTTTGGGGGGGGGTGGGGAGATCCCAAGCTTCTAAGACCCTCTGTCTAATGGTTGGAGATTTTTGCAAGGTTTCATCCCTGTTGCTGGTAACCATTTCACTTCTGGCTTTATGTTACTTCTGCTTTTGCCCTGCTTTTAAAAATCTGACTTTTAAAAAAGTTGACTTGATGGTTTTAGCTTGGTTTTAGCTGACTAATTTGTTACTTTGCTCAGAATATAAGAGAATATAGGCGGTGCCTTTTCTAATCTTGTTTGTGTATGATAGGAATTGTAGTCCCAAGTATCAGGGTGATGCCAGGTTCAGTATGGCACCAGGCCATCTAGATGCATCTAGATCAGGCAAGGGCAAACTTTGGCCCTCCCGGTGTTTTGGACTTCAACTCCCACAATTCCTAACAGTCGGTAGAGTGACATAGGCTGCCTGGGAGTGTGGTGGGGTCTCCTTCTCTGGAGGCTTTTAAACAGAGGCTGGATGACCATCTGTTGGGGGTGCTTTGAATGCAAGTGTCCTTCTTGGCAGGGGTTGGACTGGATGGTCCACGAGGTCTCTTGCAAAGAGTGCACTGTGCATTACATTCTGGTTTCAGGATTTTGAACATTGAAGGGTGCATTGAACATTGAGGTGTGCATTGAACATTGAGGGGCACATTGAACATTGAGGGGTGCATTGAACATTGAGGGGTGCATTGAACATTGAGGGTGCATTGAACATTGAGGGGTGCATTGAACATTCAGGTTTGCATTAAACATTGAGGGGTGCATTGAACATTGAGGTTTGCATTGAACATTGAGGGTGCATTGAACATTGAGGGTGCATTGAACATTGAGGTTTGCATTGAACATTTAGGGTGCATTGAACATTGAGGTTTGCATTGAACATTCAGGGGTACATTGAACATTCAGGTTTGCATTGAACATTCAGGTTTGCATTGAACATTGAGGTTTGCATTGAACATTGAGGTTTGCATTGAACATTGAGGGTGCATTGAACATTGAGGGGTACATTGAACATTCAGGTTTGCATTGAACATTGAGGGTGCATTGAACATTGAGGGGTGCATTGAACATTGAGGGGTGCATTGAACATTGAGGTTTGCATTGAACATTGAGGGTGCATTGAACATTGAGGGGTGCATTGAACATTGAGGGGTGCATTGAACATTGAGGGCTGCAATAGAGTCAATTAAAATAGAGAAAATACGGTAGTGTAAATAGGGGACAGGTGAGTTAAAGAAACACCATATTTCTTTTTTCTGTCTTGTGCAATCAGTAGTGTTATCTGAAGCAGGAACGAAGCAAGACCGGTTCATTCCCCGAAGCGGTTTGAAGCACAAACAGCAGCTGATTGATAATCAGAACTCCTAGCAAATGTACTCTTAAGACAAACACAAGAGGCGAATCTCCGCGGCTTATTATTGCCGCTGTCCCGAATGCCTCCTTGGAACAGAATGGCGGTAACATAAGAAGTAGATTTAGTAGCCAAAACCATATGTCATCCCAAAGCATGTGGAAGCTGCTTTAATAAATGAGGAATGCTGCATCTACACTTTAGAATTGCTGCACTTTGACACCACTTTGAATACCACAGCTCAATGCTGTGGAATCAAAGGAGAGGCAACATGGGCTAAAGACCTTGGAGAATGACAACTTCCATGTTTCCATAGTGGAGTCAAGGTGCGTTCAGTCTATAATGTAGATCAGGGGTGCTCATTTGGTAGCTCAGGAGCTACTAGTAGATCTTCGGCCCTCTTCCAGGTGATCTTCGGGCCTCACCTGCCGGATGGGGCACTCCTGCCATGCGCGCACACACCCTGTGCACACGCGCACTCCTGCTGCTGGCTTCCGCTCTCGCGGTGCTTCTTTTGCCTGCGGGGCATTGCAGGAAGAAGGAAGCACGAGGTGGGGCTTCTGGAGGGAGCGCCCTGCCTCTCTCTCGTCCAGCTGTGCAGCCTCCGTTGCCGGCGAGACAGGCAGGGCGAAGCGCTCCCTCTGGATGCCCCGCCTCGTGCTTTCTCCTTCCTGCAATGCCCCACAGGCGGAAGAAGCGCTGCACGGGCAGAAAACAGCAGCAGGAGCACGTGCGGTGGCAAGAGCGTGCAGCGGCGGGAGCGTGCGGGAGCACACGGCGGCGGGGACAGGTAGATCTTTTGGACTTGGTTGCTTTAAGAGTAGCTCGCATGCTGAAAAAGTGTGAGCACCCCTGATGTAGATGTACTCTTCAACTCACCGACTGCTTATTTTGGGAGATGTAGCCCAAAATACCGCTTTTCCCATTTCCGGTGAAAGGTGCCATGGCACAGGAGTCTATACCTTGAATTAAAGAGCTCTTTGGCTATTTGGGGTCCGGAGGAAGTGGGCGGAAAATACGTCACTGACCTTTCCGTTTTGCATTACTCACAAGCAGCCGCTTGCGTCTAGAAATCAGGTGTGCAGCACAGGTATGGACTTTGCATTCTAGATGTGCGAGATAGAAGAAAAGGGAATGTCTTAAATACCAAGTAGGAAGGGACTGCCTTTTACAAGTATTCACAAGTTCATTTAGTTTTACATTTTCCACTAGTTGGTCATGGGGGTTCTGTGTGGGAAGTTTGGCCCAATTCTATAGTTGGTGGGGTTCAGAATGATCTTTGATTGTAGGTGAACTATAAATCCCAGCAACTACAACTCCCAAATGTCAAGTCTATTTTCCCCAAACTTCACCAGTGTTTACACTTGGGCATATTGAGTATTCGTGCCAAGTTTGGTCCAGATCCATCATTGTTTGTGTCCACAGTACTCTCTGGATGTAGGTGAACTAGAACTCCAAAACTCAAGGTCAATGTCCACCAAACCCTTCCAGTATTGTCTGTTAGTCATGGGAGTTCTGTGTGCGAAGTTTAGTTCAATTCCATCGTTGATGGAGTTCAGAATGCTTTTTGATTGTAGGTGAATGATAAATCCCCGCAACTACAACTCCCAAATGACAAAATCAATCCCCCAACCCCACCAGTATTCAATTTTGGGCCTATTGGGTATTTGTGCCAAATTTGGTCCAATGAATGAAAATACATCCTGCATATCAGATATTTACATTATGATTCATAACAGTAGCAAAATTACAATGATGAAGTAGCAACAAACATGTTATGGTTTGGTTGGGGGTCACCACAATATGAGGAACTGGATTAAGGGGTCGCGACATTAGGAAGGTTGAGAAACACTGATATAGAACATAACAGGGGGCAATCCTCTCCCCTCTATTGTTTAACATCTATGTACGACCACTTGCTCGGCTGGTACGTAGCTTCGGACTGGAGTGCCACCAATATGCGGATGACACCCAGCTCATTCTGGGAATGGAGGGCCGACCCGAATCCGTACCCGATAATTTCCATTGTTGCCTTGAAGCCATTACTGGATGGCTGCGAGCCAGTAAGTTGAAGGTGAATCCGGCTAAGAGGGAGATCCTGTGGCTGGGTCGACCGGGCACGGGAGAGGTTCGGCTTCCAACCCTGGACGGCGCGACACTAGGAGCCATTGTCATCTCTAGACTCTCAACTGTCAATGGAGACACACATTTCCATCGTCAGTAGAGTAGCGTTTTTCCATCTCCGCCAGGCAAGGAAGCTGGCCCCCTACCTGTCCCACCACGATCTAGCCACAGTGGTCCAAGCCACGGTCATCTCAAGGCTGGACTACTGTAATGCTCTCTACATTGGCCTTCCTTTGTCGATGATCCAGAAACTCAAGCTGGTGCAGAACGCTGCAGCTCGGCTGCTGGCAGGCGTTCCAACATGTTGCCACATTACTCCCATCTTACGCGAACTGCACTGGCTCTCAGTTGAATTCCGGATTACCTTCAAAGTGCTGGTATTGACCTTTAAGGCCTTGAATGGTCTGGGGCCAGTGTACCTAAGGGACCACCTCACCCTATACTGTCCCACTAGACCACTGCGTTCAGAGTCACATAACCTTCTGGTAATCCCTAGCTGTAGGTCCTTCCACTTGGCTTCAACACGGAGGAGAGCTTTCCGTATTATTGCACCAACACTTTGGAATGCGCTCCCTCCAGAAGTCCGTGCTCTTCTTAGCTTGCTGGCCTTTCGGAAGGCCTGCAAGACTTTGTTATTCCAACAGGCGTTCGGCCTTTAAATTGGAGGCCCTCTGCTATTGGAACTGCAGGCTCTCTGACACCTGCTACTATGTGTGTTCGTTCGGATTGTTGTATTGTTTTAGGATTTTTAAAAAATGTATCTTTTAACGTATTTTATATATGCTGTTTTAACCATATTTTACTATGTTTAAGTCGCCCCGAGCCGGATGGGAGTGGCGATGGATAAATCCAAATAAATAATAATAATAAATAATAATAACTAAGCCTTTGATAAATTTTGGAAACGGAAACATAGGCTATATGTTAAAACTAAACAATATACAAAATTAAAACTGCTAGAACATAATCTGTATGTCGTTATAACATTATTATTATTATTATTATTATTATTATTATTATTATTATTATGAAGCCAGAGTCAGATTTGGAATGTTTGCATTAGATGGCTTCTGACTCCATGGCCCTGTTGTAACTCCCTGTGTATGAAAACAACTCGCTGTTGTAGGGAAATGGAGTGTCATGGCTCATATTTACCTGCGGATGAGCTCCAATAGGGTTGCCACTGCTTTCCCCATTCTCACAGCTGCCTGACAGATGGACCAATTCAGAAGGGGAGGTCTTCCGGAGCATGAAGATGCAAGGATGGGGAGAACTTAATGTGCCGAATGAGTGTGGAGGTGGCACCTTACCACTTGGAGCCAGATTGATCCTTCCTTCTTCCCTCCGCCGGTCGTGCAATCCTCATTAAAGCTGCGCCGTTCCTTGTTCCCCTGTAGGCAGTGCCTCCTCGTACCTCTGGTGCCGCCTGCCCTGCGAGGTTGAACTTCGGTGCCTGTATCTCATTAATTTTGAGATTCTTAACACCTGCTATGGACAAGACATTTTGTATCCATGGCTACGGCAATGTTCCCTTCTCATTGCAGGGACAGGAATATCTATCTCGAGTTGACAGGCTTTGTATAGTTGTTTGCCAAGACAGAGTTCATCTGTTGTAGAGGGTTCTGGGATTCAGCTCCTGCAACGTTGTGTGCCTTCAAGTCGTTTCCGACGCATGCTGACCCTATCGTCTTCTGGAGCTGAGAGTGTGTGACTCACAGTGGGTTTCCATGCCGGAGGAGGGATTCGAACCCTGGCCTCCAACGATACAGTCGAATGCTCAAACTACTGTACCACGCTGGCTCTCTATCCAAAGTTCTTAGTGGTGCCTGTGAAGGAGAGCAAAGGGAAGAAATGTGTGTTGTCAAAGGCTTTCATGGCCGGAATCACTGGGCTGTTGAGGGTTATTTATTTATTTATTTAAAACTTTTATACCCCGGCCTTCTCACCTCCGAAGAGGGACTCAGACCGGCAAACAGCAAGTATTCAATGCTAACATTTAAAATCTAAAAACATCATAAATTTACAATAAAATTTACAATAAAATACAATACAATAAATACATTTAAAAAGCCTTTCGCCAAAGTAAAATCAAGTCCAACTTAGTCGATATATACGGTCCGTATCAAGTGGTTGGCGACTTTAGTCGCTTCGCGATCTCCTCCTTCATTCTGCGAAGGCCTCATTGCACAGCCGCGTTTGCACCCACTTCCTAAAAGTCAGGAGGGAGGGGGCGGATCTAATTTCATTTGGGAGGGAATTCCACAGCTGGGGGGCCTCGACAGAAAGGCCCTGTCCCTCGTCCCCACCAGACGCGCCTGCGAAGGTGGTGGGACTGAGAACAGGGCCTCTTCAGATGATCTTAGCACTCTTGACGGTTCATAGGGGAGAATACGTTTGGACAGGTAAACTGGGCCGGAACCGTATAGGGTTTTGTAGGCCAACACCAGCACTTTGAATTGTGCTCGGAAACTAATTGGCAGCCAGTGGAGCTGGCGCAACAGGGGAGTTGTGCGCTCCCTGTACCCCGCTCCCGTTACTAGTCTGGCTGCTGCGCGCTGGACGAATTGCAGCATCCGGGCAGTCTTCATAGGCAACCCCATGTAGAGAGTGCTGCAGTAGTCTATACAGGATGTAACCAGAGCGTGGACCACCATAGCCAAGTCTGACTTCCCAAGATACGGGCGCAGCTGGCGCACAAGCCTGAGCTGTGCAAAAGCTCCCCTGGCCACTGCCGAAACCTGGGGTTCCAGGCTCAGCGATGAGTCCAGGATCACTCCCAGACTGCGAACCTGTGCCTTCAGGGGGAGTGTAACCTCGTCAAGCACAGGCTGTAACCCTATGCCCTGTTCGGCCTTACGACTGACCAGGAGTACCTCTGTCTTGTCTGGATTTAGTTTCAATCTGTTAGCCCTCATCTAGTCCGTTACAGGTTTTTTGGGCTGTATGGCACAAAACTGTGTTACAGTAGCATTCTGTTCTGATGTTTCGCCTACATCTGTGGCAAGCATCCTCAGAGGTTTGTTGGAAATGAGGCAAGTGGCGTGTATACATATCTGTGGAATGTCCAGGGTGGGAGAAAGAACTCCTGTCTGTTTGAAGCAAATGTGAATGTTGCATTTGGCCAGCTTGACTAGCATGGAGTAGCCTTGCCAGTTAACATGTCCCAAACAAAGGATGCCTCCAGGCAACAACAGCCAGGCCACCTCTATGCAAATACTGTCACTGGTTGACTTCAAGATGCAAGGCTACTTGTATATTAATGCTTTTATGCCAAGCCACTGCAGCGAGTTGAACCGCTAAGCTGCAGAACTTACTGAGAGGAAGGTTAGCGATTTGAATCTGCAGGACAGGGTGCACTCCTATTGCTAGCCTCAGCTTCTGCCAACCTAGCATTTTAAAAGCATGCCAATGTGAGTAGATTAATAGGTACTGCTTCTGTGGGAAGGTAACGGTGCCCAATGCAGTCATACAGGCCACATGACCTTGAAGGTATGTATCTATGGACAAGGTTGGCTCTTCAGCTTAGAAATGGAGATGAGCACTACCCTCCAGAGTTGAACCCAATTAGACTTAATGTTAGGGAAAACCTTTACTTTACTTGGGGAGATAAAGCAGATTATAAAAAATATATGTGGCGAAGTTGTCTAGGTGTCAGCTGCATAAGATCTCTACTGACCAGAAAGTCATGAGTTCAAGGCCTGCCCGGGTCAGGGTGAGCTCCAGAACTGATCTTGTTTGCAACTTGGGGTCTACCTGTATTGCTTATATAATAATAATAATAATAATAATAATACAGCAGCTGCAGCAATTATATATTGGCAAGCCACACTTAAGAAATGTCTCTATTCTGACTTAAATGCCAATTCAACTTAAGAACAAACCTACAGAACTGATCTTGTTTGCGACTTGGGGACTGCCTGCATTGCTTATATAATAATAATAATAATTGTAACAACAACAACAATTACTATATACTAGCCACCCCCTGCAAAGTGTTGCCGTGTATATTTGTGTGTGTGTATTTTTGTGTGTGTATGTGTGTGTGCATACATTTGTGTATATGTGTATATATATATATGTTGTTTTGCGCATGCATTGTAATTATTTTATTATTATTATTATTATGTGGCTTTTAAAGTCTCTTCTACTGTGTTTTATAATGTTTTTATGAGTGATGGTCATTCGTTGGCCTGATAGGTATATTGTGTCCAAATGTGGTGTCAATTCGTCCAGTGGTTTTTGAGTTATGTCAATCCCACAAACAAACATTACATTTTTATGTATGTATGTATGTATGTATGTATGTATGTATTTAGATAGATAGATAGATAGATAGATAGATAGATAGATAGAAGATTGGTGAGTCACACTGAAGAAATGTCCCTGTTCCGACTTAGATACAAATGCAACTTAAGAGCAAACCAACTGAACTGATCTTGTTCATAAGCACCGGGACTATGGTGCAGCTGGCTGGGAGTCAGCTGCATAAGATCTCTACTGACCAGAAGGTCATGAGTTCAAAGCCTGCCCGGGTCGGGGTGAGCTCTCGACCAATTTGTGTAGCTTGTTGTCGACCTTTGCAACCTGACAGTTGCATCTGTCAAGTAGGAAATTTAGGTACCACTTTGTGTGGAGGCTAAATTTAACTGATTTCTGGAATGTTAAATTGCCTCTATGTCTGTCTATATATGTTGTATGTCAATGGCATTGAATGTTTGCCTGTATATGTGCATTGTGATCCGCCCTGAGTCCCCTGCGGGGTGAGAAGGGTGGAATATAAATGACGTAAATAAATAAATAATAAAAATACTAATATTAATATTAAGAACAATGATGATGCTGATGCTGGTGATTCAAACGTTAGCCCCATTCCTGGGTATATTTGACCTGCTGGTTCCAAAAATGGCCCCATTTCCCTCCTATCAGCTCTAGATACAGACATATAACATCTATCAGTTTCTTTTTTAAGAATATTTTTATTGATTAGTATTGTAAAACTGAAGGAAATGTAAAGTTCTTACATCGAAAGTGGGGAGAACATTATTATTGTAAATAGAAAAGTAGGAAAAGAGAGAAGAGTATTTACGAGAGACATAAAAAGGAAGAGAAAGAAAGCCCCGAGACAATAATCAAAAAGAGCAAAAAGATAGAGAAAGAGTAGAAAAAGTAATAATAGCTTTTTTTAAAAAAAGAAGGAAAAAAAATAAAAGGACCTCCATCTAGTCTTTGTCGGTCTGTAATATCTTTTTCTGTGTTTATAGGAAATACTTCACTCCTCTGCTGTTTCTTCTTTAATTATAGTTTACTCTTTTTATATAATAATCTCTATTTTCCATTGTCTAAAGTAATCTTTTACCGGGTCCCAGTTTGTGCGTTTCATTGGTGTTCCTTGGTTTGACCTTAGCCAATATGTTAGTTCAGTGTTTCCCAACCAGTGTGCCGTGGCACACTAGTGTGCCGTGAGAGATCATCAGGTGTGCCGTGGGAAATTAGATTATAATCTATCTGATGTCATGTATAAAGTTTGCTACTCTGTCTCCGGAACCTCAGCACGCGGGTCCCTGTTTCCAGGAGGGCCGCGCAGTAGGGTGGACCTGTTTGGGTCCGTTCCCTTCTATTCCGCTCCGGCGGGGAGCACTTCCAGTCCAGCTCAGCCCAGCCCTGTTAGCGCTATGCGAGGTGTGAGTCAGAGAGCAGTGGAGCCCGAGCGCTGAAGGCAGGCAGGCAGGCAAGCAGATGGAGGGGCAGGTAGGCAGGCAGGCAGGCAGGGAGTCAGCCAGCTAACAGGGGAAAGGAGGGAAGGGAACTCGTGGGAGAAATATGAGCCCCCCTTCAGCCAAGCAGGAAGGCACCACCCAAGCCCTCCCGACAGATGGGCATGGAGACTCTGGCTATACATTAAGGCAGGCAGCATCTTTAGTAAGGGCTTGGGAGAAGGTTTAGACTAGATATGGTCAAACTTGGGCCTTCCTCCAGGTGTTTTGGACTTCAACTAATATTGCAATATAATTGTTATAATACAATGTGGTATGTAATTGTTGTACTGTGACAATGACATAGTATGTTGTATTTGATATTATAGTATAGTACAGGGCTGTCCAACTTCTACCGGCCCAGGGGCCTGAATTCCGGTCACTGATGACCTGGGGGGCCGTAGGGTCTGCCCCTCCCCCGGCTCCGCCCTGGCTCCACCCCCTCCCCGCCCCCGGCTCTGCCCTCTCCCCTTATTTTAATTTAATATTAAATATATTTAATTCCATCCTCCCCTCTCCCCTTATTTTTGTTTAATATTAAATATATTTAATTCCATCCTCCCCTCCCTTATTTATTTTAATTTAATATTTAAAATTTTTATTTATCTAATTCCATCCTCCCTCTCCCCTTATTTTATTTAATATTAAATATATTTAATTCCATCCTCCTCCCTTATTTTTATTTAATATTAAATATATTTAATTCCATCCTCTCTCCTTATTTTTATTTAATATTAAATATATTTAATTCCATCCTCCCCTCTCCCCTTATTTTAATGTATCCCATCTCCCTTATTTCATCTTTAAATATATTTAATTTTATATTTAATACATGAGGGAGATGGGGGGGGAAATGAGGAGCCCCTGAGGAGCCCCCTGCTTCGGCCTACCTTTTCCAAACGCACAGGATCCAGGAGTACCCGGACGACGAGAGAGGCGATGACTAACTGAGTCGAAGAAGGTCCTAAGCGCGTCTGTGGGCCTCAGCGATCCAGTAGTAGAGTAGCCAAAGAGTATCGCGGGAATACGCAATCCACACAGGATTTCGCTATCAACGCCAGCGTGATCTCACGTTGACAGCGAAATCCCGTGTGGATTGCGTATTCTTGCGATACTTGCTCCATACCCGTAAGTAGGTATTTTTAAAATTTTTTATTATTTATGTTATTTTTCATTTTTTCATTTTTTATTAAGAAGCTTAGGGGGGCGTAGGGAAGGGGCTGGGGGGCCGTATACGCCCCCCCCCCCCGGGCCGCCTGTTGGGTGGCCCTGGTATAGTATATTGTGTATACATATAATATTGATAATGTTATAATGTAATGCAATATAATAATAATAATATACTATGTAACTATATATTTTGTGTTCATCGAAACAGGCCCAGGTTTCACACTGAGTGTATAAATACACTTAAAAACATATTAACTATATGTATTACTGTGTTAGAGTGTCATTTTGTGTCATTTTGGTTGGTGGTGTGCCCCAGGATTTTGTAAATGTAAAAAATGTGCCACGGCTCAAAAAAAGGTTGAAAAACACTGTGTTCGTTCATCCATATGCATTATCTCTAGAATTTTGTTGTACGTACCATTCTTCCCTTTGGGGTATTCTTTTCTGAACAAAAACAATTCTAGCTGCAGTAGTTAAATAATTGAAAAGTTTTTCCTTATTTTTCTCACCTTCAAAATCTAGCACGCCATCTATCAGTTTCCATCAAGCAGAAAATAATGATAGCTATGTCTAAGAAACTAGATCCGATGTGGTCCGTCCAATGCAATTTTTTAGAACCGGCGCCCCAAATAACCCCAGGAACAGGCCATTTGAGTTCTCTATCACTGTGCTATGGCCCCCCTTTTCCCGTGTTTTGCAGGGCCCTCTGGCATTATTGCCCAAGCTGTTCATTGAGAAACATTGCCTTATTTTGAATGCGTATTCCATCGAAAAAAATATACAATATGCCTTTGAGGGACACTGGTATTTTTAGCAACAACGTTTGACAAGGATGGACGTTGATGTTTCATGGAAGGTTAAAGTGCAACAGCTTCTTCCAGGACACGCTAGACGGCAACTTCTGTCGTTTACTAACAGCAATGTTGGCTGAAGATGATGGGTTTTTTAGTCTCATGTACTTGGTAGAATTGTTGTGTATGGTTTGCTTAACAAAGCTGTTGGAACCACAGGTGAAGATGTGCTACTGTTTCTTGCTCACCTGTGCGGGCAAAATTTAGGGTCTGGGCATGCAAACCTTGCTGTTTTGAATGTTTTCAAAAGCGCCGGCTTCCAACTGCAGTGGGGCATCCATTAGTGCCATGGGTAGGGACCGGATAGATGGCGCAGAGCGAGATGCTTGGCTTCCGTTTTGGACTTTGGTGGCGTATAGGAGTGGGGACGGGACACGGGAGCATCCAGTCTCTGCTCCTGCATCCCTCCCTCTGTTGGCATGGCAACAAGTCAAATTATTTAAAGAGGGGGGAGAGAAAGCCTCCCATTATGTCGGGTTGCTGTGGCAACCTGAATTCAAACAGCAAGTGGGCGCAGGAGGCATAAGAACATTTCCTTCTGGGCTGCGAGTTCGTGGAAACCTCACCGTCCTGGTAGCCGTTCTGTGTGGGACTGCAGTGGGGGGGGGGGCAAAGGGGATACGAAACAGTAGAAGGAACATAGAATCATTTGGGATGACCCTCTTTCCTATGAACAGTCCCTACTGTTGGGTCCACGCTCTGGTTACATCCCAAATAGACTACTGCAACGCTCTCTACGTGGGGTTGCCTCTGAAGACTTCTCGGAAGCTGCAATTAGTCCAACATTCGGCAGCCGGGTTACTAACAGGAGCGGGGTACAGGGAGCATACAACTCCTTTGCTGCGCCAGCTCCACTGGCTACCAATTAGCTTCCGGGCACAATTCAAAGTGCTGGTTTTAACCTACAAACAGTTCTGGCCCAGTTTACCTGTCCGAATGGATTCTCCTCTACGAACCATCAAGGACATTAAGATTCTCCGGAAAGGCCCTGCTCTCGGTCCCGCCAGCTTCGCAAGCGCAACTGGTGGGGACGAGAGACAGGGCTTTCTCCGTGGGCACCCCTCGGCTGTGGAACTCTCTCCCAGGTGATGCTAGGTCTGCCCCCTCTCTGTTGTCCTTTAGGAGGCTAGTGAAGACTTGGATGTGGAACCTTGCCTTCCCAGAATAGGCTGAGATTGGCTATTGTCTGAATGAATGACCACGTTTACAGATCGAGTGGAATTGTTTTAGTGGCGATGTGGTTTTATGCTGGGTTTTTATGTATTTTAATATGTTGTTGTAGTTGTTTTTAAATTGTATAGCATTGAATTTTGCTGTAAGCCAGTCTGAGTCCCTCTATAGAGGTGAGAAGGCCGGGGTACAAAAGTTTTAAATAAATAAATAAATACATTCTTAAAATGCCTTGATGCTTTTAACATCTGGGTGCCAAGCAAATGGGCATTGCTTCATGAACAGTGGGGCAGTGAAGTCAGCATTTGTAGGATCTTCAGAGCCTTGGAATTATTAAATGACCAGGGACAGGGATGTCATTTGCAACCTGCTCCTTTTGGAAGTAAATACTTCTTACTCTGGTTCTTTGCTATGGGTTGGTTAGCCAGTCTCATCATTTGAAAATGAAGCAGAACAGAGAAAAGCAATGGGTTTTGAGCTCATTGGAGGGAAGGCACAATCTAACATGCCATCTGTTTATTCGTGCCCAGCCCATAAAGTAATCCTGAAATGAATAATCAATAAAACCAATTAAAACAATACTGAGATAAAACATTTTAAGACACATCAAAAGGCCCCTTTCAAGGGCCGCCTCATGTAATGTACATTATGGTAGTCTAATCAGGAGGGAAGTAAAGCGTAAGTTTTGTCTTCTTCAATAAAGCTGGTGATCCAGCCAAGAACGCTCGTCTAACCCAGTGATTTTCAACCAGTGTGCCGCGGAACACTAGTGTGCCGTGAGAGATCATCAGGTGTGCCATGGGAAATTATTTTCGAACTTCATGCATATATAAGGCGCATCTGTCCCTTTAAGAAATGGAACCATAGCACTCTTGCGTCACCTAAGAAGTGACGCAAGAGTGCTATGGTCGCACCATCTTGGATTCACTCAGACGTGGCTAAGTAAACAATGTTAGAGTTAGTGCTGCAGCTGCGAGTTTTCAAGTGTGTCCGCGAGTGTGTGATTATTGAGTGACAATATGGGATCACAGCAAGACAAGCGAGTGACAGTGATGGAGAAGTTTTTGAGAAGGGAAAATGCGAGGATATCTATTTTGTGTTCATCGAAACAGACCCAGGTTTCACACTAAGTGAGTGTATAAATACATTAAAAACATATTAACTATATGTATTACTGTGTTAGAGTGTCATTTTGGTTGGTGGTGTGCCCCAGGATTTTGTAAATGTAAAAAATGTGCCGCGGCTCAAAAAAGGTTGAAAATCACTGGTCTAACCAACCTGGGTCTGAGAGAATCCCAGACTACAAACTTGACCTTTCAAAAGGAGAACAACCCCACCCAGAATAGGCTACAATCCCAATCACATTTCCGCTCCCTTGCCAGCAACCTCTCCACAAAAGTCAACATTGACACTGAAATACAACACCGCCTGATCTCTGCGAGTGCAGCATTTTTCCAAATGAAGCAGAGAGTGTTTGAGGACCGGGACATCCGTAGGGTGCTTGTTTATAAAGTTATTGTCCTCCCAACCCTGCTATATGCTTGCAAGAGGTGGACTGTCTACAGGTGTCACATGCAACTCCTAGAACAATTCCATCAGCGTTGCCTCCGAAAAATCCCGAAAATCTCTTGGAAAGACAAGCGGACAAATGTCAGCATGCTGGAAGAAGCAAAGACCTCCAGCATTGAAGGGATGGTCGTCCGCCATCAACTTATCTGGACTGGCCATGTTGTCTGGATGCCCGACCACCATCTCCCAAAGCAGTTGCTCTACTCCAAACTCAAGAATGGAAAACGGAATGTTGAGATTTAGAGATGGGCTCAAAGCCAACCTTAAAAACCCTGGCATAGACACCGAGAACTGGGAAACCCTGGCCCTTGAGCACTTATTTATCATTATTATTTATTTATTTATTTTTCACTTTTATATACCGCTCCTCCCTGCAGACTCGGGGCGGTTTACATAAAAACAATAAAATACACATAAAAACAGTTTGGATATATAAAAACACAAGGGTATGGACAGGATTATCAGGAGACGCCTAGATTGAAAGCCTGCTTAAAAAGGAACGTCTTGCAGGCCCTCCGGAAGGGGGCTAACTCTGTGATGGCACGAGTTCCGTCTGGTAACTCGTTCCATAAAGTTGGCGCCACCACAGAAAGGCTCTTTGTTTTGTTGTTGAAAGGTGGCAAGAACAAATTGATGGGATCACCAGAAGATTTTGTTTTTCTGATCGCAACGATCTCGGGGGAACGTATGGGGTGAGGCGGTCCCTCAGGTACACTGGCCCTAGACCAGTGTTTCTCAACCTGGGGGTCGGGACCTCTGGAGGGGTCACGAGGGGGTCTCAGAGGGGTCGCCAAAGACCATCGGAAAACACAGTATTTTCTATTGTGGGTTCTGTGTGGGAAGTTTGGCCCAATTATATAGTTGGTGGGGTTCAGAATGCTCTTTGTAGGTGAACTATGAAGCCCAACAAGGCAACTCCCAAATCCCCCAACCTCCACCAGTGTTCACATTTGGGCATATGGAGACTTCGTGCCATAGTTTGGTCCAGATCCATCATTGTTTGAGTCCTCAGTGCTCTCTGGATGTAGGTGAACTATAACTCCCAAACTCAAGCTCAATGCCCACCAAACCCTTCCAGTATTTTCTGTTGATCATGAGAGTTCTGTGTGCAAGTTTGGTTCAATTCCATCGTTGGTGAGGTTCAGAATGCTCCTCGATTGTAAGTTAAGAATAAATCCCAGCTACTACAACTCTCGAATGACAAAATCAATCCCCCACAACCCCACCAATATTCAAATTTGGGTGTATTGGGTATTTGTGCCAAATTTGGGCCAGTGAATGAAAATACATCCTGCATCTCAGATATTTACATGACGATTCAGAACAGGAGCAAAATGACAAGTTGTGAAGTAGCAACTAAAATAATGTTATGGTTAGGGGTCACCACAACATGGGGAAATGTCTTAAGGGGCCGCGGCACCAGGAAGGTTGAGAACCACTGCCCTAGACCATACAAGGCCTTAAAGGTCAAAACCAGCACCTTGAAGACAATCCGGTACTCTACTGGTAGCCAGTGCAATTGCTGTAGAATTGGTGTAATGTGCTCTCTTGCCGATGCTCCCAACAGCAATCAAGCAGCAGCATTTGCACCAGATTTAGTTTCTGGGTTGTCGACAAGGGAAGGCCAATGTAGAGGGCGTTACAGTAGTCTAGCCTCAAGATGACCATCGCCTGGATCACTGTAGCTAGGTCATTCCTGGATAGGTAAGGAGCCAGTCTCCTAGCCTGTCTGAGATGGAAGAAGGCGGACCTGCTAACCTGAGATAGCAGTGGGTCAAATTGGACCCCTAGGCTTTTTACCAAAGATGACGGGCTTAGCCGCTCGCCATCCAGAGCTCCACTTGCCTATCGACTGAATCGCTCGTGGGATCCAAATCCCTCAGAGCATTCAGGAACCTTGTGGGTTTCATAAGTCTCTTTGGGCGAACCCAAATAGGTTCAGCACCCTTACACTTCAGCTGGAGGTCAGCTGTGACCAGCAGTGCTGTAGAATTTGAAGAGGAATGAATGGAGGGCAAAAAAGAGAAACGTGACAAGTGTAAGGTGCATAAAGCCAACCCTACCGGGACCACCTTCCACCTGGAAACCAATGCCCTCACTGCGGGAGAACAAGAATAAGGCTCCGCAGTCACCTACGTACCCACTGCCAGGACACCGATCTTGTAAGACAATCCTACTTGGATAAGTATATTCCCAATTCCAGATTGTTATTTTTAATTGACCAGCAGCATTTTATCTTGTCCGGATTAAGCTTCAGTATGTTCACCCCAGAACCCCTAGTGTGCAGCGGGTTAAACCCATCTGTACCCCTTTGAAATAATTCTTCCAAAGACGTGAACCCTGACTGGGCTCGTTCCTGAACTCAGCTGGGAGAAATCCCCCACAGTTGTGGAGTCAGCCATTTCTCCCCGCCTTGTTCCTGGGCCATATCTTCATGAGAAACAGGCAGGAAACAGTTTGCTACCGGAAATCCTCTTTCGCCATCGCAGTGGTTTTTCGCTGAAGCCAAACAGCTGGGCTTTCTTTCAGGTCCCTTTGCTGCAAAAACTGCCCGAACAGGGAATGCAAAAACAAAGGAGATTGAGATACTGTGTTCTTTAAACTTTTCTGTGATGGTCCCTGTAGCTCCGTGACAAGTCACAGGCTCTGCATGCAAAACATTCCTAGTTCGATGCCTGCTTTAAGTGATCAGCATCCAAATCAGATGCCAGTGTGCCAGACTTTGGAAAAAGTTATAGCTCCCAACATCCTTTTGTCCTTATAGAATCATGGAAGAGACCCCAAGGGTCACCTAGTCTAAACTAATGGTGTCAACCTTTGCAACCCGAAAGACAGTTGCATCTGTCAAGTAGGGAATTAAGGTATCACTTAGTGGAGAGGCTAAATTTAACTGATTTACAAGGCCATAAAAAGATATCCAGAAAACACGCTGAGGAATGAAGGTGTGCGACAGTTCCCCCTGGTGGCCAGATGTTAAATTGCCTCTGTCTGTCTTGTGTGTTTGTGTGTCTAAATGTAATGTGTACATTGTAATCCACCCCGAGTCCCCTGCGGGGTGAGAAGGGCGGAATATAAATGAAGTAAATAAATAAATAAATAAATAATATCCTTATTTATTTATTTATTTATTTATTTATTTGCATCATTACTATTCCGCCCTTCTCACCCCGCAGGAGACTCAGGGTGGATTACAACGTACGCATACAGGCAAACATTCAATGCCATAGACGCACAACATATATAGACAGACACTCAGAGGCTATTTAACATTCTAGCTTCTGGCCACCAGGGGAGCTGTCACATTCCTAATTCTTTGCATACCTCTTGGAGATTTTATGGTCTTGTAAATCAGTTAAATTAGTCTCACCACAAAGTGGTACCTACATTTCCTACTTGACAGATGCAACTGTCTTTCGGGTTGCAAAGGTCGACAATAAGCTACACAATTTGGTCGAGAGCTCACCCCGACCCGGGCAGGCTTCAAACTCATGACTTTCTGGTCAGTAGTGATCTTAATACAGCTGACTCCCAGCCAGCGCCGCAATCCTTCTCAAATTGCTTTGCTCAGAACTGGACACAGTGTTCTTTCAGGTGAGGTCCGACCAAAGCGAAATAGCAGTAGGGTTATGACTTCCCTCAAAATAAGCAAAATCCCAGTAACAGTGGAGTCTAAAAGCAGAGGAAGATTTTGTTCAAAAATGCAGATGGCAAATGCTGCGTTAGAAGAATTCTCCCACTTCTTCCCCTGCGAAGCAGATGCTGCGTTCAGCTATTCTTACTAGCGATAACCTTCTTTTCTAAGGAACGATCAAATGCATCTTCTTGCAAAAACAAGTCAAAATCAGCCAACATTTGCAAATAATCCCCAGGATGCAGGATGTAAAACCAGCATTTAAAAAAATGAGATGATCGCTTTCTTACTGTGTATGTGTCTCTCGAAACAGTTTTCACCAATCTGGTGCCTTTCAATCTGGAGTTCTTTGCGTATTCTTTACATCCGTTCCAGGCGCAAGACCTTCTGGGGCCTCTTCCACAAAGCTGCATAAAAACCACATTGAACTGGATTATATGGCAGTGTGGACTCAGATAATCCAGTTCAAGTGGATTATCTGCCTTGATATTCTGGAATATATGGCTGTGTGGAGGGACCCTGGAAGGAAATCAGGTTGGGGAAATGTTAATATACTTTAAGAATATACTTTATATATATACTAGCTTGGGAACCCGGCAGTACCCGGGTTATTTGAGAAAGGCATTGTGTGCAAAGGTTGGTCTTTGGTACTTCAAGTCCCATCATCCATGGTCCACCCTCCTCCAAACTGCAGTATTATTATTATTATTATTATTATTATTAATTCAGCTTAATAGACCGCTCTCTCCGGAGCTCAAAGCGGTTTACAGCAATAAAATATCAGATAAAACACAAAAAACATTAGAAAACCAAGTTAAACCCCCAAGTTAAAACCCCACTCCCACAATAAAACTACAACAAAACGACAGTAATGCAAGTGGTGGTGACGCAGCAGGATGGCAGGTTATGGCGGGCGCCGGTCAGGGGCCGAATGCCTGCCTAAACAGCCAGGTCTTAACGGATCTGTGAAATGGCATCAAGTCCCCTAGGGCTCACGTCTCCTCAGGCAGGGAGTTCCATAGAGTCGGCGCGGCCACTGCAAACGCCCTGTGCCGCGTACTAGATAGCCTCTAGGTCTTTATGCCAGGCACCTCCAACATGTTGAGCCCCTCTGAACGCAGTGATCTTCTGGGCACATATGGGGTAAGCTGCTCCCTCAGGTACACTGGCCCCAAACCATATAAGGCCTTGAAAGTTAAAACTAACACCTTGAAGGCGACCCAGAATTCAATTGGGAGCCAGTGCAGTTCGCGCATGAGTGGAGTTACAGTACATGAGCAGATCTTGTGGCTCTTAAGAGCAGGCGTGCTGCTGCGTTCTGCACCAGCTTGAGTTTCCGGATCGCCGACAAGGGTAGGCCAATGTACAGCACATTACAGTAGTCAAGCCTCGAGATGACCATGGCTTGGATCACCGTGGCCAGGTCGCAGAGGGAGAGATAGGGAGCCAGACGTTTTGCCTGTCGCAGGTGGTAAAAAGCTGTCTTGCAGGCACAGACAATCTGCGCCTCCATAGACAGCTGGGAGTCCAGCCCTAAGCTCTTAACTCAAGGCTGCGGGCATAGTGCCACGCCGTCAAATGTCGGCAACTGGATCTCCCCCCCCACACCCCCCACCGGGCGGCCCAGCCACAAGATCTCCGTCTTCACCGGGTTCACCTTCAACTTACTGGCTCGCAGCCATCCAGTTACGGCTTCTAGGCAGAGATGGAAATTATTGGGTACAGATTCCACCCCGGCGTCCATCCTCAGAATGTAGAGTGGGTCATAGGGGCTCTGTGTGCCAAGTTAGGTCTTTATTGTTCTTTGTTGGGGGCCACAGTGGTCTGTTGGAACAAAAGCATTTGAAAGTACTACAAATCCCATAATCCGTGGTCCACCTCCCCTAAACCTCTCCAGAGTCCTTTATGCAAATACTTCATCAGTAGCAACCAATCCCCTCTGTCTGTTGCCTTAGAATGTTGGAGTTCTGAGGCTGGCCAATCAGAGTCCTTTATGCAAAAAACACCCGACAGCATTGCAGCAATGGACTGACTGCGGAGTGGAGCTAAGCCGAAGAGCTGGCATTGTCCGTAGACACGACTTCCAGGGCCATGTGGCCAGCATGACTGCATGGAGTGCCGTTCACTTCCCGCCAGAGCGGTCCCTATTGATCGACTCACATTTGCATGCTTTCGAACTGCTAGGTTGGCAGAAGCTGGGTCTGACAGCGGGAGCTCACCCCACTCCCCGGATTCGAACCACGATCCCTTGGTCGGCAAGTTCAGCAGCTCAGCGGTTCATCCCGCTGCACCACCAGGGGCTCCTATGGCTATATTGCAATATTATTATTATATATCATTTATTATATATTATTTAAACAGCAATAGTAATAATAAATAATACATTTATCAAGTTTTGAAGCTCAGTGGCTTAACCCGCCGTGTAATACGGAGCGCAAAGGAAGGGGAAATGACCACAACTTTATGCCTGGGGCCAGCGTATTTGAGGGACCGTCTCACCCCATATTGCCCTCCGAGATCACTTCGGTCTGAGGACTCCAATTTCCTGGAGATACCTTCAGCTAAACTCGCAAGGCTGACTGCTACCCGCCGGAGGGCGTTCTCTGTCATAGCACCTACGCTGTGGAACGCCCTCCCGGCCGGAACTCAGGCTATGAAGGACTTGCTCCCGTTTAGACGGGCCTGTAAAACATACCTGTTTAAGCAGGCCTTTGGTGAGTAAGTCCTGCCCAAGCCCCGCCATCTATTCGTTCTTCTGAGGATGATGTGCTGTTCATTGTGTTAACTGTGTTATTAATTACTATACTGCTGTTGTTTTTAATTGTTTTTAACTGCTTATTGCCTGTATTTTACTGTGCCCTTCGGCTCCTGTAAGCCGCCGCGAGCCTCAGGGAGTCGGTGGCATAGAAGCCCGAATAATAAATAAATAAATAAATAAATAAATAAATAAATAAATAATCCCACAGTGGCAACCAATCGGAATGCTGCCACACATTCCTCCACACCGCCGCAAACACTGACTTTTATTATATACAGTACATAGATAGATAGATAGATAGATAGATAGATAGATAGATAGATAGATAGATAGATAGATATTGCAGATGTATCTTATGCATTTTTTTGTTGGTTGTGGTGTTACGGAAATTAGGGTGTGTCTTACAATCAGTGGTGCCTTACAGTCAAAGGAATATGGTAGTAAAATAATAATAATAATAATAATAATATACTTTATTTATTTTCTGTTCGATCTCCCCAAGGGGACTCAGGACATATGACAGAACGCATATACGGCAAACATTCAATGCCGTTATACAATTAACAGGGACAGACAATACATAAACAGAGGTAAAGACTTTCCCCATCTTTTCCCAGCTCTGGCATCTGGAGACTGTGCTTGACTCCGGCCATGGGGAGGTACTGTCACTCCCTCTTCCATGCCGAGGAGCTCTGTTGTCTGTAAATGTTCTCTCGATCAAATCGCCAGCATGTCCTTATAGGTACCTTTTATTACCTCCCCACTTTAAAGCGGTATCTATTTATATACTCACATTGCTGTTTTCGCTCTGCTAGGAACCCCCAATGGTGCAGTAGGTTAAACCGCTAAGCTGCTGAACTTGCTGACCAAATCATCGGCAGTTTGAATCCAGGGAGCGGGGTGAGATCCCACTTTTAGCCCCAGATTCTGCCAACCTAGCAGTTTGAAAACATTCAAATGTGAGTACGTCAATAGGTACTGCCACGGTTCAAAGGTAACAGCGCTCCATGCAGTCATGCCAGCCATATGACCTTGGAGGCATCTACAAAAACAAGTAAATGTAAGTAGATCAATAGGTACCGCTTTGGCAGGAAGGTAATGGTGCTCCATACAGTCATGCCGGCCACATGACCTTGGAGGTGTTTACGGACAATGCTGGCTCTTTGGCTTAGAAATGGAGATCAGACACAACCCTACTTAATATCAAGGGGAAAACTTTACCTTTACTTTAGGTGAGCAGAAGCTGGGATGATGGCAGGAGCTCACCCCAACCTGGGCTTGAACCTTTCAATTGGCAAGATTTTCTGCAACTGGCAGCTTGACCCACTATGCTAAAGCACCCCCCACTCCCCAAAAAAATCTCCAAAAAGCAAACCTTGATTTTTCTAAGTGAAGGTAAAGGCTTCCCCTTGACATTAAGTCTAGTTGTGTCTGACTCTAGGGGGTGGTGCTGATCTCCATTTCTAAGCCGAAGAGCCAGCGTTGTCCGTAGACACCTCCAAGGTCATGTGGCCAGCATGACTGCATGGAGCACCATTACCTTCCTGCCAAAGCGGTACCTATTGATCTACTTAAAATTACTTGTTTTTGTACTACTAGGTTGACAAAAGCTGGGCCTAACAGCGGGGGTACATCCCGCTCCTTGGATTCGAACCGGCGACCATTTGGTCAGCAAATTCAGCAACTCAGTGGTTTAACATAATGAGACTTGAGTGTCGGTATCCATGGTGTGTGTTTGCCTTGGAAGCAACCCCAGCAGATACCGAGGGCCACTATTGCCTGCCTGCCTGCCTGCCTTTCTCTCCCAAATTAACAAATAAATAGAAAATATTTATTTGTTACCGCCCCGAGTCGCCTTCGGGCTGAGAGGGAGCAGTATACAAATGTGCTAAATAAATAAATAAATAAATAAATAAATAAATAAATAAATAAATAAAATAGTTAAATCAATTTTCTCCAGTACAGTGACACCAATAGAAAGTGACAAAAGGCATGGGTACGAATGCATATGTGCAGATGTGTTTTCTCTGCTCATGACATCCTGGACCAAAGAGTTTGCATTGGAAGCAGTGCAGTACCAATTGATGCCAACCTGTAAATCAAGTTCATTTTCGGACATTGGATGATGCCTTCTGCTGGCAACAGGAGGAACGTACCAACAGGACATGCCTGCAGAGCTGCTGGGCATGCAGTTAGCTTCCTGAGAAGGATTGCTCATTCTCCATATGCAGGTTGAGTGGCCATATGCTTTGGTACTCCTTGGTGCTGTGCCACCATGCTTCCCATTGGCTTCCACGCATGATATAGAGGGGTAGCTTTGCATTCCATGCTGGGATTAGTGGGTGAGTGTTGAGTTTGTCTGTCACACCCCTATATAGAACATCCTCTTTGAAAACCACTTTGGAGAAATGTACAAAAAGGTGTTGCCCACTGTAATGATGGGAGTGCCATTATGCCCCAGTCGTTTTGCATTTGCATGGTTGCTCAAGGCTCTGGCAATGCTTTCACTAACCTAAAAGCAGCCTTTGATTCATAGCTGTACCCGGCACGTGCTACCGGTATTTAGGAGATGCGAGAAAGTCTGTGGGAAGTGAATTGGGTGTTTGTGTTTGGGCCTCAGCCCTTTGCCTTATCCTCCTCTGACAGTTTATTATGGGTCGGAATGTTCATGTTGGCTGGCCAGTACAGGAGTTATGCAAATCCGCCCTTATTGGCAGCCAATCATGTTGTCAGAATGTAGAGGCTGGGAGAGTCGTTGGCAGCCCCGGAGGATGCGGGGAAATGGAGTTTTTTTACTCGTTGTTTTGGGGGTCTTGTAGGTTTTGGGGGGGAAAGTTTGTTTGCTACAAACGTACCTTGCTTGAGGCCTATTTCTGTTGGCAAGTTTGGTGTTTCTGCGTTTTCTCTGTTTGGGACGGTCTTTCCATGATGACTCTTCCTTTATATACCGTATTTTTCGACCATAAACCTGCTGATATACCTTGATTTTTGAGGAGGAAAAATGGGGGAAAAAATTGGGGCTGGCTCACACACTAATATGGAGGGGGAGACACTAACATGGAGGGGGAGGCGCTGGAGCAGAGGGGGACCGCGATGTACTTACGCATATTCACGCCCCCTCCGCGGCTCCCCGGTGGCTCGCATGCCCAGTGTGCCGCCGTGTCGCTGCAGCCAGCCGGGCGGCGCGGAGGAACGGGCGGAAGAGGGGACTCGTGGGGCGGGCTCGCCACTCTCGTACCCGTGGAGGAGGGGGGTGGCCACGAGGGCGGCCCCGAGGGCGTCGCAGCTGCAGCCGCAGCGGCAGCCGCAGCAGCAGCGGAAGGGCCCGAAGCCAGAGGCGCATCTTCGTGACGTCAGGAAGATGCGCCTCTGCCGAGGAGGAAGGGGAGGCGGCCGCGTGCTGTAAGGAGGCCCGAAAGAGAGGCCGCAGGGAGGAAGGAAAGAAGGAAGAGTTCCTCCCTCCCTCCGGCCTCTTTCCGGGCGTTTACAGCGCGCCGCCTCCCTTCCTCCTCGGCAGAGGCGACGGTGACGTCAGGAAGATGCGCCTCTGCCGAGGGAGGGGCCTCGCCGCCGCGCGCTGTAAGAACGCTGTAAGCGCGGCCGGCAAGGCCCTCCTCCTCGGCAGAGGCGCATCTTCCTGACGTCACTCGTCGCGCCTCTGACGAGGAGGAAGGCCTTTTTTACTTGCAGCATTCTTACAGCGCGGCGGCGAGGCCTTCCTCGTCAGAGGCGCGATGAAGTGACGTCACTTTGTCGGGCCTCTGCCGAGGAGGAAGGGGAGGCCGCGCGCTGTAAGAACGCCCGGAAAGAGGCCGGAGGGGGGAGGAACTCTTCCTCCTTCCCTCCCTCCCTGCGGCCTCTTTCGGGCCTCCTTACAGTGCGCGCCGCCTCCCCTTCCTCCTCGGCAGAGGCGCATCTTCGTGATGTCACGAAGATGCGCCTCTGGCTTCGGGCCCTTCCGCTGCTGCTGCGGCTGCCGCTGCGTCGCCGTGGGGGCCGCCTTCGTGGCCTCCCTCTCCTCCCGGGTCCGTGGTGGCGAGCCCGCCCCACGAGTCCCTCTTGTTTCGGCTGGCTGTAGCGACACGGCGGCGAGAGTATGGGCATGCGCAGGAGCCCGGGAGCTTTCCATGTACATCGTGGCCCCCCTCTGCTCCAGCGCCTCCCCCCCTCCATGTTAGTGTATTCGCTCCATAAGACGCAGCTGATTTTTCTTCCTACTTTGGGAGGAAAAAAACTGCGTCTTATGGTCCGAAAAATACGGTATATAAGATAGTAAACAAATTGTGACACAAGGAGAGGCAGGTTGAAGCAGAGGGTAAAAGTTGAGAACGACAGTGTGACAATGCACCCATTGAATTCTGGTGTTAACTTGAAGGTTGCGTTCATTTTTCAAACCTGTTTAAACTCCCAATTCCTTGCAATTGTAAAAAAAAGTCAGAGAAGAACATTGTGTTTTCAGCAATTACACTTGAGAGTAATAGATCCAAATTGATTGTTGGCTACTCTCCAGTTATTCTCTATCAATTAGTACAATTCAACAAAAACAGAGCTTTAAAAGTGCCAGGGCTTTGCAACATTCCCTTGTTACTATTAGATTAGTATGGGAATATGCATGGGAAAATATTCACCAAATGAGGATACCTTTTGGGATGTCTTAAGAATTAACGTCCAGTGGGGGGAAATATACCATCATCCCTGAAGTGACATAGTCCTAAAGTACTTATAGATTGCAGCTCATATCAATTATTTATTTATTTGCAGCATTTATATTCTGCCTTTCTCATACCAAAGGGTACTCAGGGCGGATCACAGAACACATACACGGCAAACATTCAATGCCATTAAACAGACAAGGCAGACAACAGATAGAGGTATATGTCAGCATTTTTTCCCAACTTCGGCATCCTGGAGGTTGTCCTCTATTCTAGCCACAGGGGGTGCTGTTGCTCCATCCTCTATGATGAAGAGCTTTGGTCACAGACTTCCTCCTTCCTTTGATTGCCAACATTTTTCTGGTACTGGGACTGTGGCGCAGCTGGCTGGGTGTCAGCTGCATTTAAGATCACTACTGATTGAAGCCAGCCCAGGTCGGAGTGAGCTTCCGGCCAATTGTGTAGCTTGTTGTTGACCTTTACAACCTGAAATACATTTGCATCTGTCAAGTAGGAAATTTAGGTACCACCTATGTGTGGGGAGGCTAATTTAACTAAATTTATGAGGCCATAAAAAATCTCCAGCAAAAACGTGCGGGGAATGCGGAAAGTACTTCATCAGTGTTGCAGATGGACGGTGAAGCAACAGTTCCCCTGGTGGCCAGAAGTTGGAATGTTAAATAGCCTCTGACTGTCTATATGTGTTGTGTGTGTCTATGGCATTGAATGTTTGCCATGTATGTATACATTGTAATCCGCCCTGAGTCCCTTGCAGGGTGAGAAGGGCGGAATATACTGTAAATACTGTAAATAAATACATAAATATTTATTTTATGTTGCCATAAAATACCTCCCGCTTAAGGGGTGCCTAATTTCTCTACTTACAGCTGTTTTTGAACTGCTTAGGTGGGCAGTAAGCTGGGCTGAAGGTCGGGTACTCACCCTGACCTGGGCTTCGAACTGTCAATCTTCCGATTGATAAGATCTATTAGTTGTGCTAATCCTGATGAGTATTGATTCCAATTTAAGAGGCTTGCCTCAATATAACTCTAATGCATTTACATGTATTTATGGTGCTTCTTGCCTTCTGGTGGAAGATTTCCTTTTGCAGGCATGAGCTTCATTGAGGGGCAAACATTGCAAGCCCTCCTTCATTTGGGGGTAACATGCTTCATTCATGATGAGAGACAAGCAAAGCATAAGGCATTTATTTGCTTCATGTGGGCAGCAGCTCATTTAGAAATGGCCACAAGTTAGAAAAGAGCTCAACATCTGTCTCTTGAGAGAATGAAGGGAAAGACTTGAAATCAGCTGCCCAGTCTATATTGTAGAGCAATATACAACGGACTGAAAACCTCCTTAAGGAATTCCTCATCGGACATATTTTCCAGATCAAGCAACTTGAATCAGTGAAATGGAATATTAATTGTTGGAATTATCGATATTCCCAGGTTCCTGTTGCTCCGAAGAGCATCTGTTTATGTGCATCTCTCTTCTGAAATACTAATATTAAAAGTTTCAGGTCCCTTAATCCCTCCCCAGTTGCACTCAGTATGAATGCAAAGCAGGTATATGATGCTGCCTTAAAATATTTACATAGGCCTCTTAGTGTCAAGTAGAGTAGACCCATCGAATCAATGGGTTTTACTTATACAAAGTAAAGGTGAAGATTTTCCCTTGACATTAAGTTCAGTCATGTCTGGTTCAGTGGGTTGGTACTCATTTCCATTTCTAAGCCAAAGAGCTGGCATGAGCTTTTGCTGTCAGCCCCGGCTTCTGCCAACCCAGCAGTTCGAAAATATGCAAATGTGAGTTGATGAATAGGTACTGCTCCAGCGGGAAGGTAACGGTGCGCCATGCAGTCATGCCGGTCACATGACCTTGGAGGTGTCTATGGACAATGCCGGCTCTTCAGCTTAGAAATGGAGATGAGCATCAACCCCCAGCGTCGGGCATGACTGGACTTAATGTCAGGGGAAAAACTTTACCTTTACCTTATATATAATACTAGCTTGGGGACCCAGCTCTGCCCGGGTTATTTGAGAAAGGCATTGTGTGCCAAGGTTGGTCCTTATCAGATGTTTACGTGGCTTGCAGTAGCCTCAGGAAGTTAGTGAAGGTACTGCAAGTTCCATCGGCCATGGTCCACCCCCCTCCCAACAGCACCAGGATGTAGAGTGGGTCATGTGGGCTCTGTGTGCCACGTTTGGTCTTGATCATTCATTGGATGAGGGTCGCAGCGGTCTCGAAAGGTGAGTGAAGGTACTTCAAGTCCCATCATCCGTGGTCTGTCCCACACAAAACTACACCAGGATGTAGAGTGGGTCATGAGGGCTCTGTGTGTCAGGTTTGGTCTTGATCAGTCATTGGATTAGGTTTGCAGCAGTCTTGGAAAGTGAGTAAAGGTACTTCAAGTCCCATCATGCATGGTCTGCCCTCCTCCAAACTGCACCAGGATGTAAAGTGGGTCATGGAGGCTCTGTGTGCCAAGTTTGGTCTTGTTCTGTCATTGTTGGGAGCCGCAAAATGTTTTGGTCTGAAACTCCCACCATGGCTGACTGCCTCAGGCCTTTGCCTTATCCCCCTCTGGCAGTTTAGAGTGTCAGAATGTTCGTGTTGGCTGGCCATTTAGAGGCGTTATGCAAATACTCCCTCACTGGCAACCAATCATGTTGTCAGAATGAAGAGGCCGGGAGCCAATCAGAACGCTGCCACATACATACATACAAACATACAAACAAACAAACATTCCCTTTTATTATATATAGAGAGAGAAGAGATAGAGATAATACATAATATAATATACAGTATAAACATCTCTTAGGGCTTCACGAGAAACTTTTGCTTCAAAAAGTGCTCTGTCGCTGACAAGATTTGGGAATCCCTTCTCTAGCCAATATGGCCATCTGATCCCTCTGGAGAGCCAGAGGTTGTCCTCATGGATCTGTGCTTCAATCTTCACCCTCTCTCCCTTTTTGTTCCCCCGCCCTTTTCTTTTCAGCCACTTCTAATTTAGATCCAGATGTGAAGAAGCCCACTCCACCGAAGCTCCTATGGCACCAGCCTATCAATATCTTCTTGGCCCGGCCTGTTGGCATGGAAGAGCTGCACCATGAAGCAGAGCTCAACCTGCAGAGCATGCTCCAAGGTATTTGCAGGAACATTTGGGATGAGGCGGCAGGGAGATGAAAGAGAGTTTCCCCACCATCACTGAAGGATAAATGCATCTTGATTCTGGTTGAAAAGTTCCTTTGGTTATTGCTTTCCAGTGGTCAGTTTTGAGAAACAGCAGAAGAGGGTTTGTAGTATTTGGAGCAGATGTAATATTTTAGGATCTATTCCCTTTTTTTCCTGTGTCAGGGGCAACTTGAGAAACGGCAAATTGCTACTGTTGTGTGAGAATTGGCTGTCTGCAAGGACGTTGCTTAGGGGATGCCCAGATGTTTGATGTCTTATGTGGTGGTGAATAGCTGATTTTACACCTTGCTGCCACCAACGATTGTGGTGCGGGCTCGCCTTATTCTCTAGGGTGGGCAAAGTGTCAGGGAACTTTTAAACTTAGAGACTGGAGTGGTTTCTCTTCTTCTACGCTGCCACCATTAAAATCAGGGAGGATTGAAACACCGGGAGGCAGGACTGGATGAACAAGAAACTGAGTTTATTTTAACAACTTGTGAGAGATTCACAGGCACTTTGTGTAATGGTTACAATGAAGCGTTGGAGCGTGTGGTTACAAAAACAAACTTGCACAAACTTAAACAAGTTACATTCAACGTAGCACCCCAGATAATACCGTGCTAAGGTATTACCTGCTGACTACAACTACCTGACTCTGCTTACTCGCAGCCAGAGTCCTACAAAACCCAGCACAAAGCTGCTAACTCTCTCGGGAGCCTAACTCACTCTGACCTGCTCTGTCAGAGACCAACCATCAACTCCCTCCAGAGTTCCGTGGCCTCCCTAACTGCATAACTGCATCCCCAACTGTCAGTTTTCAAAATTCTAACTGACAATCTACCCCTGGTGCCTGGCCCAACTGTCTACTGGCTCTTTAAGGTTCTATGCTCCCTTCCCTAGGCTATCTCCAACTCAGCCTAACTGGGAAACCTAACCTTACAATGGCCTTTCCTCCAAAACAGACCATTACCTGGCCAACCCACCAAAAAGGACTTTTCCTCCTGGGCTTCTTCTGGCCCAAAATATAGGCAATTCGTCACATCTTACCATCCTGTGGGAGACTTCTCTCATGTCCCTGCATGGGAAGCTAGAGCTCACAGAGGGAGCTCACCCCACTCCTGGATTCAAACCGCCAACCTGTCAGTCAGCAGTCCTGCCGGCACAAAGGTTTAACTTATTAGGCCATCGAGGAGTCCATCTATTGCTCATTGCTTCCACTATGCATTCACACTGACCGTAAATGAGAATTATTGCATGCACGAACTAGATGTGAGAATACAGCATTGCTGAGATACAGAACCATGCCAGGTGTGTTATATTTTCTAAAGGTGGCTAATATGTGCCTTTAGTGCAGAGAGGAGATACAACAGCCATCTTTACATATCTGAAGGGATGCCATATAGAAGAGGGAGCAAGCTTGTTTGTCAGTTGCTCCTGCAATTCGGACAGAAACCCGTGGATTTAAATCAGGAAAACAAAAAACCCTCTGGCAATGAGAGCTGTTTACCAGTGGAATAGATTGCCTCAGAGGGTGGTAGACTCTCCTGCTGTGGAAGTCTTTAAATAGAGATTGGAAGGCCATTTCTCAGGAACATTTTTTTGCTGTGTGTTCTTGCATCGCAGGAGATCGGAAGAGGTGGCCCTTGCAGTCTGTTCAAAATCGATGATTCCTGGTTCAATACTAGGCACCCACCCAAGTCCTGGTTTTATGGTGTGAGTGGCTCTCAAAAGAGGACTCTTGAGGAGTTGTGGGCTGTTTTTGCACTCTCTCTCACATACACACACACTCACAAAGGCAGGTCTCCTTCTCAAGCTCCAAAACCTTTCCAAAACCACAGCAATGGGACGCAATATCTTTCAAAGAAACAATATCTCCATACAGGCCCGGATTACCTATAGGGCCAACCTAGGCCATGGCCTAAGGGCGCAAGCCAAGGGGGGTGCAGATCACGGACCAAAAAAAAGTTATAAAATAATTTAAAATTTGTGCCGTGATTGGCTCCTGCCGCCTGCTACCCAAAACGAGGCGGAGCCAAGGCCGGGCTCCGCAGAGGCAGCGCTCATTCTCGCCGCGTCAGCCTCAGCCCATCCATCTACGCCGCTGCTTCTCAGCCAGTGTTTCTGCACCTGAGGGGAGGGGGAGCATGTCCTGGCTCAGAGCGGCTTCCTTCGCAAGCTGCTGTGGGAAGAGGAGGCTGCGGGAAAGAAGGCCTGAGGCAGAGGAAGGCCCCGACTCTCTGCAGCCGCTGGGCTATGAGCCGCACGTGGGGCTGCCTCTGAAGCCGCTGCCCCGGACGAAGAGCATGCTCTGGACCCAGCCTGGCTTTCCCCGTCCCTTTGGGCCTTGGCTCTGCGGCACTCGTTCGCCCTCCTCTGCCTCCTTCCCGAGGGGTAACGAACTCGCTCCCCGCCACACAAAGGGGCCCGTTCCCTTCTCTTAAGTGACAGCACGCACCTTTCCCCTCAGCCCCATTGGCACAGGACGGGAAGGATGTGGCAGTGCAAGGCAGAGGGGGGGGAGGGGGGGTGCGGTAGAGGTTGGTTTAAAGGGGGCGTAATTCCAAAGTGTGGCCTAGGGCACAAAAAACTGTTAATCCGGGCCTGTCTCCATATCCTACATCGTCCCAAACGGTGACATTTTCTCCAGTCTTCTTTCCTTGCTGCCTTTAACAACATTACTCTTGTGTCCAACTCTGGGTGGGGAGTGGGGGACTTATCTCCATTTCTAAGTGGAGGAACTGGCGTTGTCTGTAGACACCTCCTAGGTTATGTGGCCAGCTTCCTGTTGAAGCAGTACCTATTGAACTTCTCACATTTGCATGTTTTCCAACTGCTAGGTTGGCAGAAGCTGGGGCTAACAGCAGGAGCTCACCCCACTTCCTAAATCTGAACCACTGACCTTTCGGTCAGCAAGTTAGACCACACCTGGTTAGACCACACCTGGAATATTGTGTCCAATTCTGGGCACCACAACTGAAGAGAGATATTGACAAGCTGGAATGTGTCCAGAGGAAGGCTACTAAATCAAGAGTCTGGAGAACAAGCCCTATGAGGAGCGGCTTAAAGAGCTGGGCATGTTTAGCCTGAAGAAGAGAAGGCCGAGAGGAGACATGATAGCCATGTATAAATATGTGAGAGGAAGTCACAGGGAGGAGGGAGCAAGCTCGTTTTCTGCCGCTCTGGAGACAAGGATGCAGAGCAATGGCTTCAAACTACAGTAAAGGAGATTCCACCTGAACTTTAGGAAGAACTTCCTAACTGTGAGAGCTGTTCAGTGGAGGAATTTTCTGCCTCGAAGTGTGGTGGAGGTTCCTTCTTTGGAGGCTTTTAAACAGAAGCTGGATGGCCATCTGTCGGTGTGTGTGCTTTGAATGGGATTCCCCTGCTTCTTGGCAGAATGGGGTTGACTGGATGGCCCACGAGGTCTCTTCCAACTCTAGGATTCTATGATTCTAAGTTCAACTGCTCAGCCGTTTAACCCACTGCGCCACGGGGGGGGCTTATTGAAGCTTTCAGATTATAAGAATAGTAATAAGGAGAGTATGTATCCTGCCTCAATACAATGTGCATCCAGTCCTTAAAAATATGGGATGCATACTGATATAAACACATTACATCCCAATGTGATAAGGTCCTAAATCTCACGAGTGAATTCACTTAGTTGCTTTTATAATGACAATAAAAATAACGGCAACAATTACTATTAGCATTCCAAGCTTTTTTGGGGGGAGATAGGTATGCAATGTGATAATTAGAGTATTTTGCTCTTTCCTCCCTTCCAGAGGAGCACGAAGAGCCGTACTCTGAAGGCCGGGTCAGTGGGCAGACCTTCCGCTACAACAGCCCCCTCTCTCCAGAAAGGCCCCTTGACTGCAGCCCTCGACCTACATCCGCTAAACGCCTTGAGTTTGTGTATATGGTAAGTTTGGATCCAGTGTTTCACAGCTTAAAGCACATCTTAATTTTTTTTGCAGTGTCTTCCAGGCCTTTTAGTCCAAGTGATGGCTATTCCTTCCCCGTAGCAGATTCTAGTGTAGTGGTGTCCAACCTCTGGTCCTGTATGTGTTTTGGACTTTGGCTTATCATAGGATATCCTGGGCAGGACTTCTGGGAGTTGGAGTCTCAAACACCATCAAGACAAAAAGTTGGACACTAGGGTTGGTTGAGCCATAAAAAGTGGTTCTAAAATACAATGGGGGGGGGGGTGTTGATTAGTAATAGAAATACTTACCAAAAAAATTCCAAAAAATTCTTAGTTGATATGTAATTAATAACGAAATTCGTTATTAGTTCTTATTCCAGCGCATGCGCACAGCAGGAAAACAGGGCTGACATCACAGACAAATCAAGGGGGAAAACATTTGCCTTCACTTCTGGAGTGCAGATTTATAACATATAGAAATGGTACCACCAACTTATACAGTATGAGGTTCTTGTAACAGGAATATATCAACCTTCCTCAAAATTGCTTTTTAGGGTGACTTACAGAGTATCACAGTGCTGTGCGACCCTTCTGCCTGGTCGGAGGAAAAGTGCGGGAAGGCTTTTTCCCCTTCAGTCCTCCAAGGCGCTCTAGGAGTCCCGGTTCTTCTCTATGGTTTCCCCTTGCTTCTGTAGTTTTCCCTTCTTCACTCTGTGGTCTTGTCACTCCCTCCTCCTCTTCTTTCAGCCTTTATTCTCTGCTTCTCCTCCTTTCCTTCTATCTACACCGATTTTCTGGATGTTTAAAGTGCTATTTTCCCTTCAGTCCTCCAAGGCGCCCTAGGAGCCCCCCGCTTTTTCTCTATGGTTCCGCTTGCTTCTTCACTTCCTCCAGGAGGCCTTTTACTGTAATTATCCTCCAACCAGGCAAAGGGCCATGATATGTCTGTAAGTCCCCTGAGAAGCTATTTTGGAGGAGATAAATATTCCTGTTAGAATAACTGAGAGGGAAGATACAATCTAATTACAATAATTAAGAAAAATGCCAGCCCCCAGGTTTGGTAAACAAATTATACTTCCGGGTTGGAGCACATGGTTCAAAAAACAATTAAATTAACTTTTTATACGAATTTAATCCGATTTCAAATAATTTTTAAACCGCAGAGACCAACCCTATTGGACACCACTGTTCTAAAGAGAAGCCTACAGGAAGTGGGCAAGGATACTTTATTTTGACAATGTATCTCTAAGACTGAAGGGATAGGCAGGTTTTGGTGCTATATAATCATCATAATCATCATCATAATCTTCATCTTTATTTATACCCCGCCCCATCTCCCCAACGGGGACTCAGGACGGCTCACACAAGGCCAAGCCCAAACAACAAATTACAATAAAATAAAATCAAAACATCAGCAATTAACACAGTAAAAAGATACATACATATAAATAAAAACAATATACAACTAGATGTCTCGAATCACAAAGACAGGCTGCAAGCACATATATAAAAGGTTAAAATGTTAAAACTCAGGGTGGGATACTTGAAATAGCATCCTTTACAGGGAAAACATCCTTTATGGGGGAGGAGGGATGGACTCCGAGAATGGGGACATTGAGGAGAGCAATGATAGAAATTAAATAACTACTCTCCGAAAGCACAGCGGAAGAGCCAAGTTTTCAGGTCTCCAGAGTGGGGGCTTTCCTAATCTCTCCGGGCAAGGAATTCCAGAGTCGGGGGGCCACAGAGATGAAAGCTCTCTCCCTTGTGCCCACCAGACAAGTCTGTGAGACTGGCAGGTGCGAAAGGAGGGCCTCCCCCGAAGAGCGGAGGGTTCAAGCTGGTTCATGGAGGGAGATCCGGTCACGAAGGTAGGCGGGTCCCGAACCATTTAGGGCTTTGTAGGTAATCACCTGTACCTTGAATTGGGACCGGAAAATAAATGGCAGCCAGTGCAGTTCTTTAAAGACGGGGGTTGACCGCTCCCTGTAACTTGCCCCAGTTATTAATCTGGCTGCTGATCACTGGACAAGTTGAAGTTTCCAGGCCGTCTTCAAGGGTAGCCCCACGTAGAGTGAATTGCAGTAATCCAGTCTAGAGGTAACCAAGGCATGGATCACCATGGTCAGAATTCATGAGGTATGGTCACAATTGGCACACGAGTTTTAACTGTGCGAAGACCCTCCCAGCCACCGCCGACACCTGAGCATCAAGTGTCAGTGCTGAATCCAAGAGGACCCCCAAACTGTAGACCTGTGACGTCAGGGGGAGTGTAATCCCATCCAGAACAGGTTGCCACCCAATACTGTTGCAGAGCAGTAGTTTTCAACCATTGACCCTCTAGATGTTTTCAGTTTCAATACTCTGAATCTCTTATCATTTGCCAACCTGGTTGGAGCTATTGGGAGTTGAGGTCCAAAACATTTGGATGACCAAAAGTTGAGAACCATTGAGAACCATACATTCTGCTGTTTCCATTGTTCCTCTGTTTTCTGACAGCCTTCAAACCAGCAAGTGAAGGAAAGCGAGTCCACCTCTCTGGGGGTCAGGCCCTTGGAACCTTCCCTTAGTTTGCCTGCGACTCCAAACAGACACACGGCCTGGGGCCGGAGCAGTGCTTTGCCTTCGGTGGACGTGAAGAAGGCGCACCAGCCGTGTTCAACCCAAGCAAACATTGTTCCCATCAACGTCTCTGGTAGGTTTGGTGATGTATATGGAGGTTGGGCAAGATGTTGCAATGGCACATGAAGGTTGAAGCCAACATGATGGCCAGGAATGGAGAAGTGTAGAACAGTGTTTTTCAACCTGTTTTGAGCCGCGATACATTCTTTACATTTACAAAATCCTTGGGCACACCACCAACCAAAATGACACAAAATGACACTCTAACACAGTAATACATATAGTTAATATGTTTCTAAATGTATTTATACACTCAGTGTGAAACCTGGGCCTGTTTCGATGAACACAACATAGATATCCTGGCAGGAATGGCAGAAAGACACAAACTTCCCACACAGAACTCCCATAACCAAGAGAAAATACTATAAGAGTTTGGTGGGCATTGACCTTGGGTTTTGGAGTTGTAGTTCACCTATATCCAGAGAGCACTGTGGACTGAAACAATGTTGGATCAGGACCAAACTTGGCATGAATACTCAATATGCCCAAATGTGAACACAGATGGAGTTTGGGGAAAATAGACCTTGACATTTGGGAGTTACAGTTTCTGGGATTTATAGTTAACACTCAAAGAGCATCCTGAACTCTCGCAACAATGAAATTGAACCAAACTTGGCATAGTGAACTCTCATTACCAACAGAAAGTACTGAAAGGGTTTGCTTGGGAATTGACCTTGAGTTTGGAAGTTGTAGTTCACCTACATCCAGGGAGCACTGTGGACTCAAACAATGTTATGTTATGTTGTTGTTTGTTTTCTAACCAGAATCACAATGTTGGAAGGAGGCTCACCACTTTAAGGTCCCTAAAACAGGCATGGGAAAACTTCGGCCCTCTGGGTGCTTTGGACTTCAACTCCCACCTAACAGCCTGAGGCCCTTTCCTGCTTAAGTGGCTGAGGGGGGAAAAGGAAAAGAGCCTGAGGCTGCTAGGAATGGTGGGAGTTGGAGTCCAAAACACCTGGAAGGTCCAAGTTTGCCCATGCCAGCTTTCGACAGAGACCTCTTCCTGCCAAACACTTACTTTTTCTTCTACACTGTCTCTTCTGCTGCCATTTCGATCCGAGGGGCAGTGTGAGCATGTTCAGGAGGGGAGGGGGGAGGGAGGAAGACGTGACCCGTGCGGGCACTAATGCGCAGGCTCGCCCCAAAGCAAAGCGAGGCAAAGCGAGCAGAGCAAGGCTGGGAAGAAGGGAGCCCGAGTGGAGAAGAAAAAGTGTTTGGCAGGAGGGGGAAGAAAGGGTATTGGAGGTTCCAATTTCCCACAGCACACCTGATGATCGCTCACGGCACACTAGTGTGCCACAGCACACTGGTTGGGAAACACTGGTGTAGAAGATTCACAGTAAAGCTGGAAATTGCAGGAACTTTGTTCATGCCTTTTCCAAAGGACTCCCCTGGGGCAGCATGTGTATTCTGACAGGCTGGATCTTCACAGGTGTTTTTGGCCAAAATGCGCATATGTCATGGTTAGTGTGTGTGCACAAGCATGTATGTGTCTGCCTGTGTGCTCATGCTCTATCACTCTGGTTTCATCGCCATCGCATTTAATACATCAGGAGAGGGGAGACCTTCCTGTGGTGGTGGTCATGGCTTCCATGTCAGTAGGAGTGCCGAATCCACTCCAGGTTTTAATAAAAACTGTAAAGGAGTTTTCTAGGGTGTGAAAATATATTCCTAAATAGACCTAACAAATTGGATAGTTCCTTCAAAAACCTGGAAATGAATTCAGCACTGTGGGAACATAATAGCCACATGATGCCACTGAACAAAAAAAGCTCTCTGTGTGATGCTAAAAGCTGGGAAATCAATGTTCTGAATCTGACAGTCTCCTGTAAATAGTTTTTCAAGCGGGGAGAGCGACATCTCAGAGAGTCAGGGCTCCACAATCTCTTGTCCTCACAGATGTATTTACAACTGGTTGAAATGCCTGAGTAGGTCTCAAGCCAAAATCTCTTCTTAGAGCTGGCCCACATTGTCTTAAATTCAATATTATTTATTTATTTACTTACTTACTTACTTACTTACTTATTTATATTCCGCTCTTCTCACCCCAAAGGGGACTCAGAAGGGATTACAGGTACCCATACTTAGCAGACAATCCCTGCTGTTTCAACATACAACATATAGACCAGTGTTTCTCAACCTTCCGAATGCCGCGGCCCTTAATAATGTTCCTCATGTGGTGGTGACCCCCAACCATAAGATTATTTTTGTTGCTACTTCATGACTGTAATTTTGCTACTGTTATGAATCATAATGTAAAGATCTGATATGCAGGATGTATATTCTGGACCAAATTTGGCACAAATACGCGATACACCCAAATTTGAATACTGGGGGGGTGTTAATGCCATTTGGGAGTTGTAGTTGTTGGGAGTTATAGTTCACCTATTTATTTATTTATTTCTTCAATCTTGTATTCCGCCCCTCCCCGCAGGCTCGGGGCGGATAACAGCAGTGTAACTGGGCGTCATGTCACAGACATGGGGCCCTACAATAAAAACATAAAACACAATAAAACGCGAATTGACACATTTCGAGGTGCGGGTGACATACGTGGTTCTGGAGACATAGTCCTTCTATGCCTAATTAAAGGCTAGTCCAAAAAGGGCGGTCTTACAAGCCCTTCTGTTATGGAGCCAATTCTGAGATGGCCCGGGCATTGTCCGGCAAAGAGTTCCACAGTACTGGGGCCGCTGCTCTCTGTCTAGTTACCGATAGGTGGCATGAGCGGACTGATGGTACCGTCAGCAAATTCTGTTCGTCTGACCGCAGCGATCTCGGGGGTAAGTACGGGGTAAGGCGCTCCCTCAATCAGAGAGCATTCCGAACTCCACCAATAGGGGAATTGAACCAATCTTGGCACACATGACCAACAGAAAATACTGGAAGGGTTTAGTGGGAATTGACCTTGAGTTTTTGGAGTTGTAGTTCACCTACATACAGAGAGCACTGTGGACTCAAACAATAATGTATCTGAATCAAACTTGGCATGAATATTAAATGTGCCCAAATGTGATCACTGGTGGAATTTGGGGAAAATAGACATTGACATTTGGAAGTTCTAATTGCTGGGATTTATAGTTCACCTACAATCAAAGAGCACTCTGAACCCCACCAATGATAGAATTCGGTCAAACTTCCCACACAGAACCACCATGACCAACAAAAATACTATGTTTTCTGATAGTAATTGGCGACCCCTTTGACCCCCCGAGGGGTCCCGACCCCCAGGTTGAGAAACACTGATATAGACGAACAGAGGCAAACTCTGGCCACCAGGGGGAGCTGACGCACTCCTCATCTCTCAGCGTTCCCAGCATCCCTTGCTGTTCCTTCTGCATTCTTAGCGTTCCTGGAGTTCTTTAATGGCCTCATAATTCAGTCAAAATGTGCTTCCCCACTTAATGTGGTACCTTTGTCTCCTACTTGACAGATGCAACTGTCTTTCGGGCTGCAAAGGTGGGCAGCAGGCTACACTTAAAGGTCGAGCACCCACCTTGACCCAGGCAGACCTCAAACTTATGACCTACTGGTCAGGGAGATCTTATGCAGCTGACACTTAGCCAGCTGCACAAGAGGCAAAGTCTGATGCCGCTAGCTAAGCCAGAAAAACAACGGACCGACTTTAGAGTAATCACTTAATATTAATTATTTCCAAAGATATCTATAGTAATTCAATTCACGGGTATGAAAGATCGAACACTCTTTTACTCAGATGGTATTCAATAATCAAAAATAAAACATATATAATCCCCTTTGTGGCTATTCAAAACCTGTGTGTGCGGACAATCGCATTCAAAATATCGATTGCACCACTGAGAGTGGGACAAACCCGGGTTATATCAACCAAATTATAAGATACTAGCTGTACCCGGCACGCGTTGCTGTGCCCTATTTAGGAGATGCGAGGAAGTCTGGGTATGTAAGGGTTTGAGTTGTTCTTAGTTATGGTGTTGTTGGGGTCATGGCTGTGTTGTTGTGGGTTGTTTTGGTGGGTGGGATGTTGGAGTCCTGTGGAGTTGTTGTTGTGTGGTGTTGCTGGCGTTCTGCATAGCTTGTGGATATACAACGTTTTTCGTCTTTCCGTCTGCTGTGTTGATGTAGAGGTTGATGCGTGTGTGGGTGGGGTACTTTGGAAGTGAGTGGAGGTACTTGAAATCCCATTATCCATGGTGTGTCCTCCTCTAATCTGCAGTCGGATGGAGTGTGGGTCATGGGGGGCATTGTTTGCCAAGTTTGGTCTTTATCGGTCTTGGTTCTGGGACACAGTGGTATGTGGGAAATGATGGGTTTTGAAGTACTACAAATCTCATTATCCATGGAGGTCCTTCAAGTCCCATAATCCATGGTCCACCCTCCTCCAAACTGTAGTAGAATGTAGCGTGGGTCATAGGGGCTCTGTGTGCCAAGGTAGGTTACTGTAAATTCAGGCCATACACAATGTCCCTTGAGCTGAGGCGTAGTCAGGAACAGCAAGTTAATGAAGCCTTACTGTCAATTCAGGGCATACACAATGTCCAATGAGCTGAGGGCTAGTCAGGAGAATCAAGTTAATGAAGCCTTACTGTCAATTCAGAGCGTAAACAGCATTCCATTAAGTGAGGCCTAGTCAGGGAAATTAAGTTAATGAAGCCTTACTGTCAATTTTGGGCGTGGTCTGTGATTTGTAGGGGTGTAAATTTTCTGTGGGAAGTGAATTGGGTGTTTGTGTTTGTGCCTCAGCCCTTTGCCTTATCCTCCTCTGACAGTTTATTATGGGTCGGAATGTTCATGTTGGCTGGGCAGTACAGGAGTTATGCCGCCCTTATTGTCAGCCAATCATGTTCTCAGAATGTAGAGGCTGGGAGAGTCGTTGGCAGCCCCAGAGGTTGCTGGGAAATGTAGTGTTTTTTACTCGTTGTTTTGGGGCCTTTTAGGTTTTGGGGGGGAAAGTTTCTTTGCTACAAACGTACCTTGTCTGAGGCCTATTTCTGTTGGCAAGTTTGGTGTCTCTGCGTTGTAAGGTTTCTCTGGTTGGGACGGTCGTTCCATGACGACTCTTCCTTTATATATATAGATACAAACACTCTAATAGCTCATAGTCCAAAGATGGTCAACAACTTAGCCAGCTGCGCCACATTCCCGGTGCCACCATTTGCCATCTTCCATAAAGTTATGTCCTCTGTCACTCAAATCAGGTTTTCCTGCTGTCCCAATTGATTCTTTGTCTTACTTCTGAGTGCTACACTTAACATCTGGGAAGCCGCTGTGCTCATCACATTAGGTTGAATTCAAGTGTAGGATCGAGCATTCTTTGCTTATTTTAAGTGTGGGGGCCAGCATTCTTTTCAAACGTTTCAGAAGATGGCGAGGAAGAAGGTTTTTGGTAATCATCCAGATGTTTGGCCAATTCTGTAATGTGATGGCATTCGTTACTCCCAGATTTAAAATGAAACATTCCCCAAATTTGTGGGAGGGGAAATTGTGGGAGGAGCCAAAAGTACCCTTGTTAGAGAAACTTCTGCCATTACCTTTTGCTCACTGAGTTTTTACTTTAAATGCCATTATTATTATTATTATTATTATTATTATGCCAAGTCTCCATGCTGTGCAGCCCTGGGAGTCATCGTTTTCCAAGGTCCATACCCTTCCCTTGGTGCATTTACAGTATGGAATGAATGCCCTTGCACCCCACTTTAAATGTCATGTCTCCATGCTGTGCAGCCCTGGGAGTCATAGTTTTCCAAGGTCCATACCCTTCTCTTGGTGCATTTACAGTACAGAATGAACGCCCTTGCACCCCACTTTAAATGTCATGTCTCCATGCTGTGCAGCCCTGGGAGTCATAGTTTTCCAAGGTCCATACCCTTCTCTTGGTGCATTTACAGTATGGAATGAATGCCCTTGCACCCCACTTTAAATGTCATGTCTCCATGCTGTGCAGCCCTAGGAGTCATCGTTTTCCAAGGTCCATACCCTTCTCTTGGTGCATTTACAGTATGGAATGAATGCCCTTGCACCCCACTTTAAATGTCATGTCTCCATGCTGTGCAGCCCTAGAGTCATAGTTTTCCAAGGTCCATACCCTTCTCTTGGTGCATTTACAGTATGGAATGAATGCCCTTGCACCCCACTTTACATGTCATGTCTCCATGCTGTGCAGCCCTGGGAGTCATAGTTTTCCAAGGTCCATACCCTTCTCTTGGTGCATTTACAGTATGGAATGAATGCCCTTGCACCCCACTTTACATGTCATGTCTCCATGCTCTGCAGTCCCTAGGAGTCATAGTTTCCCAAGGGCCATAGTCTTCTCTGGGTGCATTTACAGTATGGAATGAATGCCGTTACACCCTACTTTCAATGCCATGCTCATGTCTCTATGCTGTGCAGTCCTGGGAATCATAGATTTCCAAGGTCCATACCCTTCTCTTGGTGCATTTACAGTATGGAATGAATGCCCTTGCACCCCACTTTACATGTCATGTCTCCATTTCTGCAGCCCATGGAAGTTAATAGTTTCCCAAGGTCCAGACCCTTCTCTTGGTGCATTTACAGTATGGAATGAATGCCCTTGCACCCCACTTTAAATGTCATGTCTCCATGCTGGCAGCCCTAGGAGTCATAGTTTTCCAAGGTCCAGACCCTTCTCTTGGTGCATTTACAGTATGGAATGAATGCCCTTGCACCCCACTTTAAATGTCATGTCTCCATGCTGTGCAGCCCTAGGAGTCATAGTTTTGCCAGGGCTCCAAGGTCCATACCCTTCTCTTGGTGCATTTACAGTATGGAATGAATGCCCTTGCACCCCACTTTACATGTCATGTCTCCATGCTGTGCAGCCCTAGGAGTCATAGTTTTCCAAGGTCCATACCCTTTCCTTGGTGCATTTACAGTATGGAATGAATGCCCTTGCACCCCACTTTACATGCCATGTCTCCATGCTGTGCAGCCCTAGGAGTCATCGTTTTCCAAGGTCCATACCCTTCTCTTGGTGCATTTACAGTACAGAATGAACGCCCTTGCACCCCACTTTAAATGTCATGTCTCCATGCTGTGCAGCCCTAGGAGTCATCGTTTTCCAAGGTCCATACCCTTCTCTTGGTGCATTTACAGTAAAGAATGAAAGCCCTTGCACCCCACTTTAAATGTCATGTCTCCATGCTGTGCAGCCCTAGGAGTCAGTTTCCCAAGGTCCATACCCTTCTCTTGGTGCATTTACAGTATGGAATGAATGCCCTTGCACTCCACTTTACATGTCATGTCTCCATGCTGTGCAGCCCTGGGAGTCATAGTTTTCCAAGGTCCATACCCTTCTCTTGGTGCATTTACAGTAGAGAATGAAAGCCCTTGCACCCCACTTTAAATGTCATGTCTCCATGCTGTGCAGCCCTAGGAGTCAATAGTTTTCCAAGGTCCATACCCTTCTCTTGGTGCATTTACAGTATGGAATGAATGCCCTTGCACCCCACTTTAAATGTCATGTCTCCATGCTGTGCAGTCCTGAGAGTCATAGTTTTCCAAGGTCCATACCCTTCTCTTGGTGCATTTACAGTATGGAATGAATGCCCTTGCACCCCACTTTAAATGTCATGTCTCCATGCTGTGCAGCCCTGGGAGTCATAGTTTTCCAAGGTCTATACAGTGTAATGAATGCAATTGGACCTTACTTTAAATGCCATGTCTCCATGACATGGTCTTGGGAATTGCAGTTTCTCAAGGTCCATGGACCTTCTTTGGGTGCATCTACACTGTGAAATGAAGGCAGCTGCACTTGACCTTAAATGCCATAGCTCCATACAATGCAGTCCTGGGAATTATAGTTTACAAGGTCCACATCCTTCTCTGTGAGGCAGCTGAGAGAAAGAGGGAGGAAGGGAGCGAAAGTGCCTCACAGCTTTCCCGCCCCCCTCCCTCCATCCCTGCTTCCTTGCTTCCAGAATTGAAAACATATAATAGCTGAATTTCAAAGAGAGGAGGTTATTTTCCCCACAAAGAACATGGGTGGAGGGATGTTGAGTGGCATCTAGCGATGACAGTGTGATGGCAAATGAACTGAAAGAATGCTGAGTACAACTGAGTAACACAGATACATTTAACAATGTGATGAAGGTAGGAAAATCATCTGTTTCATTTCAAAACTGAGTATGACTGAGCTCCACTCTACCAAACACTTCCCTGCTTCAATGTGATGAACTCCTTTGTCTTCACTACAGGACAGCCGTTCGCTAGGCACGCAAGTACACGCCATTCCCTCTTTAACACGGAAACCGCAATGAATCCCAAGTCTTTGCTGCGGCGGAGGCGAACAGTCATCGGCTTCCCCCATCTTACCATGCGAGACCAAGGTGACCAGAAGGACGGGGCTGTTGCTCGCTGCCAAAGAGGTCAAGGCTGCTTTGGAGAAGCCGTAGAACCCAAACTTGTTGCAACCATGATTCTTAAATGCGCTTACATTCAGAAGGGTGAATTTGGTATCTGGGGTTATTTGTAAGCATTTCGTATTGGAGTGAAAAGATCAACTATTGGGAAATGTTAAGGTTTTGTATGGAAGTGCAATACCTAAGTTTTTCTTTTTCTAAAAATGTTGAGAACTATTGATTGTTCAAGCCTGACAAATTGCTGTTCCAATAGATTTCAGACTGCGCACGTTTTCAGGCTGCCAACAAAAATGAAACAGAACAGATGAGTCACGGTAACCGCAGGAGTTTCAAAAGGACAAACAAATTGAATTGGGGGATTTAACAATGTTTTGAAAAGCCCCAGTCATGGGTTTGCTTGTATAGACATGACTACAAACTGAGGTGAGGAAATGATCTGGCACATACGACCCCTCCCACTTGATATCCAAAAATAAGTTTGCTCTTTTCATATTGAGTGGGGGGAAATGAAGAGAGCCCTGTAATTATGTTATGGTGAATGCCATTGCAAAGCTTCTGTGGGCTGGAACCCAGCTTTGTCAAAATTCTTGCTCCTGGGAGCCTTGTGTTTATTTATTTATAGCAGGGCTGTCCAACTTCTACCGGCCCAGGGGCCTGAATTCCGGTCACTGATGACCTGGGGGGCCGTAGAGTCTGCCCCCGGCTCCGCCCCCGCCCCAGGCTCCGCCCTCTCCCCCGGCGCCCTCTCCCCTGGCGTCCTCTCCCCTCCCCCCTTATTTTAATTTAATATTAAATATATTTAATTCCATCCTCCCATCTCCCTTATTTTAATTTAATATTAAATATATTTAATTCCATCCTCCCATCTCCCCTTATTTTTATTTAATATTAAATATATTTAATTCCATCCTCCCCTCTCCCCTTATTTTAATGTATCCCATCTCCCCTTATTTCATCTTTAAATATATTTAATTTTATATTTAATACATGAGGGGAGATGGGGGGGGAATGAGGAGCCCCTGAGGAGCCCCCTGCTTCGGCCTACCTTTTCCAAACGAGTACCAGGACGACGAGAGAGGCGGACGACCGACTGAGTCGAAGAAGGTCCTAATCGCGTCTGTGGGCCTCAGTGATCCAGTAGTAGAGTAGCCGAAGAGTATCGCGAGAATACGCAATCCACACGGGATTTCGCTGTCAACGCCGGCGTGATCTCGCGTTGACAGCGAAATCCCGTGTGGATTGCGTATTCTCGCGATACTTGCTCCGAACCCGGAAGTAGGTTTTTATTTATTTATTTATTTTTCAATTTTTATTTTTTATTAAAAAGCTTAGGGGGCCGGAGGAAAGGGGCTGGGGGGCCGTATATGGGCAGCCCTGGTTTATAGTATAAATAAATAAACACAGGGGGGTAACATTTCCCCTGAAGATGCAGGTTCGCAGTCTGGGTGTGATCCTGGACTCATAGCTGAGCCTGGAACCCCAGGTTTCGGCGGTGACCAGGGGAGTATTCGCACAATTAAAACTTGTGCGCCAGCTGCACCCGTACCTTGGGAAGTCTGACTTGGCCACAGTAGTCCATGCTCTGGTTACATCCCGTATAGATTACTGCAACACTCTCTACATGGGGCTGCCTTTGAAGACTGCTCGGAAGCTTCAATTGGTTCAATGGATAGCAGCCAGGTTGATAACAGGAGCGGTACTCAGAGAGCGTACAACTCCCCTGTTGTGCCAGCTCCACTGGCTACCAGTTTGCTACCGGGCACAACTCAAAGTGCTGGTTTTGGCCTTTACAGCCCTAAACAGTTCTGGTCCAACTTACTTGTCCGAACGCATCTCTCCCTATGAACCATCAAGATGCTTAAGATCATCTGGAGAGGCCCTGCTCTCAGTCCCGCCTGCTTTGCAGGCACGTCTGGCGGGGACGAGAGACAGGGCCTTCTCAGTGGTGGCTCCTCGGCTTTGGAACTCCCTTCCTAGTGACATCAGATCGGCCCCCTCCCTCCTGAAATTTTGTAAGAAAGTCAAGACTTGGCTGTTCGAGCAAGCATTCGCAGACGAACTTTAATTAACCAAGATCAAAGGATTAATATGACGACGAAACGGAAACCGATTTTAAGATTGTGGAGCTGAGATTTGTATTTTGTAGTTTTAATTGTTAATTTATATGGTTTTATATTATTGTTTTTATCTTATTATGATGTTTTGTATGTGGGCACTTGCTGCCGCTTGTTCACCGCCTTGAGTCGCCTTCGGGCTGAGAGAGGCGGTATAGAAGCATACCGAATAAATAAATAATAAATATATTCCACCCTTCTCACCCTGAACGGGTGTCAGGGAGGATCACAGAACACATACACGGCAAACATTCAATGCCGTTAAGCAGACAGGACAGACAACAGATAGAGGTAGTATGTCAGCTTCGGCGTCTTGGAGGTTGTGCTTGATTCTGGCCACAGGGAGTGCTGTTGTTCCATCCTCTATGGTGAAAAGCCTTGATCACAGACTTCCTTCCTTTGATAGCTGGCATTTTTCTGGTATTTATTTTATGGTGCTGTAAAACACCTCCCCGCTTAAGCAGTACCAAATTTCTCTACTCACAGCTGTTTTCAAACTGCTTAGGTGGCAGTAAGCTGGGCTGAAGGTCGAATGCTCACCCCGACCCGAGCTTCGAACTGCCAACCTTTTGATTGATAAGATGTATTGCCAGGCCTGGATTAACGCTTTTTTGCGCCATAGGCCACACTTTGAAATTACGCCCCCTTTAACCCAACCTCCCGCCACCTCCAAGGTCCCCATTCCCACCGGCTGGAAAGCTCCGCTGTGCTCTGAAGGTCTCCTCGGGAGTCGGGAGGCTTGGGGAGAGCGCAGCGGGTGCAAACTCACTCCAAAGGCGCGCACATGAGAGAGAGTGCAAGAGAGAGCGCACGCGAGAGAGAGAGAGCACGCGAGAGAGAGAGAGCGTGCGTGAGAGAGAGCAAGTGAGAGAGAGCACGAGAGAGAGAGAGAAAGTGTGTGTGTGTGTGAGAGAGAGCACGAGCGAGAGAGAGCGTGCGAGAGAGTGAGGGAGAGAGAGAGAGAGAGCACGAGAGAGCGCGAGACGGAGGGGACAGAGCAGAGACTTTGCCAGGAGAAGGCGCGAGGAGGGGCATGAGAAAGGGGGAAAGAGACAGGCCAAGTACAAGCTTGGCGAAGGAAAACCCAAAGGACCCAAATATATAATAGGGATACCTTATATGGGCTACCCCAAAGGCTAGTAACTACCCCAAAGTGTCTAGGGAGTTCAACTTCTGTTCGGTATAGGGTATAGGGAGGGGGGGAAGTTAGGGGCAATCGGGGAGGTAGGGGGAGGGGGTCAATGTATTTGATGGATGGGGTGATGGATATGTGTGAACCTTCACCCAGGGCACTCTGTACACCTGGGGGGAGGGGGTTTTGGTATGACTGTATTGTAGTGTACTTGTGTTCTTTTATGCGCAATAAAAACCGTAAAAAAGGGGGGGGGAGAGGGGCGCAGACCAGTTGTTGTTTTTTTGGTCTGTGATCTGTGCCCCCCCCCCCCGGCGTGCGCCCCTAGGCCATGGCCTTGTTGGCCTTATGGGTAATCCGGGCATGTGTATTGCTGCTAACCAGCTGTGCTAAAGCCCGGCCCTGCATTTGAATGAACATGTAGCCATGTTCATTCAAATGCAGTAATACCAGCCTCTTCAGGTGTTTGTGTTCAATGCACAACCTATATCTCATTTTTACGGATGTTGAATGGCATTCCTACCACCAGTTTTAGCCTTACTTGTGTTCACTTGTGAACCAGTGCTTGAAATGACAAAAATACCTGGTTTGGAAGGCTACAACATATTTGTCATCGGATTTTGAAATGGGAGAATTTGAGAATTTTGCCCACTCAGTAGAAAGAGGGAAATCTAGCAAGAAGGCGCCTGTGTCCTTGTTTCATTCCACTCTTTCATTTTCTTTCTCTACTAGCCAACAGCAATGGCCCTGTTCTCAACCCTCCAGCAACCATAGCTGAGTCTGTCTCCTGCAACTTTGTCCCCGATGTTGTCAATGGAAGAAGCACTGCTCACCACATCCGATCCCCTCAGCCTCGGCCGCAGCTGAGGAAGACCTTCAGTGACCTTGGTGGAGTTCTTCAGGGACGGTGTTGCCAGGTGCCCACGGGACATGCAGATAACTCCAGGGTGATGTATGCCAGCCCTTCATGCAACGGCCCCAAGGAGGACCCAGTCTTCTCTCCTGCATGGAGTGCAGCCTCTTTCGGCTACGTGAGCCCATCCATGAGCCAAAGCGAGCTGGCAGCAGAGAGCGTGGCTCTGTTGTCTCCTTGCAGCCCAAAGGGAACCCCAGACTCTGACCAACCCACCTCCTTCTTCATCAGCAAAGACCTGGTGGTCGAAAACAATGGTTCTGGGACATTCTGTATTTCTCCCAAGTCCTCCGTACCTGCTGAAGGAGGCTCAAGGTGTGAGGAAAGAGATGGCAAGGCCCATTTGGCTCTCCTCAGCCCAGCGGAAGAGGACTGCGCACAAGTGGAGAGGGGGAGAATCACGTGCAGGTTCCGCGAGAGGTCACTCTCGGTCCCTACAGACACGGGCTCCCTGTGCTCTGTGGACATTGGGGGCAGCGAGACCTGTGGTCTGAGCTATCCCAGCGCGAGTTCCGAAGGCAGCACAAGCACAGACAACATCTCCCTGACGGTGGAGCAGGAGGCTCAGGCACAGCAACGGCGGCAGCGCACCAAGAGCATCTCACTCAAGAAGGCTAAGAGGAAGCCCTGCCCACCGATGCGCAGTGTCTCTCTGATCAAGGATGTGCAAGAGGAGATGGCAGAGATGGAGGATGAGGCTGGGCTGGAGGATCAGCGCCCCCAAAGCCTGTTTTTGCTTCCTGATGTCCAGGTCCACGGCAAAGGAGACACATCCAGGGAGCTGGAAAGTGTGCCGTACACCCAGCAGTGGTACATGCCAGAGTGGAGTTCCAGTGAGCCTTATTGCTCTCTTTCTGGCTCTAGCACCACCACCGGGGCCACCATGATTGAGCTTTCCAAAGCACAAGGCAGCTCTGAATCCCTCCCTTCCCCCTCCATTTCCCGGGCCACCACGCCATCCCAGCTCTCCGCTGAAGTGAATTTGAAAACCTCCTCTCCAGGGAGGCCAACGGGCATCATGTCTCCTTCCAGCGGCTACTCCAGTCAGTCTGAAACCCCAACCCCAACTGTCCCAACCTCGTTGGTCCTCGGACATACTCCACACCAGACTGGGCGGACGAGACCCCTTGTGCCTGAGAGGAAGTCCTCGCTGCCCCCTGTCTCGCCCCTGGAGCAGAGCCCCAAGTCGCGCCTCTCATTCGACCTGCCATTCGCCCCGCCAACACACCTGGATCTTTCAGGGTTGAAGATCTCACGCAAAGCCAAGGTCAAAGTGAGCCGGCATCATTCAGAATGCACCTTCGGAACCAAGCTGGGCCCGAAGCTGAGCCCCGTGCAGCCTGTCATGCCCATGGTGACACAGCTGGACCTCCGCTCTGTCCGCCTGCGCTCCATCAGCCGCTCCGAGACAGAAGATAACCTGGAGAGCCCTGAACCTGTTGAGGAGTCCGGAAAGAAGATCCGGCCACCAGTGGCAGAGAAGCCACCCCTCTCACGGAGGCCTCCGATGCTCCTACATAGGACCCCACCAGTCCAGGAGGAGTCTCCCACAGGCTCTCCAACATCTCCACGGTCACCACAGGATGTCATTCCTTCAGGCAATGTTTACATGATGGCCAAGAGGCCTGAGCACCACCAATGGGACACAGATGCCTGGGGTCCTGTGGAGTCTCCCTCCCCGGGGGGAGCAATCTCTCCTGGACGGGACCCCACAGGGACATTTTTCACTCCTGTGCGGCAGCTATCCGAGGACAGCCTGGAGGAGGATGAAGAGACGAAGCTCAAGCTTCTTGGGGAGAGGACGCCTGGAGAGGACAGCCGCAAAACCAAAGTCCCACCCCCTGTCCCCAAGAAGCCCAGCATGCTTTACTTGCCGCTGGTGGCCTCTCCACTCCACCCAGGAGCCTGTGCGGGGGACACAAGACTGGACATCAGCCCTGTCATGGGAGATGAGAACTCTGCCTACCCCAGATTGACCACTTGCAAGGTTTCATCCCCTGTGGCTAGTGAGCCAAATGGCAGCTCAACCACAACAGATGGATCTTGGGAGGATTTTTCAGGTAAGCGGTTTTGGGTTTCTGGATTTTTGTATTTGGGGTGGTCCAAAAGGAACTATACTCAGGGGAGACAAAACCCAGACTTAAGCATCTCTATGGTTATGAAGCAAATGAGAACCCGTATGGTGTAGTGATCTGAGTGTTGGATTAAGACCATGGGAGACCAGGCTTTGAATCTCTATTTATCTCTGAAAGATCCTGGCTGGCCTTATTCAGTTATTATTTATTTACTTACTTCATTTTCTCACCGGGATCTATCTATCTATTTATCTACCTATCTATCTATAAATGCTGTTTGTTTTGAATGACATAATAACTCAAAATCCGCTGGACGAATTGCTGCCAAATTTGGCCACAAGATACTTACTAACCCAAGGAGTGACCATCACTCAAAAAAATTGATATTGTCATTTGGAAGTTGTGGCTCCTGGGATTTATAGTTCACCTACAATCAAAGAGCATTCTGAACTCCACCAATGATGGAATTGAACCAAACTTGGCACACTGGACTTCCATGACCAACAGAAAACACTAGAAGGGTTTGGTGGGTATTGACCTTGAGTTTTGGAGTTGTAGTTCACCTACATCCAGAGAGCACAGTGGACTCAAACAATAAAGGATCTAGATCAAACTTGGCACAAATCCTCCATATGCCCAAATATGAACAGAGATGGAGTTTGGGGGAAATAGACCTAGATATTTGGGAGTTGTAGTTACTGGGATTTATAGTTCACCTACAATCAAAGAGCATTCTGAACCCCACCAATGATACAGTTGGTCCAAACTTCCCATGCAGAACCACCATGACCAACAGAAAATACTGTGTTTTCTGGTGGTCTTTGGCAACGCTTCTGACACCCCCTTGCACCCCCCTTCAGTGTCCCGACCCCCAGGTTGAGAAATGCTGCATTAAGGCCATCCAGTCCAACTCCCTTCACCAGGGCAAGAAAACATAATTAAAGGCCTCCTGACAAAGAGCCAGCCAGCCATAGATATAAATAGATAGATCGAGAGATAGATAGATATGATTCACACACACACAACAATGCGTGGCAGGGGATGGCTAGTAATTAGGTAAAAATTAAAGTCACATAATCTGAAAATTGTAATCTAAGGCCATTCCAATATCAAATATTAATTGCACATAATCCCTGTTCGTTTCTTGTATTGCTTACTACCCAAAGGCTTGGTCCCACAGCCATGCTTTTACCTTTTTTTTGGAAGGCCAAGAGGGAGGGGACTGATGTATTTGCATTGGCGAGGGAGTTCCATAGTTGAGGGGCCACCACTATAAAGGCCCTGTCTCTTGTTCCCACCAATCGCTCCTGCAAAGGAGGTGGGACCGAGAGCAAGGCCTCCCTGGGTGATCTTAACCTACAAGATGGTTTATTAGACAGGTAAACTGGGCCGGAAGCGTTTAGGATTTTATAGGCCAGGGCTGTCCAACTTCTACCGGCCCAGGGGCCTGAATTCCGGTCACTGATGACCTGGGGGGCCATAGGCTCCGCTCCCGGCTTACTACTCATAAGAGGCATGCATACAGTCAAATATAATCTTTTACTGAGATAAAATGCTGGGTGGGCATTCAAAAGGGGCATCCATACAGTCAACTATAATATTTTACTAACTTTAAATGCAGGGTGGGCATTCAAATACACAATTACATAATAATAACATAAAGGTTAGCCTACCTTCCCAAACGCGCGGGATCCAGGAGCAGCCAGACCACGAGCAGAGGCGACGACCGACCAAGGCAGCAGCCGGGACGGTACAAATCACGCTCGTGGGCCGCAGGGATTAAGTAGCCGAGATTTTCGCAACAGAGTATCGCGAGATTCACGGAAGCCACACAGGATTTCGCTCTCAATGCAGGCGAGATTCCCGTGTGGCTTTCGTAGTCTCGCGATACTTGCTCCAAAACCCGGAAGTGGGTAATTTTAAAAAATATTTTAATTTTATTTATTTATTTATTTTTATTAAAAAGCTTAGGGGGCCGTAGGGAAGGGGCTGGGGGGCCGTATACAGCCAGTTGGACAGCCCTGTTATAGGCCAAAGCCAGCACCTTGAATTGTGCTCGGTAGCAGACTGGGGGGGGGCTCAGTGTGCCCCACTCCAGTGAGCAATCTGGCTGCCACCCGTTGGACCAATTGGAGCTCCTGAACAGTCTTCAAAGGCAACCCCATGTAGAACGTGTTGCAGTAATCTATTCGGGATGTAACTAGAACATGGACTACCATGTAGGCCTGGTTGATCCCAAAAAATTGTTTCTAAACTCATTTGGGGGGGGGGCAGGAGCAGCTTCTGCTTCGAAATAGACCCGTAATTTTCAGGGTCTATTTCTAAATAAAAACGTTAATAATTACGAAATTCGTAATGACTTTGTTAATGGCGCCCGAAAGAAACAGCACTGTCAGTAGGAAATAAAAAGCACTGGTTAAACACCAGCTTGGAGGGGGATCTCCTTCCCTCTGCATTAGTTTTAACACTGGTTTGTTTTCTTTTTGGAGAGGCTCCTGCCAAGGGAGCTTGGCAGCCTCAGAGAGAGGAAGGGGGGCAAGGAAACGAAGGAAGCCAAGCTGAGGGTCTCCCTTTTTTGGCGCAGTGACTATTGTTGGCCAAAGCAGTTCATTAATATAAATATAAATACACACATGAATATATAAACAAACGCATTGGTCTGCATTGGCTTATGTAATTTGCATTGAGGTTTGGCCATCACGGTCTCTCTCTTCCTCACCTAGCGCCTGGCTTCTCCCTCCAGTTCCTTGCGGTTCTGCTGACTCACAAGGAAACATCCGGCTTTATCTTAATCCCATTGGATTGTCCAACACTGCCATATATCCCAGTTCAAAGCAGATATTGTGGGATTTTCTACCTTAATATTCTGGTGGTCCTTCCACACAGCTCTATATCCCAGAATATTAAAATAGGAAATCCCACAATATCTGCTTTGAACTGGATTATCTGAGTCCACACTGCCATATATCCCAGTTCAAAGCAGATATTGTGGGATTTTCTACCTTAATATTCTGGTGGTCCTTCCACACAGCTCTATATCCCAGAATATTAAAATAGGAAATCCCACAATATCTGCTTTGAACTGGATTATCTGAGTCCACACTGCCATATATCCCAGTTCAAAGCAGATATTGTGGGATTTTCTACCTTAATATTCTGGTGGTCCTTCCACACAGCTCTATATCCCAGAATATTAAAATAGGAAATCCCACAATATCTGCTTTGAACTGGATTATCTGAGTCCACACTGCCATATATCCCAGTTCAAAGCAGATATTGTGGGATTTCCTGCCTTAATATTCTGGGATATAGAGGTGTGTGGAAGAGTCACAGAGGGAAAGGAGATGTCTGGGAGGAAGTGACGTATATAATAGTGATTGCAATCAATAAATGACTAAATGATTGGTCATTTATTGATTGCATTCATAATTATATAGTCACTTTCTCCCAGACATTTCTTTTTCCTCCAGTTTGTTTTTGTTTACTCACAAGTAGACAGCCAACCCAGCCTTTTTTTGTGTGGAAGAGCCCCCAGATAACCCAGTTCAAAGGAGATATTGTGGGTTTTTCTGCTTTGGGTATTCTGGGATATAGGGTTAAGTGGAAGAGCCCCCAGATAACCCAGTTCAAAGCAAGTCCCTTCCACATATAGTCATAAAACCCACCAGGAGGAAATCTCCTGCAGATCTCAGCCCCTGGGCTTGCAAAGCGCATGTTAGCTATAAGGAGGAAGAGGACCCCCCTGCAGTGGGCCAGGGAAGGGAAAACCCTTTACGGAGATGGCATTTCTTTACGAAAAAATGGCGACTGTCGGGTAGAATTAGATAATTTACTTCTGGGTTGCTTACAGTGGGTCGATAATGGGTCAATATTAATTTTAAAACGAAATAATAACGGTTTTCAAAGAATAACGACCGGAGATAACCAGGCCTACTACCATGGTCTTGAGCAAGTTACACTCACTGAGCCTCACAGGAAGGCAATGGTAAGTAAGTCTCCTGTGAAAACCCTATGAAAAGGTTGCTGTAAATCGGGATTGACACAATAGCAACTGCAGATGATAGGAAAGTCCTCTGAACTTGTCAAAAGTAAATAAACAATGGTAAGGCAATGCCATACATATGGGAACGCAGGCAATTGCCTTATACAAAGTCAGATTATTCGATCTTGAGAAAGTTCTATAACTCACCCCCCAGCCAAATTATAGTCCAAAAAGCAATTTTGCAAGTAGTGATTATGATTCGTCTCTGCCTTATGCATTATTTACTTATTTTGTATGCTGCCCTTTGCTTAAGGAGCCCAAGTGAATATACATGGTCCAGCAAGATAGCCTAGGCTGTGAGAGAGCATTCAGAGACATCCAATGGGCATCCCCACCAGAGAGGTATTCAAACCTGAATACCTCCAGACCTAATCCATCATTGTAATAACTGCACTACATTGACAGTTATATGGAGCAGAGTGCTATATACCAGGGTTTTATTACAAGGTGGCAGTTGTTTCATTTGAGAGAAGTTTGAGTGATGTTTGTAAAGCCCCCTCCACATTCTCACTTTCTTGGATTGATTTCTTTAAACCTTGGCATTGTGCTGTGTTCAACAATGTGAGTATATTTTTGGCCAAGTGCCCTGACCATCTTACCCTTTTCTGTGTTGTACTCATAACAGCATTATCGAGTTGAGTGTCTTATGTGAGTATCCTTTAAGATGTCCATGATGGAAATGATGGGTAAATGGTCACTCTCTGTCACAGCTGCTACTTCAAATTTGGTTATCTATTATATAAATGGGTTCATGTCATGTGATGTATACCTCAAACAAAGAAACCATACAACGCAGAAACACAATACTTGCCAACAGAAATAGGCCTCAAGCAAGGAACGTTTGTAGCACAAAAAACTCCCCCCAAACCTAAAAGGCCCCCAAAACAACGAATAAAAATAAAACTACATTTACCAGCATCCTCGGGGCAGCCAAAGACTCACCCAGCCTCTACATTCTGAACAACATGATTGGCTGCCAATAAGGGTGGATTTGCACAACTGCTGCACTGCCCAGCCAACATGAAAATTCCGATCCATAATAAACTGCCAAAACAGAATAAGGAAATCATTAACTTGATTTCCCTAACTAGCCCTCACTTACTGGGAAGCTGTTTACGCTCTAAATTGACAGTAAGACTTCATTAACTTGATTTCCCTAACTAGCCCTCACTTACTGGGAAGCAGTTTACGCTCTAAATTGACAGTAAGACTTCATTAACTTGATTTCCCTAACTAGCCCTCACTTACTGGGAAGCTGTTTACGCTCTGAATTGACAGTAAGGCTTCATTAACTTGATTCCCTAACTAGCCCTCACTTACTGGGAAACTGTTTACGCTCTAAATTGACAGTAAGGCTTCATTAACTTGATTTCCCTAACTAGCCCTCACTTACTGGGAAGCTGTTTACGCTCTAAATTGACAGTAAGGCTTCATTAACTTGATTTCCCTAACTAGCCCTCACTTACTGGGAAGCTGTTTATGCTCTAAATTGACAGTAAGACTTCATTAACTTGATTTCCCTAACTAGCCCTCACTTACTGGGAAGCTGTTTACGCTCTAAATTGACAGTAAGGCTTCATTAACTTGATTTCCTAACTAGCCCTCACTTACTGGGAAGCTGTTTACGCTCTAAATTGACAGTAAGGCTTCATTAACTTGATTTCCCTAACTAGCCCTCACTTACTGGGAAGCTGTTTACGCTCTAAATTGACAGTAAGGCTTCATTAACTTGATTTCCCTAACTAGCCCTCACTTACTGGGAAACTGTTTACGCTCTAAATTGACAGTAAGACTTCATTAACTTGATTTCCCTAACTAGCCCTCACTTACTGGGAAGCTGTTTACGCTCTGAATTGACAGTAAGGCTTCATTAACTTGATTCTCCCGACTAGGCCTCCGCTCATTGGACATTGTGTATGGCCTGAATTGACAGTAAGGCTTCATTAACTTGCTGTTCCTAACTAGGCCTCAGCTCATGGGACATTGTGTATGTCCTGAATTTACAGTAACCTACCTTGGCACACAGAGCCCCGACCATGCATGATGGGACTTGAAGTACCACCATGGAAAACGGGATTTGTAGTACTTCAAAACCCATCATTCCCCCACAGACCACTGTGGCCCAGAACCAAGACCAATAAAGACCCCACTTGGCACACCATGCCCCCCATGACCCACACTCCATCCAACTGCAGTTTAGAGGAGGGCACACCGGGGATGATTGAACTTTCTCGCATCTCCTAAAAAGGGCACAGCAACGCGTGCCGGGTACAGCTAGTATACTTATAAATAGCATTCGAAACTAGAACATAATCAATCAAACTGCTCCCTTTACTTGATATATATGTATATTCTCCTACTGGGTTCAATTTTGAGTCTCCAGTTAGAATCTTTAGAGCCAGGCGTCCCACCATTTGGGCAAGGCACACACCGGCAAAATTGATAGTTTTATCCTTGGAGTGTCTGCTTGTCAATCCTAAGAGATCTTCCAGCTCCTTATATTGCCAAAGATGGGTTGCGAATAGGGAGTTATTATTTGGCCCAATTCGAGCGTTAAAGTCTCCCATCACCATTACATGTGCGTTTAGAAATTGAGCTTCCAGATTAATTATAAAATCTTCCAGGCTCTCCCATGCATTGATTAAATCTTCCCTGTTAGGCATGGGAGGCATGTACACATTAATCAGTAATCTATGTATATAATAAAAGTCAGTTTTTGCGGGCGGTGGATGGGTGGTGTGACTGAGCGAATATGTGCCAGCGTTTCGATTGGCTGCAACTGTCGGATTATTTGCATAAATGGCTGTGACTGGCCAGCCTCCCAACATTCCAACACAGCACAGAGAGGAAAGGGAAGGGCCTGAGGCAGGCATAAATGGCTGGAGTTGAAGTTAGCCAGTTGACAGTTTTTTCTTTTGGAAATGGAATGTTCAGTACCTTCACCCAATACACTTCTAAGGTGACTCAGAGGGAAAGCAAAAGGCCTCAGGCACTCAGCCACTGCGGCCCACAGCAATGACGGATCAGGACCAAACAGCAAATAGAGGCCCACAGGCCCACTACACAACCTGGTGTGATTTAGGGCAGGATGGGCCACGAATAATGGGATTTACAGTACGTTCACCTCATTCACTTCCCAAACAACACTGCAGCCCCTATACATCACAGACCAGACCCAAACTTGGCACACAGAGTACCCATGACCCACTCTACATCCTGGTGCAGTTTTGAGTGGGACAGACCACGGATGATGGGATTTAAAGTACCTTCACTCACTTACTGAGACCGCTGCAACACTCATCCTGAGACTTCCAGTACCTTCCCTCACTTCCAGACACCACTGCAACCCTCACCCAGAGAATGATCAAGACAAAACGTGACACACACAGCCCCCATGACCCACTCAACATCCTGGTGCTGTTTGGAGGGGGATGCACCATGACCCCCTCGCAGTACCTTCACTAATTTCCTGAGACCACTGCAAGCCACATAAACATCTAATAGGAACCAACCTTGGCACACAATGCCTTCCTCAAATAACCCGGGCACCGCCAGGACCTCAGCTAGTATACATATAAATTTAAAATCTAGCATACAGGCTATTGCTATCTGTTTAAGGTTTGACAAATGTTTATCAGAAAAGGGTCCAATTATTTATTTATTTATGTATTTATGTATTTATGTATGTATGTATTTATTTATTTATTTATGACATTTATATGCTGCCTTTCTCACCCCGAAGGGGACCCATGTAAATACAATATATTATATTAGCATAGCACAATATTTGTACCATACATTTCCATATTGTACAATACCACTATACTGTAGTATTATTAGCACTATTACATGTCATATGAAATATATAATTATTATATTGTATTATTAGTAGTATTATATTGTACTAGCCATCTCCTGCCACATGTTGCTGTGGCCCAGTCTGGTGATCTGGAAAATAAAGTGTTGGTTTTTAATATATGTAATTTCTTTATGCTTGTGGGTAAACAGTATTCCTTGTTGTTTCTTTGTCAGTGTTGATGTGGAAATTGTCTGGTTTGCCTACTCTGGAACACGCAACATAGAATTGTCCTTCTTTAGGGGTCCCTTTCAAATCTATGATTCATTCTCTCTCTCTCTCTCTCTCTCTCTCTCTCTGTGTGTGTGTGTGTGTGTGTGTGTGTGTGTGTGTGTGTGTGTCAGACCTATATATCTATCTATATCTATGGCTGGCTGGCTCTTTGTCAGGAGGGCTTTGATTATGTTGGCTTGTCCTGGTGAAGGGAATTGGACTGGATGGCCTTACGTATTTTCTGTTTGCTCATGGGGGTTCTGTGTGGGAAGTTTGCCCCAGTTCTGTCGTTGGTGAGATTCAGAATGCTCTTTGATTGTAAGTGAACTATAAATCCCAGTAACTACAACTCCCAAATGTCAAGGTCTGTTTCCTCCAAACACCACCAGTGTTCACATTTGGGCATATGGAGCATTCCTGTCATGTTTGGTCCAGATCCATCATTGTTTTAGTCCATACTGCTCTCTGCATGCAGGTGAACTACAACTCCCAAACTCAAGGTCAATGCCCACCAAACCTTTCTAGTGTTTTCTGTTGGTCAAGGGAATCCTGTGTGCCATGTTTGGTTCAATTCCATCATTGGTGGAATTCAGAATGCTCTTTGATTGTAGGTGAACTATAAATCCCAGTAACTACAACTCCCAAATGACAAAATCAATTTTTAAGAGTTGGTCACTCCTTGGGTTAGTAAGTGTCTTGTGTCCAAATTTGGCAGCAATTCGTCCAGTGGTTTTTGAGTTATGTTACTCCCACAAATGAACATTACATTTTTATTCATATAGATTATATTATTATATTATTATTATATGTGTATACAATATATTATATCCGCTTTAAACTGGGTTATATGAGTCCTCACTGCCAGATAATCTGGGATAAACAGAAAACAGAGATCACATCCTGGGATATAGGGCCTGTCCGGAAGGGCCCACAGTTACATACTTTGAGCTCTGCTTCCCTGTGCTTTGTAGCCATGCCTTGCTTCTTCCTGTGCATTGCCTGAATCTGTCACCCGAACATGCCTTCTGATAGGTCTGTCCCATTGAGGAAGGGCCAGTATCTTTTCCCCTGCTGCTCTGGGGACTGGAACACAATGGGGGAATGAATTTTAGTGGCAGGAAAAGGGGTGCCGGATAATCTCTCACCTGATAAGTTTAGCAGGTGTCCTATCTTTGCATTGCTGTGAGTTTTCCGGGCTGTATCGCCATGTTCCAGACGCATTCTCTCCTGATGTTTCGCCCACATCTATGGCAGGCACCCGCAGAGTTTGTGAGGTCTGTTGGAAACTAGGCAAGTGAGGTTCATATATCTGTGGAATGCCTAGGTCAGGGGTGAGCAACTTACGGCCTGCGGGCCGGATCCGGCCTGGCAGACGCTTTTGTCTGGCCCGGGGAGAAGGTAGTAGTAGGGAATGGTAGGTTATGTCAAACTCAAAAGTGACAGGTGGCCACGCCCACTTAGGCGGGCTTAGACCGAAGTCCCGCCCTCCGGTCTAAGCTCCGCCTCCCAAGGCGGGCATCCGGTTTTAGCTCCCTCCCACCAGACGGGGCTAAACCACACCCGCAAGATGACATCACAGCCGTTTTAAGCCCCCCCCCCCCCCAAAACCCCCCCCCCAAGATGCTTCACTCCGGCCCCTAGAGGACAACCGCGGGAACCACTAGGAACATGTCCAGACCTGCTTTTTGCTATATTGCAATGTGTGTGTTTTTATAACAATGAGGTGACATGAAATATTTTTGTAATAATGATTTAAAACCAAAATGTTTAACATCTTAATTATGGGTGGATTAAATATTA